>CM036889.1:28030420-28776672 GCA_020796165.1 Pantala flavescens
TTTTAATGCATTTTTCAAAAATAATTTTAAATAATTATGCTTAAAATATGTTATTATCAAAAATATTATCATAGATGTTACTTTTAAATGTGACTTAAATCTTAAAAAAAATTCGTCTAAAAATAATACTTTAGCTAGGTTCTTGAGGCTCCATTTATGGGCAAAAGGTTAATCAACAAAATATTTATTTATAACAATCATGAATCAATAAAGTCATCTAATATCAGTAAAAGATATATGTGTATATATGTTAAAATGTTAAAAACTTTAGGGAAAAATCAAATGGAATCATTGGTTATTGGTTTATATATTAAGAATTATGTGCATGTGGTTAATGTGCAGTCTGAAGTTTTTCTGGATGTTGGGCGCATTTGGAGGGTAAAATTTCAGAATTAATAGTTCCCTGCATTAAATAAACAAGGAATAATTTTGTATTAAAATTAATGTGCAGGTGAATCTTCAGAAGGGGCTTCCAAAAGTTGTTTTTACTGAGACATGCACTGCAGGAGCTGGTTCTTTAGTATTGGAATTTGGAATTTTGAGCCGCTTGCTTGGTGACCCAGTTTATGAAGGCTATGCAAGGAGAGCTAACAAAGCACTTTGGAATTCAAGAGCTGAAAGTACTGGTCTACTTGGTAAGCATTAATTCTTAGAGAAATTATAGAATATACATAATATGTTTTATTAAAATAAGTATAAGAAGTCTTAATAATTACCTTGGGAAATACATAGTGAAAATTATCCATGATTAATCATGAAATTTAAATATATTGGAGTCGATGAATGTTTTTTTTTAAATAACAGTTTTGTTATAATTGTATCTGAAAAGTATAACTTTTCAACAAAAGAAGGGAAATTATTTTCAGCTCAATTTTGAGCAGATAATTTTTTTTAGTATTATTCATTTATCAGCTGGAAATAATATGGATATGATGATTTCATTGAATTGCTTTATTGCCTTAATTTGTCCAGCATGAGAGCCTAACAAATCAATCTTTAGAATGTATGAATTCCTTTTGTGTGTTTTTACATTTCTCTCTTACTTCTCATCATTCCTGACAAATATTCTAGATTAGGACCTATAAATATTTGCTTGGTGGTATTCAAATGTTAAATACAGTAGTCTAAGCAAAAAACTTTCCACTAAAAAATATATACAGCTGATAAAGACCATAAATGCCTTGAGCTTGAGTTATATCTTTGTAGATGTAATTTTTCTTGATTAAGATTTAATTTTTCTGTTATTTTCAAAACTCTAGAACTACATGCTATACCTTTTGTTTACTAAGAAGAGAAATAAAAGATGAGATTCTAGGATTCTCATCTCATTCATAAGTTTAATACAGCCCTCTTTGCTTTTATTTGATATCCCAAAATAAATTCCTAAGTGTGTAGCTGGCTTACCTAATTTTATCCCCTTTTTTTCCAATAGCTCAGAACTTTACATGTAATTTATGGTTTTTAAAATGTACTCTCTGGTTCTCAAGCACCTTATTAAGGGTGCAGCAACGTAACTTCCTTTTTACCAGCATATCATATCATCTTAACATAGCAAACTTGTTTACTAGCTATAGCTCTAAATTTTGAATTTCCTTTATGGCACTCTTTATATTTTAGCCATTTGGTATAATTCATTTCCTAATTGATTGTAACTTTGTCATTGTTACTGTTTACTCTTATATTCTCAATTCTCCTGTTGTAACCAGTTCATTACTGAGAATGGATTGGAATACAATGTCTTGATTAAGCAATGAAGCCTATTATAGCTTATCAGCAGCCCTAGTTGTCTTGTGCTGAGATTAACATTATTTCTCTCTGGTATACTCTCTCCTTCATATCTAGAGGTTAAGTTACGTTTAATAGTTACATTCTATAGCATTAGAGTTTAACAAAAATTTAAATCACATCCTTATAAAACTGAATGATTTTAAAAACCACTTCCCTGATACCAACGAGTATATTCATCCTGATAGGTGGCTCCTTTTTCTGTTCTCGGACGAGTATATTCATAGTATATATCTGAAATTTTCTTCTTTGTTCAAACCGTGTAACTCAAAGTAGTTATTTTTTTAGTGCTAGATGCTGTTTGTGGACAGAATACTCAGGGTATCTAGAGGATATTTCTGAAATTATCTTACTTTAACTTGAATGATTACTGGCAACATGCGATGCAAATTTAATGTGATTGGTCACATTGATGTCATTTGACTACTTGCAGCAATGCTATAATATATTTTTAATGAAAAATGAGATTTTTTGGAAGATTAATCTGCTCAAACATTGCTAAACATAAAGAATAAAGGACATTGTCGCTGTGTAAATTGCATTGAGTTTGATTTCTCATGCTTTTCTTATGGCAGCATTATTACCACCCAGGCATCAAACCAAGGCCATTCTGCGACAAATACTGTCATCATTTGCTTGAATATGATTGACTTTATTAATAGGCCAAATTTCAAAGAACCCAGAACTAGTTGCAGTCAAACTGTAGCATTTTTACATAGAAATATATATTAGGTATAGCCACATGAAATTTTATTCTACTTGCTTAAATGGAAGTAATTTTTTAAAATCTTTGAAAAATGATCCCATGAATTCTTATGGGGGAAAGTCGATTTTTGGGGCCTCCTAGAATCGAACCCATGATAGGTAGGTTTCGTTTTTTTCCAAGGTGAGATTTAGTGGGCCATTACGCAAAAAAAATTGGCGACTCTGAGGCCAAGGCGGTTTGGGCCTGACATATATATATATATATATGTCAGGCCCAAACCGCCTTGGTATATATATATATATATATATATATATATAAAAGATATATCCCCCCCGAAGCATCTATATATAATAGATGTAATATTTTTGTTTCATTTAAAATCTAAACAAAATGCTATGTCTATATATTACAGGCAATGTCATTGATGTTCAATCTGGGAAGTGGATTGGACGATTAAGTGGACTGGGTGCTGGACTTGACTCCTTCTATGAATATCTTCTGAAATCATACATAATGTTTGGTGAGGATGATGATTATCAGATGTTCAATGAGTCGTACCATGTAATTAAACAATACATGAGGAGAGGGTAAGCAATTTTGAAAAACTTTTTACTTGTAAAAAAATATTGAAAAATATAAGATTCAAGTATGATGAAGAGAAGTATTTAAATTTTTATCAGTTTCAAAAACAATTCCCTTCAATGAAATAAATAAATTCGGAATTGTTTAGTATAATTAGGAGCTGAAGTAGAATAGCACAAGTTGTTACTTGGGGCTTGAATTATCTTTTAAATTAAATGGTATTTTTTTCTGACTTTGCATACTTAAATTATTTTCATAGTTTAAATTATGTTTAGAGTATATGTGAAAATTACTCTTTGAGGTTTAGGTTGTAAGTGAGCAAATATGTGTAGGCGATGTTTGAATGTATTTCATATTTATATATTTGTCATACGTCTGAAATAGTTACTGCAATATTTATGACATATTTGAGTTTCCTATTTTTCGGATATTTTGTCAGGTTTGGATTTCCATATTTATATCTAGATACTAACCATGCTGTTTTGTGGGGTACAATATCCATTACTTCTACCATCCTCTTCTTTGGCCATACTTATAAATCTGGCTTATTTTGAAAGACTGATATCATCCTGGAAGCGGTTTTTTGGGATATCTTTTTCCATGGTGGTGTTTGCAGTTCCATAGATATTCATCTCTTTAAATTGTGTATTTTGTTGGAAGGCGCTGTGGCCAAGCTTGATCCTTCTGATTACTTTATAGAGCATGATGTTTTCTCCTGTTGCTACTAGTTGCTGTAAGTAGATACATAGGGCAACTACTTTGTATATGTATCCAGAGTTGTTGTATCAAGTCTAGAGACTTGAGTGCTTTTTCTAGGGCTGATGTGAATAGGTGAGAGCCAGTATCATTATGAACTCCCTTCTCTATGCTCAATTTGTCTGTTATTTTCTTAGCAGAATTTATATTGCTGTTGCACTCTTATAGTTGCCGCTCAAAGTTTGGATGTACACACCATCTGCACCTTCATTTCCGTGAGTTTCAAGTATAGGAGAACCATTAAAGATTCTTGAGTGTACGAAAAATGTAAAAGTACTATCTTACTCGTTTGGTTTACAGTGATTCCTCGTTTTTCACAGTTACCGGGGACCAGAAACTTACGCGAAAACTGAAAAATCGCCAAGTAGGATTTGCTCCTCAAATTTTAGTTTATGCGGGTACAATAATTCTTTAAATAAGTAAAAAATATGTATACTTTAGACGTTTAAGTCAAAATTTACAACAATACAGTCATCCCTCAGTTGTAATTTATTATGTAAGCCACGACAAGTTAAAATCGCTAACTATAGTCGAAGTATTAATTATGTGCCCCTGGATTTAGAGAATGTATTGCTAGCTTAGTACGAAACCTATAAGAATTGTTTTTACGTCAAAATAAGCATTTTTGCTACTGCAGATTGAGTACGTAATTTACCTCAAAAAATGTCAAATGATGTTTCCAAAGAAAGGTACCATTTCCTGGCAATTGATCTTTATATATCACAAATATGACAGAACTCGAAAAAAGTGCCTCTTTTGGGTACCTCAGTTACTTTCCGTATGAGAAAGAAAGAAATCTCGTTTCATAAAGGAAAAAAAATATTTAAAATGTTAGTTTTATTGAACTATTCAATAGAAATATTGATTAAATGAAAAAATCGCTGGCTGGTCCACCTCGTAAAAATGACGGATCGAAAAAGCTCTTCGAACGTCTTGACCAACTTCTCCATCGCATCTGCTGATAAAAATTCAGAAGAGTTCTTAAATGAGATAAGCGGGTCCGGGTTGTTCCGAAATTAAAAGAAATTGCAATATTTGAACGTTAATGTATAATGAACTTAGGGCGAGAAGCAGTTAAAAATAAAGACAGGTCTTCTTAATTTTGATCCTCCATCGCTGTATATTATTTTCTTATTGATTACATTCTTTGTGAGACCGCGATAAATGAACCGCGTAGTGGCGAGAAATTACTGTACTCGGAGCCAACTTATCTCTTTGTTTGACTGGCATCCTTTCCCGCTCATAAACATGAAACATCGCTTCTTTCCGCGATACCGATATGGTTGTAATTATCATTTTTATATTGTATGAATTTTTGGAAAACGGCGAGGGAACACTGTGTGAACATTTTGTTGCAGGAGGTGGCGGTATGTCATTCTGAATCTATTCCTCATTCTGGCATGATCTTGAGGAACAGCTGACTCAAAAGCCGATGTTAAATTTTGTAAAACCAATGCCTAAGAGGTTGTGTCAGTAGACAATGGTGATTTGACAAATCTTCAATGCCCATGGCTAGAAAGTATTTCTTAATGTTCTGCTCTGATGGATCAATGGTTAGGGCAACTAACTGCTGATTTGGTTATCTGGATTTTGTCTTGGTCTTGTCAAATTTTCTTCTTGCCTTTTAAAAACGTGGAATTATTCCAATCCCGTGAGCTTTCCAAACAAAGTTATCTTTCACCTTTGTATCTAACATATGATCTTCGGCTAATATTTTCACAAGAGTGTTATTGGCAGCATGAAGAAGGCTAATAGGTTTATAATTTTTTCAGATAATTATTATAAAGATAGTTTTTCTAATACATTTGATTTTTTTATGATTCCTTTGAGCATGTGGATTTTTTCCATTGAATTGATTCCCCTCCTGAATTAAGCTTGTTCTGTGGGTTAGTAAAGAATTACTTTTTTTCAGGAATTTACCTAAAGCAAAGAAATATTTAGCATTCCCTTGTTTTCTTCTCTATTCATTTTTTATTAATTTATGTGATATATATCATGTTCATTTTTTATTTACTAAGTTTTAGTAGAAAGATTCACAACTATTTACAGTATTTTGTGTTTCTAGTGATTGTTCTGTAATTTTTCTGTGGATCAGAAATCTATTTCCTCTACATCACAAGTTGCAGTTGAGTATCCTTACTCTTGCTTTTATTTCTGAGTACTATATAAATTTATTCTCTTTTTTCTGCTGAAATTCTCTATTTCTCTTCTAATTTTCTAGCACTTGCTTCATTTTTGCGGCATAACTTCAAGATTTTATATTTCTGATGAGATTTTATATTTATTCTGTATCTTAACATACTCTTGTAACCTCCATCAAGTCAATTATTTGCAGTAGGAAATTATGTTGATATTTTCATCAGTGTATGATCTTCTTCCTTTTCTTTCATTCAAGCTTCTCAATTTCCTATTTGTGTTCTTGAAAAAACAATTACTGATTCTGATCAGTCTTATGCAGTTTAATTTTAAATATTATTAAAAGATTTAATGAAATCAAATTGTATTTTTCACTTGAAAATACATGATCACAAACCAACTATTTTTTGTTATTTGATAAGCTAAAAAGAAATGAAGTCCCTTAGATTGCACACAGTAAATAAAATGGTTTTTATGGAAGCAACTTAATTTTAAGTAAGAAATCCATACAAGATAAGAAGGGTTAATGAGGCACCTTGCTTTTCATTATTTAATCTCTTCTTTGGAAGATTAGCATTATGTATGAATAGATTTCATTGGACATCATCTTCAAATTTTATTGATTTAATTAAAAAAATCTATTTAATATATCATAATAGATATTATTTTATATTGGTAAAATAATTTCTGGGAAATTGATGTTTTTCTATTTTCTGCATGATTAATCAAAAACACAATTCTAAACTTTTCCAGTAAATGAACGCTCTTCTTTCCATCAAAACATCTTTTCCTAGTATTCTATATTATATCTTTGTGGCATGTAATTGTTCTCTTTATCTTAATGCTGCTAGATTGGAGGCTTAAATAGATGGTAAGTTTAAGAAATTCTATAAAAAAAACTAAAAATATAGCAGTAGCTTTCAGTTTTTGCTAGATTTTGTTAGTCATCCTAATGCTAGCCTAATCATCAAGATCCATTTGAGTGCTCTCATTTATCTATTTCTTGTATGCTGTGATTCTTTCGTCTAGTGCTTTAAACAACAAAGATATTGTCTAATTTTGAGCAAAGAATTGATATTGTTTATTTATTTTCTGGAAAAAGTTATAAATTAGGGATAACCCGCTGAAATTATGGATAAACCATGGATTAAATGAATAAAGTACCTTATATATTCAAGTTTGTTTAAATTGATGTCTTTTCTAATTCCCTAGAATTGTCATAAAACATTTTAAAGATGAAATTACTCATCAGAATTAGCATTTGTTTATGCATAGCAAATACTTATATTCTAATATAACGTAATATGCGGAAATAAATAGTTATACTCTTTGTTAAGATCCTTCAAAATCAAGTCATAGTATAATTTTTAATTTGGTAAACTGAACCTTATTATTATTATAAGAAAAAAGAAGCTATTTTCACAAAGTTAAACAGAAGTGAAAAATAGCGATATGACTGGGACTCAAACCCAGGTCTCCAACTTGCCGGGAAGGTATGCTGACCACTACACTGCTTTAATATGCTAAGGAGTAGAATTAAATTAATCCTTATTAAGAAGCTATTTTGTTTGTGAAAAGTTATTTTTATTCAATTGATACGTGGCTAATTTTTTTTTGAATGTTTACATTGTATATATAGTGTATATTCGTTATCAATAGTATTCCAATCACATGAACTATATATGCAAATTCTACCTTTACCACTTTGTATTACACACACACACTTGACACTTATTTCAAAGACGGAAAGATGAGGTATTGGTAAACATACATCATATAAACATGTATCTATTTCAGTTTGACAAAAAATCTAGCTTAAGAAATTATAACACTTTTGTACTGGAATTTATTTCAGTCAATTGATTTTAGTAATATTGCAGGAGACCTCACTGTAATAAAGGGCATGGTGATCATCCCCTATATGTGAATGTAAATATGCTTAATGGTGCTATCCAAACTTCTTGGATTGATTCCTTACAAGCTGCATTTGCTGGTGTTCAGGTGAAGTACTTATATAATTTATTATTATGCTATTATTTAGTCAATATATCAAATGAAAACTGAATATGGGACATGAATGTTTTGTCTCAGTATTGATTTTGAAGAAGTCATCCAGTTATCTTATTTTCTACTTCAGTTGGATCAAATCCAATGTCATATGGTGTAATAAATCAATGCATATGGTGTGAAGCTTATAATTTCTTAAAATTTATCTATGTATTACTTTTTGCATAAATTATTTTTTATGTTATTAAAAAACTCTTGTTTGCTAGTAAATGTTTCTGGTGCTATTTAGTTAACTACATCTTTCATGAATAAGAAAAACTACTCAGTGTAATTCCATAAAGAAAAAACTTTCACTGCAACCTATGCAGCAATAAAATCTTTGCCTAAAACATTTTTCTTAGTAATGTATCAGTATCCTCCCTTAACATGTATATTTTCTGACTCAATCCATGTGTGGTGATTTAATTCAGAATTTTTATTGAAGGTTTTGTATGGTGATATAGAAGAAGCTATATGTACCCATGCACTTTATTTTTCTATTTGGAAACGTTATGGTGTTTTACCCGAAAGATTTAATTGGCAAAAAATTTCAGCTGATGTTACTTTTTATCCCTTGAGGCCTGAGCTTGTTGAATCAACATATTTATTATATCAGGTAATGTTGTTTTACAACTTTACATATTGGAAATGGTTTATTAGCATATGGGAAATTAATGTATGTATATATATGTATATATATGTATATGTATGTGTATACTGTGTGTACATAAAATATCATATATGTTGATTGATTTCTAGGCAACAAAGAATCCATTTTATCTTCATGTTGGCATGGAAATACTTGAAAGTCTAAATAAATTTGCCAAAGCTCGTTGTGGTTATGCTACTGTGCATAATGTTTTAGATAAATCTCTAGAAGATAGAATGGAAAGTTTCTTCCTCAGTGAGACATGCAAGTACTTGTATCTTGTGCGTGTATTTACTACTATATGTTATAATGAAGTATTTAATAGTATAATAATATTGAAGTAATCAGGTTTCTAAGAGATCTGTACATATTTTAACAAGTAGAATAAATTATAATTTTATCCAGTCACCTAATATAGTTACATTTCATTGTTTTTTCTTTTGTTTCAGTTGTTTGATAAGGATAACTATGTAAATAAACATTTCAGCAAATTTGTATTTACCACTGAAGGACATATTTTTCCAATCAAGTCTATATTTAGAATAAAATCTTGGGATAATCAGATTTCTCCCATGGTAAATACTCATCCAGTATTGTCATTTGTTGATGCCAGGCTGCATAACTCATCTTCCTATTTGAGTGTAGGTATTTGTCTATGAATATAGTTTTAATTTGACTATTTTGTCATTGAAATTAATGCCTGAATTTTAAAGTGAGGTAAACTTAGATCATGTAATAGATTGTTCCAAATAGTTTTGCCATAAATATATTATTTACGGAAACTTTTTGTGTCTTAATCCTGTTAGAATTTTATTTAGTTCAGTAATTATTTGTATTATTTTATCAACAATTGACTCTATTAATATTTTTAGTAACATTATATTTATACTGTTTTACAGTATTATTACAGTTTTACTGTATTTTACATTACAGTGTGAAGCCGTTGATGCCGAGAGATCATTTTTCCTCCCCATTAAAAGTCATTATCTAATGCAAATAAGTGATATATTAGGAGTTGATGTTTATTAACCTATTTCTGTGATATATTTATGGAAAATACAATGTGGATTTTAATTGCTCAACTACCATTTTACTTAAGATGTCACCAAATGCCTTAATATCTGCTATGGCAAATTTAGCTGATATATTTGCATTTATGTATAATAATTTTTGCACAGAAAATTATAATACTTCAAATTTGTGGCGAACTGTTACTGAAACGGTAACATTGATCATGTTACCAAAATTTCTCTTGTAATTATTCAACTCAAAAAAGTTACAATAAAGTTGCATTCCAAATGTTCATAGATTATTAATGAATGTGAGACATTAATTTTACTAGGTTCATATATATATATATATGAACCTAGTAAATATTAAACCTATTGATATATGAACCTATTCATATATATATATATATTATAGCATTGCTTGCTAGGAGCAAGCACACCTTTGCTCGTATATATGCATACACACGCACATACACGAGTCAAATTATCATAGGATAAAGGAAATTATCGCACCGTATTTCACATCGAGTTCGATTTTCATGCCGTTCTTACAGCAGCATTTTACTAATCCGGGCCTCGAACTAAGGACATGCAGCGCAAAATACGTTCGCCATTCGCATAGATATCTTCGTGTTTATCAATTCTCCAAATTTGAAATAAAAATACATTCACGAGGAGACTCAAAAGGAGATCTTATAAATTTTTTTCATCATTTGCATGAACAACATCGTCTTTATCATACTCCAAAATTCAAAAAGAAGTTAATTAAGGAAGTACTTCGAAGAAGTTCCGAATGCATTTCTTACGGAAATGTAGTAAACGCCCACTACAATCGAACCAATGAGCATTTACAGCATTATTATGGTGTAGGAACAGTAGGATGCGGCCTATCTATAAATGTGCGAATTTCAAACCTACGTACACTATCGGATAGTGTCCAAAAATCTAGGCCATGTATTCCTATTGGAAAAGTAAAGAATACGGGGCTTCCGTACGTGGCATCTAGACACTTAAGGACTATTTTAATAACTTATATAACAACTTTTTAGTTAAAGCATTAGGATTTTGTCACTAATTAAGCTTAAACTGTGATTCGCGAGAAAGATTTCAATGCTTAAATACTCCTTCAACTGTATTTCACGTAATTTTGTCAGTAATTCATAAGGAAAGTCCAATTTCCCATGGATTTCATGGGATCATGGGGAATGAAGATTCTACACTCTATCAATCAATCGTATATGTACGAGTAAAGGTATGTATGTATATAAAATACATATACGAGTACAGGTGTGCTAGCTTACAGCAAGCAATCAGTGAATGTATCTATTAATGAGAACATAAGATATTTTCGAAAGTTTCCTTTCTTCACACAATGCTTCACATAAACAAAAGGACATTATCGCAGCATATATTTAATTGAGCCAAATTTCCAATGCATTTCTTATGGCAGTATTTCACCCGCCCTGGGGCCGAATTAAGTATAATCTGTACCAGATATACCTATGATTCCCTCAAGTTTCATGTTTTTTAAACGCCTCTCAAGTTTCATGATTTAATATCGAGTAGAAGTGCACCAAAATGCGTTCGTAATTTTCTCATATATTACTTAGGGAGAAATTTATAAGGCCTGCTAGAATCGAACTCATGACCTCTTTTGTAACCATCTTCTTCTTTCTGAACAAAGCTTATAACAATTTTTGTAATCCTGCAAAGATACAGCTGTCCATCTGCAAAAGAAATACGAAAAAAATATATTCAAATCTGCCACCCATGTATTTTAAAAGGGGACCTTTTGATCTAGTCTGGCATCGTACGAATGACTAACAGCGTACAATAGATGGCAGGAATACATAGATATGACGGATATCTATAGATCTGTGAATTTTGAGGCTTCTATGTCATCCGAGAGTACTTTTTTAATCTTTGAAAAACGACCTCATGCATTCTTACGGGGGAAAATCCGACTTTGGGGCCTCCTAGAATCGAACCCATTATAGGTAGGGTCGGTTTCCGATTTTTTCCCGCGTGAGATTTAGTGGGCCATCACGTGAAAACATCGGCGACCCCGTATCTCCTATGGTTTAGGCCTCACTTTCGTATCCTTCTGTATATATTATATACGAGTAAAGGTGCTTGCTTACAGCTACAATCGTTTAATATCCTACCTATTTATAAAAAAATCTTAGTTTTTAGAATGTTTTTACTGCTCACTCTTTGCTAAACATAAAGTAAAAGACAATAATTAATGAGTATCATGATCTCCACAAATTCTGCAAGTATCAATAGGAAATACATAAAGGAAGTGCCTCAAAAGAATTTGATTTTTCCAATGCATTTCTTATAGTAAACGCTCCCTGGACTCGAAAAACAACACATGGAATTTTGTTGATCAAAATTTCATGTGGCTAAAAAAAATATATATTTCCACGCAAAAAAAATTATTGTTTACCTGAACATTGTCATGGGTTCGATGCCAGGAGGTTACATTTTCAAATTGTGAAAAATCATTACTAGCTTAATATGATATACAGATCTTGTACACCAAAATTGCTATACTAATAGATACGTATACATTTAACTCAGAAAAAAAATCAATAGTTTTCTAATTGTCGTGAATTCGATTCCAGAGAGACCCGTAATCTCGATTTTCTCCATAAGAAATACATGGGCAATAATTCCGAAATATTTTTAAGGCATTTTCCGATCGCGTAGAACATTTAAATTTCACACATGCATTGAAAGTCCGCATTTTTACATAAATTATCCGTAAGAATGTCGTAGATGGTAGTTTTTCGATTCCAGGGGGCGTTTACTCTATCCCCATAAGAAATGCATTAGGAAAATCAGAAATTCTTTTGAGGCTCTTCCTGAATAAATTTCATTTTGAAATTTGCAGGTTTATACATACGATGACACTTATGCGAATAATCAAAAATTTATAGAGGAAGGTCTTTGGTTCGACGCCCGAACGGTAAAAATGCTGCCATAAGAAATGCATTGGAAATTTGGCTCAATTAAATATATGCTGCGATAATGTCCTTTTGTTAATGTGAAGCATTGTGTGAAGAATGGAAACTTTCGAAAATATCATATGTTCTCATTAATAGATACATTCACTGATTGCTTGCTGTAAGCAAGCACACCTGTACTCGTATATGTATTTTTAAATATATACATACCTTTACTCGTGTATGTATACTTTACTCGTACATATACGATTGATTGATAGAGGGTAGAATCGGCATTCCTCTACGCCAATGATCCCCGCCTGGAAATCGAGTGAGCTTGCCCACTGCTATCGATTTCTCCTACGGAGCATGAGTGGCTACGTTACCGTCCAATACCATCCTTTCAAAATCGATGCACGTCGCCAAATCTATTAAACGAAAAGATTTCTATGTTATTTACGGCCAAACACTTGAGAAATCTTTTTATAAATGTTAGATCATTTTCTAGGAGCGTTACTGCTTTGTATTTCTGCTGATTTATACCTCACGTTGTAACTATTTCTCCTCTATCGAAGTGGAAAGAACTTTAGTGGGAACAACATTAATTTTTTTATTTTTCCTCCCGTATCTACTATTTGTGTTAAAAATATTATTTCGTTCCCTAAACGCTTATTCCCTGACGTCTCCAATTCACTGTCATCACATCCCGGCATCACTCAAATTCCACGGAAAATCACTTTCTGCCTTTCCCACTATCTGAGCTTTATCGAGTTCACAAATCTCTCCACACACGATCCACGCCCATTTTTGCAAAATATTACCGAATAATACATCCTGCTATGAGCAGGATTTCATCACAGTTAAAACGTTTAGATCTAACGGTTGAAACAGAATTGTTTGATATTATTAACATTTCTTGACTTTCATAGACGAAAAGGCTCAAATAAAAGGAATATTCTTATGTATCCCTCTGTCATAATAACAAGCAGTTGATTGGAATTCATCTTAGAATGGAAAGGAATCGTACTTTTAACTGTAGAAATGAGTATTAAACACTTACCAAGATGATTCTTTTCTAACGAGTGCAGTCTGGACCTTTTATAGCTCAACTTCATCCAATGATATTCATCTGATAACTGATATAATGAGCGATCAACATATAGTCATGACTAAATGAATAAATTCAAATTTTCATTAATTTGTAGTATTTCCTAGAGTTATATAATCGGGGATGTGATGCGGGTGACGTTCAATATTAATATTTTATGATGTAAAATTCTAGGTTTCTCATTCTGAACAAAATTATTGAATAAATTTCGCGATAATAACCTTTTTCATGTTTCCGCGAATTATCTAAACTTTAATGTAACAATCAATGATACGTTTATATATGAGATCTTATGTCCTGCAAATAAATAAAAATTAGTTGGACGTAGGGAGATAATACTTTTGACTAAATACAACGAAATATGAGTAATCCACTTTAGCCATCGCTTTAACTCTGTTTTTCAATTTGAGATTTCAAGCGATGGTAATCATACTGTATAATCATTAAATGTAGTTGCCGATCGGTAAATCAACTCGTTACATAGAAGCGGGAGAATCACTGTGTTGATGGATGCTGCTGAACAATATATTTGGTTGCAGAGAAGTTTACTTCATCATTATTTCTGAACTTCCTGCAGAGACAAAATAAAGCAACACGATATGCTGATGAAGGAGGTTGCTCACATAAGCATTAGTTATATTTAGAGTGGTCCCTTGGTCGAATTCTCAAGCGCTAGAATCCGTACGAACTCTTAGGGAAAGTTCAAGCTGGAAGTCTATTTGGGGATACAGGAGAATTTTTTCCAATCAATCGCTTATTATTGTGACAGAGGAATATATAAGTATATCCCCGTAATGCGCTGGCGGAGTCAAAAGGACTAGGGGAAACAAATTTGCACCGCAATTTCCGGTGGAATTTCATCGAAGGCAAATCCAGGATTGCTCCAAAAAATTTAAATTCTCTGAAAATAAAGTCTTGACGTTAACAGGGCTGCTCTTTACAGACTGTCCAAGAATACTCAGTAAACAGAGGCTACAGACCTGAATAGAAGAAAGGGAAGATTTCATAATAATTTTGGCACAGATGGCATACAACTATAAAATATAACTGATGTTGTATCTATCTCCTAAGAGATAATAAGCAATGCAAAATCTACTCCGTGATAATGTAGACAAAGGAATAAGCTAGTTAACCTCCCACACACAGTAGTGTATAAGCTTAGAATCGATGATATCATTGCCATAGAAAATTTCAAAAAGAATACTTACGTGAACTTAAAGATGAAGGTAGCGGAAGTAAAGTAGACGATACATTTGCTAGCAAATTTTGCACAGAAACAATTGTGAAGCTGTGAACAGTTTTGTTGTTCAATTAATCCGTGTGCAGAGAGTAGAATATTGGCGTTGTTCCGTGACACGAAGTGTCATAAATGAAAAGGAAAATATTCAACTGGGAATATGATTCGTATATCTTTCGCTCATTAACAACAATCTGATCTACTGAAACGACTGATTGGGGCAGTAAACATATGAGATTCTGTACGTGATCCGCAAAATTATTGCGTAAACGAAACAATATTCCCTTTATTCTCACATTCCCACTTTCTGAAATTCACGGAATTCGGCGAGATGTCGTGAGAATCCATCATGTTAGAGACAACCTTAGTACTTTTCTCCGCAAGTGATTTATTGCACCACCGGTTTCAACGTGTAAACGTCATAATCAGGTTTACACGTATATTCGTTGAAAACGGTCGTGTGATAAATCTCTTGCAGAGAAACGTATTGTCCCTTTAATTCCCACTTTCTGCTTTAAAATATAATACTCATCCCTTCAAAATGTCTGAATTTTTGTTCCGGAAAATCGTAATTATATCAAATACATTGAAAAACTATAGGTTTTTAAATCATTTTATAAAAACTACAGGTTTTTTAATATATTTTATCAAAACTATGGGTTTTTAAACACATTTTATAAAAACTATAGGTTATTTAATACATTTTTGCACATAAGCTTCTTACGTTTAATTTGCGATCTTCATCGTACCACTCAACACCCTGCGTTAACTTAAAGCGCCTAAGTTCTTCGGAACTTCGTAGAATATAACGGTGTATTTGGTGTTATGTAGTCATTCTTAATCCATTTGGACTTTTCTACCTCATTTTTCTCAGAAATCGTGTTGCAGTTGTATGCATTTATCCATTCCTTCATTCATTATCCACTGACGAGCATTCAAGTCGCCACTCTGCTTCTCGATTCTGTTTTTTCAGTTTCTTCTGTAACTGAGTAGACGCAAATACGATATGAGCACAAGATGATTATAATGCCTTTATGTGAAATATACAGTTATGATTATGAAATGCAAACTTCGATTAAGCTCTTCACAGCTATAGATATTTTACGTTCATAGTTTTCGCTTTTCATTTTATGATCCTACTTAAAATTGGAAGCCTTGAATGAAAGTCCCTATAAATATCTGGAGAAGACATTTTTTGTGAAAACCAATAGTTTAACGCTTGAAACTATAGAAAAATTGGGAAGTGTGTGAACATAGCCGAATTCGATAACCTGATTGAACATTTATTGATTTAGTATTTAATGCAATTCTATTAGCTGTGAAAGAAAATTGGTAATTAAGAAAAAGATACGATTTGTAATTTAAATTTTATTTTATTATAAAAATGTTCTGAATTTGAGCCTTTGTTGAACATCCAAGTCTATTTCTTTTGAGCTAATTTTTGCCACATTACTGAACATGACCCTGTTCCATCCGTCTTTTGATCTCATTTCACTTCTGCAGTTGAGTAGTGCTCACGTGCAAAGGTTTCATTTCTTCATGTCCAAATCCATTTCAGAGACTTTCCCTATTGTGTCTGTAACTCCTGTCATCTTCCTCATACGCTTCCTGTTGATATGCCAACAGTACTTCTTCGCGTTGTCTGGAGTCGCTAAGTTATTGCTACATTTATTGGGTTGTTCGGAAAGTTCCCGCAGAATTTCAGGGAAAATGATGGAAAATATAACGTTACTTTGTGGAAGGATATTTCTTTCTCATCTCATTCTTGACCTGAGTGTCACAGAGAGAGGACGTTGTCTTTCTGAGCTCCCGAGAGGACCCCCAGGGTGAACGGCAGTTGAGCCCACATTAGCCGGTGTTTTGCAGTATCTGTGGTCAATATACCCGAGCTGTACTTCCTAAGGCGTAGTATTCAGTACAATTAAGGCTTTATTTAAAAAAGTATTTTTCAGCAAATTTTCGGTAAGTTTTCTTATTTTTCGTTCAGAAGTCAGTGTTTAGTTGTCTCGAATTGGAACCGCTGGTCTCGAGTCCCTCTTTGAACAGGGAACTCAGAAGGATGGTTGCGGACCTTCTCTCTAGAGTGGAAAGGTTGGAAGCTTCTTCCCCGCGCGTGGAGTCTGAGGGTAGCACCCCGAAAGCTCGCTGCTCCAAGATGGCGGCTTCGGATCTCCTGAGTGCGAAAGCCTGCGGAGCAATCGAGGTTGCCCCTCAGACATCGCGGGCAGGAGGGTCGAAGGCCCGGAAACCCGACGAGTGAAAGGTGGTCTCCATGGGGAGATCGTGGGGTGGTTCTACTGAAGCAGGGAGTTGAGGAGGCTCAGGCCAAATCTTTCCCTATCAGCAATCGTTTTGCGGTGTTTTCCGAAAACAGTGAACCCTCTCGAATTCGAAGCGCACAGATCAGTAACATTGCGCAAGCGCGATTAGAGAGAAATCTAAAAGAATTCTGGTCCCCGGGATAGGGCGAACATTCTCAATAGGCACTTTAAAAAAATATTTCACAATAGATGATTGTCGCGATGAAGATTTTCCAATCCGTGTCACTACCTAAATAAGTAAGTTGGAATTAAGAGTTACTGAAGTTACTGAAGAAGAACTGAAACCTATTATCGCCGATGGACAGTAAGAAATCCCCTGGTCCGGAAGGCGTTTCTGCATATGTTGCATCTACACTCGCAAATGAGCTAGCTCCCCTCCTTCTCGCGTTTTTTTAATAAATCTTTGGACAAACAATGGTTATGGGTATCATGGAAGAAAGCGCTCATTACTCCAGTGCCTAAGAAAGGGCGTAAAACTAAACTAGACGATTTCAGACCTATATCATATCATTCCGTGGATTCAGCCATTCCTAACAAGTACATGCCAACGCGTTATCCTGGATGGTGTTTTTTCCGACGAAGTAAAGGTTACATCAGGGGTTCCCCAGGGCAGTGTCATTGGGACAGTATTGTTCCTAATTATATTAACGATATCGTAGACAATATAAAGAGTAACATCTGGCTATTTGCGGACGACACTGTCATACATAGAAAAATACCAAAAGCGGAAGATCAATCGATACTACAGCGTGACCTGGATGTTATCTCCAAATGGTGTGAAGACTGACAGCTCAGATTGAACGTAAAGAAATGCGTAGCAATGACCATGACTTGTTCCCCTGAGAATTCGTTAAATAAATCTCCCTATCAGATCAGTGGCGCAATATTAGAATTCGTGGACCAGTACATATACCTTGGTGTCGTTTCCAATAGTGATTTACCATTCAGAACACGCATACGAGGCATAGTGGGGTTAGCTGATCGGATGATGAGGCTATGTAATCGCACCCTTAGAGGAAGTCAGTTGAAAGTCAAGGAGGCGGAAGAACTAACGGAAAGTATGCTTACTTTCCGTTAGTTCTTCCGCTGCTCGAGAACTGCTGCGCGGTGTGGAATCCGCACGAGAAGGATTTAATCTTGGAACTAGAGCGTGCACAGCGTAGAGCTGCTCGTTTCGTTTAGGGAGACTACGGGATCGATAGTAGTGTATCAGAGATGATTAAAAACCCTTGGCTGGACATCTCTCGAGGACTGAAGAATTGAATATAGACTTAAACTGTTTGAAAAATTCCGAGGCGGTGATTTACGCAACGAGATACGCGACATCATAATTCCCATAACTAGCGATCGTAATTTTCGGAACCATTATCGCGCGTACGGATGGTTATCATCGGTCTTTTTTCTCGGATAGTATCAGAAGAATAAATTGGATCAATAGTTAGATAGATTGGTGTTTTGACACCCCCTGCCATATGCCATTAGGCGGTTCGAGGGGTATTTATGTAATTGTAAATATTCTTAGAGTCTAATATACAAATGACACTCTTGGTTTTTCTTTCACAATATTTTTATTGCGCGACTGGCTGATATCTTCCTCGATAAATTCGAAGAAAATATTTTCAGCTCCGGCAACCCACTCCTGCACCACGTCTTGTTTTGGCGATGGTATGTAGACAATATTGTCTGTGCAATAAGTCCATTCCTCAATCACCTCGACAGCCACCTACAGTAAGACCCCGCTTAACGCGGATGATACGTTCCAATAAGTTCCAGCGCAAAACGAAACAGCGTTAAACGAGGCAATGTTACACGTACATATGTAAGTATGTAATGAGTATCAGTGGAAAAGAGGAGAGAATTAGAAAATTTATCAGTTCCTTCCGAATTTATTTCAGTAAAATAAAATATTATGTTTATATATTTATACACCTTGTAACGTTGATGACAACTAATAAATGAACTGTGACGCCGGAAAGATGCGTTCGTACTGTGATTAGGACTTCGGAGAATACAAATGGAACCTTTATTCTGACCAGCCTAACAAATAACGTTGAAAAAGATACATAGTATACACCGTCGCTGTATAATATAGTGCGCCGCTTTTGGTTGGTGCACGGCCGCTTCATTTGTACATATATGCAGCAAGTATCAATACATTGTGCGATTTAGAGGAATCCTTACAATACCGCTGAATAATAAGAACACTGAAACAGCGTTAAGCTGGGTTTTACTGTAAACTTTCTCGACCCCTCCTCCGGTAAACTTTGGCACATTCCGCAAACTACACCGACCCAAGTCATCCTCCCGTAAACACGCCATCTTCCTCATCCATAGACTACTCCACATCCCTCTTTCCCCCGAAAACTTCCTCAGAGAACTCTACAAAATAAAATATATTGCTATAAAAATGGATCCAACCCTAACCTCTTCCATCGCCTTAACAGAAAACTCTAGTTTCTCACATCCAAAAAACTCGTCCCCCCCAAAACCCTTAGCCTTTCCTTGCGAAAATTTCCCTTTTTTGGAACCATCTCCTGCAGCATCTTCAACCGCAAAACACAGCCCCTTAACAATCGGAAGCATAGGTAGTGACCAGCGGAGTGTGCCTCTGGCAGTGACATCGGACAGAGAAACGGCCATCGTCCAGTTAGAGGCGCAATAGAACCTTTATACCCAAAATTCGTTTAACGTAAAAGACAATTAGGCTGAGGGCCTCCATCTGAAATTGTTCCATAAATAAATCCGGTGATCCCATCGTCCTTTTGTCCATAATATTTCCTTCGGTGAAGGAAGTACGTTGTTCTTAATGTGTGGCGGAAAAGCTCTATTATTGTCCATTAACAGTGCGTCTTTAGAAGTTTGAGAGTGTGAGAGAAGAAAGCGAAACTTTAGAACAGAGATACCGCATGAAAGCTCACCATTATGCCTCCACTTTAAACAAGTTGTTTCGTAGATAGATGCAAAATCTGTGGAGTTCTGGATGTTGTAATTTTCCTACAATCAGTGCAAGTAGTTTCGATGAATATTTTTCGGGAAGGAAAGTCGGAGAGTTTATGAGCGTCCTTCCATGAGGCTGCTGCCATTAAGAATATGGTATTTCTGTGAAGCACAGCGGGAACAATTTGAAATAGTGAAATATTTTCAAATTTCGAAAAATCGTAGCTCTCTTAATATGATACATAGATCATTCAAATTTTTTACGCTTATAGGTAAGTATATTATGTACCTCGAAAAAAATCAACAGTTGCCTACGTGTCACGGGTTCGATTCCAGAGCGTCCCGTAATCTCGATTTTCCCCGTTAGGAATGCATGGGGCCGTTTTTCAAATGATTTTAAAAATACTTCCCATTAAGTTAAAAGAATAAGATTTCATGTAGCTATTGCTTATATATATGTCTACGGAAAAATGTAGTATTTTACGTACAATCGGTCCTGGGTTCGATGCCAGGAGGTGAAATATTTTCAGATTTTAAAAAATCGTAGCTCCCTTAATATCGTACATAGATCATTCAAACCTTCTACAAATATAGATACATACAAAATGTAATTAGAAAAAAAAATCAGCATTTGCCTATGTATCACGGGTTCGATTCCAGAGCGTCCCGGAATCTCGATTTTTCCCGTTTAAAATACATTGGCCATATTTCCGATAGCTTTTTATGACACTTTCCAACCGCGCAGAGGTTCAAAATTTCACACAGCCATAAAAGGGACCATTCTCACTTAAAAGCGACCGTAATAGTATCGTAAATGGTCGTTCGTTCGATTCTAGGGGGCGTTAACTATATCTCCATTTGAAATGCATAGGGAATTTAGGACACATTTTAAGCTACTTCCTGAATGAATTTCCTTTTGCAATTCGGGGTGTTTATAAAGTCCACCATACTCAAGCGAAAGATTACAGTAATTTTAGCAGGATGACCTTGGTTCGACGCCGGGGCGGGATTTTAGCTGCCGAAAGAAATGCATCGGAAATCGTATTCAGTGCATTTTCAGCTGCGTTAATGCCCTTTACTTAATGTTTAGCAACGTTTGAGCAGAGTAATCTTTCGAAAAATTTTATTATTCACTAAATATAAATTATTGCATTGCTTGCTGTAAGCAAGCGCACCTTAACTCGTATAACATATATATATATATATATATAGGATATTAATGTCAGGCCCAAGCCGCTTTGGCCACGCAGCCGCCGATTTTTTTCCGTAATGGCCAACTAAATCTCACCTAGGAAAAATTGGGAAACCGACCCTACCTATCATGGGTTCGATTCTAGGAGGCCCCAAAAATCGATTTTCCCCATTAAGAATGCATTGGGACGTTTTACAAATGATTTTAAAAATACTTTCCATTAACCTAGAAGGATAAGATTTCATATAGCTATTGCTACTATATATATCTACGGAAATATGCTATCGCTTACGTGAAACTGGTCATGGGTTCGATGCCAGGAGGTAAAATATTTTCGAATTTTAAAAAATCCTAGCTTCCTTAATATGACACTTAGATCATTCACACTTTTCAAACTAATAGATACATATAAAGTGTACTTTGAAAAAAATCAACAGTTGCCTACGTGTCACGGGTTCGATTCCAGAGCGTCCCGTAATCTTGATTATCCCCATTAAGAATGCATGCGGCCGTTTTTCAAATAATTTTAAAGTACTTCCAATTGAGTAAGAGCAATAAGATTTCATGTAGCTATTGCTAATATATATGTCTACGGAAAAAGATAGTATTTTAAGTACAATCGGTCCTGGGTTCGATGCCAGGAGGTGAAATATTTTCAGATTTTGAAAAGTCGTAGCTCCCTTAATATCGTACTTAGTTCATTCAAACCTTCTACAAATATAGATACATACAAAATGTAATTAGAAAAAAATCAGCACTTGCCTATGTATCACGGGTTCGATTCCAGAGCGACCCGTAATCTCGGTTTTTCCCGTTTAAAATACATTGGCCATATTTCCGAATGCTTTTTACAACACTTCCCAAACGCGCAGAGGTTCAAAATTTCACACAGCCATTAAGGGGACGGTTCTCATATAAAAGCGATCCTAAGACTATCGTAAAAGGTCGTTGGTTCGATGCTAGGGGGCGTTAATCAATTCTCCATGTGAAATACATAGGGAATTTAGGGCTCATTTTAAGGTACTTCCTGAATGAATTTCCTTTTGCAATTCGGGGTGTTTATAAAGTCCACCATACTCAAGCGAAAGATTACAGTAATTTTAGCAGGATGACCTTGGTTCGACGCCGGGGCGGGATTTTAGCTGCCGAAAGAAATGCATCGGAAATCGTATTCAGTGCATTTTCAGCTGCGTTAATGCCCTTTACTTAATGTTTAGCAACGTTTGAGCAGAGTAATCTTTCGAAAAATTTTATTATTCACTAAAGATAAATTATTGCATTGCTTGCTGTAAGCAAGCGCACCTTTACTCGTCTATTATATATAGACGCTTCGGGGGGATATATATATATATATAACATATATATATATATATATATAGGATATTAATGTCAGGCCCAAACCGCTTGGGCCACCGGCCCGGCGATTTTTTTACGTAATGGCCCACTAAATCTCACTTAGGAAAAATTGGGAAATCCACGCTACCTATCATGGGTTCGATTCTAGAAGGCCCCAAAAATCGACTTTCCCCCGTAAGGATGCATTGGGCCGTTTTTCAAATAATTTTTAAAAATACTTTGCATTATGCTAGAATAATGAAATTTCATGGAGCTATTGTTATTATTAGTATCTACAGAAAAATGCTATTGTTTACGTACAAACGGTCATGGGTTCGATGCCAGGAGGTGAAAAAGTTTCAAATTTCGAAAAATCGTAGCTCTCTTAATATGATATTTAGATCATTCAAACTTTCTCCACGTATAGATACGTATATATTGTACATCGAAAAAAATCAACAGTTGCCTATGTGTCACGGGTTCGATTCCAGAGCGTCCCGTAATCTCGATCTTCCCCGTTAAGAATGCATGGGACCGTTTTTCAAATGATTTTAAAAATACTTCCCATTAACCTAGAATGATAAGATTTCATGTAGCTATTGCAACTATTAATATCAACAGAAAAATGCAATATATAACGCTCAAATGGTTCTGGGTTCGATGCCAGGAGGTGAAATATTCTCAAATTTTGAAAAATCGTATCTCTCCTAATTTGATACATAGATCATTTAAAACTTATTAAACGTATAGGTACTTACATAATGTGCTACGTGAAAAATCAACAACTGTCTAGGTATCACGAGTTCGATTCCAGAGCGTCCCGTAATCTCGATTTTTGTCATAAGGAATGCATTAGCCATATTCCCGAAAGCTTTTTATGACACTTCCCAACCGAGCAGAGGGTCAAAATTTCACACAGCCATACAAGGGACCATTTTTACTTACAAAGGACCGTAATAGTATCGTAAATGGTCGTTGGTTCGATTCTAGGGGGCGTAGACTATAACTTCTTAAAAAATCTAAAGGGAATTAAGGACTCATTTTAAGGTACTTCCTGAATGAATTTCCTTTTGAAATTCGGGGTGTTTATAAAGGTAATCGTACATAAGCAATAAATGAAAGTGATATTCGTAAGATGGCCTTGGTTCGACGCCGGGGCGGGAATAATGCTGCCGTAAGAGATGCATGGGAAATCGAATTCACCACATTGTCCACTCCGAAAATCTCCTTTACTTAGCATGACTTATCCGAATAATCTTTCGTAAATTGTTACGTTTTATTAAAAGATATATTTTTCGATTGCTTGCTGTAAGCAAGCGCACCTTTACTCGTCTATACATATAGACGCTTCGGGGGGATATATCTATACATATAGACGCTTCGGGGGGATATATCTATACATATAGACGCTTCGGGGGGATATATATATATATATAGGATATTAATGTCAGGCCCAAACCGCTTTGGCCACGGAGCCGCCGATTTTTTTACGTAATGGCCAACTAAATCTCACTCAGGAAAAATTCAGAAATGCACCCTACCTATCATTGGTTCGATTCTAGGAGGCCCCAAAAATCGACTTTCCCCATTTAGAATGCATTGGGCCGTTTTTCAAATGATTTTAAAAATACTTCCCATTAACCTAGAAGGATAAGATTTCATATAGCTATTGCTATTATATATATCTACGGAAAAATGCTTTTGTTTACGCGCAACCGGTCCTGGGTTTGATGCCAGGAGGTGAAGTATTTTCGAATTTTAAAAAATCGTAGCGCCCTTAATGTCGTACGTAGAAAATTCAAACTTACAAAACAAATAGATAAGTTTATATTGTACTTTGAAAAAAATCAGCATTAGCCTATGTGTCACGAGTTCGATTCCAGAGCGTCCCATAAACTCGAATTTTCCACTTTTTAAATCCATTGACCATATTTCCGAAAACATTTTATGACACTTCCCACCCGCGCAGAGGTTCAGAATTTCACAAAGCCATAAAAGGGACCGTTTTCCCTTAAAAGCGACCGTATTTATGTCGCAAATGGTCGTTGGTTCGATTCTAGGGGGCGTTAACAATAACTTCGTAAGAAATGCATAGGGAACTAAGGACTCATTTTAAGGTACTTCCTGAATGATTTTCCATTTGAAATTCGGGGTGTTTATCAAGTCAATCATACTTAAGGGAAACATAACAGTGATTTTAGCAGGATGACCTTGGTTCGACGCCGGGGCGGGAATAATGCTGCCGAAAGAAATGCATGGGAAATCGAATTCGGTGCATTTTCAGCTGCGTTAATGTCCTTTACATTATGTTCATCAACGTTTGAGCAGAGTAATCTTTCGAAAAATTTAATTTTTCACTAAAGATAAATTATTGCATTGCTTGCTGTCAGCAAGCGCACCTTTACTCGTATAACATATATATATATATATATATATTCATATATATAGGATATTAATGTCAGGCCCAAACCGCTCGGGCCACGGAGCCGCCGATTTTTTTACGTAATGGCCCACTTAATCTCACTCAGGAAAAATTCGGAAATCCACTCTACCTATCATGGGTTCGATTCTAGGAGGTCCCAAAAATCGACTTTCCCCCGTAAGAATGCATGGGGCCGTTTTTCAAATAATTTTTAAAAATACTTTCAATTATGCTATAACAATGAGATTTCGTGTGGCTATTGCTATTATATATATCTACGGAAAAATGCTATTTTTTACGTACAACCGGTCATGGGTTCGATGCCAGGAGGTGAAATATTTTCAAATTTCGAAAAATCGTAGCTCTCCTAATATGTTACATAGATCATTCAAATTTTTTACACTTATAGGTAAGTATATAATATACTTAAAAAAAAATCAACACTTGCCTACGTGTCACGGGTTCGATTCCAGAGCGTCACGTATTCTCGATTTTCCCCGTTGAGAATGCATGGGGCCGTTTTTCAAATAATTTTAAAAATACTTCCCATTAAGCTAAAAGAATAAGATTTCATGTAGCTATTGCTAATATATATGTCTACGGAAAAATGTAGTATTTTACGTACAACTGGTCATGGGTTCGATGCCAGGAGGTGAAAAATTTTCAAATTTTGAAAAATCGTAGCTCTATTAATATGATACATAGATCATTCAAACTTTCAACAACGATAGATATGCATACATTGTACTTTGAAAAAAATCAACACTTGCCCATGTATCACGGGTTCGATTCCAGAGCGAACCGTAATCTCGATTTTTCCCGTTTAAAATACGTTGGTAAGATTTCCGAAAGCTTTTTTTGACATATCCCAACCGCGCAGAGGTTCAAAATTTCACACAGCCATTAAGGGGACTATTCTTATTTAAAAGTTATCTTAAGATAGTCGTAAAAGGTCGTTGGTTCGTTGCTAGGGGGCGTTAACTATATCTCTATTTGAAATGCATAGGGACCTTAGGACACATTTTGAGGTACTTTCTGAGTGAATTTCCTTTTGAAATTTGGAGTGTTTATAAAGTCAATCATATTCAAGCGGAAGATAACAGTAATTTTCACAGAAAAGCCTTGGTTCGACGCCTGGGTGGGAATAATGTTGCCGTAAGAAATGCATGGGAAATCGAAATCAATGTAAAGCTCGCTGCGAAAATGTTCATTTACGTTATGTTTAGCATGGACTTTCAGAATAATATTTCGAAAAATCTTACATTTTATTAAAAGATATATTATCACATTGCTTGCTGTAAGCAAGCACACCTTTACTCGTATATATATATATATCCCCCCGAAGCGTCTATATGTATAGATATATATAACATATATATAGGATATTAATGTCAGGCCCAAACCGCTTCGGCCACGGAGCCGCCGATTTTTTTACGTAATGGCCCACTAAATCTCACTCAGGAAAAATTGGGAAATCCACCCTACCTATCATGGGTTCGATTCTAGGAGGCCCCAAAAATCGACTTTCCCCTGTAAGAATGCATGGGGCCGTTTTTCAAACAATTTAAAAAAATACTTTCCATTGAGATAGAACAATGAAATTTCATATGGCTATTGCAATTATACATATCTACGCAAAAATGCTATTGCTTACGCGCAAGCGGTCATGGGTTCGATGCCTGGAGGTGAAATATTTTCAAATTTCGAAAAATCGTAGCTCTCATAATATGATACATAGAGCATTTAAATTTTTTACACTTATAGGTACGTATATTATATACTTCAAAAAAAATCAACAGTTGCCTACGTGTCACGGGTTCGATTCCAGAGCGTCCCGTAATCTCGATTTTCCCCGTTAGGAATGCATGGGGCCGTTTTTCAAATAATTTTAAAAATACTTCCCATTAAGTTAAAAGAATAAGATTTCGTGCAGCTATTTTTAATATAAATATCTCCGGGATAATGCAATATTTCACGCTCAACTGGTCATGGGTTCGATGCCAGGAGGTGAAATATTTTCGAATTTTAAAAAATTCTAGCTTCCTTAATATTATACTTAGATCATTCACACTTTTTAAACAAATAGATACGTATAAAATGTACTTTGAAAAAAATCAACAGTTGCCTATGTGTCACGGGTTCGATTCCAGAGCAACCCGTAATCTCGATCTTCCCCATTAAGAATGCTTGGGGCCGTTTTTCAAATAATTTTTTAAATACTTCCCATTACACTAGAAAGTTAAAATTTCATGTGGCTATTGCTATTGTATATATGTACGGAAAAATGCCATTGATTACGTACAACCGGTCATGGGTTCGATGCCAGGTCGTGAATATCTTTCAAATTTTGAAAAATCGTTGCTCTATTTATCTGATACCTCGATCATTCTAATTTTCAACACAAATAGATAAGTATGTTTTGTACTTCAAAAAAAATCAGCATTTCCCTATGTATCATGGGTTCGATTCCAGAGCGTCCCGTAAATTCGATTTTTCCCGTTTAAAATACATTGGCCATATTTCCGAAACCTTTTTATTACACTTCCTAGCCGCGCCGAGGTTCAAAATTTCAAACAGCCATTAAGGGGACCATTCTCATTTAAAAGCTACCCTAAGATAGTCGTAAAAGGTCCTTGGTTCGATGCTAGGGGGCGTTAACTATATCTCCATTTGAAATGCATAGGGAATTTAGGACACATTTTGAGGTACTCTCTGAATGAATTTCCTTTTAATATTCGGAATATTTATAAAGTCAATCATACTCAAGCCAAAAATGAAAGAATAATTCGTTGGATGGCCCTGGTTCGACACCAGGGCGGTAATAATGCTGCAGTAAGATATGCATGGGAAATCGAAATCAATGCAATGCTTGCTGCGAAAATGTCATTTACGTTATGTTTAGAATGGCCTTTCGAATCATATTTCGGGAAATTTTACATTTTATTAAAAGATATATTATTAAATTGCTTGCTGTAAGCAAGCGCACCTTCACTCGTATATATATATAGACGCTTCGGGGGGATATATATACAGATATATATATATATATATATATAGGATATAAATGTCAGGCCCGAACCGCTTTGGCCACGGAGCCGCCGATTTTTTTCCGTAATGGCCAACTAAATCTCACTTAGGAAAAATTGGGAAACCGACCCTACCTATCATGGGTTCGATTCTAGGAGGCCCCAAAAATAGATTTTCCCCATTAAGTATGTATTGGGCCGTTTTTCAAATGATTTTAAAAATACTTCCCATTAACCTAGAAATTTAAGATTTCATGTAGCTATTGCTACTATACATATCTACGGAAAAATGCTATCGCTTACGTATAACTGGTCATGGGTTCGATGCCAGGAGGTGAAATATTTTCTAATTTCGAAAAATCCTAGCATCCTTATTATGATACTTAGATCATTCTAACTTTTTAAACAAATAGATACGTATGAAGTGTACTTTGAAAAAAATCAACAGTTGCCTATGTGTCACGGGTTCGATTCCAGAGCGTCCCGTAATCTCGATTTCCCCCGTAAGGATGCATTGGGCCGTTTTTCAAATAATTTTTAAAAATACTTTGCATTATGCTAGAATAATGAAATTTCATGGAGCTATTGTTATTATTAGTATCTACAGAAAAATGCTATTGTTTACGTACAAACGGTCATGGGTTCGATGCCAGGAGGTGAAAAAGTTTCAAATTTCGAAAAATCGTAGCTCTCTTAATATGATATTTAGATCATTCAAACTTTCTCCACGTATAGATACGTATATATTGTACTTTGAAAAAAATCAACAGTTGTCTATGTGTCACGGGTTCGATTCCAGAGCGTCCCGTAATCTCGATTTTCCCCGTTAAGAATGCATGGGCCGTTTTTCAAATAATTTTAAAAATACTTCCCATTAAGTTAAAAGAATAAGATTTCATGCAGCTATTGCTAATACATATGTCTACGGAAAAATGTAGTATTTTACGTACTATCGGTCCTGGGTTCGATGACAGGAGGTGAAATATTTTCCGATTTTGAAAAATCGTAGCTCCCTTAATATCGTACATAGATCATTCAAACCTTCTACAAAGATAGATACATACAAAATGTAATTCGGAAAAAATCAGCACTTGCCTATGTATCACGGGTTCGATTCCAGAGTGACCCGTAATCTCGATTTTTCCCGTTTAAAATACATTGGTCATATTTCCGAAGGCTTTTTATGACACTTCCCAACCGCGCAGAGGTTCAAAATTTCACACAGCCATTAAGGGGACCATTCTCATATAAAAGCTATCCTAAGACTATCGTAAAAGGTCGTTGGTTCGATTCTAGGGGGCGAACCTTCGTAAGAAATGCATAGGGAATTTAGGACACATTTTTAGGTACTTTTTGAATGAATTTCCTTTTGATATTCGGAATATTTATAAAGTCAATCATACTCAAGCCAATAATGACAGCGTGTTTCGTTGGAGTCCTTGGTTCTATGCCAGGGCGGTAATAATGCTGCAGTAAGAAATGCTTGGGAAATTGGAATCAATGCATTGCTCGCTGCGAAAACGCCCTTTACTTTACGTTTAGAATGGTCATTCAGAATAATATACCGAAAAATTTTTCACTATTATTAAAATATATATTATTACATTGCTTGCTGTAAGCAAGCGCACCTTTACTCGTATATATATATATATATATATATATATATATATATATATATATATATATATATATATATATATATATATATATAGGATATTAATGTCAGGCCCAAACCGCTTTGGCCACAGAGTCGCCGATTTTTTTCCGTAATGGCCAACTAAATCTCACCTAGGAAAAATTGGGAAACCGACCCTACCTGTCATGGGTTCGATTCTAGGAGGCCCCAAAAATCGATTTTCCCCATAAAGAATGCATTGGGCCGTTTTTTCAAATGATTTTAAAAATACTTCCCATTAACCTAGAAAGATAAGATTTCATGTAGCTATTGCTACTATACGTATCTACGGAAAATGCTATATTTTACGCACAATTGGTCATGGTTTCGATGCCAGGAGGTGAAAAAATTTCAGATTTTTTTGATGCTTAGATTCTGTTGCTTCTCTTATGAGTATGTAGTAGCAGCTTTCAATTTTATTTATGTGTTTTTGTGTTGTGTTAAAGGTGACCGGACAACCGTAATGTTGGTGTGATGATTGGATGTATTAAGCGTAGTTTTGTTTTGTGTTTATTGTTTGATAGAATGGGGAGTAGTTTATTTTTTAAAGCATGTGCTTTGCGTGTTTAGATTGTCCATCTCATGAGAGACGGGATGTTAATGTTAGACCAAGGAATTGGTGGGTTTTGTGTTGTTTGCTATTTGTGAGTTGTTTTACGTTGTTTCCGTGTCTTTAGATTTGAATATATTCTAGTGTTGGTGTTGCCTTTGGAGTGATCAATTGTTTTTTTCTTTTTAGTGCACCATTTATATGATATTATTGTTGAGACGGGTGAATGCTGTATTTGGTTTTGTACTTGTGGCTGTAAATGCTGTATCGTTCACAAATAATAATTAACGGACCTCACTGGTATTTGGTTGGTGGTTTATGTAACAATTGAAGAGAATGAGGAAGAATGTTGAGCCTTGTGGGAGGCATGCTGTTAGTGTTTGAGTTTTGGAAAGAGTCTATTTGAACTTGTAATTGTGTAGAAAGCTTATGAGATTTAGCAAAAACCTTTTCTATGAAAAGTGTGTAGTTTGTTGTAAAAAGTGGAACGTATATACAGTGGACGAGGAGAGCGTCACCTGAGGAACCGCTGGCGGCATATGGTCAATTGTCTCGTTTATTAATATTAATTCTAACGTAATTTAAAGTCAACGGGTCCAAAAATATTGGGAAATAGCAAATTCAACGTCAATACCATTAAAATTCCTGTTCATTATCATAGCTAAGTGGTAAAGCAATGGAACATATAATTACCACAACCTTAATGTGTTATCTCATTTCTTGGTTAAGAGCAAACATGATTTTCGATACACTCCTAGAACCCACGTCCAAAACAAAACAAAAGCCTAACCGACGCAAAATTTTTATATATATTCTTTATTTTATCTTTGTAATATTCTGTAAAGCATTTAACAAGGTCATATATTATTGTATACATTAAAAATTACATTAAGATTACATTAAAAGATTAAATTAATCGCGGGAATTGATGGTATGGAAATCGAGTAGATAAAAATTTTATGAACGATAGAGAACAACAAGTAGTGCTTTTACAGAATAATCAAACATTGTAAAGGTAACCTCGGGCGTTTCTCAGGGCAGTGTAATCGGACAAATCCTATTTTTAATCTCTATTAACGACCTGAGCTAATTGAATGATAATATGTTTAGTATATTTGCTGGCGAAGTAGTTATCTATAGTGAAATAAAGAGCGTGAAGATAAAAGGAACATTTTGGGATTATTTATTTACATTATAAATGGTGTGATGATTGAAAATAATAGTTAAATATATGTAAGTTTTCTGCAGTGAACTTTCTCGAGTGTTAAGCAAATGATAATGGTGTTTGGTGCAGCCTTCGTTGGGGAAAATTATCAATAGTAGAATTAGTTAAATATCTTAGAGTAAGCTTCACGAATAAAGTATCATATAATATCCACATCCCTGATACGCTTGGAAAAACTAAAAACCTCGGATTGTTAAGAGAATAATCGGAAAGAGCATGGTAAAAGTCCACGAGCGATGTAACATAGCGCTATTTAGGCATCACCTTGAATATGCGTATAGTGTATGGGACCCTGCCGATAGAATAGAATTAGAAAAGGTCAAACACAAAGCGTTCCGTGAAGAATTGCTACGGCAAATCATTAAGCGTAACTAAAATGCTCAAGGGAATCGTTAGAATGTGGAATAACAGATCGTATATTTGATTAACGATATAAATGTAGAGGAGGAACATTCAAGGAATACGTAGAGAATATTATGCAACCTCGCTGAATGTAGGTCGATCGGATACAGCGAATAAAAAAATCAAAGAGATGCAAAAACGAACGGATTTAAACATAACTTTTTAATCTTAACTTTTCTCCTTCTGCGATACTCGAAAGTAATCGCCTTGATAAAGTCATAGTGCTTGCATCCCCTGCCATATCCCGAAAGGTAGATTGCCTGGAATCCAGATCGTCATGGGGGTCAATACACATAAGCAGTGTATAAAAAGTGTCATCGATTAGAATATCTGTTACAATTTAAACCACTAGAGATCTTAATTAATGGATGAGAGCAATTTAATCTGAATCAGGGACATGATGAAATACACTGTCGATGTAGAACGTTGGATAATCTGGAATGTGAACAAAGGATGAATCAATTTTTTGTTGGGATGGCTAATTAGTCTCTATATTGATACGGTCTTAATCAGGTACGTCCGGAAGTATATAATTATTGAATTTCTATTTCAAAACTATCATAATATGCCCGATTAAATTCTTTTAATTTTTGGAAGTTCTCGAATTACTATAATTTTCTTAGTTTCTCTAATTTTTCAATTTAGGCAAATGTATTGTTGTTGTCTTTGTTGTTTGTATAACAAATGCTCTTCGCCAAATGTCTAGGGTGAGTCTGTAACATAAGGAAATGACTCTAAATTTGAAAATTGTTCGTCAAAATATAATTATCTTCAACCGACCTTATCGTAAGTTTGTCTCAACCGAATTAATTTCCTGTTTAAGTTATTCGAACGATTTTTTCTGCACTTGCTCTCACAACTTATGGAATCAAAAAGCTTCCCTCGAATTCTACAAAATGTTATTCATTCTTCCTTTTCATTCATTCAAAATTTTACATAGTGGCCTAAAAGACACGTCCCTAATGCCCGAATTTTTGTAAGGATCCGAAAGGGGAGGCGCGCTTGCATTATTCATTGGTTGAGGGGCCGAGCATTGATCCAGCGGTGGGCCGCTCCATCGATCCGAACCTCGTGAGCTTTCTGGCTGAATCGCCAATAATGGTGTCCCTCGGAACACGGTGTGCTATGGCAATTATGAAATAATTATCGTAGGATTCGGAAAAGCGTCAAATTTAGAAGAACTACCACATCCGTGGACATTTACTCTCAACGCCGTTCAAAAAGGGACATCTTCAGAAAAGGGTTTTAGAAATAGCAAACTCATCACACGCCTTGCGCTCAAACTTAAGATCAGGATGAAATTAAAGAATCAGTTTGTGGAATATAAGTTCGGTTTTCTCTTAAAATGAGATGAATTCTATATTATACTTTTCGAATATATTTATTGTAATCGAAAACTGTGAATACTTTCAATCACTGTACTCTTCGAAAAAAATTCGTGAATTTCTTAAGTTAAACGTAAATGAAACCAAGGATTGCAAGCGAAAATTTGAGCACTTCGGCGTATTTGGCTTCGGAAATTACGTTTTTCGAGTTTTATGATTACTTATTATTTATTTGTTTTCGTATTTTTGTTTGAAAGTGCGTTTAGAGCAAATATTCGTTAACAATTTTTGGCAGGACGCATTGCTCTTCCGCAGATTGAATCTAGATCAACGACAAATGTGAAACATGTCTCGGATTTGTTCGGTTGCCTATTGTACTATCAAAATATGCAGACATGCTGTGAAGGGTTTCTTTTTGGGCACAATCGTTTTTTCTGGCGTTATCATCCACTGTCCTAACCCCATTGAGACACTGAACATACCAAGTGCTGTTAAAGAGAGGAAATATTTCTATTCGGGTTGTTTTGTGGTAAATGACAATTTAAGGTCAATAACAAGTTTTCTCGACAGGATAAAGGTTTAAGTAAATAATTAGGGAATATTTGACATGTAAAGAGTGTTAAATATATAAGGGAGCATACGTGTTTGAGGTCTTGGCTGTAGTGCTACTAAGTAGGCTTTAGCTACAAAGCCAAAATACTGCATAAAAATTAATTGGAAAAGAATCAAAATAAATTTTAGATACAAAGAGAGCATCCGTGATGGATTGATTTGCGCTGTTCCGTAAATCTTTCTCTTTATTGATAATAATTACTAGATTAAGACACAACTTCCGGAACCCTTATGATATGAACCCTTTCCTCTCTCAAAAAGAATAGTGTTGTTGCTGTAAAGTTTTATTTTTATCCTCCATACCCTTCAATAAAGAGTTTTGAGTTATTTCACAACAAAATTAGAAACTTTCGGCTATCGTATATTTGTGCTGCAAGGAACTCAAAATAGAATTTGGGCATCTCCGTTCGGCGTATGGAAGTAGCCTCGGGAGCAAAGAATATAAAACAGTAGGTATCTAGAGTGTAAGGAAGAGGGATGATTCACCTTTTCAATTGAAAGCGGACATTTGCCATCGCTGCCAAAGAGGAAGCCGAAATATAACCGAAGGTGGTGGTATTTGTTGCGATATAAGGTATGTTAGTGACGAAGGAGTTGAGAGTGCTGAAAGACAATCTGTTTTTCAATTGGTGTGTTGACTTATTGGCACTAACGATACGTGGCTTTATGGAGATTTAGGAATTATTCGTTGAATAGGTGCGCCTTCAGGAGTCGCGCGTGGTTAGTATTGTATGGACTTTAAATAGCGATCATCATAAATATCATCATGATCATAAAATCATCGATGGAGTATGATCAATACGTAGGCGGAAGAATATGTGCTTGGACGAGGAATTGAACATTATTGAATTTTAAATATATGATGATACGGTCGAGGCAGTGGGGAAGGGTTTTAAGGATCTGGTGCTTTCCCGTTGTGGCAGGAAATCTTCTCGGGTTGTCAACCGGGTAGGGAACTGGTACGACGCTTACGAGGGAGGAAAAATGCCTGGTTTATATAGGGAAGCAGGAATACCTATAACTTCTAATTGTTAGGGTTGGTCGTTGTCTTTTCTCTGAGATTTTTCGCAGAATCGGTTTCAATGTTTGGGGTGAATCCACCATCTCTGCTGATGTTATGTTCTCGAGCTCTCTCTAAATTTATTTAGTAATTTAATTCTCAAGCATCCCTTTCACGCTCTCTGTTTTATTGTAACTAATTTTTACAAAATGTATCGCCCTTCGCTCTACCTTTTCTAACTCTCAAATGTAGTCCTTATTGGTCCCATACACTGCTCGCGCACTCCAGGCGAGGCCTAACTAAAGAAAAGTAATATCGTTCACGATTCTTTTTAGCGCTCCTACCGACCTTTTTAGTGCTTGTCCTCGGACTTGGGCACTCCAATTTAACTTATTTGTTAGGGTTACGCCAAGATATTTAATGGGCTCGACTATTGCTAAATCCTTTCCTTGAAGGCTGTATCAAAAGTGGTCGGAAATAGATTTTCTTTTTAAAAAAGTTAACAACCTACATTTATCAATATTGACCTCCAATCGCCAGTCATCGCACTATTTCATCTAAATCTTTCAATAGAGTAAACGTATCCTCTCTACTATTTTCCTGTATAATACCGCAAATTATCTAACGTTTCTATCAATGAGAGTAATTAGATCGTTCATAAAAACTAAAAGTAAGGGCCCTATTACGCTACCCTGTGGTACTCCCGAGGTTACTATAACGGGGTTGGAACTAACCCCATCTATAACTATTTGCTGTTCTCTTTCGGAGAGAAAGTTTTCTATCCAGTATATTACTTCCTCATTTATACCAGAAACTTTTAATTTGTATAACAACTTGTGATGAGGGACCTTGTCAAACTCTTTCCGAAAATCTAAAAATATTGCATCTACTTGCTTATTCTTCTCGGCAGATGATAAGATGTCCTGGACTAATGATGCAAATTAAGACTCACTAGATAACCGTGTTGGTTCCTAACAATGAAGTTATTGGTTTCAAGAAATCCTGTTAAAGAGCTTACGATTGTACGAGTATGCTCCATTATCTTACCGCTTAGTTAAGTTAGAGAGATGCAATTCAATTATATTAATCAGTAATTCGATGGCTCATCCTTTTCTCCACATTAAATGTTAGAGTGACGATTTTCCCATCATTTGGGACCCTAACTTCACTCAGAGAGTTCTCAAATATTACTGTAACAAAAGGAGCGACGTTTACCGCAACTTCCTGTTATACCCGAGCTGGTATGTCTTCTGGACATATATTAGGCTTCATCTTTCGCAAAAACTTAGTGACACCGTCTTCACTAAAGGTGATTTTATACATTAACTCAGGCGCGTCGATATTAGGCATGGCATCTGATATACTATTGGGCGTAAATACACTATTAGAGTGTTGATTACGCCTTTAGCATCATTACATTTCCGTTATTATTTTTTATGGAATCTACAGTTTATACTTTGGTTTGTACTTCCCTAACGAAGGACCAAAAGTCTTTTGTAATAAAAACAACTTTGTAAATTTCCATAGAAAAAATTTCTGTGGAAATTACTATGGCATTCCAAAAAATCACGCCTTCTCATATTGATTTCAAAAGGCTTTAGCTTCATTTTCTAGGTGTTCGCATGGAATTGTATCCTTAATCTGACGGAGCGCGAATTGGCTAATTTATACTCGCTCTGAAATTCATTTAAGTTGATATTGTTTAATTCCGCGCAGTGGGTTTTGTTTTCGAATGTAAGCGCCTCAGTTTCTTAAGTGCTTTCCTGGTCTCTTTATTGTATCAGCTAGATTCGTTGCTTTTATGATAGTAGTTCGAGGGCACATATTGAACTACTAAGTCACGCATTATTCTAATAAACGGGTTCCAAGAATCCTCGGTATTTACAGACATCGCGTGTGTTTCGAATAAAAGAAAATTTTTTTAAAGTCATTATGGAATCCCTCAAAGTCCGCTTTATAATAGAGATATTTTGCGCTTAGGTTAACTCTACTCCACCAAATTAACATCAAGATTTATTATAATTGATCAATGATCGGATAACCCTTCGCATACAGTAATGTTTTATATTCGTTCGGGAGCATTGGTGAGACGAAGGTCTAATAAACTTAGTTCCCTAGTAGGCTCTTTGACCATCTGATGCAACGAATTTCTTTGCGCTATACTTTGTAGCGTTTTACAAGAATCACTATTCCGAGCTCGTTCTTCGACTATGTTATTCGGCCAGTCTATGTCAGGAAGATTTAAATCTCCACCTACTAAAGAGATGCTATTATTATTTCGTAAATAAGTTTATTTCTCCTTTGAGGCAGCGTAAAAACTGACGTGGCTTGTTTGGTGGCCGGTAAAAAGCGCATACATCTAATTTCGGTTTAATTGAGCACCAAACCCTCTCGTTAGAAGACGTGAACTACTATGGAGGGAAATTTTTATTTATTATGAAAAACCGCACAAACATCCACTTTCACGACAATTACAGTGTGGCTGTAAACTTAACAACGGACGTCACGTATTCCATTTACCGTATTGAACGGCATATGAGACATTGAGGCCTCACACAAGGAAAAAAGTTGCAATAGTCCGAGCGACAGCGCGGTACCACAGTAAAGTAAAGACTTACTACTGCTCTGTTTCCATGCACTTTAGTGTAATTTAAAACTCCTAATTTATAGTGAATGGTGCGGCTTAATGTCTTGTTTTCCTTAGTCATATTTCCGAGGTTATTTTTTAAACAAATAGTTTTAAGCACCGATACCAAAACCTTCACATATAAGACGAGGGTAATTTTTTTTAGAACTAATTTAGGTGAAAAGAGCCTCTTATATGTCGACAAATACGGTATATAATAAATTATATACATATATATATATATATATATATATATATATATATATATATATATCAATTAAATTAAATTATATATTTGCCGGCCTCGTTGGCGGAATGGTTAGCATACTAATCTTCTAACGCTGAGGGTTCAGTCCCGGCTGAGGAGGAAATTTTCCTCTCAGGGTCTGGATGTTAGTAACGTCCATTGTTGAGTTTACGACCACACTGTAATTGTCCCGTAAGAGGATGTTCGTGTGGTCTTTGTTAATAAATAAAAAAATAAATAAAAAAAATATCAATTAAATACTTATATATATATATCAATTAAATACTTATATAATACTTTTGGTTGCCGATATATTACTCCCACACGTTTAATTTCTGCTCAATAAGGAATTCAGGTTTTCCACTGTAGTTTGAGTTACTTTGGGCCACTTTTTTGTATGAAATACCATTTCTTATATAAATGCCGACTTCACCGCCACGTTTACCTAATCGATTATTACGAACTACAGTGTATCCAGGTATTTCCACTAAGGAGAAAGACATGGATGGTTTAAGCCAGTAACTGTAATGATACGTTTTTAGAAGGGTGCGTATCTCGTCAATGTGTGCATGAATACTTTGGGCATTCATATAGTGATTGGAAGGAGGGAGGATATGGGGAAAGCTTATCAACAATCATAATGCTTAATGTCCTACTACTCTCTGAATGTCTTGAAGATGCTGAACTTCTGAAAAGTGTATGAATAGGATTAGGATGACTTTTCTGGCTGTTTTAGCCGAATGTGGAGGCAGTGTTCTGTCTATCAATGGATCGCAATCATAAGGGATGCGATAGTCCAAGTTGGTCTGTTGAGTTGGCTACCCAGTTTTCTGGGGGGCATGTGGATGGGTGTTTGGCCAGTATCCTCGCAATCATTCTTGACACCGGGGTGGTGTACGGAAGGTAGGCAGTTGGCGTTGGTTTCACATCCGGTTTTTTACTTTCTGCACCACAAACGGCCCTTTTAAGGTTTATTACCCTCTGTGGGTTTCCTTCCGTGCATAGGTCGTCTTTAGATGATTTAAATCATCGGAAAGACTTTCCTGGTCCGATATGGAATATGCTCTGTGGTTGAAAGTTATATTAGGGTGCCATTCAGGTGTTTGAGGAATTTTTCTAGTGTCTGAGCTGAGAACGTGGAACTGAGACGGAATAGATTAACTTCATCGAAATGTTGCTCCACTAGGTAAGTTGTAAGATGGAAAGAATTATTCAGGGTTAATAGAGGTCATCGTGAGGAGGTTGGGGAAGGTATGCATTTAAACCAAGGTTACAAACCGAGCCGTTTGATGGACGCATTCCAGAATTCGGAGAAAGGGTCAATCAATCAATGAAATCAAATGTAGAAAAGGTGAACACAAAAGTTTAACAAAAATCACTACAAACTAATTAATTTAAGGTTCACAAGGAGCACTAAGTTCAGGAAACCACTTTTTACGATATTTTTCCTGTAATAATAGAAGAGAAATATAAAATGCGATAGTACAATGTAAGTAAGCGAAATTATGATAGAATTTTTGTGGATTCTGCGCTGGGTTAGTTTTGACACTAGTAGGGAGTCCGAGTTGGAAAGATTATCCTCACACAAATAGAGAGAAATTGATGATTATTTGAAATGCTTAAAGTCAGAGAAACGCGTGATGAATTTATTATAGCCATTATTGGGTAGCACGACGATCTTACCATCAAAGGTCCACACCATGGTTTTGCCGAATAGTTCTTATGCCTCGTTCAGCAGCTTCATTCTATATGTAGTAAGAGATTCAGTAACAACGAAACCTGAGCTTTAGAGTTTTCTTCCTGCCACCCCCTCGATCTTGGTAACTAACGAATTTCACTATAATCGGTCTGTTCCTGGGTATAACGCTGTTTACCGATGTGGCTAATGATAATGGGCATCGATACGGAGGCGAGATGTAAGGAATTCCTTGGAGAGATTCAGGCAGTCTTCCGTAGAAGACTCCTTGATCAAATAACAAGTTTTGTAAAACAAAATGTGATTAAGTTGATCACGTATCACGGATTCAAACTGAGAAAAATCCATACCGAGAGATTCCAAGTCGGTTTGAAATCGGCTATCAACTAATTTCGCCTCTTCAAGGGCTCCTTTTAAGAAGATCACAAATGAAATTGGTTAACATTTGATTCTCGAATTGAAGAGACTTTCGAGAGCTGCTGAACGAGTAGTGGGCATCAAAAAACTTCAAGTTGAGGTGACGTCCGTCGGTCGGACCGCGCGAATGCCACGAAAGGGCCGATTATTTTCTGATTCTGGGGAAAATCGGAAACCGACCGATCATGGGTTGGATTTTGGAGGCCCCAAAATCGCACTCATCCCCTTAAGACTACATGTAGCCGATATTTAAAGATTAAATGGTCGTAAATGGTCGTTGGTTCTATTCTAGGGGGTATTTCCCCCTGCCACACGCCGAAAGGCGGCTTGCAGGGTACTTATGTAGATATAGATTGACTAATTCTCTATAAGGAATTCATAGGAAAATCAGAACTTCTATTGAGGTACTTTCTGTACTCATACTCATGGAAATGATGAAAATCTTTTTGAGAGAAGCTCCTTAATTCGACGCACGAGCGGGAAAAATCGTGATATTAGAAATGCATGTGTTATCGAGCTCAATTCAATGTACCTTGATGTCATTTAACTTATGTTTAGCAATAGTGAGCAGAATAATCTTTCGAAAATATATTTTCATCATAAGATATAATGTTTGATTGCTTCCTCTAAGCAAGCTATCAAATCAAAGCCATTTAATGGCCATGCGTTCGATGTAAAGTGGTAAAATATTTTAAACTATAAAAAATCATATCTAGCTTAATATGATATCAAGATCAATCAAGCTTCGTATACTTAAAAATACGATTGTGGTTTAATTTAAGTATCGCCACATGAAATTTTAATCAACCGACTTAATGGGTAGAATTTTTAATTTTTGATTCAATCAAAAATCAATACAACATTCGAAGCAATTGGTTAATATATAGAACACTGAAAAATAAAATTTTTGGAGATATTTTCCTGTTCATTCATTGCTAAACATAAACAAAAGGACGTTATCTTAGCTTATATTTAATCGAGCACGATTTCCCATGTATTACTTAAGAAAATTTTTTTTCGCCCTCAAGAAAAATACTTTCTCATGAGTATCATTGTCTTGATAAGTTCTCAAAATTTTGAAGGAATCGTCATTGAGGAAGTGCCACAAAAGGAATTTCTATTTCCCTATGCATTCCTTATGGAGATAGAGTAAACGACCCATAGAATCGAACAAACGTTCACTTACGACATAAAACGTAAGTTAAACATTAAGATACGGACTATCTATGCATGTTTGGAATTAAAAACTTCTACACAATGCGAAAATGTCTTGCAAAAAATTTCGAATGTCTAATGGCCCACTAAATCTCACTCAGGAAAAATTCGGAAACCCACTCTACCTATCAAGGGTTCGATTCTAGGAGGCCCCAAAAAATCGATTTTCCCCATTAATAATGCATGGGGCCGTTTTTCAAATAATTTTAAAAATACTTTCCATTACGCTAGAGAGTTAAAATTTCATGTGGCTATTGCTATTATATATATCTACGGAAAAATGTCATTGATTACGTACAAATGGTTATGGGTTCGATGCCAGGAGGTGAAATATTTTCGAATTTTAAAAAATCGTAGCTCTCTTAATATCGTTTATACACCATTCAAACATTCAACACGTATAGATACTTTCACAATGTACTTGGAAAAAAATCAGCATTTGCCTATGTGTCCATTGAGCTAGAAAGATAAGATTTCATACAGTTATTGATATTATATTTATCTACGGAAAAATGCTATTGTTCACGTACAACCGGTCATGGCTTCGATGCCAGGAGGTGAAATATTCTCAAATTTTGAAAAATCGTAGCTCAATATGATACTTCGATCATTCAAACTTTCTACACGTATAGATACTTACATAATGTACTTCGGAAAAAATCAACAGTTGCGTATGGGTGTTGGGTTCGATTCCAGAGCGTCCCGTAATCTCGATTTTTCCCGTTTAAAATACATTGACTATATTTCCGAAAGCTTTTTATGACACTTCCCAAACGCGCAGAGGTTCAAAATTTCACACAGCTATAAAAGGGACAATTCTTACAGAAGAGCGACCGTAATTATGTCGTAAATGATCGTTGGTTCGATTCTAGGGAGTGGTTACTATATTTTCGTAAGAATTGCGTAAGGAATAAAGGAGTCATTTTGAGGTACTTCCTTAAGGTATTTCCATTTAAATTTGGAGTGTTTTTAGAGATAATCATACCCAAGCGAAAAATGACAATGTTTATCGTAGGATGGCCTCGGTTCGACGCCGAGGCGGGAATAATTCTACCGTAAGAAATGCATGTGAAATCGAATTTAGTGCTTTAGTCCTTTAGTTTATGTTTAGTTTTATTTGAGCGGAGTAATCCTCCGAAAAATCTTATTTTATATTAAAAATGAATTTTTTAGCATTGCTTGCTGTTAGCAAGCACACCTCAATGTACCTCACCTGCGAAAAAATCGGATTTAATTTAAAGTACGCTGCGATAATGTCTTTTGTCTAAGTTTAGTAAGTTTTTAACAATTATAATTATATGTACTCTTTCCATATTAGATATATTTACCGATTACTTATATGTATATATTTATTTATTTATTACTATATTCCCGTAGCAGCTATATTAAATAGATGTAATTGTTTATATCATTAACTAATTTAATATTATTTACAGCCTAATAGAATTCTTTCGCTCTTTTGACAGTAATAGTAATATGAATCGAAAATGGTACGAATATATTAGTCACTGTACTTTATAAATCATCCAACGTAAATGCATAGAAAGTCTCTCTCATTCTGAGAAACAGCGAATGGTATAGTAAAGTCTTACATAAAATAGCACCGCTCACAGATGTTAGGTATAGAAATACACCCACCGGGTAAAGCCTACAAATATCCGACATTAAAAATTTCTCGGATAACCTCATTCAATCGACCAATTGTTCATTAAGACATGTTCCCTTCTTGATTCCTCAACTTACCATTTACCTTCCTCTACTAATCCTTATTTCCTCTGAAATAAATATAATTAAGTATGAGTTCTTAGTAATTACATATTATCCTCCAATGCACGTTTGTAAACGATTGTTTACTGAATTATCACATTAATTAGGATTGGTATTTTTTAATAGAGGAGATAGTGGGATACGAAGTATTATTCTTACTCATCAAATGTTCTGGGGTCGATTTTCGACAATTTTAGAATAAAGTTTAACATGCCTATACTTACTATAGATTTCTACTCAAAAATTCTGTTTTTTTTTAGAAATGACGGACCCATATATGTGACCCTAGAGAATGAAAAAACAGTTTAACACAAGTATCAAGGATATCGAAAAGCAATTATTTGATATGTTCTGAATCCAGATTGCCATCTTCCATACTATAAATGATATCCAGACTTTAACTAAACCAATTAAAATTTTCGGTTTGTAACTATCACTTTCCTTTCTGATATCGAATGGCGCGTCCTTGATGATTGATCCAACGAACTTTAAAACTAATATAGGTCTAGATTCCCTGAAATTCCATCGATACTGCCGCCAATGGTCTATGGCAAGGGATGTCATCACGTAATCCATTCTGTTCGCTTCCCTTATACTTTTTGGAAAGAATGAACAAAAGTACGATTCACGTTTAATTTTAAACTTTTTACACTTCCTAGCGCATCAAGAAAATTCTGAACGGGAATCCCTTCATCAATGTCATGGATGTGAATGAAGAGGTCGAAATTACTGATAGTTTCAAGCCCTCCAATTTTTTTAACCACTGACAGTTGCCTCCTGTTAAATGTAAGTTTTATCCATCCTCCTTTCCTCCAAAGACTTATTTATTAATTTGTATTAATATCTGAAATATTTAGAATACGAAATGAAGAATTCGTATATGCAAACCGGACAAAGTCAGTTGCTTAGTATCGGAGTACGAGAATGAATGCATCGAACTTTATTTCGTAAAACGGTGTAAGTGAACCCAAAACTCAATATCGAAACCTAATGATGAATCCTTATTTAGGGTTAGCCCAAAATTCAAAACGTTAATATGCTAAACCGTATCATATGTCTTCTCCCTAAATAATAACCGACCAAAGTCGGTTTCCTCGAAAGCTAATTTACAGTAAAAAAATCTCTCTGTGCTCGATCCTTCCTCCAAATGGAAAATTAGTCACTTTTTATTTACAAATATGCTCCAATATCATTTAAACCATTTCAGTCAAAAACAGAAACAACGCATCAACGATCCTTATCGTGTCGACCAATGTTATTTTCTATTCCAAGGAGCATCTTATAAATGAGAAGTCCTTTCTGTTCACCGATATTCTTATGAATGAATCTCAAAGTGCATTTTTTTCAAATCGTCTACTGAACAACTAAATTGGCATTGCTATGTCGAAGACACCCTTGAATATTCTATATATTTGTAATTTAATGGTGTCCACGCAACGGTGTCAACAATCCTTAAGCAGAGTGACCTTATGTTATTGCAGGAAATCAATTGATCGATCTTTCATTCTTTACATAAAGGAGTGATATTTAATTAAAGTAAAATTTAATAAACTTCCAAATTTCGTAGGTGGAAAATTGAAAATGAACTAACAACTTCAATTATTAAAAATTAACACGTAATGTTTCTGGACTTATTTAAAATGCCCATTCCTTTTATTTCTATAATCAAATTGTAATTTTCATCTAAACATTGATTTGGCGTTTGTTGGACTCTTATAAGAAACAGTCACAGGAATGGGTACAAATGGAATGGTACTTTTTCCACTTCACTATCCGAAGATGATGTTTATACGTCAAAAGAGGTCATTAAATATATTTCTTGTGAAATGTACCAACTCCGGTTCGTTCATTGTACATGATGTATTTCCACCGCATCTTGCCAAATTCTCTGCCTCATTAAAATACGTAAGGGATTGTTTCTACGCTAAAATACAGGTTTTACAACGTTAATGGTGGAGAATTTCAATGCTAGAATGTATGCTGGAGTCTAAGTTCCCCGTTTTGGTCGAAATAGTAACCGTTAAGAGTAACTTAATACTGACTAACATCGGAATTCTTAGTGAAGAAAGAAATTAAGTTTAGTTTAAAAGCAATAAGAACGATTAATGGGCAAATTTTGAATTTTATCATGTTAGAGTGTAGTGTAGTGTAGAGGAATGTTAATAAATAAGTGAATAAAGAAAATAAGGTATTCCATTAGATGATTCGATAATTTTTAAAATCCTGAAAATGCTGAAGAGGATGGGAAGAAGCAAAACAGAAAGGTTATTAATTAATATAAAAAATCAAGAAACACCTTTTGATTGAAACTGCTTTTAAGGATTTAAAAATATGAATATACAGGAATCATATTCTAATATAAAACCAGCTCAAGTAAGGATACTTTACTTCTTTCCAAAACTTACTCATCGTGTAATATTTTTCTCGAGTAAGAATACAACATATATTTTACAATTATAAATTGTATTTTATATAGTCATATTCTTTCATTTATAGAAATCAGTTTCTTTTGCTGTCGACTACATTACTGCTCCATTTCATATTGTTATCTGTGTACAAAAAAGAAAATGATGTGATTCTTGGTCATTTTAGCGCTCATTTTTTATTACAATATTCTGAATTATTTTAGCTACCATCAGTTACGATTATATTAGAATAGTTAAAGGACTCTTTCATTGCGAAAATATTCACTTATCCTTTTCCTTCATAGTACTCCATGGAATTTGCTCGTATGCAATGGCCGGGATAAACGTTTAAACAGGCAAGACTTTTATTCCATTATGTTTTATTTATTTAAACTATATAATGAAATGGTTCTTATGCGTTTAATCGGTTCTTAAGCTTAAATTCTTTGCAGACGGCCGATAGAGTGGAAATAGAGTTTATTCCAATACCAGCTTTTATTGTCAAACGGAAGACTTACTAATGGCTTCATGCGGTTAGAAATAAACTTTCACCGAAATGAGAGGAGGAAGTAATCAAACTGGAAGTACATATTACGGTTCATTCGAAGTTTCAGAGTTGAATGAATTGCGTGCGATGGCCATCTTCACCTGTAAATTGCTGTAGTGACCGATGGTCATGAGATGCATTTGTTATTATGCAATTCATTCATTTATCATTGGATGACTACGACTAAGTTGAGCCGAGATTAGTTTCAGAGATGTTATAAGGGTATTGATTTCATCATGGAATGTGGGGAGGAATTTCAGTATAAAAAATTTAAATAACAATATAGGAGTTAAAATACAGGATGAAACTTATTTGATCATTAGATAACAATCATCTATATTACCGAAAAATCCATAATTGAGCCAAGAATACATTATTTAAATTCAGAAGAAAATCGAGAACGGGGAATTATGCTAATTCTTGTCTAGCAATGAAGATTTTGAAAAAAAGAAAAAGTACATATAATATGCCCAGTATTTACATGGTTTACAATACCTGATATGAAATTTAATAATTCTGACATTAAATGTTGATGAATAACAGAAATAACTAGAGAAGCTAGAGTTAGGAAGTAAATTTATGTTTGAAATCCAAATTCAATTCTTACATTTTATCTACTACCGGGAATCAAATCCAAGTTAGCCTTAAATGAATAAAAACACAAAATTTACTCATTTCCACCCAATATCTATCGTAAACAATCAAATGCAATCATTCTTCCGCTAGCATTTTAAAGCAACCGTTATAAAATAAGAGCATCTGTATTCGCACAATGTAGCTTTCTATCCTGTGAAGTTCCGATGATCTACGCAATGCGCGCACTCCGATTTCAAGTACTTCCGTAGTGAGGCGGTTCTTCAATACTCTCTCGAAGTTAATTTCCCTCTCTTAAAACGTCTTAATTTGTCCATGTCCTACAATGTTTTGTTCGCGAAGGAGGAAATTCAGGACTCTCCACATAGTCTTTCTCGTGCCACAGCACGCTATTTTGGACCGAAACAGTTTGATTCTGTACCACACGTGGCAGCACGGTATTACGTCGTAGTAAAGGATGGAGGGGGAAGCGATGGAAGCGGGCTCTGGCGAGGACGAAAAGGCGAACGCAGTGTACCGAAGGCGGCGGTGGGTAGGTGAGCGAGACTATGGTGTACGGCCGTTGAATCGAAAGAGATATAGTCGATATAGGGCGGGAGGGGAAGCTAGTGAATTCGAGTGCTCGTGTTTCGGCAGATAAGAGGCGACCAGTGGATGAGAGACGACTAAAGGAGATACCTCCAAGTGTAAGTAGCACACTGCTTACCGCCTGCGTGTAATGGTTGTCTGCCCAGCGGCGTTACTGCCACGCTCGGTTAGTGTAATGCGGGGCGCCAATACTTCGTCATCCTTTGGCGTATCCCTTATGCTCGCGGCTTCGTCCGCTGCCTTTTAGGGACGTTCTTTATCGATCCATTTACCACTGGTTTCGATTGGACTCCTCGGTGCCGGCTTAAACCTCCTAGTGACGTGCTCCTCTTGTAACCTCGTTACCTCTGACCTTTGTATGCGCACCCCGCCCTCACCGATCGATGTCTTTTGAGATTTCCATTACTTCCACCCTGGCCCCGCCCCCGTTCACACAACTCGAAATTTCTATCTCACGCACACTATCTTACGAGCGACGGCTTGCGACATCGTTCCACAGATAGGAAAAATCGCGCGAAGAATAACGGCGCTTCGTTTCCTCGTACTGAAGTGCTAGTGTCCATAGGTACTCGCTATTTAAGAAGTTTCACCCAGAATTCGACGGAAAAACCCTGTGGAATATTTCCTGTGAATTAGATATTGTTCGCCTGCCTAGGATTTCGTTTTGCGATTGATTTCGATTTTATAGCCTCACTCTTTGTTCTTTGAAATAGGGAATTTCAATTTGGGTAAGGGGACCTTGAAAGTCAGGGAAATAGTCGAACGAATTTTCAACCGATCTTTATAATTTTTTGAATCGGTTCAATTCGTAATGCAATTCTGTACGCGTTATACGCATAGTTATAGTCGATATCCTGTGTAAGACTGCCGGAGCGTATACCATCTTTCTCTATTCTGATATGCACGTAGGCGCGCGCATACCTCCAAAGAAGTGCAGAGAGTGGATCCATCCTTCTGAGCGAATTTTTAAGTCTTTTCGAAGTTAGAAAACCACGTTTTTTCATCGAAAAGCTTTCTCTGAAGATTTCTGTGGCACCAGCGTCTATCTCATTTACCCAACATGTTTTAACGAAATGGTTTCTCTATCTTCATGATAGAGAAAATCCGTTTTATTTCCCTCGGCCCCCGTAGTGTCGTACTTGAAATCCTTTCGAACATTTGCAAGAATTCTATTTCATAGGTGTTCCTTTCTGTTTCCTCTGGAAATGGTGAAGAATTTCCCGTATCCGGCTTTTGTTCTCGCCTCGCATGCTTCAAAGCCCCCTTTTAGGGACGACGATGTTTAAGACGCCTTCGTCATACTTTGTCCGTCGTCTTAGTCGTCATACTTAGTCCGTTTCATTTCCTATTATCCTGTAGTTCATTTAAGGACGATCCTGCAAAAAATAAATTTCAGACCAAGCTGTCAGCATGTAGAACTCTATAGTGTTTGTATGGAAACGAACACTTAGTTTCATAAGAATATAATATTATACGGAAAATTTCAACCGAGTCTAGTCATCATTTGCTCTTTAAATATGGAACTTGGACACAAATGTTCTTTTCCGTACCAATATTATATATTAAGGGTGATGAATCGTTTTTGTGTTCCCTTTGGATTGAAAATCTATCGATCTATTGACAATTACGCGACTATAATATTAGAAATTATTCTTGTAGGAATTATTCGTATTATTAGCAAGTATCAGATGATGCACATTGTCTCAATTCCAATAATTCTTGACAAATGCCTCCTTATTTCCCTCCCATTTGGACATGTTTCATCCACCAAGTAACTGGCAGTAAATATAGTTTTCTTTAAATCTACTTTTTTGTGATCCGTTTCCGTAAAAAATAGAATTTCTAGTTTTTGTTTTCGACATTTTTCCTTTTTAACGTGGAGATCCAATACCTGTTAATGAAGTCCTTAACGGAAAGAATCTTTGGAGAAAAGGGCAAAATTCTCAAAAAAACTACTTAATTAATTTGCTCATAATTTTATTATTGAATTTGATATCGTATTTTTGAAGAGTTTTTTTGTCTGTAACCGTATCTCATTCGGAAATTGTAACTGAATTCTGCCAGTGTTGGTAGCACGTTAAGAATAGCATAAAACGCCAGCGCAAGCTTTGTTTCTTCAGCTTGTCAAACAAGAAGTTTGAGATTCTATACGGATTAGAGTTAATTTTCTTGGATTAAATGTTGACTAGTTTCTTCTGAAAACGTCAGTGTGAATGTGGTCATTTCAGTTTCTGATGATATTTCTTTTTGAAGGAAAGGAAATTTACTACTGCTCGGCTAAAATTCATACTGCTAGGTATTTCTAAAAAAATAAATAAAATTTCATAATTTCCTCTGTCTAGTTATTTATCTAGATAAAGCTTCATTGGACTGAAATCATTCTTTTGTGTGTTGAAGAAAGAATGAAATATTTTGATGACTCTGATGACAAAATTTTATAAGCATGAAGATTCCAAGTTTTACAAATTTGCTAGTTTATTTTAAATGTTGCGTTTATAATCGAGAGGCTGCTTAAACTGTAAGAAATCTATCCGAATACAATTTTTCTTAATTACGAGTGTTTAGTAAGTATCCCTTATACCTTTTGAATTTTTGGCCGTAGAAAGTTAATTGAGCATTTTTAATGCAAATTTGAGTAATAGCAAAAAGAAAGAAATATGTAAGGTTCTACTCGCTCTTCGTATCTACGAAGTTTTAATTTTATTCACCTCTCGTAAATAGAGAAAATTTTTCCGTAAATCTATGCACGTGAAGATTTGGCTCCGTAGTATTTGTGTCAATGATTTATAAAATGTTGTATCTGTTGATATGAAGTGTTTATTTTTGATATCCCTGTTGATGTTAAAGTTGAAAAGTAAAACTTTTAAGGAATTTATAAAGTGTTAAGACATTATTCTCATTGCTTAGAGAACAGTTGATGTATAATATGATTTTACAATTATAATATTTTTACTTGTACTTACTTTTAAGGGTTCTATCGTTTTATAAAAATTACTAAAATTCAGCCTTTTTGCGACCACTTAATAAAATGATTAGTCATTGATGTTCCAAAAGATATCTTTTTAGAAAGACTGAAACACTTCTCAAATAACTGCCTAAGTGCTATTTCACTTTAAAATAATTTCAGTTTGAGAAGTAATCTAAATCGCCCATTATATGAATAACCATTGCAAGTAATCCCATAAATTGCGTGAGTCGAAGAGATTTCGCGTTATAGAGTCAAGGAACTTAAATTTAAGCTAAATGTATTTTTGACCTTTTTTTGAAAACATCTCCATATTTTTTCCCACAATACGTTTACAAGTAGCATCGGACTACGTATTGATAATAATTCTATAGTCGAGATACTTTTACTCAGATTTTGCACTTCCTAGAGTAATTTATACATATTTTTTGTCTGAAAAGGTAAAAGTTCTATCATAATTACCAAAAAATAATTTATTGGAAAATTTGGCGGCATGAAAACTTTCGTTAGGTCAATTTCGAAAACTAATGCTAGTTCAAAGTCGAGGATGGATGCACGTTACCTTTCGCTGTAAATATATCGTTGCTTTCACATCTTAAAATATATCATAACAACGTTCACCGAGAAGCACACAATATTTAAAATATAAAAATTGTGAGAAGACGAAATGATGTATCGCGAGCGTTTTCTTGGCAGTAATTTTCTGTAGATCTTTGAATGAGTTTTAGATTTAAATATGTCTGATGTAGTTGCTGAATCGGCGAAGGACACCGTTCTTTTGAAGAATGTTAGGCTTAAAACGGTGAAAATGATTTGGCCCAGAGAAATATTTTGTTTAATGCTCCGTAGATAAAAATGGGCGGCACACCCTTTGATTTCGCACTCATTGCGTTTGTTCTAACGCTGGCTCATCTCCGTTTTCCCAGGTTATGCCAGAGTGTTATAATTAGTCTCTTTGTCATCGGGGCTTTCGTCATCAATTCACTTTTTAAAGGGATTCTTCGAATTGATGAGAAATCACGGAAAATTCGTTATGTAAATGACTTTTTACGTTTGTGTTTCCGATTTATTTTCTTGGATCGCGAAAGAAATATTGGTGTTTATTTTATGTAATTTATATTTCTTAAAACATTATAATTAGCCGTCTAGAATTAGCTTGATAGAGCTTCGGTTTAGTTAATCATATTTTGGAACTCTCAATTCAAACAGGGATGGAAAGTCACGAAAATTTGAAAGTAAATTAAGCATATCCGTTTTGTTTTCTTTCAATATGAAATCTTCCCATTCGAGAAGCTTGTTCTTTATTTTTTTATCGATTACAGATCTTCGGATGACGTTTACATACTGTGGTTCAGAATTATGTCATTTGGAATTTCATCTCATTATATAACCAAGGGGTATTTTCTTAGAATGCAATCTTATTGTAACCCTCAATCTGTGGTTTATAAATTCTGAATATGGTCCTTAAATACTGTAGCTGTTTTCTCTCATACGTTGAAGTACGTAATCATTTGATATATGAATAATGGTTTATTCATCATTTTGTAGTTGTACAAAGCTCTTCACTTTAAAATACTTTGTTTAATTTTAATTATCAAAAACAAAATTAACTTTCTCAAATCGTTCCTTTAAAGTTCCATTTTAATGCATCCACTTTAATTTCGCGAAATCCTTGTGTCGCTCCCAAATAATTTCTCTTAGAACGTTCAGTGGCGAATACATCTGAAGTGCGACGGTCATCGTTACGAAGCACAAGTAGCCCAAATTCGTTTCCCGCCAATTTTTTACATCCTCATTTGAATATACGAATAAATCTACAATCTTTTGTCCTTTTTCCTCGTTTGAAGGAGAAATGGGAGCTTCTCAACTTAGCTCCATCGCTTCTCATCCTAAAAATACTTGCAATGACGTCGCTTGGTGAAAAGTATCTTCCAACGGAAATAGGGGAGTAAGGAATGAATTTTGGAAGGAGTCAGATTCAAGTCTCTGACCTCTATCGCTACCAATACTGACATTTTTCGTTTTTCTTTACCTTTTTTCAGGTTAATTAACTAATATCGCAGCGGTATTTATCTTTCATTTATATAAATCATACCACAGAACGTACTTTTATCAACGAAAAGGTTTTAATCCATGCATTGCTTTAATATTCATTAATATATGTTCTAGGAATTAAATTTAAAAGCCGTAATATGATGGAATTATATGTTTCGATAAAAGAATGAGTGTATAGTATTTGACCATATGCCTGGGTAACCATTACTATTCACTAAATATTTTATCTCGAAGGACGTGTCTTTGTATAATTGGCTTTTGTTCTTTGTCATCATGGAACACATTTCCTATTTTAGGATTACCCATTTCAGGTCACAATTTCAGGGCTTACCGGCACAAATGTGGGAATGATTCTTACATTTCGTTTATTTGTTACGGGTATTGTAACGAAAATGTAAGCTCGTAGTTCATGAAAGAAAGCAATTTGCTACCTTCCTATTAAAGAAAATCCCTATTTTGTGATCTCTTCCACATTTTTCTTAGGCAGGTAATTGCATGTTTACTCCACTTCATTGTCGAATATTACGTCATAATTTCGATATTAAGATAGATTTGGAGAATTGATTGTAATATAGAATTGGTAACTCGTGGGTGCATTCATAACGCCCCGATTCACTACTCATGACTTTAATTTCATACAAAGCGCTTTATCAAATATCAATGAAACGCTTACAGAGGTGCATCATCATCAAGTATCCGCCTCAACAAACGCTACTTGGAATACACATCGTATGAGGTGAGCAATCAGAATTGCTCGGATCATGTTAGCCGAGGTTTGTTCATTCGATTTATCGCACAGCGTCTAAAGGAAACTCCAATAAATAATTTGTATGTTGTTCAAACTAAAAGGAGAGTGGTTTTATTTTTCAATTAAAATGACTCCTTTAGTATCTACGGATAAAACTGCAAGTACACACACTAGTGTTAATTGTTACTTAGTTTTTTCGATTGCGAATCATTACGTTCAATATAAGCCGTCTTAATGAATGTATCATTACAAAATTAACTTAGATATTGTTCTATATATACGGGAAAATCTTTTTTTAATAATCGCTTGTGACTCAGTAAGAACGTATTGTTATGTCACGCTCGTTCACAAACATCCGCACTCTGAGAAGAAAATTTTTCTACACAGCCGGGATTTGATCCTGGGACTTAAGCGTTGGAAGATTATTATACTAACCATTCCGCCAACAAGGCCAGGTCGAGGAGGCTTTTGTTTTTTTTTAAATTTTATAATAATAATGCGACTTTATTTTGGGCGAGATTGATACTATGAAGTGTCCTTTTGCATCACTAAGTTATTCGATGCCTTAGACATGTTTCAACCGAAGGAATAAAGTTACTCGGTAATATTTTTCATCTTTTTTTTTCACTCAATACTTCGAAAGTATCCCTTTAATAGTGTCATTATAATTTATACCGAATTGCGAGTAATTCATCAAATAGTTATTATGCATATGATGAAGGGTATTTTGTAAATAGCCAAGAATGACAAATTGTTGAATGAAGTGCACAAGTGATTCATTGAGAATCGGTGTTGTCGATTATGAACACTTTTTGGGTAATTCCCAGTTTCAGGTCAATCGAACGAAGGAAATTGATCGCATCTTTTAGAATTTGTCATTGCAGTTGTGAGAAAAAGAGAACCTACGTAGAGTTAGAAATCTCCAATATGCCGCTAGCGAATAATTGTTGAAATCAATTGTTGAATTGGTGTAATGAGTGACATTTCGATTTTTATGACGTTAAATTCTCGGGAGAAGAGAGTTTCAAATTTGGAGCGTTTTAAGCTTTTTTCGCCTCAGACTCTTTTTGTGTGCGGAAGACTACAATGCGTCGCTAAAACGTTCTTCGATTAGTATTTTACTCTCCCTTTTAGAATACTATCAAGAATGCCTCTAAGGAAGGAAGATATGGTACTGCGCCCTTCTACTAAACATTCAACGAATGGAAACCAATTTAGCAATTCTATTAGAATGACAAGCTTTTACTTTAGTCCTCAATTTCAATCTCTGCTTAAATTTTAAAGTTTTTAGTTCTAATTATATATGAATTAATTGCCCCGCAAATTAATTATAAATTTATTTTTGTAGATGATCAATTTGTTCTGGGCCTGTTAAAGAGAAATAAATGTATTAACTTAGAATATGCATACTGAGGACACTTGAATATCTTGAAAAGATCTTTATTAAAGGAAAAGGGAGAAAAGGTATTAATTTTAAAAGGTGTGAATTTTGAAAACTCGTTTGCGTTTTCTATGGAAAAAGTTGTCAGCTATTGCAATCCAGTCCACTGTTTTTGATCCATTAACTTTAAATATCTATTAAATGTTGAAATTGTCTTTTCCAAATTGAATATCTATAATATTTAAACTCTTCAATGCAGTATTTTTAATGGGTCACATTTTATTGTGAATGTACTCCTTGATGTTTCGAAATTCATCAGTCGATCGAAGATTCACACGCGTATTATTCATCGCTCTCTCATGATCTTTTACGATGCGCATTCTCAGGTATTGGGTTCTGAACATTTACCGACGTTTCACCAATCGTCGACATGTTTTCTGAAATTTTTTTCGTTTTTGAGCTCTCGAAAACTTTAAAGATCACCTTGTACAAACACACACCAATGATAAATAAAAGCACAGCTATAACACGTACGGATTATGATGTCTTTTATCTCATGCCTCTTAAATACTGACCGAGATTTTATTTGGAACTCGCGAAATACATGGATAAAAAATATCGGTTTAAATCGGAAGGAACGAGAAATGAAAGAGAATCAGAGCGGAATGAATTCGAATGATTGGTATGTTTCGTTGACTAAAGATTCGATTAACTGGAATAAATAGTTACTGAAGATCATAGGAATCGACTGGAAAGACCCGAGACTGCTAAGAAATCTCTATTTTAGTGGACGAATGTTAGAGTGGGATGATCAGATAGGGTGATCAGAATTATACTTTGCCCACAAATTATGAAGCAAATCGGTCGAAGGACTGTCAAGTCAGTAATATGCTGACGATCCGATAAAAGAGCCGAATCAGATCTCCAGAGCATAATCTGCAGATGTATGGATGTAGCAATTAATATAGAAAAGACTAAAGAGACGTCGCATTGCTATATATATATATATATATATATATATAATATAGAAAGAGTTCCAATTACTCTGAGGTACGCCTAATGTAGCTGTCAATTACCGCAAGTGGTTCCCTCTCGTGGAGAAAATCGTTTACTCAGTAAATAATTTCCTCGTTAATGACCGCTTATGTTGAATTTTGCTGGTAATTTGTGGTGTGGAAGCCCTTTTGAAACAAAAGCGTGAGTTACCCACGATGAGGCTATTTTAAAGCTTTCTAGGAACTTCATAAGTGAGTTGATTATTTTCAAGGGATACTTATGATTTGGGTGTGGATTATTTGCTGAATCTTTTGCCGTGAGACGTTTGCTCGCTTCCAGTCTTCCGCGACTTTTGTTATTAACTTATAATTTTAACACTCCAATGAGAGAATGTCTTTAGAGGATATTTCGGATTAATTTTGCATTTTGCATAAATTTACAATAATGCACGGAATATGCAGCTTTTCGTCTATTTTCTTAATCCGTTCCGTTTTCCATTCATCATAAATTACACCTAATTAATGATAGCTTCGATTCTATTCATACTTATTCATACTCATCTAACGGAATTTTCGCTCTTTAGCCATTGCTGATGTCATTCAAGGTTTACGTTTAAATTTCTCGCACCACGGTGTTACGGAGTCTTATAATGAAGAATAATTCAATAAAAATCATCAAAACTCGAGGGTTTCAAATGTGATGAGGACGTTGTTGCCTCGATAGCAGTAAGCAGGTACAAAACTCCAGAATGATGACCTCGTATCGAAGCCCTCCCACGGAGATGTTACATAGCAAGTTGCGTCATCTGAGAGGCGCGTCTTCAATTGTTAAATGAGTCAAAGGGTTCAGGGCATTGTCGCTAAACGGGACGAGGATTGCAAAACGTTTGATGGACGAAGAAAGCATCCAAGATGCCGCATTTTCATTAGCTGGGTTCTATCTTTGCCGCTGCCAGAAATTTATCTTAAATCCTAAAGTCTCTCCGATAAATTATACGATTATTCACAGTTTTCCCTTCGTAAAAATTTTGAGGGAGGAAGTATCCTCACAAACACTTACTCGTCAATGGATATGATCTAAAAGCTCATACTATTTATTTATAATTCCTATTTCTTCCATCTATCTGTAAAAAAAAGCCACATTACCACGGGTTATTAATTTTTATCTCTCTTACCAATAACTCAGATTTTTCGGCACTTCTGCTGTTTTATCGGAAATTATTCTGAAAACTCTTAATTCGTGATCACCTTTTTAGCGTCGCTATAAACAGGATGGGAACTTATACTCCCTTCGTTTTTATTCAGAAAATTAAGTTTCATAAATTCTTGATGTCGATTTTCCTCTCGACATTTAATTTAATTGAGGTCCTGAAACAAAAAACAACCACTTTGGAATGAATATTGGAGTGACTCTTTGGCGTCATCCATTTTTTCTCCTAATTTAACAAATAAACTTTAAATTTCTTTTTCCATCACAAACTTCGCTTGGATTTAGCTACCTATTATTGTTAATTACTATGCAGCGAATAAGCAATTAACATTGCTCAATAGCGGAATCAATAATGAATATATTTTTGGTTTCAGTTTCGAGGGATTTTTGTTCTCTCATATTCTATACTCCGGATAACGTAGTTTTCCATTGATCATGAATGATTTAACGAATTATTGGAATGACGATCGAAATGAATATTTCAAGATCTTTACAAAAACTATGTGTCACCTCCTTATCGAATGAAAAAATTCTACTATGTTCTGGGTGTATATAATATGAAATTAAAAACGATGCAAAAGTTACTGGATAACTTTAGGCCTATTTACTTTAGAATTCGCCGTCATTTTCATTGTTAGAATGCATTAGATGCACGGACCATACTAATTGTAGTGTTAGATGCATTTAGAATTCTCTTTCAATGATTTATTTTTTGATGACTTGATTTAGCTTGATGTTTTATATTTGACTTTTTTGATTGTGATTATTCATGTAAATTTAGATTCTTCTCCATTTGTCTTTCATGGTTGGAATGGTCCCTTCTTCTGAACGTTGATTAATGTTTGAAACTGAGATTTTCTAAATTTATTTAATTCGTAGAACTGTTTTGGAGATCAAATTCATTGGTCGTTTTTTTTCAAAATCCTCGATGGTAAGAACGAAACGTTTTTCATAGAAATTCATTTTTGGTGAAGAAATTTATTTATTACCGTATTTCCCCTGAAAATTCTCGCAGAAAAAGTTATAATGTATGAATATATATGTTTATTAATATATTTACATGTACTTGTTGATATCATGCGTTGATGCCGAACAAATGTGTACTTGTAACTTAAATTATCTATTGTATATAGCTGCTTTGGGGGGATATACCGTATTTCCCCATGTATAAGCCACCCCTTTTTCCCAAAATTTGCAAGCCCAAAAAGTAGGGGGTGGCATATATAATGCAGGTAAAAATTTTATGCGTGAAAATGCTTTTTCAGCCTTTATGTTGTTCTTTTTTGTAAACAATTATAAGTGATAGAATTGTAATATTATTACGAGACGATATTCTTGACCCCACACCTGAATATTACAAGACTATGATGTCCGGCGACATTAAAATCAAAAACAACAACAAGCGTACCTCTTGTTACTACACCGATAACGTAAGTGAAGTGGGAGTACGCGTTAGAAATGCACACGCTCGGCTTAAATAAAATAAATAGTAGTGCAGCTTCGTTAAACACTCTTTTGTTTTTATTTTGTAACTTATGAATGTGTGAACGATTATTATTAGTCTTAAATTTTGTTTCTTTGTAACCGTTGTTTTTTTTGTAACCTGTTTATCTAGTAAAATATTTTTTTCCAAAATTTCACAGTCAAAAAATATGGGGGTGGCTTATACAATATAACATATATAGGTGGATACAAATGTCTGGCCCAAACCGCTGGGGCCACGGGCTCGCCGATTATTTTGCGTAATGGCCATCTGAATCTTACCCAGGAAAAAATGGGATTGTAATGGGATGGGAAAATTTCTTTTGTAATGCAGAAGAAGATAAACGCTTTTCCGGCAACAGAATCTGTTCTTTTAATTAACTCTTAAACGGGTTCTAAATTTCAGGAATTAATAACTAGAAATTTAAGAAGCGACCTTAAAAGATTATAATGTAAGTACTAAAACAATGATTTTTCAACGTAAAAGTACTATTTTCAAATCATCTTGTATTTATTTTCTCCCCATTGTTCTTAAGTACCACTTGTGCATTGACTTGATTTTGGCTTATATTTAAAGTATCTATAACGAATACTGACAATTTAAGCCATAATATTTCCGTACAAATTGTAGCATCTTTTATTTGCGGAAATGGAAAATTAAAAACTATGCGCATTTTGTTTTATTATGTCGCTTCTCATATTCTGTTCATTTTTCTAAAACAGGTGAGCGCGTGTTCTCAAAGGAAATTCAACGAATTTCAGAGACAGCCAAGGAATAGCGCTGCGGTTAAACGAGGTTAGTAATAATTATTTAGAAGTGTTTTCTTATACTTGCATTCCAATAATTCCATCTCCTTATTGTCGAGATAAAATAATTTCTACGAATGAACGGATTTCTAGTGACTCCTGAAATTCGAATGTAGGCGAAATTGATTACGAAATACTTTACGTGAAATTTTAATGATTTTCATTGGTTTTTTCAAAAGAGGAATTCGTTCTAAACGGATTCTTGAATGATTCGGAAAAAACACATGGTCCGGTGGAGATTCGTTTAGACTCATTTCTTCTGTGGAATTTAAATCTTCTCAGCCAATTGGAAAATCATCGCTTCCATATTTCAAACAATCTGATTAATTCCAATGCTCTATTTTTTATTAGTGTAAATATTTGTTAATAAGTTCTGAATCTTTCGCGATCTTTCGAAACAAAAAAGCAGTTTTTATTTTCGCTCTTTTAATTCGGTCGATTCAACCGTGTTTAAATGATGGGGGATCCTCGTATACTTTTGATCTAGAATGAGGAATCAATCCACCCATCCACGGTTCAATTATTCGTTTCTTCTTTATTATTGGATATATAATAGAAGAGAAAAATTTTCTTTAAAATTCAGTGTAATTTTTAATTGAAAAAATCGACAACTTTTATAGTAGTGTTCTCTGCTAACCTTAGTCATTGGTTTCTGTATAATTATTCTGTCAAACGAGGGAAAGTATCGTTTCGTTATGAATATAGTAATATGAAGTGTTACAACATTTTTAATCTTTTCTCGTTAGTTTAAGAAATGCTCATTATTTCATAATTAGATTTCTCCTTGCAACTACGGTGTACGAAATACAGTGGTGGTCTTTAGTTCGATCCTAAAGACTGATTATCGTTTGGATGAAACGTATTTAATGTTTGTTGCTCCTATGTTGTGTGTTGATCAATCGTGATGACGAGGGGCTATTTGAACTTCGTAGGGCGGTATTTCAGAAAGATAAAAGTTGAAATATTTGGGGTGATAATATCGCACCGCAGCTCCAAGGGTGCCTATGTAAAACTTAATTTTTCGAATAAATAGGAAACAAAGAGTTTATGGGAAACAACAATAGTAAAACTATGGAAAAATTGTCGAAATACTGTAGCAATTGGAACAGACAGATGCGGGGAACACATCGGCGTATGAATGGTGATCAGGAACGGTGAAAATACTTCGTAACAAAGAAGGGAATGCGCTCTGCCTTATATACGCATTTATATATTATACGCAGCTTGCTTCAGCAATATATCGCCATCATCGATAGTAGATATTCGATACTGTCAAATCCGGTTTTAATGTACAAATGGAGAAAATATAATGATTCTCGCCTCTGTTACACCTTAATTTACTGTTCTCTCTAACTTCCACCAAAGAACCAAGTTTTAAAATTATATCCCGCAAAAAAACTTACAGAAAGATACATTTTTTTGTAATTTTGATTACTTTTTTATAATTTTTCGTGAATATAACATAGAATTGATTGTTCATCCCCTTTTCTTACCTCATAAAAGGCACGGAGAGAAAAATAACGATCGTTCTATTACAATAGTGAGTTCTTTCAGTAAGTCACTAGTACAACATAATAGGAACTACTTAGAAGTTGTAATGTAAAGTTGATTTTCCACTAAAAACTGGATGCTCAAGCACCGTCTGCTGTTCTAATCAAGTTTCTCTGTTTTCACACCGTTAAATATCTTTCCATGTTTTAGCCATAGTCTTCTTTAATTTATTATAAATTATATCAAATTTTTTTCATCTTTATCTTCTCGAAGTAACTCGTGTTATCTTATTCGAGTTAAAACGAACGATGCACTGAGATGCGTCCTCTCGAACGAATTCTATGTCCTCAACGCGCCTTTCATTTCCTCACCGAAATCTCAAATACATGTATTTATGCGATAAATGAGTTTACCTTAAAGAATGAGGATATTCAAGCGAGCCACCAAACAATGGCCAAATAGTAATAATATATAGAAATTAGGAATATCTACAATCTAGATCTATGAAATTTAATCTTTCCATGTGCTCTGGAAGTATTTTTTAAAAATCTTAAAAAATCGATTCCATGCATTCTTACGAGTGCGATTTCGGGGCCTCCTGGAATCGAACCCATGTCTTTAGAAGTATTTCTTCACTCATTTTTGCGAAAGGTCACCCTTTTTGAACATTTAATTCTTCTTTTTTCTGGTGGCACTCTTCTCTTTTTTCATCTTAGTTGTATCAGATCACGGATTAATATCTTATCGAACCAAAGTGACATGTGAATGAATTATTAGTCGTAAAAGGGAATTATCTCTTGTCGTTCGATAGTAAGTCGATGAATTTTCGAAATGATTTTTTAGTGTGATAGTTCTACTTGTTTCCACGTGTCACATATCGTATATCATCTTTACAAATGGATGAACTACTTCAATTCTTGCGTAATTTTATCATATCAGTATCTATCGAGATATTTCAACGTTTTAAATGGCGGTCGATTTTTCTGGGATTACGGCTGTTGTATTATTTAATCATATTGCTCGATAGTATCTAACGTATTATAATGCAATCGGTACAGGTCTTTAAGGTAATTTAAACGTAAATTAACTCGAAGATGTAACAAAAATTTCACTACCAGCTAAGGATCTTTATCTCCTTGTGCTTTTAGATGTCGATCATTATAATGATACGGTTTTCTTTACTCAATCGATTTTTTCATTAATATTCAATCTTATATTTCGCTCATAATTGTTCAATGTAAGTGTGAAAGAGCTCAGACATCCTGTTCATTAGTTACGGAAGGGACACTATATTTAGGATTATTTTTAGAAGTGGGATGTATGTTTTAATAATTGTATTTTATAATACTTATGTTATATGTAGAATAACTTATGTTCAATTGTTAAACCCTTGCCACCGGAACATTGTAAGGTTTTTATAATAATAAGAGAAAATGAATATATTTATTTTGGAAGGATATCGTAAATTTTGCTGTACTACCCTCACTCGTATATGGAGTTATACAATAGTACATTTGTGCCGGTTTCTTAATGATAGAGATAAAAAGATTATTCCTCTTATAGACAATCAATTAATCATATATTTCTCTGCGAATTTCTTATTGTGATGTTTCATCGAACGAAGTCTCACGTGAATAAGACGTTTTTGTTTAGATTTGCGTCGAAATTAAGGTTCCTTTTCTAAAATTTTCCGGTCTAAGGGGCTCATTGCAATTACTCATGACAAGTTTCTATATACATAGTGAGGAAAATGAACTCGGATTGTTCCTTCGTTATCTCGACAGTTTGTTCAGCTAATTAAAAGGGCATCGCCATGAAATTTGCTGGAAATCGATCAGTGGAATTGGAAGTTTGATTCTGTTCATTGCAGCGTAAATTATTTTGGCTGCTTTTCTATTGGAAGATCAACGTCAACATTTTCAAATACGTCAGATTGATTAGATTATCTTCGTCTTTGGTCGTCTGACGATTATTAGAGTATAAAGTGGGGCACTGTCTGATAACTCAGTTTATAAAAATATATTCATTCTTTTCATGTAACACAGCTTGCTATCTCTGATACTGTGTTTTCGAAAAGAGTGAAGTTCTTATCCTAGTTAATCTTCTAAATCTCTTTGTTGTCGCGTATTAGAGATGTATTTAAACATTTTGAGGTGAACGGTTCGAAAGTCATAATTTTTGCTCCTTTTCATTCCTGTTCAGTTTTTACCGTAGTAGTACTTACAGTATCCAGTCACAGTTCCGTCAGATTTAAAATCTGAAGCAATAGCCTAAGAAGAGAGGCATTTGTTTAGCGAATACCGTATATGGGATATTTACGCGCTTTGGGATGTGAGATTTTCTTTAAAAAAGAGAAATCGTTAAGACTGAGGAGAAATTTTTATTCGTTTAAGCGAGCCAATTTTTAATCTTCTGGAGATTCCAGCTTAAAAAAGAAATAAAAGACTTATTTCGAGTTATATTCGGAATGCAAGATTTGATTGTCTTCGTTAACCTTTGTGAATTCGTTATTTGCATTTTGAATTCTTTATAGCATTATATCAATTGCAAGCTATCTAAGGAAAATAGTACGTTCATCTTGACGAAGACCCTAAAGCTTTTTGGTGAGGTTTGTTCATGAGGTCCAAGGTAAAATACGTATAGTCTGTAAAAGACGAAAGCGGTAATTTAATAATGATGCTAAGGTCAAAGTAAACGTCTTAAATGATTTTTCCGGTGCTTCTTCGTGCATTAAATACCGTACCGAGCGTTAAGTACCTAAAATTATGCCAAAATCACGACAAGGGAAGAGGACATCATAAAACTATTAAATAAATAAAAGATTGAAAATAGCAAATGTAACTCCAATATTCAAAAGTGGATAACGGAGGATCCAGCAAATCGCAGGACTCTTTCCCTTACATCACTGAGCGATATATTATTGGAGCATGTCATTACTAGCTCCGTAATGGACTAGAAGCTTCTAACTTAATCGTTAGAAATCAACATGGTTATCGAAAAAACAGATCTTGTGCTGTTCGCCTTACTAATTCACGATATTCTGAAATCTGCAGAAAATAAAAGACAGGTCGATTCCTAAATTCCTAGATTCCATAAAGTGTTCGATCAGGTACCCCATCATAAATTTTTGTAGAAATTAAATATCGCAGGAATTGATGTTGAAGTAATAAAGTGGAAGAAAAACTTTCTAAACGAGAGAAAACAACGAGTTTTGCTTGACGGAATTTGTTTTAAAGTCTGCCTGTCCAAAATTCAAGGCTGTTCTTTGTGGGGAATCGAATAACTTTAGTTTTTGAATTTTAAACCCGAGAGCGAGTTCGGATCAATCTGAATTACGTTCGGGGATCTATAAATCTTCAGTATAAAACTATTAATGATTAACAATTGAAGTGCTAAGTCAATTACTCTCTCCAATTAGTATAATAGTAAAAACTAAGGTTCTATTCTAGATCAGGACTCAGAATAACCTGTAAATGAGATTGAGAACATTCATCTTAATTTTTCTTGCGACAAGTTTTTCTTTATGGACGGACCACTCATGACCACTCATGTTTTTACACCTCAGCAAAGTAATTGGTAGTAAATTTCGGTAATTTGCGGATGATACAGTTACTTAAAGGAAAATTGCTCTCTGGGGATGATGTGAGGATAGAGGGGAACTTTGCAATGATCTAGATGAAACTATAAATGGTGCGGTGTTGTGCGAACAGTAGAATCTGTTAAATGTCGTGGAATAACTTTAACGAATAACTTATCATGGAATTTTCACATCTGTAATGCATGTGGAAAAGAAACTCGGACTCGTTAAGAGGGTAGTGGGTAAGAGCGTAGAAAAAGTTCCCGAGCGATGTTATTTCAATCGGACCCCACCTTGAATACGCATGTAGTGTGTGGGACTCTGCCAATAGAAGTAAAGTACTGTTAGTGAATTAGAAAAGGTTCGACGTAAAGCGAGGCGTTTCCTGAATTTATCGTGCGATACATCAATAAGCGTAACTAAAATGCTCAAGGATGCGGGATGGGAATCTGTAGAACGGAGACTATCAAAGCGTAGATTAGATTTACTAAATAGATTCAGAGAAAGAACGTTCAAGGAAGATAACACATGGTGCGCCCTCCCTGTTACATAGGCCGATGAGATACAGCGAATAAAATAAGGAAAATAGATTCCAAATCGAACACATTCAAACATTTCTATAGAGCAATATGCTAGATTAATCGTTTAGGTTAATTTGAGTCATGGTGCTTGCACCCCCTACCGCACGCATGTAGCTAGACATAGACAACAGTAGTTAAAGTGAAGAGAAAAAAATCGGTGAGTTAGGTATGGATAGTAAAATCTTATTAAGGAAAACAATAACTTTTCCCTTTGAAGGAAAATGAAGATCTAAGTGATGTATTAAGAAGCGACCAATTTACCCTTCTAAGTACATATCCCTGTTCGCTTCGAAAGGTGAATTTTTTATCCTTCTGATATCTTAATATATAATCTTCCATGAAGTCCTTTATGCATTAAAACCATGAGCATTCTTTCAAGTCAACAATCAGATTATAGTTCATGCACAATATCCGACTTTGCACTCACACTATACAAGCGTCGATGATATGCACAATCGTAAGCAACGTTTTAATTGTTCGACTTTATATCTTTCAAATGAAAGTGCGATTACGAAATCATTTCCAAAATTATTTTTCCATCTAATTTCGGGACCGAAATTTGTGATCTAATTCCAAAGAGCGGATAATATGGCTTTCGGCTCGTCAAGTCTACGTAGAATTTCAAAATGGAAATATATAAGCATTCAAATCCAAAATAGATCGAAGAAATAGTATTCTCGACGTTTATTGTGGTTGCTTTCACCGATCACCGTGTATTTTGCGAAATGTTCGATCCCATGTTGCGCCATTCGAAAGTGAAATCACAAGCGCTCCCAGGAATTTGTTCGGTGGAAAAAATCAAAGGTTTCAAGGACGTTGTTTGGTGTCATTTGCTTCTACTTTCTAATGGTCATCCATGATGTAAGTGTGGCAATGAATTCAGATGACATCATACCGATATTCCGAATTCTTCTCCATATCAACTCATTTCATTCATTCTTTCCGATGAACATCATTTCGAATCGTGCTGTGAAAAATGTAGCTTTCAAATTTAACGGTAGAATTGATTTCACGTGCATGAAGTATTTTTCACATTTTTATTTCGCAAAATATTTGCGCTATAAATTCGTCTGCAATGGCGAAGTCCCAATTTTGTTCCTAGAACTTCTAATAACTGCAGACGATATAATAAATAATTCGTCTCGATTAAAATATTTTCTTTCGCACGTCCTTCATCGCAATCTAAATTTGTAGTTTTCGACGTTTAGTGAAATATATTTCCCCCCTTTCCAGTCGTTTTCACTTGGTACAAATTTAGTAGAAGTAAATTTTTCCAGAAATGACGACTTCCCTACAAAATTGTTTTCTTCGTTTCGGAGTTCAAAAGAAGAAATAGAGACAAGGGCTGATTTAAAAGGAAAGGGTTCTTGAATATGGCAAAATGATGTCCCTTTTGGAACCCCTTTCCCGTGAAGCCCTTGTGAGCGGTGTGGTTGCCACGCAGATGGAGACGTTGCAACGTGGCTCAGCAGGTGGCGTTGTGGAGGCTTCCTCGACCCACTTCTTGTACTTGCTAGAGAAGTTGGACACCGCTGTACACAATTCTTATGTGAAACCTATTTCATCCGGGAAATACACCATGGGCGGCCTCAATCGTGATAAACATCGGAAACGGGGACGTGAGGATATTTGGCTAATGTCGTTACTTGATATTTTCCAATTGACAAGAAGTGACGGGTTGATTAAACGCGAGGTGAAAATTTTGTTCGGTAATAGAGAGATGAGGTTCGAAAAAATAAGGGCTATAATATGAAAAGAACGTGAGTAGCGAAGATTGGAATTAGAGACGTTTTAATGCAGCCAAAGGCGTGAGTTGCGTCAGAGAGAAGAAAAATGTGGTTTGGTAATTTACTAGTTCTTTGACGACTCAAGTGATTTTAGGAATCCATTCACATCTATCTTCTAACATTATGTAAACCATCTTTTTCCATTTTTGATCTTGTGTAACACATTGCCTTCTTATTCTGTTTTCCGATGTTCCTGCTCATAAACCTCGTTAATGGTATCTTTGATATCTCTGCATCTACGGATATTCGCATCCTCCAATCAGTTGCTATTCCCACAATAAGTGGGTTGTGTTCTTAAACTGTCTCAGGTATTGCATTCGCATTCTTCCAAGACTTCCTGAATCTACGTACAATGTATTTTAATTTTTATAATTTAGTCTCCTGGGCTTCTTCTGGTGTGTAATCTATGATTATAGTTCTTAAACCAAGTGTTTGTGATTGCTGTTTCAATTTACATACCCCGCAAAGCGCCTTGCGGTGTCCCTATTCTATTTATTCCCGCATCTGATGCTTTTAAGGGACCTCCGTTCCAGCGATAATCTCCCGAAACTTTTTCGATGTCTCGAAAATGTCCTTCGCTGAGCACAGAAATCATCATGTCGCGTATTTGATCAAGTGAGACACTAATCAGAAACATCTAGACTAGATGTACACTCGAATCTCGTAATCGCACCGAATGTTTTGGATGTCTGAATTCTACAATTATGCTATGCAATTATTATGATATATTTTATTAATAAGCGCGGGAATCACAGTGTCTCATACCTCACATGTCGATAATTAAGAATTTCTCGAATAATTTGAGCCTGTACTCGTTTCTTCTGTCAACGAGAGCTTACCATTGAATCAAATCAGGACCCTTTCCACTGCGCAACATCTCCATTGTGCTCAGAAATTGACTAAGACAAGAAGCTCGTGGAAAATTAGTATGGGTATGCTCTTTTGATAGAAATAATGAAATATTTGAAGTCTAGTTGCATTGAAAAAATCGAAATTTCTTGCCGAGAAATGCCAATCACTTGTTTTTAGCGGCGGAGAACTTGGCACATTAAAAGATTTGTGGTTCGAAACATTCGAGTAATTCCATTTCTTTGATTCATTGACTTTCTTTTCCTTTTTCAGGTATTTTATACATTTTAAAGCTGCCGAAGAGAGAATCATATTTTCTTTTTCCGTTTCCTATAATTTTTAATTGAAAATACAGGTAATAAGTATGATGCTCGACAAAAAGGATGCCGAGAAGTTGCGAATAAAATCCATTCTCATTCATCCATTCCATTTCTCCTCATCTTAGGCATTTGAAATGGAGCACCGTATCGTCATTTTTCCACCAAATATTTCCTTGCAAACATATCGCAGTGTTTTTGTAAGGAAATAATTGTCTGATATTTGGAAAATAAAGAAAGTTCCATTTTTCCAACGATTTCTTTGAAATTGACAAAATTCTAAAGGAAAAAAAGATCAAGGAGTGGAAATGATCTTGAACGATTTGTGATTTTAAGCCGCTCATGGGTACGTTCAGTCCGCTTCAACTGCCTTCTAACAAGCGATGTGATGGCATTTATCGGCGAATGGCACGCGTTTATATTTGAACATTAGATACGAATAAAATTGGCCTCTATAAATTCAAGGTTGTATGACTTACTGTCCACACAACCCATATTAATTTTTAATAAGTTGCCGCAGTCGTGAAGGTTCCCTTAAAGAGTAATAGTGCTCGTCAATTAGTCGGTTCGATTCGTCGATATTAGGGGCGCATTATCGAGCTTAATTAGCTAACTCGTGTTCATACTTTATTCTACTAATAACCGTCAATTTTGGGTGATATAAAAATTATATTTGGATTTCTATGGCTAACAAATTCGTTCTCTTGAGAGTTTCGATGAGAAAATGTCTACTCGAAGTGCTCTTTGAAAAGACTGAAAATGGATGGTCTCGAATGAAAAGCGGACAAAAATTTGCACATGGCATTTATCTGTTTCTTTTATCTTCGAAATGTGTACCCTTTATGTACTTGATGATAGCTTCATATTTACTCAATTCCATTGTATGAAATTAAAATATCGTGTATAATGGGTTATTTGTTCGCTGTTCTTTAACCCTAATGTTAATTATATCGTTTCTAAAATTAAATAAAGTACATCCTCCATCTTCACGATCAATGTGTATATATTTCCCACCCTGGTAGTAACTTTTCGGCGTCTAATGTTCGTAATTTTTCTCTTTTTGGTTATAGCGTGTAAAATTTTCTCAGTTATCATAATCGAATCAATAAGTTATTCAGGACAGTGAAAATTTGTACTCCTCGCGAGATCGTATTCGTTGTGTGCTTTTGCTATCGTTTTTCGATCTAACTGATCTTTGAATCGGGTCTTTATCGAGTTCTTTATTTATATTTGTCTCATCCTAAATTGAAGGCCACTAATTTTTACCTTTAAATGTTCTGAAAAAGGAAACTATCTGTGGTCTGGTCGATGAATAGAGGTTATCAATCTTAGCTTTCCGTTTGAGGGCTGTTTGTGTTCTCGTTTCAGATATTTGTGAGCAAATCGGGCTGATATCAAGGACGCGGATTTCGTAAGAATCGCCCACTAACCTTAAATTATTTAAGTCGTTGGATTTTCAATCTCACTTCCCAGGAATGCATGGGCAAATCGAACTCAATTTAAAATACAGATCTGTGAACTTTAATGCTTCAATTTAATCTGGAATCGTTTGTATTTTTTAAATATTTATTTTCATATAACTTCATATTTCAATTCCCTATCTTCCAATAACCGCTTTGATCCCTTCCTCTAAGATTACTATTAAACATGGTACCTAAAGACTGACATGGATCCCAGTCAGTATTTAATATTTATCTAATAATTAGATTGTAGTATCATCTGTTGTTGTTTTTATTATTTTTATATATTTTCTGTTTTCATGACTTTTGTATATTTTATTATTTTTATTTTATTTTTATATTTCTTATTTTCATATATATTATTTTTATATTTTTAATATATTATTTGTTCACCATCAACTGTAATTGGCCTCGTGTTGTATGTTAATGCCATACAAATGATATGTGAACTGTAATTATTTGAATCCATAAGTGCATGGGAAACGTCATTAGCATATCATTTTCATTCGATTACTCTCTACGCTCAGTGTTTTTGCAATATTAGATGCAGCAAATTTGAACATTTCGTAATTATTATTTACGTATCTTATTACTTTGATTAGCTTTTCCTCGGACACTTTCGGTGAATTAGTTCTTGCTTTTCAATTTTCAGAAGGTTAACTTCTGTAGGAAAATGTAATTAGATATTATTATTTTTTAAACATTTCCTTTCTATTTCTTTTTAAATTTTTTTTTATAAAACCGTTTGATCAAAACGAAAATTTAGAATTTTTAGACTAAAATTGAATCGGGAATCGGAGCACTAAGGGCACTTAACATTGAATAGCGATAAGCAAAGTGGTATAGTAATGGATTGGTTTATAGCTTATGAAGTATGCAAATTCTCTGTAAAATCCACTTTAAACAAAGAAAAATTTTTGTGAAAGGTTTTCTTCGACGTCATTTTTTTAAATTCAGGAATTACATGGATCCATAAATTACCTCATAATGCTCTCCCTAACAGGATGCGATTTTTTTCGAAATGAACAATTTTGCTCTCTCCTTGAATTAATCGCCCAGAAAGTTGTACAGGATTAAGAAGCACCATCAGAGAAATTGAAAGACGGAAAGTGGATCCCCTACAATGAGAATGGAAACGTTCATAATGTGTACTTTTTATAAGTTATAAACAAAAATGTTATTAGTGGAAAGAAAAGTCTTTGTTTATTTTCATTACAAGCTGCGCTTAAACTGTTGTTTGATGACAGCCATTGTACATTATCTAGCACAGTAAGTCATACGTAATGTACAGGAAAGCTCCACATTACCTGATGCAAGATTTAGATAAGTACATCATTGCTTATAAATCATCACAAGATCATTCGTCATCGTATACTCATCTCGAGAAGATAATGGCCTCGAAAAAATTATCTTTTTCGTTCTAAACTGCATATAATTTTCTGTGTTTTACGAATATATACAAAATAGTAGTGATAAAAGGTAACTTAAGCATGTGATGTACGTTGTTTAAGTGTTTAAAAATAACTTCGATGAATATATGGATATTTAGCCTTATAGTTTTGGTGTTTTATAGACGAAAAATCAATAGTAAGTTGCACACACGTGTTAAGATATCATTAATAAAAGTAAGGAATCTCAGAATATACCCGTATTTCGATATACTGTTCGATGAATTCTTTTTCTAGTATATTTCACCTGTGGAGCCCTTTTGTTCTCGATGAGGAATGCAAATTTTCCTCACAACCTGATATAGTCATATCATAAATATACCCACCTAATTTACTACCGCATTTTCGAACGCTTGTTCTATTCAACTCAAGTTCGTCCCTGATAAACGTTCGCATTACAGTTGATTGAGAAATACAATTTTACCACCTTTTGTGCTTTAGAATCCTATTTCCTTTGCTTGTCCTCCTCAAGCTGCTAAATGAACGTTGTTTAACGAGTAATGGCTGTAGTTGTCCAGAAATGAAAAATATGTGCACAGTCGGAAGATTTTTTGCGGATTTGGCTAGGAATCTATAGTTAAGACACTAAACGGTACAGTATATAGCAAAATCTTATACAAATACAATACTATATATATATATATTATAAAAAAATATTATATATATAAACATAACGATTCTTTTAAAGTGGAACTTGTCATTCGGTTTGGGAAATCGTTTCAAATTGAAAATCATCTTGTCCTCACTTGTGAAGTGTCTTTCATGAAGTGACGGAAGACGAAAAAGGGCGCTATTTCGCCAAAATAGATGTAGGAAATGTATGAACAGAATGATTCACAGTCATCATGAGTCCGTAACAACTTGGAATGTTCGTTTCTCGGGTGAATCCACCGAGGACAGTAATTCGTTGGATTGATTGCAGCTGCTGTTGAAGACGCTAGAAACAGGGCTCATAATGTCGCAAAGGGAACTTTATCAAGGATCAGGGAAGGTAAACAGTATATTTGCACGCGTAGTTTTTAGACTTTATCTCAAACAGAAGTCGAAAATAGCGATAGAACTGGAACCCATTCTTACCACCACCACTTCCTTTTCTATGAGATGTGCGGGGGTGCTACGCTAAATGGCACCAACTGAGGTCCTGCTTAAAGACAGGTTTTAAGGTTTCAGCCCCTTTAGGAAATGTTGAGATCAGGAAAAGTAGGGAGTAACTTTGCTATTTTTCACTTCAGTTCAACCTTTTCGAATCTCGCCACCTGCGAGATTTTTCTGATTGACCAAAATACATGTTGCCCTGAGGGTTGTTACTCAGCCTGAACTTTCTCATCCGCACGATGTTTCACGTAATCAATGGCGTACAACTTTGCTTGGCAAACATACTAAGGTTTCTTCGTGCGTGAATACCGATTTGTACTAATCTGCAAGAGTATAATTAGCATAAAGAATTATTGAAACAGCTTTATTTTTTCTGTGTGAGAAATGAACCCTCATCGTGCAGATATTTATGAAAATAGAGCATGAAAGCCAATGACGGAGAAAATCTATTATATTTCTCCGTTATAAAATATTTATGTCAGTTATTGAGTTCTGTCCTTGAGAAATTGTTTTTCCTCCCTTCGAAAGCCAAAGAGTCTAATCTAGTACTTGTATTGTTGTATATGCTGCCATCTGCACTACTCGCAATGGTTAATTTCCAAACGTCGATTTTGCTCTGTGTGATCTTTTCGTTTGTGATTCAGTAAAGCTTCGAAAAACGTCTCGTGGGCTGCAAACAAGCGGCAATATTTTTGTATATTTTCAAGTATATTTTTAATTTTAAAAATTTAAACCTCAAATGAATAGGAGAGATTCTCCGAATTCTAAAGGCGACAATGTATGAGACTCTAAATATGGAATCTAGAAAGGCTGTTCTGCAAATGTTTTTGCTTATTTTGGCGAATTGCCAACTTCAGGTCTTCTTAATCTAGTCTGACTTAGTAAGGCCGAACTGCTGAACCTCGCTGAGAATTTTTTAAATTCTCGAATATTTTTTTCTTACGCCGTAGTATATCCCGTGTCTAATTATTCGAGAGCCTTGATGTCTTTTTCCATGCCGAGTTGTATTTATAATAATATTTCATTCAAAAATTACACGAGAACGTTGAATATCAAAAGTTACTCATATAAGTTGGTGCAAACATCATTAACTTTTTATTTTGTATACTTTCGGTTATATATCCTCGAATATGAATTGTGTAGTGCAATCATTGAATTTGTAGTGACATTTTTGGTTCTTTCCTATTTTTACTGAATGAAACGTATTTTTATAGTTTGTAGTGAACATTTTCGTAATTTTCTTCACTATCCTGAAACAGTGGGTAATTTTGCATTACCTCGCTGATGCACTTCCTAGGTCGCGTACTTTGATGTCGAAAATTAAATTTTTTAGAAAGGAATTTGTTTTCTACCAAAATGAATATTAAGAAGCATTCTCGCTAAAATGTTATCCAAAATGTCATTATTTGAAGATTCTTTGTATGATTTTTTCGTCCTGTTAAAATGAAATTTAAATTAAAGAAAGTTGAGACAGAAAGGTAAATGACATATACTTTTGACGATTTGAGTCATTATAGGTGGATTATATAAACTAATTCGATGTTTCGATTAACAATATACTTATTTAACGTAACTGGGTTTATACACACTATTTTGATTATGATATTAGATAAGACATACTCAGTTAGGTGAAGTGGCCCAAATTTATTTTCTTAACATGGAAAGCTGCGTTGAAAGAGTTCATCGTCAGGGGCATCTTGATGAACTCATAATGCTCAAATCGAAGAAAACCGATTTCTGATTGGCCTGTTTACATTATCGTGGTAGTTTTCATTCTAAATCCACACTTGCTTGTGCTATTTGTGCAAAAATCATCTCAATTGAAATAAGATAATTTGCGGCCTATTTCCTCCGGAGTGATGCATTTTTTACATACATGGAATGATAACCTAATTAATGATCACTTTTTTAGACTAAGAAAAAACCACGGAAAGATAAGAGCGTAATGGGAACTCTCTCAAGTAAAAAAGACGAAAGAGACAAGAAATTCCTGCGTGAAAAGTGGGTGTATAGTTGAAAAGAAAGCATATAATCAAATGTTTTTTGGGCGTAGTAAGCCATTGAGATGATCAATAACGACACTTCTACCTCGTAAAAAATCCACGAACAGTGTCTGGATTCACGCTATAAAAAAATTAAAAATACTGCGACGAGAGAAGAATTAATTGTGCAAAAAGTGGACAAGGGAAATGTTAGTTCTGCTCAGATGAGATTGTATCACGAAGTGAAACGCGTTTATCACTTGTGTTAACCAATAGTGCCCGTTACTCCTTCATTTCGTCTTTCGGATACTCCGGGAATCCCTCAGATCAAAGGAATAACGTAAAATTCGTAAATTTTATTCTCCCACCAGTAGTTGTTTACATAGGCTCCCTCTGCTCTAATCCCAACGAAATAGAATAATAAAGAAGAATGGTATTTTTCCAGGGAAACCAGCCGCAGCCGCTAAAGGAAGCCCAGGGAAATCCTCGGTTAAGGCCGAACAGCATATTGAGGTGCTTGAGTTGCGAGAGTCAGTGTATCGGACAGTATGTTCCGAAATTCTATGTTGTCTTACGGGAGAATCGAATAGCCACGTTAGCAGGTAATTTTTCCGTAAAATCCGCAAAAGTTCCATTTTCAGCGGATAAAAACTTGTGTCCCCTGGAAGCCCCAAGAACCCGATAGCTAGTTTCAGATCAATCCGAATTGGAGTCTATGATTCTCAGGTAAAAGTAAAAATGGTTGATGATATTTTGTAAAATTAGTAGATAAATATTTATTATCTTCGTAAAATAGCTCATCACCCACTATCCTTTATTCCGTAGTATTGCAACAGATTTTTATCGAGCGTATTAAATATACGGTCACTCGAAAATTAGTCTTATGCGACTTTTATGCATTCATAAGATACAAAGAGCGATCTAACTAAAGACTAGCATTTTTTTCGTTGTATGAGCGCAAAGGCAGTTTTAATAATGATCTCATGGAAACAATTCGAGATTTTAAAATCAAGTAGCCAACCCAACTGTGTTGAATCACTATTACCCTCCCGACGCGAAAGCTTCCCTCCCCAAACACTCTTACCCCTCCATCGAAGGTATATATAGATATGTAACTGTAAAAAATTGCCTGAAGACGACGCGTGGAAACCCGAGTCGCTAATAAAATGTTACCGTGACACCGGTAGATGTGTTGATGTTATTCACCGTCTCGAAAGTTGAATATAAGGAGTAGAAAATAGTAAAAAGTTCTTATGAAGAAAAATATAAAAACATTACGGTAAAGATTGTATGAGATTTAACTTGAGTTTAACCTTTATCTATTACATGAAAAACAAAATTTAGTTTGTCGAATTATTTAGGAAATTTTAATAACATACCGATGATGGTATAGAGAAATTTATAAGGAAGGAACTGGTAGAAAATGGAAGGGTTTTAAGCAATAAAGAAGTTATCTAGCGATTGTGTGAAATATCATTATCAGATGATTTTGATTTGGACTAATTATCCGATGGAAGTACGCATGCGTAGCGCATTGAATACATCATATGCATTCGTTAAATTATAAGTAACTAAAACAAGTGACAGAAATACAATAATACAGAGAGTGAAAATTACTGCAATAACTCTAACTTACTTCGCTCATAATTTCTTTCAGGATTCTCCCTAGGCCTTAAACTCTTCTAAGATTTTCAGGGAAAATTCCTCGACTTTAATGAAATCAATATTGGAAGGCGTGACTTCGTAGAAAGCTATGGTATATAATATTAAAAAACTTATTAAAATTATCCGTAGAATTTGTCAAATTTATACATTGATTGTATATATATATAATCAATATTATATATATAATATTGTTATATATATATATATATATATATATATATATATATAACAGGAAAATATTAGAATCTAAATTTCAGCATGTATATATATATATATATATATATATATATATATATATATATATATATATATATATATATATATATATATATATATATATATACATGCTGAAATTTAGATTCTAATATTTTCCTGTTAAAGGAATTAAAGGCATTTTTATTATTATTTTAAATATTCCAATAGAATGAAGAATAATTACTGTTTTAGTCATTATTATTATTTATTGTTACTTTTTATCATTAGTATTCATTTGACCGAGAGGCAGTCTAATTTCTTAATTGTATTTTAAATTCTCTAGCTGTTCTCGGTGAAGAGTGAAATTGATACATTATCCATTTAGGATGTTATTTTCTTTTTATTTGGAGGTTTTCGATACTGAAAGCCACGTTTTCCATAATTATTACTAAGTTTTTCTGATACGTATTATCATTATATCTAGGGCGTTAAAAAGTTACTCAGTTATAGTTATTTTTCATCCTAAATCGTCTCTTAAAATACAAACTTTTGTTATTTTTCAAGGAATCGAAGGAAAATAAGGATAATTTTCCACTCTTCCACTGAAATAGAAATTCCATTTTTAAATTGTAAAATTCATGCATAAAAGTGAGCAAAGTCGATTCCTATGTGTTTTCCGCTGTCGAATTCGGAATTATGTGCCGCCTCCATGTTTTTTACTGAAGATGTGGAAAAGCACAAATGATCCCTTATTTCTTCAATGGGTGTTTTAAGAGAATGTACTCGTGGAAAATGTGTAGCGTTTGATTGGTCGGAAGTGTTGGAAGGGTGGTGGAACTTGTGACCTGGTAGAAAATCGATTTGAAGCAGACGGTGAAATCATGTAAGGGAATGAACTCAACGAACTCCGTCTATTGAGTAGTTCTGGAAAACTATCAGTTAAAACGTATGAATTAAGAAAAACACTTTTTTCTAAGAAACTTAGTATTTTAACAAACATTTGCTGTTTACAGCAAAATGGGCAACGTCATTTAATAAATAGAAAAAATAGTGTACATTAAAATTGACGTAGTGTTTAATCTTTTTCTATTTATCAAATTGATGGATATCCTGAACGTTATGTGGCACAATATTTCAATCACACTGTTTGATTGAGATTTTGCTTAATTAAACCTAAATAAGAAATCCGAACTAAGTTATTCAATACTATTTCTGGTTCTATATGAAGCTTGCTTATTCATTGATATTTATTTTAATATCTTCAAGAAAATCTTTTAGCAAGAAAGTACGAGCCATAATCTCGTAACTCTTACGAAATGACCGTACAAATTCTCTTCCATTGACGACTTGTGGATACTAAATTCATCGAAAACTGTCCTTCAGCTCATGACGCCATTATACGTCATTTTCAAATGGGGTTTTTCCGTGTATCTCCTAAAAATGTGAATCTGCTATTGACATTGAGCGGAGTGTCATAAGCTCAATCCTCTCTTTTGGCCAAAAACGCGCCATTTTCCTACTCATTCTGTTTCTGTGCTCACATGTATTTTTTCCCAAAATGTTAAAAATAATCAGCGTAATAGTAAAAGTAACGTCCCTTATGCATGACACAATTTCCATTCTAATCACATTTTTCAACTTGCTCATAGTTCATTACTCTTTCGATGAGAAATGAGCCAAATGTCTACTGCAATGAGTCTATAATAATATACATTTATGAGGATAATTTTTGTACTACGAAAATACATGAAGACATTTAGTGCCTGGTTCAAAAAATGAGGGTAATTTCCATTTACTTTATTAATCCTTTTTTATATTTAAACACGGTGTACCATGTTAACGTTCATATTCAGTGTTTATCTGCGTATCGTCTTTTTATCGATGTTTTAATATCTATGTTATTCTTCTCTCAGATTTCTGATGTTCTGATACAGTAAATCGAAGGCAACGATCATAGAAAAACTTTTGATTCCATGCCTTTTTGGTTTTTGTGATCATGAAGTAATATTCAAAAGATATTTCTCTCTTAATCTTTTGCAGTAATTACATGTATAACGCCCTTTCTGTAGCTGGATATTTTTTAGGGTTCGGTTTACTTAATGGCAGTACGGTATGGCAGAATGCTTATACTATAATCAATACAATATAACACTTCCATGGGAGGATTCATCTCTGAAGAAAATTATGTCTATATGTTATAGCTAATTCAAATCTAATTAAGTGATGTTATATTGACATAGTTAGATCCATTATATTGAAACGGTTTTATCTTGAACCTATCTCTGAATTATGCTATTACTGAAAACATTTTATATTAAAAGATTTAAAAACGTTGTATATATTTTGAATAAAAATAGATATATCGACCATTTTCGTCCGTTGCTTGGTTATAGTCCAACATCTCGATTCTTTCGGATGAAGAGTTGGCGAAATATGAAGCCATCTTCGATTCCCATGCCAATCCATCAGCAGGTCATGATTCTGTGGCGAAACATTTTCCTTTTCTTTAATTGTCAATTGATGTATTTTAGAGTCTCCATCTAAGCCAACCCTTCCGTTTATCCTCGAAATGAATGATAACAGATTTTATCGTACACTTCTCTTATGTATCTCTGGGTTAATACATGAACTTCACATCTATTCGACATTTTCGAGGTCGAAAATATAGTTCCTGAGAAACCTATTTTATTTGACTCTCGTGTTTCTTATTGGCGTGAGATCGATTTTAAAGATGAATTATCAGAGTGAAACTCCCGGTCCTTATTTTTTCAGTCCGTCATCGATTTTGCCCATAGAGCTGCAGTGGCGCCATCAAACGAATTTATCTCAACTACTGGATTTTCAATGCCTTACCGATGAAAAATTGTATAATGGGAGCAACTCAGATTTTTTTTCTTGAGTTTTAATTGGAAACTCTAGTGAAGTTGAGGGATGAAAGTGGTAGTAAGGGCTCTTGAAGCACATTCTTCGCAAACACTATGGTTGTGCAGAGAATTCACTCGAGGCAACACGTGCGCATAATTCATCTGTTCACGAAATCGAATACCAAAATCCTTATTTCACGCAAATCTCTAGATCATGTAAAGTCTACTGGCAAGGAAAAACAATAATTTGAATGAAATATATTACTGAATTGTGTTAAATAATTGCGCTGCACTGACTTATTCGAACATTACTAAAACGAACGCTCACTTAATGAACCTTCTCATGACCTGAGAATCTGAAAATAGATTATGAATCCCCGTAAAAAATACAAATACGCACCTCAACATTTTGCAGTACAATTATAATTGGAAGATTTACTTCTGTAATTTAATATTTATTATTTAATTTATTAATATTAATTTTAATTGTAAATTATATAAAACAATTTAAAGTTGAGTCTTTTTGTCCCAGTGAATCCAGAAAAAAATTCGTCAATGACTTATATCCATTACTGAACCACGGACTAGTGATTCGATAATCCAGTCTCTACAAACCACTCGTTGAAAGCTACTTACGAAGAAGTTTCCGCATATAGTCTACGCGAATTGTGTTTGAAAACTTTAAACGTTAAGAAGAAAGTAACATGTGTTCAGTGAAAGAAGATCTAAGTATTTAAGGAAATTAGTTTGATTACAAAAATAACCTAAAGCGATACAGAAGGCATGCAGATCTTGTCTTCCAGGTAAGGAAAGAAGGGTTTCAATATTGAATAGTATGGATTCAACTTCATCATAAGAAAAATTCAAAAATTAGGAAAAAATGGTGAATAGTATTTGTTCGTAAATAGGGGTTTCATTAAAAAATTTGTTTCTTGAATAGGTCTCTTTCTTCTCATAATAATTCCAATATTTTCTAATCCAATTGTTCGGAAAATATTATTCTTTAGAAAATAATCTATTATTTATGTATTCGCTCTTTGTTAAGGGTTCGTTTCTCTGATTATTCAGACGATTAAGACTTCATATACGAGATGAGGTCCGCTTAGAGGCTCCTTGCATTTTTGGAAATAAGTTAATCGTTTCACATTTTAATCAGAGGGATTAATATTCTGAAAATTTCCGAAGTTTCAAATGGTATAGGCAATTCCTGATTCATTTTTTCCGAAGTATATTTTGTACTATATTGTAAGGTTTAGTTATATTTTACAATACAATGAATTGCAGAATTTTTCGAAAATAACTGCTCAATTAATGAGAATATTTTATTCTCAAGGAGAAAGGTAGAATGCACGAGATAATGTTTCTTATAAATGGAGTAGGTAACGTACTTATTCAGTTAACAATCGAAAAAAACGGATTACTCTTTGAAGATTATAAATCCTTAACGTAACTGCCATTATCTGCTTCCATTTTACACCTATTCTCTCTTTTCTGTTGAGAACCATTAAAAACAAATCAACCATTTGTTTGACCCTATTCAAATAGTAAATGTATATTATACATCAGTCGGCTGTATGTATTACTATCTAGCAACTTGATTGTTTCTGATTGCATTTAAGAAATGCCAAATTCCACATCTAATTCTTAACCTATCGTTATATGTATCGTTAGTTAAATTGGTTAAAGTTTTTTTCATTTCCGAAGTGAGGAAAGCAAGGTTGTCTCTCACACTTGGTTGGCCTCTTCATTTCGCTCTTCTAAATACCGATTCTAATGATCCACGTGTCCACACCGAAATATTCTCTTACATAGCCATTCCTTTAATATGTGACGTAATTGTTGGTGCGCATCTGTTCATCTCTCTTTTCTATGTATGTTTAAACGATAAAAGAGTTTACCGAGAGCGGTAAACGATCTTCTCTTATCTACTTCATTTCCGTCGCTGCCGACCACAATTTTTTCCTGCACGAAATCTACTGCTTTATCCTCGTTGCATCCGCCTCTTTCATTCTGGAACCCTCCGATATTCTTTCGGAATCATTTGTTTTTGACAAATTCATATTTATCCTCTGAGCAAAGATCATATCGTGTTGTTACAAATCCTCGATTGAAATACGCTCTGAAATGGATCGAACTGACTCCATTTCAAATCGCGGTTTTCAAAGTTGGAAAACCACATTTTTTCGGAGTACTACATTAAGACTGGAAATTCATCAAGGCTCCTACTATATTTACAAATGGCCAAAATACAACTATTTGCTGATTATTGAGGTTATTATTAAACGAGGTTATCGACCGCTAAATAATAGAGCGCATAATCCTAAGTCTATTGATAGTTATTTTCGAATCATATTAATTTTTAGTGAAAGATCAATTAGAACTGAGAAAGAGGCTATAGTCCTAGATGGGCGGATTCGTGTATTTTTATCGCCTAATTTTGCCAATCTATTTAGAATATCAGAAAACCTTTGATAAAGTTATTAAAGTTATTGTATAAACTTAGAAGTTCTGGGATCTAAGTTGTAGTAATAAAAGGGTTTTTTCACTGACAGCTATTACAGCACTGCTGGAATCGTGTCTTTCTCTGTTATCCGTCTACATTATATCTGACGATTTAAATCTGAGGCATTGAAAATATAGTTTTATGAATTTATTTACCATGAGCAACACTTGAAATTAATCGATTATGCTCGTCATAATCACACGCCCATTGATATCTTCTGTTTACTCCTCGTCACCTTTAAATCCTTGAAAACACCCGTTTCCTTATCTCCTTACGGAAACTGTATCGTACATGATTTCCTTAACCGCTATTATGATAATTTGCTATTTCTGGTCAATCTACAGATATTTCGCTAGAGAAGATTTTTTATATGATTTAGTTTAGTGCTAATTCCGGGGTTTTCTGAAGAAGATATTCGGTTTCGGTCGATCCGAGTAATACTTTCTATTTACACGGATCTTCTGATAATTTTCTCCACGTGAGAGTCTATTAACTTATTGAAATATTATGCATTTTTGGAATCTTGCGATTTTTTTATAAATAGCGATAAGAAAGTTATCGTATTCTGGAGTTACGTAAACATCTATTTAAACTTTATATAATTATACTTATTTTTTATTTTCTTCCTGCGCACATTTTTATTCAATACGTCATCATCCGCAATTAATATTTTCGTTTTACCTCGAAAGTTTTAAAATTATTTTCTTAGCAAATGACGTGAATACGCTTCACCTTAAAGATTTGATTAAAGGTGTGATTTTCACTGAAAACGAATTAAGAAATTAAATTTCATTCCAAGGATTTCCTAATATCGTCTGCACATAATCGAACGGGTTCTTGTGCAGCTTTTAAACGGCCCACGCATTTTGGATGCGCTATTTTCACCTTCGACATAAAAATTGTAATGATTCTCTGCGAGTCAGTTTCGCAGCTTATTATAAACGATTGCAACAATTATCGTCTTCATCGAAAAATGAAATATTATCGCCATTTTAATCTTGATGATTTAAATCTCTGTTCTGTCCGTATTAAAAATTGATGTATCACAAGTGCCTCTTGACTCCATGTACTGCATTCGTAAGTGCCTCTCAGGTTGTGCAACTCCATGTATTTCTTTAATGAGTGTTTCGCCTTCTGCCTGGTAATGGATGCCTCATTCCGTGTCGTAATTATAGCAAAGTCAGGGGATGAATTCATTTAATTCGATCTCTTTAGTATGAAAGGTACTCCAAATCGACTCCAGAATATGTCGATGAAACGACCGATCTTTTTTTAACATTTCATTAATAGATATCGTAGATTAGCAGAGCGTTCGTTTTGCAACATCGCGCATATAAACTTCATTTCCGGTGATTACTCCTAATTCTGCACAATTTTAAATATTATCAAACATCTACGAGTTTTTTTTCCAGGACAATTGAAAGCTTTAATGGAGATGTATTGTCCTGTAACGGATTTAATTGATTTAGTTTTTAATGATTTTTGCAAATCGGCTTTTATTTGCTTGATAAGGGAAAAATGCATGATTTGTGTAAAAAGCGTGATTTGTAATCCATGCACATTTGACATAAAAACTTTCGGTAAATAACCTTTTTCTATTTCGTGTATTCAAACAAAGAATCGTAAACAATTGTCTTATTTCCAAAACAATCGACTCCAAATCAGTTTAAATTATTTCCTCTTGAAATGATTAATTTCCTTTCTTTATTTGAGCAATATCCAATGCATAGATTCGTTTAAATTTTGATAAATGATTGTATCGTTCATTTTTAAAGTATATCTTTTAGAATATGGTATTATGTCGTAGTTGTGACCTTTCGACACAACTATCCATCATTTTCAAATTCAATAATCGTAAAATTATCGAGTCTTAGAATATTAGTCGACCATCTTGTGGAATCATTTGTGTGTGCTCACTTCTACGTCAGCGGAAAACCTCAATAGAATGACGTAAGCGGATCCACTAAATTTGCACTATTTGTCCTTATATCGGAATGATTTTAAGAAGATATGAATTCACTCAAATATATTACAACCTTTGGCGTTTTTATCATCCGGTTTTAATAAAGATTCGGCTTTTTATAAAATGTTAGGTCTGCGACAACATGCTCCTTTTGTCAAGATTGTTAATTACTTAATGTAACGATCGTTTGTCGGAACGGTTTAGTTATTTACTCACCGTTCAATGAAGAATCATTCTTTACAGCATGGTTGAGATCAGTTCGATAAATCCCGAGGGTCTAAAATAGAATTTCTAAATGGATTGAGGATCATCTTAATATCTTTTAGCCTCAGATAGAAAGGTACAGTAACAAGGGGACTGCGGGGCATTTGATAAAGTTGTTATGGGTATGTAGCTTATACATTACTTATAAGATCGTGAAAATTATTGGGACCAACGCTGCCTACTTTCCTTGTAATTAATGTTTAAAAATCATCAATCAATCGTCAGACGCTCCCTACAAATACCACGCTATAACCGTATTGTATAACCATCTATTATATATAGCTGTTACGGGGGGATATATCCTTTACATGTAGACGCTTCGGGGAGATATATATATAATAGATATACGAGTATAGGTGAGCTTGCTGACAGTAAGCAATCGCAAAATATATCTTTTCATTAAACGTATGATTTCTCGAAAGATTTTTTGGATAAGTGAATGCTAAACATAAACTCTATGACATTATCGCAGCGTACATTGCATTGAATTCGATATCCCATGCGTCTCTTACGGCAGAAATATTCCTGACCCAGCGTCGAACCAGATTCATTCGGAATCCATCTATCGATATATCTATACATACATTATATATATATATATATATATATATATATATATATATATATATATATATATATATATATATATATATATATATATATATATATATATAAACCGGAAATTATACAATTTAAAACCGTACTCCTAAAAAAGGTTTCGTAATAAGAACGAGATTTATTTAAAAGTTGATGTCGCCAATCTTCCGTATATAATATTTAGCCAAATTTTTTACACTTAAATCGGTTTTGTAAAACTTATGAAGGACCGATTGCTTTAAAGAAATAAGTCAATTTTTTACCCGAATTTAGAACATGAATGAATATCGAATGGAGTAAAATGAAAATACGAAGTATTTATTTTTATTTCATTACGAAATTTCACTAAGTCACACCGAGCAATATTGATTTTAATAACGAATATCTTCGAAATTTATTTTAAAATTGTTTTTTAACTCATTCCAAGCGAATGTTACGTGTAAGGATAGCTTTTCGTGCATGCATCCTATTTTCATTTTTACTCTTTGAAAACAGTACTTTTACTCATCATTCTCATTATTATTATGGACTACTTTGGCAGAGTCGAATCTTAAATATATCTGATGAATATTACTTATTATTGATAAAACTTATTTAAAAAAATCTTTTATTAAAGTATGAATTGAATTTTATTCTCTTTAATCGGTTAATTTATTAGAATATTTCTGATTTTATGGTACACCGAGAGCTGCAGAAAGCTTTATAACCAAAATCATAGGTATATAATGTAGAGAACGATCCTTTTTAAACAAGGCGCATAGAATAAATTAAAATTAAAAAAAAACGCAAATGAAGATATACTAAAATACTGCGAATGAACTAAAATCTCAAATTGGTAACTTTGCGTTTTTGTTAAATTTACTATGTGGCTTCCTTTTGGTTGTACCTAATCTTGTTCTGATCATTGATCTGCTCTACTAGCACCTTTATTCCTGTTGTTTCACCATCGGAATACCTCAAGGGCTACTTTTGTCCCAAATCCCGCAAACAAGTTCGTTTGGTTCTCCCTTATTTTCGATTCTCGTTTATTATTTTTTTTTGTTATATATATCGGCTGTATAAATCATTAATTTCACAGTCTGAGGGTGATTCACAGTTATATCAACTTGGATTGAAAACTAGTGATTTGAATGATCCATCATTATCGAAATATGTCTATCAATTTGCTCAATTCTGAGCTTCCTAATCGTCTTTATTACTCCTTCGGTTCACATCGCTTATTCCGCCCATTTAATCAGCGGAAAAGCTCAATCATCGATGTTGAAATTGTAGAAAAACTTTCAGAGCGATCCATAGCGGAATCGAAAAAGGCCAAAAGTACGAAAATAGTTTTTTGAGGGCGAATTTTAAAACGTGATCAATCCGAAATGAATTCCACATCGACTGTTAATCACTTTTAACTTTATCTCCAACTCTTTAAAGGAGTGAAATTGACCTAATTTTTAGAAAAACTTCGCTCTTCAATTGCTCGCAGAATTATTCAACTTTAAAAAAATGCCGAACTTATAGTTCTTGTCACGTCTATATTTACATTTACTATCGAAGTATTAATTTTATGCCCCTGGACTTTGTGAATTTATTGCTTGCTTAGTACACAACCCACAGGAATTATTTTTACATCAAACGAAGCATAATTTTATTTACTTTAAGTGGGATTTTTTTGCGTCCGCAAATTGAATACTTAATATACTGCAAAAAATATAAACTAATGCACCCAAAAATGGTTGTTTTTCTTGGTTCAGTTACGTTTGCGAAACATAAAAGTCAATTGAAAGAAAATGGTACAACTTAAAGCAATGCAATTTCAGACAAAGAAGTATCTTGACTAGCTCCGTGTGCTAAACATTTTGAATTTTTAAGTATCCATTATGTTGTTGTTAATCGACATAAAAGTTAAAATCGATCTAGTCCTAGAATTTTTGTTTAACGAAAAAAAATATTTCAATTCGTTCTATTCCATATTTAAAAAATAAATATGATTCGAAAATTAGGTATTTTTAATGCAAAATAATTTTTTGTCACTTTTAAAAACTAGGGGCACTTATACTTCGATTATTGATATGTTTTTTCGAAGTTTAATATTACATTTCTTTTCCTTGCCCTTTCTGAACCACAAACAATCGCTACTTAATTCACAAACGTCTCTAACTTTCATCCAACTTCTGTGCTTAGCACTTTAAATAGCAAATAAGCGGAAAGCTTTGTTAGATCAATTTGATGAGTTGTGCACAAATCAAGCGATGGGTCATCCGAAGAATCCTCAAAATGAATGCATGTATATGTTCCTTCAACTGAATTGCGTCATCTTTCAATTGAATTCCTTACGTATAGGAAGTTTGTCATAAGAAAGTCCGTTGTTTGATAAGCACACTCCGTCGTTCTATCAGTTTTCAAGATGAAACGCACTTTTATCATTTTTTCGTTAACTATAATCCTGTATTGTATTTGAATACTTCAATATTTCTGCCTCTCTTCAGAAATTATAAAATTGTATGTATCTTCTCCATATATATATATATATATTATTGGAAAATAAATAAGCACTTAATACTACTCAAATAGCACATCTTTGGCATTCATTTCAGATTTGTAGAAATATATTTTTATTCATTTACTACTACTACTATAACTGTACATTTTCTACATTCGACGGTCACTCTTTTCAGCAGATATCTCGATACTCGAGTGTTTGACTAAAGAACAACTCTCACTTAATATCGAATTTTAATAATGAAAGTCTGTTAAGGCTGCTGTAGCGCTCGCCGAAAACGGCCGTTTTAGCCCGTTTCATTTCTCAAATTACGAGATTAATATTCATTGTAGAGATTTACGATTTTTAGCATTTGCAAGAGAAATGATCGAAATTGTACTTTTAGTTTCGAAAAAGTCCTTTTATGGACGTTGAATTCTTTGGAATTTGGAAAAATTAGCTTCTTTTTCATCATAATTCACTCGCTTACTATGTAAGAATTTGAAAAAATAAAAAACAACACTAGACATCAAATCTTGCTCTAACAGTATGTGTAAAAATATATGAGGGTTACAGATCAAAATCAGCTGTAATTTGGAAATTGGAACACCTCTGTCGAGGTAGCAGATCGCGCGACCTCTGCATAGCCTGAAAGTAGGGGAAAGGACTCGGAGGGGAAATTCTCCGAGAGACTACGATCAGGGTGGCAGCCATGTTCTTATAATTTTGAAGTAAAGTGGTGAAGGAGACCGAACTAAGTGTTTAGATAAGTCCATTCTCTATGTAATCCATACGACTATGAGCGTACGAATTTAGTTACAATGTTGTGGGCAGCTGGACTGTAGTTCGTCGCTTCGTCCTTGGAACGTGAATGTGACAATCGAGCATTGCGCAGAAATGCAGACTTGTCCGACTAGTGCCTTATAACAGAAACATATTATAAATAAAAATATATATGGAAGTTTTATTTAATAATTATTACTAAATAATAATTATTAAATAAAACTAATAATTATTACTAAAATATTAATTACTATTATCGATAAATTATTTTACATTAAATATGTAAAATTATTTTTGAATTCCGAGTACGGATATTTTTTCAGAATTATTAGTTACTAAAATGCTCTGATCGGAGATCATCACGAAGAGTAAATCGAACCCGAGACTGCATCGATCGAAGTCTTAAGGATATCAATGAGAATCTCTCCACAATTTCTAAACCCGAGCGAGACTGTTCTGGGATATTAATTCGTCTTTTGCGAGCAAATGAATTTCGAGGATAGCACGATCCTTATCAATGTATCAATTTCAGTCTTGCTTGGGACTGTGAAGTGAAGAGATTTCCCACCCCTCCAGCCTCGTCTCAATCGCCAGTTAATGCCAACCGCTCCAAAAAAGTCAGCAAATGATCCTCCCTGTGTTCTGTTAGTTCTCTAAGTTACCACTTTTCGTGCTCTGATACTCGACCGTTAAATTCGGAAATCTCCTAGCGCTACTGCAGCCTTAAGATTCTATTTTATTACTTATCTCGTTGTACGCATTTTCTGGAATCAAAAGTTCCTTTTAAGCCATGAGTCGAATAGCAAGAATAAATATTGCAGGCGAATATTTGGAAGGAATTGAAACAGGAAACACTCCTTCCGAAGAATCGATCATAAGAATTCGATTTCTCCTTTGAATACCCAATCGAGTGCTCGCCATACGACGTTTGCTCTATTTACAAGAAATCTACGCTTGCTAAATTCCTAGAGAACCAACCTTGTGAACGACAAAGTGCTAGGCAAATTAGCTCCTTGGTTATAACGAATATGAAAATCGCTTTAATTAGCGCTAATATTCAAAATTGAGGAATTATTTTTTCAATTATTTCATGAAAATTTCCATTACTCTGTCAAACTGAATCATAGTTTTAGCATTCACGAGCCATGTTCATAAAATTCTGTCCATCAATTCATCTGACTCTGTTTACTTGTATGCTAATTTCTAGCATCTCTACTTCGAAAGCATTTTCAGAAATTTTTTAAATAAATTATTAATTCCCCTATATATAGTATGAAATGAATCCACGCTTTAAAGAAATGTTCTATCCCCTACTCATTTCTATAGATTATACGCTGAAGAAGCCTATATGTAATTTCTTTTAAGGAATAATTAATTCCCATTGTCATGAGTTCGATGCCAGGAGATGAAATATTTTCAAATTTTGAAAAATCGTAGCTCTCCAAGTACGATACATAGATCATTCAAACTTTTTACACGTATAGATACGTGTATAATGTACTTCGAAAAAAAAAACAACACTTGCCCATGTACCATGGCTTCGATTCCAGAGCGTCCCTTAATCTCGATTTTTCCCATAAGAAAGGCATACTCCGACCATATTCCGAAAGCTTTTCATGACGCTTCACAACCGCGCAAAGGTTCAGAATTTCACACAGCCATAAAAGGATACATTCTCACACAAAAGCATCCCAAATATTGTCGTAAATGATCGTTGGTTCGATTCTAGGGGGCGTTAACTATAACTTCTTAAGAAATGCATAGCGAATTAAGGACTCATTTTTAGGTACTTCCTTAAGGTATTTCCATTCGAAATTTGGATCGTTTATAATGTCAATCATATTTAAGCGAGAAATGACTGTGTTTTTCGTCGGATGGCCTCGGTTCAATGCCAGGGCGGTAATAATTTTGCTGCAAGAAATGCAGCAAAATTACTTAAATTTTTGGGCCTCTAAACCAGGTAAAAATCTTACGTTTTTTTTAAGATATATTTTCCGATTGCTTGCTCTTAGCAAGCGCACCTTTACTTGTATGTATTTTGAAAGAGGTCGTTTCCTTTTTAAGCCGTCTATTATAGTATTTTTGATTGTTCAGTGATTGCTTTAATTTAATTTCTTCAATAATGTCGAGAACAAATTTCCTGTTGACATAATATTTATGTCATCATTCAATTGCCGTATCACGGTCGTGACAGTGATCTCAAACGTACGAAATTATCCTTTCTCTCGTACCTTTTCCTTAATTCACGTAATTTCTTTATTTGTTCGTAATATTTCGAGATCAGTTTCAGCGGCAGGAAACAAGAGGAAACTTCTCCACGAAAGAGATCCCTCTTTTAGTTATTCCCCTAATTTAATTTTTATGACCATCTTTTATGCTGTATGATCGATTCATTCCCCCGGTAGAACGAATTATTTTGATTTAGCGGACAAAAGACCGATTATCGCCATCTTCTGTGAAAAAAGTCCAAGTATATCATTGTAGTCGAATGCACAGTTTGGATCGCCAAATTGATTTTCCACAGGTTGATATGAATTTTTATTCGCTTGGATGTAATGATTGGTGAATAATGAAGCTTAATGTTAAGTTTTTGATTCTGAAGTTACATAAACAGCAAACAGAGTTTGTGTATTCCATGAGAACTCTTTCCACGATCCGAAAAAACCAATCATAGATCTATATGTAATATATAGTTTCTCCGTATTTTACCATATGATTATTTCTTCTGATTTACTGTAAAGATTATAAAACTTTTTCCTACTCTGTTCGACATTAAATTTTACAGTAAAGAACGAAGAATTCCATTTTTAAGTCAAGATTAAGGCGCTTAATTATTTTTGTTAAGTTGGTAAAAAGCTCGTTAGAATTACGATTTCTCCGTGATAGGATTTTTCTGTTCTAGATAGTATCCCTCCTAAAAGTGGCATTCAGAGGTTTCCCTGTTTTAATGTATCCCCTATATTTAGAGCTATAAATAAATTCCATAGAGAAGAGTAGGTGAAGGAAAAATGATAAGTTAATAAGTAAGGCTTCCCAAAAATCTCCTCTGAACTAATGGGAAGATGTCTTTCTAATGGAGTGCATTGAGTTTACCGTAGTAATTCGAAATATTCCTTTCTTGATGTGCCTGTCGACGAACCCTACCAAAGAAAATTCATTATTTATGTTTTTTATCAGCGGATTTCCTTGTAATTAAGAGAAAAACAAATGTCCTTATTATCAATTCTAAAATTTGGACCTATAAGAAGGTCAGTAAGAAAAAATCAACTTGTAAGATAATCTTATGTAATAAAAACCAGTAGGGAGTTATTTCAAATCCAAAATTTTAATTTTAACTTTGTCTTAGAAAGCGAACTTCCACCTTAAAACATTACGAAAGGACATTCTCGCGTACATCTTCCGCGAGACATTTGCAATATTTTTTGGATTTTTAAGTAGAATATATCGGTTTATTAGCTCTTTATTTTATATTAAATACCGTATTTGATGGCGACCTCTTTGAGTCGGCCACTAGGGAAAAAAGTTCCAATAGTCGGCGGTACCGCAATAATAAAATGACTTACCATTGCTCTGTGTCCATGCATTTTAGCGTAATTTAACACTCTTAGTTTAAACTGAGTGGCGGGGAAAAATCTCTTATTACCTTTTGTCATATTTCCGAGGGTATTTTTTAAACAAATATTTTAAAGGACCGATACCAATTCCTACACATATAAGACGCAGGCAAATTTTTTGAGATTTAATTTAGGAAAAAAAGTGCGTCTTATATGCCGTCAAATACGGCAAATGATTTAGTATATTTGTATAAATATTATTATAATAGTTCATTACATCTTTTGGGAATAATTTCGAGTCAGTTGAAAGTTTCGCCCTTATTTAAAAAAAATTCAAATTATCATACCATAATCCATGATCGTGCTATAATAGTAGTCTCATTTTCCAGCTCTTTTGATAGTTAGCAACGATTCTGCAATTGAAAAGACTATAAGTATACTTATTGGAGAATTTAAAGGGAGTCCTTATATTTTACGAGATAATTATCTTTGTTTTGCTCATGTATTAGTTGATACCTTTTCCGATCCATTTTTCTCTCCGTTCATTATCTGATTGTCATGCATTCACTTCTTTGTCTTCTCCTAATCTGAGTAACACCATTTCAGATAATTTCCAACCATTCTTCTCAACATCTCGTAGCTTTCTAGATTTGAGGAGTTTCCATGAAAGATGAAGCATTTAATCGATACCCTTTCATTCACCAGTTGAAGGCCACTTTATCCTTAATTTCTTTTTCTCTTGTGACATCCAAGATACCCATCACCAGTTCAATAGGTTTTCCAAATATCCTGGTTATAAAATCTTTTTCTGCCCCACTTATCCCATGATGAGATTCGAAAGAGTATAATGGATTTTAAGCGAAAGTCGCTATCGACGAAGATGTCCACTCCAGCACAATGATGCGAAGGAAACCGACAAAGCGATTGCGCATTCGGCTGGAAACGGAAGAAGCTGACCAAAAATACAAAAATTTTTGAACGGGGATTCGAAAAAACTTCAAAATAATGCTGCACCCAAATAAAGAGTATCGACGGATAAGAGGCTGTTGTAGATGTACTCTTTCATCATTGTTGTACTTAATTGGTCATTCTTGAGTATTTGAATACTGAAGTGTACGGAATGTCGGTCTCTTAGTTAAGAATGAATTTATGTTTAGAGCGAGATAGATAGTTGTGATGTACAGGAGTTACTTATACCGCAATGCTCTTCCTGAGGATCTGAAATAAAATCGTGCGAGAAATAAAACGCCTTAAAAACAACGATGAAACCCGCGCGGTGACGTCCTCCGCGGCCATCTCCAGAACACGTATCATAATCGTTGATTGTAGATATCAACATGCTGAAATCGTCTCTTATCGTCCGTACTATCGACGTATATCCCTTGTCTTAGTCGTATTATGTCTCAAAAATTTTAGAGGGGAAAGCCAAAAATAGTCGATGACAAACGAGATGTATTGCAGCGAATAATAAAATCATTATAAATTAAGGAATCATACTGCATAAGATTCTAGAATAGTGTGGTATTGTACTTACAAAAACGACTCATCAAATAATTACAGCAAAAAATACGATGAGATCTGTCACTGAACGGCAGCAGTTTTATTATTATTCACGAACTACAGGTTGAACGAAGTATTTAATATTATCATATAGATCAGGTTGGGCAACTTTTCTGTACACAAGATTGACTTGTTCTCTTAAAAGTGAGCCGCGATCGACTTGTCATAGGCGTAGTATAACGTCCAGGAATGATGCATAATTATGAACAATATTTATTAATTCAAAGGAACTACAGATGAAAAAGATTTATAATTTACTTTGTAGCCTTATTTTTAATGGGAAGACGTAGTTTTCATGTCTCTAACGAAGGAATCTTAATTATGTGTATATCCTGACAACGATAATTATAATAAGTCTTTAGCATAAGTGAGGACAGAACGTCTTCGTTAGCTTCAAGCATGGAAATGCCGATTCGCACGTAAACAAGAATAGAAATGTACGCTGCACTTGATTGTGACTGTGTTCTTCGGTAAGTCGTTATTGTTGAGTTCATACGTTGCGTTCGGCGACAAATGTAACACTAAGTTAAAATTTATTGTGTTAGTTGGGCGAAGATCGCATGCTATCAGAGCTATGGGAATTCATGACTTTGGATAATTCCCTGAATGCTATACGCTGTTGCTACGAAGTTTTGTATTCTACAATCGTTGTTTATGGGATCCCAGACATCGTGAGAGATCGACTTTTTGGCCTCTTCAAAGGTACCTTTTCCTGACAATTCACTCTCAAGTAGATGGAGACAGATGCTACTATGCTCCTGAAAATAAGATGTATGCATACGCCTTTACTGCTCGAGCTCAAACTACATGTTAAATCATACTCCAGATGGTGGCCCGAGGACGCACGTCTAATCAGAGTAGGTAGTAGATTTTACAGAATGAGGAAATGGTACGCTCGATGTCTTTTTTTAAGAACTTATTGGAATGGAACTGTAATCAGTCTCCCATCAGATTCCGGGAATCAGTAACCATTGTGAATTACATGTGGATATTCTGCGGCATTCTCTAAACTCTAGAATGAACCAAAATATATGCGATAGGTTTTCAGGGATAATAAAGGAAGATTTGCGCGCACCATAGTCCGTTCCACAAAAGCTGGCAGTACGGGAAGCTAATGGGGATGTGGATGCATGTAAACCGCCACAAGGGACCTACTCTCTTCCCTCAATCGGTCTTTCGGAGTCTTGAGGATAAAGTTAAGATTTTTAGCTCAGTTTTGTATGTTTCGTTTTAAATTCTGGGGAAATTTGAATATAAATGGATAACTCTACACATTGAAGATGATTTTTCACCTATATAACAAAGAAAAAGAATTTTTGAGCGGAAAGAAAATCAGTCTTAGTGGCCCAAAACATTTAATAATGTTTTGAAAACAATGGCAGTTTTAAGAAACTGCCATTGCTTTCATCCTATCCAACATAAAATGCTAATTAACCGTTCAAATAAGAAGTGTAACGAAAATATTGAACACGTTGAATTCTAGCTGTGATTAATTATCGAGGCATGTCAACAAAAATATTCATTGAATCACCTGTTGATGACTAACGATAATGATGACCGAAATGTTCTCATAGATGAAGAAAGCGATGCTCTCGTGGAAAGTGGTCATATTTTTCCAATTTCTATTTTTCTATATCGCCTTTGCAACCTAAAAATCATCAATCTTCTGATTTCTAATAATTTTGACGTTAAATATAGAAATGGAGCTAAAATCGAAGTGCTATTTCTTTCAAATAATGCCTTTCACAAATTTCTCCTCGAAGTGATGAAAATCACTCCAATGGAATAAATGAACATAAAGAATCAACTGCGACCGGAACAGCCCGTCGACTGATATATATAGCGATGAATTCGGAGTTTGTTATTATCCGATTTGGACGATCTGAACATTGGGCGTAACCGCGTTTTCTTTCTAAAGACTCTTCTTTTATAACAGCAACTCATCGAATTGAATGTGAACAGATACTTTTTTCACCTCACTAATAAAATTGTTTATTTGTAAAACTGTATATTTTAAGTATGACAATAAATATTTATATAATTGACAATATTTCATGGCAAACGGAAATATTGAACACATTTCAGTATGTCGAGCATAATGCTGAAAGTAATTTGTTTGAATATTCTGTTTTTATTTCAATATTCAACGCTCAATAACCTTTTTTGTGTATTGATCGGCCACATTCTCTCGTTGTTCTAATTCTTAAACTAGGGAGTATTTAACGATATGATATTGTTTACGTTTACGTATTGACGTATGAGAATTCTTATTAATGTTATATTATTTTGATCGATTGAATTCCGATCGCGAGATTTATTCTTATCGTAGAATCTCTTCAATAACAACCGAACTGTTTGTTTGTATTAAAGTCGGTGTTCGTAGCGATGGCGTGGTTTTGAATCCGTTCTTCCGAATTTATAACTCCTTTGAAGATCCGTCACTTGTATTGTTTGGCCGTATCGATAGTTTTTATTAATTAAATCGCAAAAAAGTGACTTTTTCAGAGGATAGATATTATAATATCCAATCCACTTTCATTTCACCGTTTCCGAAGGAATCTAGAAACTGCTGAATTTGATTTATTTATATGAACCACATTTGATTTATTTATATTTTTGTGATGATGTAATCTGTTTTCCAAATCGTACTTTGACATCAGCCCAAAGCATTCACAATTTAATTTAGGCATCGACTTTTATTCTAACGTTCAGTCATTTAGGAAGTTGATTTCCTATCAAATTTCAAAGTTTAATTCTCTCATTTTGGTCCGATTGTGAACTTATTTTCGAGATTCTTACGTATTTACCATCATAACGCGCTCTTTTCAGCTTTCGAATGAAGAGAACCTCAAATGATGATCTATTTAATTACGTCTTCATAAAGAAAATATTTTCGTATAAATTTTTTTGCGACGTTTTTATGTAAATATAACGTGAAAAGAACGTAAGCTTCCTCAGATGTGAAAAAGGTTAAATATACTGTTTCGTGCAGCTTATGTTTGTGAAAGGTGTTTCATCGCATATCTTTCAATGTTGTTCCATATTTGTAGTCTTTTGATTTGGATTACTAGGAATTCATGTATCTATTGGTTGTTTTACAAACATATTTTGATCACACCGAATTAATGTCTTTTAATTAATGATTGTTATGTACAAATTTAAGAATATTTCATACGATTCTGTATTTTCATCTAAATAATAAATCATGAATAAATTTCTTCTAATTTTATGGAAATTTCCTAACCTATAATTTTAGTTTTTTAGTGTGCATATTTCTATGCCTCCGAATATTTATTGACTTTTATAGTAAGTATTAAATGAATCTGTTTTTCAACAATGTTCTCCTAATTGTGCAGGTATTAACATCGTGTGCCAATGGAAATAGGAAAAATGGCAACAACCTTTAAAAATGGTTGCTGAATAAATTCTGAACTCATCCGGTGATTGATTGATCATCCCTCTGAAGCAGTCTGAAGGGCCAAAGGACCTTCTTCAGGTAAATAGCATATGTCTATTGTAACATCCATATTTTAACATGAAAATATTAGTCTCAATTTTCTCACGTTCTCTTTGGCTAATGATGGAGTTTCAAGTACTGTGCACCAGACTTTCTATTTTATTTACTCTTTCTGTGAAATAAATTGTGGGGAAAATGTTTATTTATGAAATACTATTTTGTGTGTAATCAATAATGTTCTTGAAATAGTATATCCAACTCACAAATATGTGGCAATACCGTTGCAATCGATCACATTTTAAATGATAGTCCTTTAAATTAATGAATTATTATTCTATAAACTTGTTTCGATAAATTTAGCAAAGCACATCACAGAAAATAGACGTTTGAGTGCTCTCCACTATTTTAATGATTTTATTATGACACTTCCGCTTGAAACGTACGTAAATGTGTTCTATCAGAATTTGAATGAACGCCTTTAGGTGGGGCAATCGCCATCGCGTATTGTTCGCGGGAAAAAAGAATCTCTTGAGTGCAATCTCCGTTTTGTGTCCGAATTGCCCATTTAGCGGATCTTCTAAGGACTTAACGTTATTTATTAAACAGCTTAACCTTAACTTTATTAATCGCTTTAATCTTCTATTTAAGCGATCACAACCTTCGCACCTAAATAACTCTCACTAATCAATCTTAACCAAAATCATTGCAAAAGCCTTTAATCGAATCCGCACTGAGCATTGGCGCTCCTCTCCACCACTAATGTGGTTATAGCATCTGATGCTTACACATTTTACTGATTTCAATGTTATTAAATCCAAAACTTTTTGAGTTAAAATCAATAGCAATTAATTTCCAAGAAGTTAACTGGGGAACATTTTAAGCCCCAGCTGCCAATCATAACACAATTCTTTCTCGTTTGAGGAGAATAGTTTGTCTTCTTGGCTTTCCATTTGAATGAATCGCCAGTGTATATTGGATGGGTTTCTAAAATGTTGGGATAGCCAATTATTATGGTCTGAGATTTATTGGGATTTATTTTACTTAATCTCCTAAGCGTTTAGCCATAAATATAGGACAGATGAGTCATATGAGAAAAAATAGCTTTAGAAAAGTAGTTTTCTGTTTATAAATATTTGTAAATCATCGGCGTAAAGAAAGTATTAACAAGAGTTTCTATTGTGAATTAGATTTTGGAGGTTAAGAGAGTATATAATGAAAAACTTTGTTTTTGTTATATAATGGCTTTTCACGAAGTCGTACCTTCTAATATTGATTTCATAAAAGATAGTTTAATAATGGGCCAAGGATTGAGCCTTGCAGAATATGTAACTGTGAAGTATTTATTGATGGTTGATAAGGCGCTCCTTCGATATAGCGATACTCATAGCGATAGCCGTTCAAATAGAGGATTTATTTCATAGAATTTATAAAGAATGATTTTTTATTGTAAAGAAAGAATTAAGGAGATTTGCGATGGCATATATCATGGATAAACTATATAGTCTTCTATGGATTCAAAAGGAGCGCTTATCTCGAAGAAGGATTTACTTTGAATTCCGAATCGTGAAGATTCGAATGAAATGAATACATCTTTGGACTGCATGTTCTTGAATTACTTATATTTATGCCGTGGATATTTTATAGCGAAGATATCTAGTTTTTCATCTTGATCCTTGAGAATGGGTAAATTCTAGTTCTTCACGTCATTTCATAGTGTGGAGTATTATTTTTAAGTTTATGCGTCCTCATCATTAGGAGAAAGAAAGTGAGCATAAAGTCATGTCTATAGTAATTACGCCATATACATATAAATGAAGAAGTATTATTTCCTTAATTCGCATGCACTCGTTTTTCCACGGTTCTATGTACAACATGTGAAATTATTTGAGATTAAGATTTTGCCTACAATTTTTAGTTCTACATTAGTCTCTTTGAAAGCCAAACACGGTGCGAGTAGACGGTCAAATATGAGATATAAATGAAGTGAGGGCGGAGTCCGGCAATATCGATCCATGGCAGTATCTGGGACAAATCCAGGCAACGGCGTTTAGCCAATTTTTGAAGGATTTGAGACATTCGTAGAAATGAATATATATCGAGTCTCTCAGCAGTAAAGTTTTTCGGAAGATTTCTAATTTTTCGAATTCTTAATTCCTTCGAAATTACATGAAGGCATCTTGGGAAGAGGAATGAATCCAGAAATAGATCTAATGGTGCAACGAATTATATATGTGTGTTTAAAAAAAATGATAAAATTTGGTTTTCTTTAAGTTTGAGAACATGCCTTATGGAAGTATTTCTTACGTAACGACCGTTTAAATTCACAATTTAACGGAGAGCGAATATTCACGTTTTTAAGTGTTCAGTTTTAATTCGATCGATTCGTGTGATTTGCGTAGACTACTCAAATCTTTTAGTGGCCTTTTTTAAGTCTCAAGTTTCACATCATCCTTTGTGAGAGAATATCGAGGTTCAATCAAAATCGATAAATGTACAGATACATACATATATAAATCTATAATGGACGTAAAACGTGAGATATATATGTACTCGATATGAAGATATTTTAGTCCGTTGAAAATAACGAAATTTAGATTCCGAAGAAATCCATACTCCGAAATTGTTGAGAAAATGTAATATGCAGAGGATATGCTGATCCATTAAGAGATCAATTATTTATGTAATAGAGGATCTCGCGAGTGTAATAGAATTAATAAGTATGTTATGATTTATTAAAATTTCCTAAGTTAACCGTTGAAATTTACACGAACGATTATTGTTAAAACTGGAGAAACACCCGTTGCGAATCTCGATATGTTTTCTCTTCGTACTGAGTTAATCTAGGTTCTCAATCTTCTTATATTATTTTTTGCGTAGATAATAAGAATTCATTCCATAAACCATCGCTATTGTTCTTTCATCTACTTTTGTGCTCGTCTTTTTAAACTAGAAAATAATTAACCCAAGTAAATAGGTTGATGAATCAAGGTTTTTCGTTTAGACATTGAAAATATCCGCAATCGCTTAAAATGATCGATACCATCGATGAGGAGTGCAAAAAGTCTCATTGAGAACTGAACGAATGATTTTGCGATTATCTTTAATAGGGTTGAAACTAATTCTTTCAAGTATTGTCTTATATCTGCTGCGTTTCACCTTTCCAATTATCTGTCATAATTTTCATTTTGTACAAAATTATGATGAACGACCTTATCAAATGTCTTACGGAAATCTATATGTATGTCGTCGTTTAATTTTCGTTCTGCGTTGATTTCACGATGGAATGGATGCAAGTGAATGAATTCTTTTGAAAACCATTCCCTCCAATTACACCTTAGGATTCGCGAAAACACGTGAATCGGTTCCATTGACCGCGTTCAAAGTGAGGAAATGAAATCAAAAAAGTGCTCGCAAATCGTTTTAGAAAAATATTACTCATTACATTTTATGGTTATTAATAACTTTTAAGTTCTAGATAAAATCCTTTCTTGAATAGAAGAAGGATCCTGGTTTAAATCCCAGTTGGTTCAACCCCATTTTCAGGACCTGAAGAACTTCGTGTGTAAACCAGCGAATGATTTTTTAATGAATGCTGTAACTAAGATATTTTTTTAAAAGATTTTAAAGGAGAAAATTGATTTTTGCTTAATGTCGTAACTTATTTGTTTAGTTTCACTCGCGAAGATTGTTTCTTGATATTTGAAAAATTACATCACTGATTTATATTTTATTTTCATCCATAGATCATTTCCTATGTGCGCAATTAACTTTCCCGACAACTTTCATATGCACATTCAGTGTTTTCGTTTTTATCCAGACTGGAAGATGAATTGCCCTCCGTTTCTTTCAATTTTCGCACCCTTTTCATCAAACTCCCGATCACTTTTATTACGTCTGTTATACCCTGTATATGTCTGTTTTCCATCCTCGCGAACTATTCACTTACAATCTAGATCTTAAGTTTGTATATACAGTGGTACCTCGAGATACGAGTTTAATTCGTTCTGTAACCTTGCTCGTATGTCAAATTGCTCGTATCTCGAATCATTTTTCCCCATTGAAAGTAATGAAAATGTCATTAATCCGTTCCGGACCTATGAAAAATCCCCAAAACATTGTAAATTATGATTAAATATACATGTATAATTATCAAATTCGTAACAAAATTATGAAGCTAAGAAATAAAAGAGTTATTTAGAATAATAGTCTTACTTTGGTGACGGACAAGTTCGGCTAACGAAGGTGAACGGCGAAGAGGAGGGAAGGAGTGTAGGCACTCAAGACACATACGTAAACGACGCTTTTTTAAAACTTAAAACTATTTTCGCAACTTAAAACTAAAATAATAATTTATTTACTTCAAATAATAGAAAATACTTAAAACAATGCTCTTAACTTTAAACTGAAACTAACCTTAACATTAACGTAAATTTAACTATGACTTGTTTCTGCCTTCTTGGCTGCACTGTAAAAAAAAGTTCAGTAATCACGCAAAAATGATTACAGCGCACAAGATACACTTCGATTCAAGCGGGTAACACGTGCGAGTGAGTGAGAGATTTTCTCGGATGATGCTCGACCCAGCGCACCAACTAGCTAGACGCTCCGGAAACACAAATTTGCGCTCGTACCTCGAATTTGGGCTCGTATATGAAACAAAAATATGGCCCGAGCTCCAGCTCGTATCTCAAAAATCTCGTATGTCGGGCTGCTCGTAACTCGAGGTACCACTGTGTTGGGAAGTTGGCCATTTATGTCTTTCAAAGTATGATATGATATACTCTACAACTTTGTGTGAAAAATTTTTCTTTATTTTTTCTCGATTAAATATGTTTTATTTGCAATATATATATGTGTGAAATAATTTCATATTTTGAAAAATCGTAACTCTCTTAATATGATACTTTGATCATTCAAACTGTCTATACGTATAGATACTTACATAATGTACAACCGTAAAAATCAACACTTGCATATGTGGTACATAGGCAACTGTTGATTTTTTTCCAAGCATGTCATAGATTAGGGTAAGGGTAGATGGAAATCAAAATTTAACAAATTATATATATATATATATATATATAATATAAAGGTGCGCTTGCTTACAGCAAGCAATGCAATATGATATTTTTTAATAAAATGAAGGTATTTCGAAATATATTCTGAAAGGCCATTCTAAACATAACGTAAATGACATTTTCGCAGCGAGCATTGCATTGATTTCGATTTCCAATGCATATCTTACTGCAGCATTATTACCGCCCTGGCGTTGAACCAAGGCCATCCAACGAATAATACTGTCATTATTGGCTTGAGTAAGATTGACTTTATAAATATTTTACTTTGTATTTTTATTTATAAATATTTATTTTATTTATAAATATTGTACTTTGAAAAAAATCAACAGTTGCCTATGTGTCACGGGTTCGATTCCAGAGTGTCCCGTAATCTCGATTTTCCCCATTAAGAATGCATGGGGCCGTATTTAAAATAATTTTTAAAATACTTCCCATTACGTTAGAAAGTTAAAATTTCATGTGGCTATTGCTATTATATATATCTATGGAAAAATGCTATTGTTCACGTACAACCGGTCATGGGTTTGATGCCAGGAGGTGAAATGTTTCCAAAATTTGAAAAATCGTAGCGCCCTTAATATCGTACATAGATCATTTAAACTTTCTACACAAAAAGATACGTATATAATGTACTTTGAAAAAAATCAACAGTTGCCTTTTATATATATATATATAGAATGCGGGAAAATTAGAGGGAAGTTTTATTTGTGCTCTATATGTATTGTCCTCTGCGCGTAAGAACTTATAATCTTAAATGTCATAAACTGTAGTTATCCGAACAAGAATTTGTAATGATCAAATTAGGTCGAATGTTAATTTAAGGTTGAACAATACGTTTGAATGCATTTGAAGGAATCGAACCCCGAGTTCCGCTCATCTCTGAATTGCCGTCTATTTGGGATTTTTTCAGACCATGTCTGTGCATTTCAGAATTAGATATTTGTTTTTAATACGATTCGGTGTAAGCATGTAATGGATATATACTGAGGGTACTTCTATAAATTGAACTTTAATCCAAAATTATTGATAATACTTAAATATTTTCAGTTTCGAAGAGAAATTAGGTAATTGTTAATTATTACTCTCAATTTATCATTGCAAACCCGTGTGAAAATTAGTGCTTTCTCCATGGATTCACTCCGGTTTAATATAAACATTTTATGACTGTATATTCGAGACCGCCATAGATATACATAGCTTAACATTTTTCTCTATCCTAGAACATTTCACGAATTCAGCAATGAAACCTCTGTGAGTACTCATGAAATAGTTATATATCCAGCTATTTAAGAATCAAATGCATCAGTAATGTAATTCATCAATAAATTATAGCTATGATTTAATTTTTACGCAGACATCTCAGGTCCCTGAAATAATTACGTTATAATATTCTAACAATAAATACATTGAAATCGGGGGGTCTCTAATTCCATAAGTTCCGCTATTTTCCACTTCATCCATTCCTGTAAATCAACCCTTTCCCATCTGTTTTACATTTCAAGCGCATTATATACCTGTTATGGAACAATTGATTACGTATTCAAAAGTCTCTTCGAGGTGAATTTGAATGAAAAAGGGATTATAATGTTGTCTCTTTGAATAACAATGGCATAAAAAATCGTTCTTTTACATTAGTTCAATAATAAAGAACAGCTGACCGAAAATTAAGGATCTGGTTTTAGGCCCAGGGTTACATGTCTGCTATCCCACGAGTAGATGGGGTTTGTTTTTAGATGAGCGTGATGATTTTGCGTGAGAAACATAATACGCCCTGACTAATATAATTTCTCTTCCGTTAGTTGTTACAGACGTAGGCACGCATTGCGTGATAGAAATGAATTTGATTTGTCAGCGATGCCTTTCATTTATTTAGAAGTCCACTTACAGTGAATATTTTTAGTAGAACCATATCCTTAGTCGAAGAGATCTTATACCATTTATTGTTTTCCACTTATAATTATATTATAAATATAATTAAATTATTTAAGAAGCAAAAAAATAACCCTCTTTTCAACAACATAATGCTGAATGATTACAATTTTTAATCTAATGGTGCTTATCTTTCGACATGCCTGCCAAAGATGGAGACAGTAGAACCTTATTTTGGATGTCCGTCAACAGATTAGGGTAATGATGTAGTGATTTCTGGATACATATTCTACTAACATTGATGATTTTCATAAATATATTACTCTGAGTACAATTTTGATTCATTTTTGTAAAAAAGAAGCTTATGGAGTTTAAATAACTGTGACAGTACGTAAAAATTGGAGGGTGAAATAGAGCAAAGATGATAACATGATAAGGATCTAACATTGAATTCATTTTTTAAAAAGATCTTTAGATTGAGAGATGGGAAACGACACGGATAATTTTTATATTAATTACTTTATTTTCAACTCTTTATACCATTTATATTAATATCTGGTTTCCGGTTTAATACATTATACTTTCATTTTTTGGAAGAAAACCAGTTCAAAACCCTGAAAGTGACGAGGGCATAACCAGATGGTATTCTGGTTAGAGAACAGCAGTATTTTTGCGAATTCTTTCAAGTGACAAACAATTTTGGCACCTATTTAATCGTTGACTCTCTGCACAACGGTTTCTTTTGAGAACTTATATCTTCGATTATATTAAACTGATATATTTCCGCCATTTTTCTAGCAAAAATTCTGTGGAATATCATAACGGGATTTATCTTAGCTATGTCATTCCATCATTACTAAGGATTGCGTTATGCTCGTTTGTTTTCTTTTACGAAATATCGAGAGACATTTTCATGTTTCTACTGGTGGATCATTAACCTTTGATTCGAAGTGATTTGGACTCTCATTGGTGAGACATTATGCCCTAAACTAATATGCCATTTTTTTACGAACGCCTGCTATCATCTTTGAATCGACTCCGTGAAACAGTACGATATGCAAGCAATTTACCATTTTTAAGGTTGTTAATACTTCCATATTTCAGTGTTTATCTAACATTCGCTTTCTATGTAATTATTTGTACGAGTAAAGGTGTGCTTGCTCACAGCAATCGCAAAAAATATCCTGTAAAGAAACATAAGATTTTTCGTAAGATTATTCTTCTTACTCATTGCCGAATTTAAATTATAAAGGACATTTTCGCAGCTTACATTGCATTGATTTAGATTTCCCATTTTTCCTGGGTAAGATTCAGATGGCCATTACGCAAAATAATCGGCGAGCCCGTGGCCCCAGCGGTTAGCAGCTATATACAATAGATAATTTAAGTTACCAGTACACATTTGTTCGGCATCAACGTATGATATCAACAAGTACATATAAATATATTAATAAACAGATATTCATACATTATAACTTTTTCTGCGAGAATTTTCAGGGTTCTTGATAGGCCTTCGCGGCTACCGAAGCGGCCACGGGGTCCGTTGAAAGTAAACCCCACCGTACATCACCCTATCAGATGATCCCTTTGTCTCACATTTCTTCTTCGACTGGCTCACTCGTCATTCCATTCCTTTTTTAAATATCTTCTATAAAACGTTTTACATTTTCTGGGAAAGGTTCAAAGATTTCTGCGGGTAGATTTCCATTCCTCGATTGTTCCGTTTAAAAAACAATGTTTCCTGTTATCTGTTCTCTGCCTCACGCATTTTACTTCGTATTTGTGATCATGCCTAGGACCTAAAGAATATTGATAATCTCTTATTCCTACTCCTGTCTTCTAAACTACCCCAACCTAATTCTGTTATCATCTGAGAAACGATTCTCATACGAACCTAGCTGCCTTTCTTCGAATCTTTTCTAATTCCCTCTTAAGTCCTTTATTATGAGGGTCCCATATACCCTATTCTTGTATCGGTCTAACCAGCGATTTAAAAACAGTTTCTTTTATTTTCTTGTTCGATTATTTTAGAGAACTTATTACTAAATTTAATGTTTCACTGGCTTCAGCTATAATAGTCTCAATGTGCTTATCCCATTTTAAATTTTTACTTGAGCTTATCCCCAATTATTAACCTTCTATTTTGAATAAAGCTATGGCTATTTTTTCTGTATACATGATACTAGGATTTACCTTCAAGCGTTCATGATTCTATTTTTGTTTAACGATATCATAATATAATTCCTGATTTATGTTGTGATATACGACGTTTAATCGTATGCACTATAACTTAATTCGTGCTTCTCCTATATTTCGTGTTTGTGACGTGGGCGTCATCTTGGCGGCTCTTGTAATAGGAATTCGAGGAGAGCATTGTCATTGTGCATATCATGTGCATATGTGCTGTTCATTTGTCCATTTGTGATCACATGCTGAAGGTTGGCTAAGACTGTCCCTCGTTAAAATGAAGACTTTGTTCACCTGTTATTTTATGGGAATGCTCTTTATTCATCAAATAATAAACGATGATGAGAAAGGGTCCTATTTGCATCACACGTTGCATCGGCTATTCGCTTGAAGTCGCATCAAAGGGATTTGGCATCTTTTTCTCCTCTGCCCCTTGTCGTCGTGCGGCGGCAGTTTTTCTTAAGTTTTTTTCTCTATAATCCAACATTTACTCTATTATTTGTAGATAGTTGAAATTTCTCGAAATAAACTAATTCTCTGACCCTTTTTGGCGTCAATTCATCGTTGAACGAAAACTTGGAAACCGAACTGAATCAATTCAGCCTCTCTTTGCTAAGGATTATAGCTTTTCAATTTCCATATAATTTGCTCATCATTTGAAAATCAAACTCGTATTATGAGTGTATATTTAAAAACTTAACGCCATAGGAAACTGACGGTACCATTCATGTTCTCGTATTCATAAGAGACAACTATATATCAAGTAGTGGAACATTCCTTTGCAAAGTTTGTTTCTCAGAATTAACTTTACTTAAAATTATTCGTCCATGGAAAACTAGGTTATAAATATTTCTTTTCTTCCTCTTTACCTGCTCCAGTTAATTTCATTGAAATAAACAAATGTATCCGTTCCTTCTCAACCTTTATTGATATATTACATATAGTGTTTTCATTTGTTGTCTAAAACTCTGGAAATGTGTGAAATTAGCCCAGAGAATCTTACTCCTCCTCGGAATTCAAGTTTGGCTCCTCGAGGTAGGAAGTTTTAATTCGTTGATTAATCCACTCTTTGAATTTACTATGGTTATGAAAGAATTAAATAACTTATACTCATACAACAACACGGTATTTAATAATAATAAACTTGCCAATGAAAACGCGATTTTATTAAATATCTTCGATTTAAGTTTTTCTTATTCTTACTCAAAAAAATTAATCCTACTCATTTAAGCCTGTAGTTTTGTAGTGAATTTTGTTTAATTAAGTTCTCTATAAAAATACATCACCTGGTGTGTTTCATTATCTGGCCTTTAGCACTATTAATTTTGGCAACTAATTCTTCTCTTTGCCCTCCTTTCATTCACCTTCACTTTTTAATCGCCTCTTTATTTCTTGTTTTATTATATTTGACGTACCCTATATTTGAATTGTGACTTACTTATTAATTCGCGTATGATTATTGAAACGTAGCAGAGGTAACCTCGGATATTCCACAGGATAGCATTATTGGACCACTCATGTTTTTACACCTTAGTAAAGTAATTGATAGTAAATTTCGGTAATTTGCGGATGATACAGTTACTTAAAGGAAAATTGCTCTCTGGGGATGATGTGAGGATAGAGGGGAACTTTGCAATGATCTAGATGAAACTATAAATGGTGCGGTGTTGTGCGAATAGTAGAATCGGTTAAATATCGTGGAATAACATTAACGAATAACTTATCATGGAATTTTCACATCTGTAATGCAAGTGGAAAAGAAACTCGGACTCGTTAAGAGGGTAGTGGGTAAGAGCGTAGAAAAAGTTCCCGAGCGATGTTATTTCAATCGGACCCCACCTTGAATACGCATGTAGTGTGTGGGACTCTGCCAATAGAAGTAAAGTACTGTAAGTGAATTAGAAAAGGTTCGACGTAAAGCGAGGCGTTTCGTGAATTTATCGTGCGATACATCAATAAGCGTAACTAAAATGCTCAAGGATGCGGGATGGGAATCTGTAGAACGGAGACTATCAAAGCGTAGATTAGATTTACTAAATAGATTCAGAGAAAGAACGTTCAAGGAAGATAACACATCGTGCGCCCTCCCTGTTACATAGGCCGATGAGATACAGCGAATAAAATAAGGAAAATAGATTCCAAATCGAACACATTCAAACATTAGTATTTTCCCTTCTCCCATTTTCGCTTGCACCCACTCGACTAATGGTGGACGCAGGGTATCCTAGTAGACATTATTGATACGGATACCAGGTATTTTTTATCTCCATATTCAATTTAAGGAGAATCGAACTTCAGTAGATTATATTAAATTTAAAGACTACCTTAATGTCCGCCATTGTTTTGGATTCAACTCTAAGAAATGTATATTTTCTTTTTACGGTGAATCATAAAAGTAGCATTCGAAAATTTTCTTTTCGTGTATGAATAAAATTTTGCCAAATCGGCCTAAAGATCAATTATAATATTTTATCGTGAACTCCTTTGAGTTTCGCATTACTTTTTCCATCACAAGTGGAAGTAGGGAAGGTGGATGGTGCTAAATTTAAATAATTTCTATCCATCTCCATCCATTTTCCACCAGAGGCTTGCATACTAACGGTTACAGCGAATATCAGTGAAAGGCTGTTTTATCTCAATTCTCATTGGTGAATTTGCCCGTTTCTTCGTTCAAAAATAACAAAAAATTGCGTCCTTGTAATTAATTCAAAATTTTTGTATGCACTAAAGTAGTATCGAAGGCATTGGCTACTAATGATATTAGTACGAATAGATTTCTTTACTCTTTAGTATTTATTTGTCTTGTTGATACCCTATCGTGGCCCATCGATCCCAACTCCTTTGGCTTGTTCTTTGAAAGAATGTATTTGAATTCAGATGAAATAAAACTTTTATTGGGAGTTTGTAAACAACAGGAAGAAGACTTATTGGTTGATATTTCAGAAAGCTCTTCTTTGTTACCTAAAGCGATCCCGGTGTGATTCCTTTCTTCTTTGCATCTGTTTATCGGAGGAAATTCGCTGTCACGATTTCTCTGTGCAATTCTAAGTTTATTAATTTCATTTGAATAATTTTCTGTGGAGAAAAGAGATAATTATTCACTTAAAATCGCAATTAATTCCTTGTTGTCTGTAAAACATAGAAATATGTAGTAATATTCCAAAAATATGTTTTCGTTTTCCGGGTCATTAAGTAACCGAAGTGATAAACATCGATGTTTTCAGAGCTAAGAAAAGGACTGCATAATTTTATACACGTGAATAATCATATTTAAAATCGAGAAACCTAAAAAAACCCTCACTGCTTGATGGAAGATCATATCGTGAGCAATTATATTTGGAAGAACTTACGTATTATAGTGCAAAGTTAGATATTTTTGATACAGAAATGAGTTTGCTATTGAAACCATGGCTTCAGTGAGGAAAATTTTATCTATTCATTTCAGAATCACACTTGGGAAGATCAAATGACCACCTGATATAATAACCTTCATCGATCGAGCCTTGAGGTACGTGGAAAGTATTCATTGCTTTCAGTATTCGTTAGTTACAGTTAAACAAATATTAAATTTCGATAACTTTAATGTTTTCGATTGAGTTTCGTATCCTGTATTTTAAATCTTCAACTGTAATGATAGTTTTCTTTATCGATGAAGCCATGGTAATGTGTACGATTCCTTTTTTGATATTATTTCTTATTTATTTGTTAAGTATATGTTCTTATTTATTTCGATTAAGGGCTTTAAAGTCAATACGACGTATAAGGAGTCTCTCGGAAAAACGAGAGGAAGAGTTTCGCCGATAAATCCATATATTTATACAAATATATGGATTTGTATTTTGTCATCATGCAACAGATTTTCTGTTAATGAATCATCTGACTGTATAAATATGATTAATCAACCTCGTTTCGATTTCTTTTGTTTTTGTCAATTCCAATAAATCGAAGAAGAGTTCTACAAAGTACGGTTAGTGCCAATACTCAGTGTTGATTCAGGAATTTCATGTGAATGCAGTTTTTTAAATGTTTGCGAAAATTATTTGATATTATTTCCTATTTAAGAGTAAGTATAGAATGATCAGATGTTAGTTTCATTTTATTCATTGAATTTGATAATAATAATATATTTTACCACGGACAAATTACTCCTGCAATCTATAAAAATGAAACCCTTGATTGATGTACTATTTATTCATGCTTTAAAATGTTAAATAGGCTTAAGTAATTGGTAAGTTCACTAATAACATGTAATGTAATACGTATACTATGTATTATGTATATACACTATGTATTTTTCGTTTTAGGTTTGACACTCAGTACTTAAACTAACACAACGCCGAATTGGTATTTAAGGAGATTTTCATTTCTGTTTTTCTTCAAGATATCGACTTTATTGTAAAATTTAGAGAGAAATTTCTTTATCTGAAGAGAATACTTAAATCAATCGAATAACATTTCAATATAACTGATTACACAATAAATTTTCTACCTTTGAAATAAAGGTATATCATGTACTTATAGACAAATAAGTTAAACATCACTCAATCGGACGTGGTGTTGTGATAATCCATAATGAAAATAAACTCAAAAAGCTTCGCACTTTTACCACAAAATTATTTTTGTTAACAAACATAAGCACACGTCCGGTTTTGACGATTGATCATCAGAAACTGTATCACAAACTCTTAAAGAATGAGCTTCCTGAAGGAGGAGGGTCTTATCATATATAGAAGAATGTACGTTGTTGAAACTTTGTACTTTTGTGATAAAAGTACAAAGCTTTTTGAGAATATTTTCAACTATTTAAGTTAGAAAGTAACCAAGTGAATGATGAAATTCAACTATAATTGAATCTCTTTCTGTTTTTCTCAGGGTATAAGAAATACCAAATCGTTCAGTGAGAATTATAACTATATAGTTTAGAATAGCTATAATCTGATAACCGTACTGAATAGATATTTACATTTACATATTTTACAAGTACATAAGTTTGGGGAGGAAGTATAATATTATTATTCTTCGGGAACGGGCTTTACTTTCTTATTGGAATATCCATAAGAAAAGCAACATTGGGTGTAGTGTTATTCAAATATTATTCCATAAATCATTATTCACTTCTCTTTCGTAACGTCATAATTTTGTTGTAGATTCCGATTCCGAGAAGGAATCGAGTTACGCTCATTTAAGTCATATTTAATGGTTTCTTTTGACTTTTAAGGGTCCCGATCAACTGACCGACACTCCCGCCCCACTCACCGAAAGCTCACTTGACCGATAGCTAACTTTACCGACGGATCGAGTAAACAACAGCTCAATTGACCGACAACTCACTTGAATGAAATTTATGTGTCGAATGAATAGGCGTCGCTTAATAAGCATCGTTAATTTAAACAATCAATTGGCTTCCCGTGAAATTATTAATAGGTAGTTGATATATATTTAATCTTCAATCCTTCGCTTGATGGATAAATGATTCCATTGGTCCATACCTTCAATCCCTTTTAATTTTTCCTCGATTACCTCTTCTATCATTCATTCTCTTCTTTGAATGAACTCTATCTTCTCTGTATATGTTTTTACCACTCTATTCTCCTATTCAATGTAATACGAACGATATGAGCGACGGAATTCTTCTCCACATCTTAATTCCTTTAAGACCACGTCTCAATTCCAGACGAAGCATTTTAGTAGTTTCTCTGTAAGGCTTCACTGTATTCACATGCCCAAAAAAATATCGCGTCTAAGGTTACTCTCATTGTTATGTGATTTGATTCACATTCGGCTCCAAAGTTGTTTTATTAAACGATAACAAATCTGTAAAAATAAGTGGTTTATTCGCTGTTATTTGCTTGTAAATGGTTTTTTTCTGCTTTCTAAATGGACGTCATCTTTCCATTCGGTTTCTATTTTCACCATTTGAAAGGGAATAACCAAACAGTTTCGACGAAATTCGGTAAAAGTCTCCAATTTTATAATATTTTCAAAGTAATAATTGGTTGATAGTTTTTAGATTTGAGCAAACAAATCTACATTCTCTGCTACTCCTCCTACTACTACATTGTAGTACGTGGTTTAATCAAAAAAAGGGAAATTTATAAATTTTGCGCGTTTGGAGTGTCCGATATTCCAAACATTTTTTAATGTAGGAACATATGTCCCTAGTTTATGGTAAAATTTTCAATTTTGCTTGCAGTTTACTTTAATTGTAGCAGCCGCTGTGGTAGGACGTGTTCCTATGAGCTCGGCGATTTTTATTTGTCGTAAAAAATACGAATTAAAGAAATCGTTGCAAGCTTTGCATAAAATGTGAAATAAAGTTTACCAAAGAGTGTAAAATGTTAACATACGACTATGGTGTGTCTGTTACGAGTAATATAAGAGTTTACGAGTGCTTAAAACGATTATAGGATGGCCGAGAGCATATTGAAGATTTATAACGGCCCAGACGCCCAAGAACCGATGAAAACGTAGAAAAAGATTAAAGAAAACCTTATGAAAAATAGCTGAATCACAATCAGAGTAGTCTCTGAATATGTTGGCATATCGATTGGCTCATCTTATGAAAATTTTTTCGAAAAAACTCCCTAATTCATGTAAAGGCAAATCATGGCTTTCGCACCGTGCTGCAGGTAACACTCGGCAGGTGTTAAGACGCAAGCTGAGACAAGATCGCGTCTTACAAAAACCGTGTTGGTTCCTAAAAAATGAATTTTGATGTTTCAAGAAATCCCAGAACTTACAATTATATGCTCCATTATCTTATTTCGTGACATTAGAGATATAAATCGTTTGATCAAAAGAAAGTGAAATTTATAAATTTTGCGCATTTGAAGTGTCCGATATTCTAAACATTTTTTTTTAAATGTTGGTACATATGTCCCTAGTTTATGGTAAAATTTTCAATTTTGTTTGCGGTTTACTGCAGCAACATTAAATTACACAAAGAAATAGTTTTTTCAAAAAACGAAAATTTCCTATCTTTTTTGATCGAACCACGTATGTCAATCATTTGGTCTGTTTGATGAAGGTTTAAAAGAATGATTTGGAGTTATTATTTGGGAGAGAAACACTCTTTTTGGACGCTAATCATGTGGTGTGTGTGCGCCATCTATCGAAATCATCGGCCAAGTACTTTTAAGGCCTTGGCTGGAATTTATGGTCGTTGATAACTACTCAATGGAAAATTACGGATAAATTACAGTTGATTGGTTTGAGAAAAATGGGTTCAGGTATAAAACAAAGCCATTACAAAAATGAAACCCTAATCCTTCTTGTAGAAATGTAAACAAGTAACCAAACCCAAATTTAGATGTTTATCGAGTCCTTTCCAAATATCACTTTCAATTGATAGATCATCGTCAATCAGCAGTTATTATAAATATACCAAAAAATTTTCGAGATAAGTTCCCATATTTTTTGACCATTTAAATCTTTATAGGTTGAGATTGGAACTCTACCCTACCTATTGGTGTTTCAGGTGCCAAGTCACGCGTTCTTAAGTTAGGAATCCTCTAAATTAAAATCTTACATCCGCACATATATACTATTTTACTTTACATTGCGCTTTGATTGTAAGTTTTTCAATTGATACTTTAATATTGCTCTTTATGTATCGGAGATTTTATCGATTTATCGAATGTAAATGAAAGCTTGTATGTATTTTCAGAACCATAAATGTATCAATGTATTCGAAAATATCTGCGTCAGGGAGTCACGATTCATTTCGAGAGTGAAAAGCTCACGAAGAGACTGAATTTCCCTGTGATTATCAGTTTCTTAATAGATAACATATGAGCAAGAATTTTGCCTCCCTCCGATCCGCCGATGTAAAACCCCATTTTTCTTTAACTATATATTCTCATGTCCTTTCTCTTCACCTGAAGATGATCTTGTTGATCGAAGCCATGGTCGGGGAAAAATAAAATATCGTGATAAATGTAGAACTTACTAATTGTTCCCACCTTCACTATGTAGAACTACCACAAGGTCAAAGCCGAGTTAGCAGGGAGTATCAAGAATTTTATATTGCTGCGTCAATTTCAAAACTGGTTGGATGCGTTGTACATCGGAATTTAATCGATATGTGAACTCGTCTTCAGCTGCAATTCTCTTAGTTGTGTCTTTTTGCCCTCCATAATGCAAACTCCATCCGGCTTCACCGCCTACTTTTCTGCCCGGATCCCAGTTCTAATTTTGTGCGGAGCCTAGTGTTGGATCTTGTGGACTCTCCCCCTTTTTGCCTTCATATCTCACTATTCTCGCCTCACTCGAGATTCTCCGAGAGGCGGAAGTATTATAAGCAAAGACGAAATTTGTGACAATTGTAACGGATAACTTCAATGCTTGAAAAGTCCGATAATCTGTACAATAGGAGGTGCACTGGAGTTCGCTAATCTCGAGCACATAACGGATGTATTTATTAGCTATAATAAGGAACCCAATCTACTAGTTCGTGAGCGATTGCTCTTTTCATTAAAATATCGATGAAATGATCGATGGTTCCTTCGATCGGCGTAGTGCATACGTTACTTATGATTTCGGAAAGGAACGTGTACATCAGTTTGCGGTCAAATCTCTTTTTCTAGCAAATATAAGTTTATGAAGTATTGGCTTTGTAGTTAAGGCAAATGCGATGAGTTTCATCATCATTCAGGAGACTTTTTGCAGACGACTGCATAATTTAAAAGGAAACGAATCGCACGAACGATTGTAAACGCTTCATCACAGAAAGCAATTACATCAAATACCTGTGAGTGACATTTTCAAATGATTTGCGATGGGGGCCGCACATTTAGCAAAGCATCTAGGGTCTGTATTTCGTTATTAGGGAGAAGGCTCCAAAGAATTAGCGTGCAAATCTTTAGTCCATCTTAGAGAATGGGATCCGCAGCAGATATGGCGAAATGGTTCAGAGAACGTCAGCGCTCTATGTTCGGGGAAATTGGACTGAAAGTGTCTCATTTATGCTTATTGGGGTAGACTCGTTAGAAACAATAAGGTATTTAAGTAGGAAATTTTTCGATGATTACAGTAGGTACAGTAAGAAGCCTTCGTGGTAAGACATTAACATAGATTAAATAAGCGAGCTATTTATCGTGACATCGATGTGAATACGATATCATTTCAAATATGATATCAATAATTTTTACGTACACATGGAGCGAAAATCTTAAGATTAATTTTTTCCTTTAGACTACGGAAATAATTCCCAAAATAATACCGAATAGTCCCCAAAATACATGCATCTATTTTATAATGAATACTGAAACGTGCAACTGTAGAAAAAACGAAAAATTTGAACTTCATAATCACCCAAAATGTGTTAAATTTTGTACATTCATTACATTGTTCAATTTCATAATTAACTTAAGTAAAAATGTACGTTAACTTTTTCGATTTCCACCAAATATGTATTTATGAGCAACGGTCCGCTCACAATATGTGCACTTCGCTGAGGAATCGGCAGCAATTTATACATAATTTAAGTATCAATTCTCAGTGATACTGCTAACAATTTATTACCAAGGAATTTTCGTTAATTCGTAATTGTCATGCGTATTATAGTCCTTTTTATCGAATAAAATATTTTACTAATTTTTAGTCACTGACAATTTTTATGCTAATATAATATAATACATAATGCTAAATGTTTTTGCTATTTCTTTATTTTTCTTTAAATTGATCAAACCCATCATCTTTCGCTTCGTTTATTATTGAAAATTTGCTATAATTATGATTTATTTTGAATTCATATCGTATTATTTATAATTTATGAAGAGAAATTCAATTCATTTGGCTCATTTTTCTTTTTAATGTTCAACCTGAAAATGAGTTTGAATTAATGTAAATAAAAATTTGTTTATATCATTATATGTATATCTGAAAACAAAACCCTTATAAAGTTTTTAGTAATTATTTCTCATTTTAAGTAAAATAATTCAAAAATGTACTCTTCTATATTGCTTTTTTTCCTTCGGTTGATTTATTTCACAATGAGCGACTGTTGTGGAAATTCATCTTCCTCTAAATCTACATTTACTCTGTGTGTACTTATTATTTTAATTATTATCAGTACAACTTTATCAAGACGAATTTCATCCATTTATAAACATTTTTGTATCATTTTATCTTTTTTATAAAATTGGAATTGTGAAATATGTTCTTCCAATTGTCCTGAAAATGAATTTCATTTAGTTTTAAAGTTTCCGAAAAAGATTTTCAGAGTTTTCTCATAACAATTTTTCTGTTAACTAATTTTTCTAAAAACTTGGATTTTGATGGACACAATATTAAATGAATATTCCAAAAATCTATGCACTCGTGATGAGAGTTAGAACAGCAATTTTATTTTTTGAATCAAATAAATATAGAGTTTAAATAAAATGAGTAAAATAGATAGGGAGTTTACTTGTTTACTGTGGTCGATATCATCTTAAATTCTGGTGAAATTTGGACGATAATCACCGTTTCCACACATTGATGAAAAGTTTTAAGACCCTATAATGAAAGAAATAAATTTTATAGCAAAAATTAATTACTCTTTTTGAGAAAATTATAAAAACTGACACTGTTCTCATCCTATCCAACAACCAAAAGTTAGCATTTTCGTGTCGAGAGCGGATTTTGGATCTGGATTACGCATCTGGTCTATGAGTTTCGAGCGCTAAAAGTAGTAATGATTAAGAATCGAAACACTAAATAATTAATTTGGTCGGAGTTGAACGCACTATAGTAAGACTACAAGGAGATGCTTTTTTATATAGTTGTATGTGAAATGTGTGAAGGCTTCCGTGAAAACGTTTTGCCTGAATTTTCATACTGAATTAAAACAGTTTCAAATTGTAAAAAATCATTCCATCAAAAATTGTTGGTTGAACATTAAATGTCGGGCAAAGTTCGCGAAAATTGCGAACTATATTTCAATGTAGATAGGAACGTATTGAAAATCGTGATGATATGAAAGTGGCTTCAGTAGACCAACGTCACATGAATGTAAGGCAGCTCATTTGGATCGAGGATAAATGATGGAGTCGCAGTTCATGAAGAGGAGTATTTTCTGTTTGCAGCGCAGATTGTAATATTTTTGTGTTTTGAAGTATTTAACTGAAAGTTAATTCTCATTTTTTTCAAACAATATTTTCCATACCGTTTGGTAAATAATCTCGTTAATTATTTGTTTGAATTTTCGAGTCCACCATATATTTCAAAGTAATGACGTTAAAAAACGTTAGATAATTTCGATTTCTTACTAAAAATTAGGATAATCACTCAGCATAGATGAATGATGAATCGAAAATTTGGGAAAATATGAAAAATCATACGTAAAAAATAAAATCTTTAGACTCGTTACCTGGACGCCCCTCTTGCTAGAAATTTGGCAAAGCCGGTCTTCTTTAGTATCTAATTTCGCTGTCGAGCATTTGGGATATTCTTAGGGCTCCCAATATAGATTTTTTATTTAGGACAGCGACCACAGGGAAAGTTGGCATGCTTTGTCTGTCTGCTATTTTGTTTCTCTTGGGAATGGCTGAGTATTCATTTCGTCAGAAATAATTTTAATCTGTCTCTTTCTCTTGAGATTCATCTCATAATCTAAATAAAAGTAATAATGATTAATAATCAGAGCGCTTAATAATTTATCTCTGGTCGGAGTAATAATAGTATAATGGTAATAATCATAAATATTGCGAATGAATTGACACACACAACTTTTATGTTCATCCTTCGGCTTTCAATATTACGAAGTAAAAATATAAAAAAATTCAATTCCTTCAGAACATATATTCCTTCGGTTCGTTTCACAAAACCTGGCAGTACGGGAAACATATGGGGAAATAAATAAACGTAAATTGCCTAAGGGAACAACCTCTCTTCCCTCATTTAATCGGTCTGGCGGAGTCTTAAGGATAAAATTGAGATTTTCAGCTTAGTTTTGTATATTTCTTCTTAAATTCTGCTGAAATTTGAATAAGAATGGATAATTTTACTGATAGAAGTTTTTTCACCTTTATAGTAAAAGAATTAATGTTATAGCGGAATTAATAAAATGGTAGCCCCAGCGGACCGGAAACATTATGAAAATTGCCATCGCTCTCATCCGACATAAAATGCTGGTTTTTACTCTAGGAGTAATCTTTGTATCTTATGAATTCATAAAGATTGAATTATACTAAATTTTGAGTACCCATATTCGTGTAAAAAGAAAGAAATTAATTTTAACGTAACCTTCGAAAAATTTGATCGTGCAATCCAATTTATACATCGCTTACATTTTTTTGTTTCTTTGGTTACGAAAAAGTTGTCTCAAGGGAAATTGAGATAAATGTTGTTATTTTCATTTATAGTTTACTCTTTATCTTTAATATAACTCGAGTTTTTGATTTTTATGAGAGAATAATTGACATAGCGTTTCGATGATAAATCATTCTTGCCTTACACTCGAGATCCGAGAGCGTAATTTAGATTCATCCGAAACTTATTCTTGGGTATAAAATTAAAAAAACTAATGTTCTATTCCGTTCTATATATTCATTAACCAGAATTTGAGAAAAAATCGACCAAACGTAGCTGAAAAATCTCAATTTTACCCGTTGAAAACGAAACTTCTATGAATTTTGCAGAAAAATGGACCTGCGTAAGTGTCTATCCGATTCCCGGCGGCATGAATCAAGTTATCCGGAAAATCGTCACATTGTTATCCCTTTACACTTAATATTTAACTTGCAAAATGAGACCATGCTTTGGATGCTCTATAAATTTGGAACCACTATGAGACTTGTTGAAGACCACTTCCTTGTGGCATCAGAAAGTCTTTTGAGCATTCACCTGTGAATGAATCCACATCACATCTACATGTAGAAGTCTTGGTATGTCATTCCTCAAATAATAAATTCGTCATTCTTTCCAAACCAAAAAAGGTAAATATTTCACTGATTCATATAGCATTTTGCAAATTCACTTTGAAAAGAAGACTAACACTTGACCTGTTGCCTATTTGTGGAAGGATATAATTCCTTATACTATAATTAAATTAATATAACAGCTGTTGTTGTTATATTCCTTGTTCACAATTTATTTTCCATATTTATACAGAATTATAAATATTATGCTTTGATATTATACTTTTTTCTTTTTCTACTCCTCTTGATTTGTAAAAAAATTTTCCTTTTCCTTGAAAACCTAATTATTAATGCCCTTAGTGATCTAAATTTCCCTGTTCACAAAATCTGTACCTCTGAAAAATATATTTTGGTATTCCTCTTTAAAATATCTTCATAAATCATTTCTAAGTTATCCAATATATTCCTTTTTTGCTAGAAACCAACAAATGGATAAACATATGATGCTGTTCACTACCTCAGGAAAGTTAATGAAAATCTAGATTATGCCAGTTGAATTAATTTTTGTTTCATTAATTTTTCTAAATTAATTACAAAATAAATTTGTATACAAAAGTTCTAGTGCACAAATGTAGTATAATAGATTTTATGATTGATTTTCATCTTTTCTGCTATCATAATTTGAATTTCAAATATATTTCATCTTTAGAAGATAAGAATATCCAATGAGATTACTTCTTGTTTAGGAAATCCTATTAATATAGGTATGTGTATACGTACAGATTATATTTTTATGATTGGAATTTCTTGAGAAAGTAGTGTAAGCTTAAAAAATTTTATCCCAAGAGAAGTAGAGGTATATTGGAAATCAAATCATATAATGTCCTCTAATCATATTTGTAATTTTCCATTATTTTTTGTGTTAATTTTAAGCATATTATGAAATTAGCTGAACTTAGTTGGGAAGTGAACATACTAATCTTCCAATGCTGAAGACTCAGCTGAGGAGGAAATTTTCCTCTCAGGGTGTGGATGTTTGTCAACATCCATTGCTGAGTTAAAAAAAAAAACACATTAATTGTCCATAAATTGGATGTTTGTGTGGTCTTTGTTAAGTAAATGAATTGATTTGTTTTCTAGCAAATGGAGAATTTTTGCAGTATAAATATCCTTGCTCAAAATGAAGAATATACTATTATAAAATTTTATTCAAACTTTAATTGTATAAGTTCATGAAAATAAAATTTAAGTAAAGTTAAAAATCCTTTTTACAGAAACATTCTAAAGTTTTCCTACCACATATTGAAGAAATATATAATAGGCTGTAATGTTTATATAACAAATATTAAATAATATTTTATTTATCCTTATTAAATTGATTACTTTATCAAAAAACAACATGGTATTCTCGTAAAAATCAATGGACATCTTTAATTCAGATGTTCTTAACAGTTCAAACAAAATACCTTACAATTATTTTTTACTGGAAGTATTGAAATATCATTAACCTTTGGAAGATCTTTATACCATGAAAGTTACTTTATTACTGTATGAAAATGCAGAGAAAAGAAAACACACTGAGGCAAATAAATAATTTATAAATAACTTTTAGTAATGCCAAATTTAGTTTGATATTTTGCACGTGTTGAAAAAGATACACCTGCTATGAATCTGTGATATGCAGTAATAAAGGGATATTTGAAATTTAGCATAGTTAAAAATTTTTCAGGTTGATTTTATTTAATTTATATCTTATTCATGCATTCACATTTAATGATGAATAATAAATGAATGATGATTAAAAGTATATTTGAAAGTATACATTTATGACATAAAGGTAATGTGGTTCTGTTAATTGATGGAATGGTAAAATACCAAGAAAGTACCAAGTTATTCATTCATTATACATTTATGACCATAAAATATGATATACTTAAATTAGGTATGTTTATCCTGTAGAAGGAAGCTGTACTGAATGAACCAAAGAACACTTTTGTGGAAGTTTACAAAAGTGATCTTTACTATCTTAATATGAAATACTGTATTTAAATCCACACTGAGGAAAACTTCAGCTCAGTTCAGATCAGTTGACCGGATGATGCAGCTTTGCTGCAAAACCAAGGTTGTGTTGTACTTTCCTGTGGTTCAGTAAAAACATTTTCCTCGGTATGGATTTTGATTGTTTATAATTTCCACAAAGTACCACCTGAATCCATGTCATTATATAAAATATTTGTCCATGTTATATTGTCCATGTCCATTATAAATGTTTTATCCATAATAACTAGGATCTCCGTCTTTTTTTGTGTCTCAGCTTCTGTACATTGACTCTGTTTACAGGTTAAACATAAAAAATGGCAACAATTGATGGAAGACCAGCACAATATGGAATCTCTCTCAAGCAGTTACGAGATCTCATGGAGCATCGGGGCAGGGAGGGGATCGCGAAAACAAACGAACTCGGAGGAGTGCAGGAAATTTGTAAAAAATTGTACACATCACCAAGTGAAGGTTAGTTAGAATTTATTGTCCAATAAAAGGAGATGTAATAATTTCTTCATATTAATGACTGATGTAGAAAATTTTCTTAAACACAAAAAGTTCTTAATAAAATGGTGGATTGAAAGATGAATGTGATCTCATTTAAATCTTAAAGATCATAATTTACTCTCACCGGAAATTAGGAATAATTTTTTTGAATTCAGTGATTCAAATTGTTTAAATATTATATACCTTAATTTAAATAGCAGCTTAAATATAAATAATGAAAAAATTCATGAAAATGTAGCTTAATGTATTAGTTTTACCTCAGATAATGTACCATTTAAGTAATATTTATTTTATTACTTTTGATTATTAGTTTTTCTTTATTAAATATGATATTCTTCAATCAGTTATATATATACTTATTTTTCAGGTCTAAGTGGAAATGCAGTAGACATAGAGCATAGAAGAGAAACATTTGGTTCCAATATTATACCTCCAAAGCCACCTAAAACATTTTTGCAACTGGTTTGGGAAGCATTGCAAGATGTTACATTAATTATACTTGAAATTGCTGCTCTTGTTTCCCTAGGACTGTCTTTTTATCAGCCAGCTGATGAAAATGGTAAGTAAATCAATCTATAAGTATAATAAAAATGTTGGTATTTTTAGGAATAGTATATTTCATAATCTTTATGGATTGATGATAATTTCAAACAATTAAGTTGTTTTCATCAGTGTGGTCTCATCAATTTTTTTGTGTATTTTATATGGAAAATTTTCTTTTCTCGTATGATAAATGTATCTGAAAAATGAAACTTTTTAGATGACAATATTGAATAGCAATGAGTATGTGCTTTCAGTCCTCATGGGTATGTCAGAGTATTTGGCTACTTATGGAAATCTCGAAATATGATAAAATTTTTGTTTATTATGCATGTTTACAATCAGAACATGCATATTGCTTATGCATGTTCTGATTGTGGATATTTGAATTTGTAAGAGATAGATTTTAAAAATAAATCAGCCTTTACTTTAAATTTACAAACTCATATTTTCTGTGTTATTATTAGATGATATATAATTTAAGTTTCATATTAATTAAAAAATCATCATCTCTTTATCATAATTTGATTTAAAGATTAATTGTATATTACAAATTAGAGTCTTGTGAAATCATAAATTACATAAATATCATTATATATTTTTTAATATAAATATAAATCTATATATTGTTTGACTGCTACTTGTTAACTGCAGATAGGAGTTTATTATGCAGTTAGATTAGTTCCCTAATTGGTCATTTTTGAAAGCAATTGAAGTAGTGAGTCTTTTGGTGCAAAAATCATATAAATAACTGTGCGAAGAATTTTCCATTCACCAATAAGTGATGCTTGCTACTTTTTTACTCCAAATATTCCAAATGGTAATTTCCCTTTAAATTTTCTGGTGAAAAAATTATATTTTTTCAATATATATTGTTTATTAACCTGTTAACCGAGCGGGACATATATATATGTCCACGTATATTTTCGAATGACAAAGGTATTAGTCATCCAAACATGTTTCGACTTGATTTTAAGAAAGGGAGGGAATCAGTATCATATGAAATTACGTCCTCCGGGCGTGACGTACCGATACGTCCTAGCGAAAGTGTGCGGGCCCATTGTATGCTGCGTAATAAAAAAAGGGGATTCCCCGGTTAACAGGTTAAATAATTTTCCCTCATCAGTTTTGGATGGTTGATTACTTAAATGAGAATTATATACCTTTAATATGATATCTTATGATCTCAATTCTAAATGTGCTTGTATAGCACACATGTGCTTTATAATGATTTATTGATTGAATTATTTAATAGGAATTATAAATTATTAATGTGCTTTCATGTTTGATACTTCTGTAGAAAATTAATTCTCCATGCCTTTGTGTAAATACTGAAGTTGCCAAATACTCATACGTTGTCATTAAGAAACATACTTAGCTATTAATGATGATTTGCGAATGTATATTTAAAGCAATATTTTTCCCTTATCATCAGTAAAACTTAGTATTCCCACTAGTCATTATTTCCATCTTAATATTATTACAGAGTTTCAGCTCTGTCTTTAAATCTTGAGGTTAAATTTTTTAATGCTGAGTATAAATTTAATACTGTAAAGTCTCTGACTTACTATTTCTGAACAAGTAATTTGAAGCTATAAATTTTATAAGTATCTATATGTATTGTATATTTTGTAAAATTTTTCCCATTGCAGGTAATCTCAGTATGATATGTGAATCCATATTCATTAATCTTGCTAATATGCGTAATTTAATGGACTTATTTTATATTGATGAATATATTTTAAAATTAATTTACATTCTGCTGAATTTAATTCATAGTCTGAAATAAATTTAATAATGCTATTTTAATTGGTATAAAAATGTTAATCATTATTAAGTTCTATTATCTATCTACTTCTTTGTAAATTCTTTTTCAATCTTTTTCTATTTTCATCAACTTCCTATTTTTGTTATTTAACTAATGTAATGGTTAGCATCTGTGCCAAAAATGTTTAGTTCTTAGATCAAAAATCTTCAGCATAATATTGTATTTTTAGGTCTGTAATAATTTATTTATAATTATCAAGTAGATATATGAATATTTATATCACAAAATAAAATTTCTTGTTGGTCTTTGCTTTTGATTTTTTGCATGAAAATTTTCAGCATGGTTGTATTTCTTAAATCTTATTAACTATTTTACAGTCGACTATTTTGTCAAGTATAGCCACTACCTTATTTCTGTAAATTAGGAAAACAAGTATGGGTATACTAAGTTGATAGAAAATATTACCTTTTTCCAGCCTATTCAGTTATTTAAAATACGTATAAAAATAATTTTAAATATCATTTTATATGTCTATAAGAGTAAGCGCAAGGTCCTAGGGTCTTCTTTAAAATATTTTTGTATGCAAACTTCATTGATTTGTTATTTTGTCTTCAAATCTAAAAAAAAAATCAATAAAGTCTTACAGCATTTGTGAGTAAAATTACACAGCTTATAATAGGATAACTATAAATATTTATTTTAGTTAAGAATCATATATCTTGAGATTCTGATTTAAAGAGTTGTTTTTCCAAATTAAAAATGTTCTATTGAAGTAATATCTCCCTGTTTTGCATCTTACTCTTGTACAGAAGCTTATAGTTGCTTCCTTCTTCAATTATAAATTTAATAAATTCTAATTATACTATAGATGCTATTTATCATCAAGCATCTCTTACAAACATGAGAAGGAAGCCTCCCATTCTTTTATTAATATGTTCTTTTATTTTATTATGAATGTATGGAAAGGTTCTTAAATATTAGCTTTAGTTAAAGCCTGAATATATTTATTAATCATATATTTTCATTTTAGACTCATGTAATTCATCAGATGTTAGTGATATATTTTTTCAATTATGAAATATGTGCACAGAGAAATAATTTGATTATATCAATTATCTGTGTCTTTTGATAAATTTGGAGTTCTATTTGATAAGAAATTGGAACTACAAACAATGCAATTTACTACTTCATAACATTGTGAATAACAATTTATCTTTGCTAATTAAGGTTTTATATACTTAGGAATATTCTATATTAAGGCACAAGAATCTATAGACAATATTTTGATTAAAATGAAAATTTAATTTTGTTTGAATTATATTAGAATAATTATGTTGTAATTAATTTTAATATGTTTTGATGTTACTTATGAAATAATAAATTTAAAATGTAACAATTTGCATTAAACTAAAAAGTATGGAAACAGTGGTTTTTATCATTAAATATAAAGCTACCTATGTATTTATGTTCATCCTTCTGTCTTCATTGCATAAAAACAGTTTTCATTTATCAATATCTAATTGTTATAAGAAGTAGAATTCCTTGTTTGTGTGTATACATTTTTCGATGTAAAATATTTTACTTGGGAATATGATGGAAGATATGATGATTGATTTTGCTGTTTTGTAATATTTCTTGCAATTTTGAAAAGTTTAGTGATATTAATTTCATACTTAAAATCAATGATAAAATTATAAAAGAAATAGTCAAATCATTTTAAAACCAGATTTAGATATAGCATAGCTTAATAAACAATAAACATTTTTATGACATGAAATCAAAACTTATTTTCAGTATATTTAAAGTTTCATGCCACATTTTGTTTTACTATAAGTCCAATCTTACTTAATAATTACAAAAATACCTTAATTCACGATTTATCGAATAAAGGAAAATGAATTTTTGTAAATATATTTTAAAGCATTGAAGTGTATCCATGATGGTATGTGTATTTTGTTGTAGTTTTAAATATTATATTATTTAACTATCATTACAGTATTATATTGTATTACATTACATTGAATTACATTTCATATTATATATATATATATATATATATATATATATATATATATATATATATATATATATATATATATATATATATATATATATATATATAATATTATTTTACCATCTCTAGATCAACACTTCCTTTTATAATCCTTCAATTCTTTAATTATATCAAAAGTGTAAAAAAATTGTAAACTCTCTTCATTTCTATAGTTTACTGCAAATGTTATTTGATCACATAATTTTAAGTATTGTATTATATTCATTGAATTATACATCATTCAATTTAATTTAGTCTTAAAGAAGTTACATCTGTAAATAGATTAGTTTTTCAATTCAATCATGTAAATATCATGCATTTAATTTCAATGTCATTATTAGTTTATAAATATACAAATATTTTGATATTTTTGTAGCAGTATATCAAAAAAAATTTTCTGATTGTAGATCATCTTAAATTTCTATAAGTTTGCATTTCCATAGATGTGATATAGTTGTTATCCATGGATGTTATAAATTTAATTTTTATTTAAATTAGCTTATAACTAGATGAATAATATGTTGACTTATGGGAAACTTCACTCTTTGAATCCATAAAGTTGCCTATGGTAGATGTGTGAGAAATGAAAGATGGCAATTTCTTATAAAATCGTTATTAATCTCTGTACTTTATTTATTTTTGGATGCCATCATCAGATGAATTAGAAGAAATCATGGGTAACTACCTAATCTTGTTGGATTATAGTAAAAACACAGTAGTATTCCTGTTGTCACTTAAGCTATGAAAGCTTTCTTGTTCATTGTTAGAGTTGGTAGATGTTAAATTTTTAAAGTAATATATGTTGATTTTTATGTTATCTTTAAAGATTCTAGTTAGTTTAAGTGGTTTTAGTTATGTGGCAACCTTAATTCTTACAAATGCAAATACTTTAATTTCACCGTATTCCTAAAGCTTTAGCTTTGTTTGTCTCCAATATAAGCTTATAATCTTGCTGAAATGGAACTTAGTGATTCATTCATTGAGATTGAAGCCATTTTGTTTTAGTATGGAATGTTACCCATCTCCCTTCATATTTGGCTTTTTAAAAATAAATTTCCTCTTCTTATCTATGTCCTAACTCAATCTTATTTTAGTTATTTAAAATTTCTAAGCTTAGTTTATCTATGTTTAGGATTCATAAATTAGGACTCATTCATTTTTATATAGTAAACCTTTTTGATGGGAAGTATTTGATCAGCTACACCACAGCGACTCTTATCAAGGTGTATCTTACTTATTCTTTCATTTGTCTAGGTCTATGTAGATACCCTGCGAGCCACCTTTCGGTGTGTGGCAGGGGGTGCATGCACCGCGAATTTACTTTCGTAGACGGTTATTTTCTCGTATTGTTTGAGGGAAAAACGAATTTTAATTCATTTAATACTCAGTCTCCCCTTTAGAATTCAGAGGTTAAAATATCAACCCAAAAAGTGGAAGAGTCAGTCTTAGAGTTTTTGCCTTGTAATTGTTTTCACTTTTATTTCTCTTTCGGGTTTTAAGGCGCATTATTTCTAGTACTAAATCTGTTAATATAATGAAAAACTTTTTCATCTCCACAGAAAATTTGCTTTGCTAGCAAGCAATTTTGTAAATTCAATTCAGGCCTAAAGATGTAATTTAATAATATGAAACTGGTCACTAGTAAAGCAAATTTTCTGTGTAAATTACAAAGTTTTATCATTATACTATTGCTTTTCATCAAGTCTTGCCTTCTCATATTGTTATCATTAAATCTGTTAAGTTTCCTTTATTTCACAAATAATTCTTATATTTATTTCCTTGAGATTATATGAAATAAAACTTATCAGCATCAGTTTAAAATAAAAGGCATATTGTTTGGATATTGAAATAAATATAGGTGAGTATGCTTTTCTATAAAAAGTTCCATTAGAATCTCATTTATTTGTAAGTCTTTATTCTTAATTTATCAACTAGTCAAAACAAATTTAATAAATTAATCCAGTTTTGAATGTTTTTCTAAAGTAAATCATAATGTTCATTTAATAGTAATTTGTTGTGAACAATGAATCAATTTTGCTTGAAAGTTACTGAAGCATTTCATTACAGTCAATCCTAATAGTAAAATTATTTGCTTTCGTTAATAAATTAAATTATATCTGGATTTTTATTTCACATTCATATTTATGTAGCTTTCATCATTTTATAGATCTCTTAAACAAGGTAAACTCCTATTTGTAAGTTTATTGTTAAACATATCATACTTTAACTACAAAGTAAATGTTTCAAATTATCATAAAAGAAATGTGATGATACAATTGTCAATTAAGGTAAAGAACCACTGTAGTTCAGAGTAATGTAAAATTTAATTGAATGCAGTCTTACCTTGCTTATATTGTAAATAATATAGGGTTATGTTTATATTCATGTATAATGTAATATTTTTATTCTACCTCTTTTCCTCTCTAACTAAGAAATTTATGAACTGATGAAATAAATGGAATCTATGAATTTTTGTATCTGAAAATGTATCTTGTCTGAAAATCACTTACTATTTCCTTCACAAAATTATAAAGTATATAATTATTTGCAAAACTCTTTATACTTGAGCATGTCTTAAATACATTTTCAATTAATTCTGTTTTTGGAGGGCAACTTTGTTTTTTTGTTATGGAGATTAACATCAGACAGGATGATTTTTCTAATCAAATGGAAAATTTTTAAATAAAATTATTTCAACTTTTTGCTTCATAAATGATTAATCACTTCATCGGTCACTGTCAGCTTGGTTCTGGATGCTCTCTCCCAGTATTCACTATTTAATGTTTGACAGGATCATTTTTCTCCAACATCAATTCACTCAATAATGCTTTATCAAAGTCATGTTATCTCTCTTTTGTATTTTCTTTAGTTATTATTTAAGTCTTTCCTTATATATAGTTGAGAACAGCTAAAATGCAAAAATTGCCTTTTATTCTCACCACATGTCTTACAAACATCAATTTTATATACCTTACATCTTTTCTGATATAAATCACTACAATCTTAAATCACCCCTGATACTTTGGGTGATTTCAAGCATACACCACTATAACCTATACGTATGCTCCTTTATTTCTTCTATTATTCATTCTTAAGTTGGAGAAGAAGCTATTATCATGTTCTCATTGATGCTGCAAGTCAGTGGGAAATGGTCAGCATCCATCCCTTTATTTGCTATCTAGTTTCTTGCAAAATAATGGTAAAGTGAAATGTATTGAAACTCATGTGAAATATAGATTAGTGGGCAGTATTTTTATTCGTTATTTTTGACTCATCTCTGATTCTTGTATGAAATGTGTGTGTGTATTATTTTATTCCTTGAAGACTCAGCATTGTCACTGGAGGTTAGTTATTATATAATAGTTTGTGATAAAGAGAGAATGTCTTCTTTACCCTAAATTTTTTGATATTCAAGCAACACCCTATCTGCTTCTCCATCTGAATTCTTCATCTCTTTGGCCGTCATTACTTATGAGAGAGTGCCAACAGGTTCTTCTTTGTATTAGCTTGTCTGGGAATATTTCAATGCTATCTGTCTTATAAATATTAGTGTTTGTTTAGTTGTTCTTTCTTACTTTGGTTAAATAGACCTGCCTTCTTTATGCTGGATGTTATTTTATTTATCCTCCTAGATTCCTTCACTAAAGTTACGGAGGTGTTTGAAGATCTGCCCTCTAACGAGCTTGCATTTATTGTATCTGATATCATTTATCAATGTGTCTCTGCTCTTAAGTTCAGTATGTGTGTATTTATTTTGTATATGCACATAAATTCACATTAATTTTGGTATCCATTGGCTATATAAATTAATGAAAAAATATAATAGAATCTTGCTTTTTTTAACATGGTAATTTAATGTTTTATTATTTAATTTGAAGTCTTAATCTACTATTATTTTGTTTCCATTCCAAATAAAAAGAGTAAATATATAATGTATAGTGTGCATGAAAAGTTTTATTAGAATTTTATTCATGTAATGATTTGTATCTACACTTAATTAAGACATATTATTTTCACAATGATTGCATGATAAATTGCCTCTTTAAGTACTCAATTAGTGTTTTAATTTGAATTAATCTATTTTGTGGAAAATACATTCCAATCATTGAAAGTATGTTAGACCACATTAGCTATTAAAATACACTCTCTGTGGAATATGTTTTATGTTTCACAATTAACTTTCTGTGGATATTGTCTTTCATTCTACAAAAATGAGAAAGAATATCCTCACAGTTTTTTTAAACTTCTTCATCTCCATAAATTGTTTGCATTAATCAAATATCCAGTAAAAACCAAATATTAATTTAGTTTTCTTTTTTGTGAATCTTATTATACATCACAAAGAAGTAACTATTGCTCTTGCATTCAGATGCCAATAACTAATTGTTCGTTCAATTTGCAGTTTTTTAATGACAAAAATATGTATGTATGTATTGCCTTGCGATGATAATGGAGAGCCATCCTTCAAATCTTGGAATTATATTTTAATAATTATCATTCTGTATTTTTCCATACAGTCAGTATATAAATTTTTAGAGTAAGGGAATAGAGCTAATTGGCCTCCATATTTTATTGTACACATTTTCTTAATTTTATGTCACTTGCAAAATATTAAACCTTCAATAAAGAGAATTCACTTAATTCAAATTGATTTTCCTGATCTATGTTTCTTTTTCAGTTTCTCATGAAGAAGAGGAAGGCAACCATGGATGGATTGAAGGACTGGCAATTCTAATTTCTGTTATTGTAGTAGTACTCGTTACAGCATTCAATGATTACACAAAAGAGAGGCAATTTAGAGGCCTGCAAAGTAGAATTGAAGGTGAACATAAGTTTTCTGTGATCAGAGGAGGAGAAGTAAAGCAGATTGCTGTAGGCGATATAGTTGTAGGAGACATTTGTCAGGTTAGTATGGTTTTCAATGGTTGATATATTCTGATTATTTTATTCCTTGAATGTATCAAGACTCAATTTATTGATTCAAGATCAAATATGGAGACCTATTGCCAGCTGATGGAATCTTAATTCAAAGTAATGACCTTAAAGTAGATGAATCTTCTCTCACTGGAGAATCAGATCATGTTAAGAAAGGAGAATCATTTGATCCTATGGTCTTATCCGGTAAGCATTAATAATTATTTTTCATTCCATTAATAAAATATGTTATAAATTTGAGGGATGATATGTTAGTAATAATATCTGTCTGCATTGGGCAGTTTTATGTAATTTTAAATAATATTTCTTCATTATATTTGTACATAATTCAGGAACACATGTTATGGAGGGCAGTGGGAAGATGCTTGTAACAGCTGTGGGTGTTAATTCACAAGCTGGTATAATATTTACATTGTTAGGTGCAGCGCAAGATCAACATGAAGCAGAAATGAAACAGAAGAAAAAAGGTAAAATAAAAATCTTTATCCAGAAGGCATGAAATTTGGCTTAATCCCTTTTATTTAGTGATTGTTGATCCATTGCATGTATGCTAACTGAAATTTATTGTTACAGTTTTTCAGTTTCCCTTTAATTTGAACTTATACTTTTGTCAAAGTTTGGAGTTTTTGCATCCTTTATAAGACTTTTCCTATTCTCATAAATGTTCAGAATCAGTCAATGTTTCATTGTATTAATGCAAACATTTACTGCCTTAATTATACACATGTCAATCATATATTAGTTTTTCCATGTCTCCATAAAACCTATGTCTGTTCTGATTAAACACTTGTTTCACTCTTATATTTTGATATATTTAAGCTTAAAAGGAAGCTACAAATTGGAAAAATATCCTGTCCTAGGATATACCATTTTCTTCATGAAAAGTGAAACAAGTGTTTGTTTTTTGTGTATCCAAGGTTGTGAAACTAATGTATTTCCTTTTGCATGCTCTCATCTGCAGAAGCTAAAAAGCAACGGAAGAAGAAGAGCTTGACAGGTGATTCCCCTTTTGTTACCTCTTGCATCCCTTGCATGCTATAGTTAACATCATAAACTGCCCTCAAATCTTGCCTATTTATTTTTGCATTGAATTGTTATTTTATAAATTTGTAAATCACTTAAACGATTACCCATTTTAAAAATGGATAAATTAATTCATTAAAATATCAGTCTACATCTACATTGAGTGGCAGATGTGAAATTGAAAATATTATTAAATTATTCAAGACTACCTCTTAAATAAGAGATTCATAAGTACAGATCATAGGGTTTTTAATTTTATAATGTAAGTGAATTTAATCTATAAATATTTTCTTGAATTTATTATAATAACTCAGTTTTACAATTATCTTTTTACTAACAGTAAAAATGTGCAATTTAACAACACTTACTATAATACCTAAAATTAATTGAACATTTAATTATTTATGGCTTGATTTGATAATATCCATGCTAATTGCTACTTTAAATGGAGAAGCTTAATAAATAAATTTTTAGTTTCGAAATATAATTAAATTATTGGATTTGTCAAGAAATTTGAATAAGTGGGAGTATTTTACATTAGCTAAAAATATTAGTAGCTTAAATAACTTCTTCATAAGAGCAAAGCATTTGTATAACATTCTGAGTTGCGTAATTAGTCTTATAAACTAAATATTTACTGCCCAAACTAACCCTTCTCCAAAGTACTAACTTCAATTTTATAGCACTACTTCAAAATTTAATCCTAATAACAACCTTAAGGATTCATATACAGAAACTAAAATTAATGAATGAATGCATTTAATTTCATTTCAGATGATGAGCCTACAATGACTGGAAATAGCCATGTAACAGCACCCTCATCTGATCAAGGAGCGAAAGCAGCAGAGGTGGAAACAACTGCTTCTTCATCTCATCATGAGAGTCATAAAAAAGAAAAATCTGTTTTACAAGCAAAACTTACAAAATTGGCCATCCAAATTGGTTATGCAGGTAAAATTTTAAGGGTTATGAAATGAAAAATTTAGATAATGTACATATACAGGTAGTGTCCATTCCTCTTTTTGGAAGAGTTGCACTGTATTGTTTATGGCTCTATAACACAATGCCTTGGGATGGATATATCTGTTAAACCTTATTCATATGTAACATTTTGGTAAAGAATAATAACCTATGTTATTATGACTGTCTTATCATATTAATTTTATTTCCATATTATTGAATCCTGCTTTAATTGGAGATCTAAATTTTGAAAGATAATATTTTTATATTTATATATAAATAGCTCTTCTAGCTTTATTACTATCGAATAACTTGTATTTAATTGTTCATTTATGAAAATTTGAGAATTACATTTGAGACATCATACAGTTTCCTTTTTTCATCCCTCTATTTTACATCTTGCTGTCTATTTATTTCATATAATTTTATTTATTGCGATAATCGAGTGCTATTCCATTATGTGATACATTCAACAGTGGGTGAAAAATGAATTCAATATAGCCAAGTAACAGTAACCAGTGAATAAATAGAAGATGAAAGTATGCTTGGTTCTTTTTTAATCTCGGTAGCAAATATCTGCTAAATATATATCACAGAATAACTTTAAATCAATTTTCAATTCAATCTTTGTCAAATATTGAATATCATGGATATAAAGCTATGAAAGAAATCTTGATACAACTTCCAGAAAATCTATTTCTCTATAATTTTTTAAATATGGTTCCATCTTTTTTGGTTGGTTCCTTGGTCTTTTCCAGTAAAATATCTCTTCAAGTGCTATTGAAAGTGTTTTATAGAGGCCTATTTTATTATGTTTGATTTATTTTTAAAACTTTCAAATTTATTTTTAGGTTCTACTATTGCTGTTTTGACTGTTGTGATTTTGGTTGTGCAATTCTGTGTAAAAACATTTGTAATTGAACAAAACAGTTGGAAGAATTCCTATGCAAATGAACTTGTTCGGCACTTGATAATTGGTGTGACCGTTTTAGTTGTTGCAGTTCCTGAAGGTCTTCCTTTGGCTGTTACTCTTTCACTTGCTTATTCAGTCAAGGTATTGTCATAAAACATCCAGTTACTCAATGATTCTTATCTCTGATTTCATGAATATTTTCTGACATTTAAAATAGTGACCTTTTGTCTTAGAAACTAGTTTTTCTTAGCTACATAAAAATAATATTCATATGAATGCAAATCTATGAGTTAAACTAATAAAAATTTTTAAAGTGTAAGTGGAATCACATTCATATGTCTTTATTTTCCTTGCTTCTAAAGTGTCAATATCAACGTCAAATATAAATTTCTTAAACTTACTGACTAATCTTCCTTTCACATTGAATTCTTTATTGTTTTAGAAGTGTATTGAATATTTTATAGTCTTTCAGGGGTTATTGCCTTTCATAATATACTGTATTTGATGGCATATAATACTCATTAAGTAGGCCCCAAACAAGAATAAAAAGTTACAATAGTCTGTGCGGCAGCACGGTACCACAATAACGTAATGACTTACTACTGCTCTGTTTCCATGCACTTAAGTGTAATTTAACACTCCTAGTTTATACTGAATGGTATTGCTTGATCTCTTGTTTCCTTTAGTGATATTTATGAGGGTATTTTTTTTTAATTCGTTTTAAGTAATGGTACCAATACTTTCACATATAAGATGCGGGTAAATTTTTTGAGTCCTAATTTAGGGAAAAATGTGTGTCTTATATGCTATATATATATATATAATCATTATTTCTGAATGGATACAAAATTCCCTGATTTAAATGTCATCTGCCTAGTTTCTCTGTAAATGTGAAATATATTATTTTGAATGCATATCCAAGCAAAATGAGTGATTAATTTAGATTTTTTATAAAATCATAGATCCTAGGTGCATATTTTTTAGGAAAGATGGAAATGATTTCGATTTAAATATAATCTCCTCTTCCATTTTCATAGAAAATGATGAAAGACAACAATCTTGTGAGGCATTTGGATGCTTGTGAGACCATGGGAAATGCCACTGCCATTTGCTCTGACAAAACTGGAACACTAACCACAAACAGGTATTTCACAAAACTCATGATTCCCCACTCCTGTGTATTATTTAGATAATATTCAGTTTATGATGGATATTCAACTATTTATATTTAACCAGTCATTTGGATATTTAAATTCTAGAAGTGCTACCCACAGAAGGTATTTAATTTTTAGAAAAGGTTATTTTTTGAGCTTATGTACATCTACAGTATAACACATTAAAATATGGTATTTATTGTTTTTTTCTGATTAAATTTATATTTTAACCCAAACCACAATCATAATTTTTTACTTACATTGTAATCTATTAATTCTATTGACTGATTTTGTTCTCCTAATGATAACCGCGACATTTAATATTTTCACTAACTAAATCATATAAACAATTAAATGATGCCTATTTAATTTCGTGTTTAGGATGTTTTGCATTCTTTCAAAATGAAAATTTTATAATATCCAAGGCTGAATTCATAAAGTTAGGGGCTGTAGGTATGCAACACACTAAGATTCTGCAGAGTTAAGGTACAAGAATCATATCTCATCCAAAAATATAGAAGAACTATCTACTGGTGGTAGATGGCAGAGAGGAAGGATGTATCAAACAGCAGAAGATGTCTGTCACTCATCTCTCACTCATGATGTCTATAGACATCATACTCAGATGAGCGGTGAACAATATGTTAATATTGATTCAATTTGATAGTTAATCTTTCTTAATCCTCTTATAATATGGGTAGGATGGTTGATGGAATCTCTTCTGTTGCATATAGTCCAATGGCTGAGATAGTACTCAAACTTGAAACCCCTTACTCTTCCTGAGTTGGATGATATTAATGATGATTAAAATTTTTATTATTGTGACAATCCTGTGTGCATGAAATAAATTATGATTATGGTTAAAATATCATAAAAAAATCTTCTTCATTGGTAATTAAATTGGCATTTCAAGAAAGTGTTGTGATGAATGTTTCAGTGTTTTTCATAAATGAAATATGTACTAACAAAGTTTGTTTATTGATTTATGATTTAATAATGATCCAACTATCTCTTAATTTAGAATGACTGTGGTGCAATCTTACATCTGTGACAAGCATTATAAGACAACCCCTAAATTTTCTGATATTCCTGATAATGTGGGAAATTTAATTATTAATGCTATAGCTATCAACTGTGCCTATACATCAAGAGTTATGGTAAGTAAAGTTATTTCATTTATTGATTCATAATTAAATTAATAAAATCTTTTCTTCAGTATTTTAAACATAAATGAGCAATCATTTAAGTACTGGGCATTTTTTTTGTAATACTTGCAAATAAAAATAGTAATTTTAATACAATAATTGAAACATACTATCTCAATAGGACTAAAGAAAGAGATTAGTAACACTTCCTTCATAGCTCTTCTCTTTTTTCTTGAAATGTAATTTTTGAATAATTATGCTAATTTTTTGTTATATTTTATCTGTTCTGAAATATTTAATATAAATATATTTTAATTTCATCATTTTAAATAAAACTGTAGTATGTGATTGATACCCTCTCAAGGTGATCAATATGGAAAAATTGTTTGTATGAATATTTAGCTCTTATGGTTAATAGCTCAATCAATACTGTAAGTAAATTGGCTGTTGATATAAAATTTTGTCAAAAAATTTTCTCAATCTGAATTTTATGATGTTCTTAAACAGCCTTCAGAGGACCCAGGAGAACTTCCCAAACAAGTTGGAAACAAGACTGAATGTGCTCTTCTTGGGTTTGTACAAAGTATGAATAAAAGTTATCAGACAATCCGAGATGACATGCCAGAGGAGGTTTTTACAAGAGTTTATACGTTTAACTCTGTCCGTAAATCTATGAGCACTGTTGTGCCTAGGGAGGGAGGTGGTTTCAGGCTGTTCACTAAAGGAGCATCAGAAATTGTCATGAAAAAGTAAGTTACAATCTTAAAATATTGTTTAATCACTTTTTAACACTACATATTCCATATGAAAGTTCAGAATTTAGCTATATTTTTTCCGAAATTAAGGAAAGATTTCTGTTTAAATTTTGCTTCTTATTTTAATTATAATCAATATATAAAAATGAAATTATTCTTTACTTTAATGAAAATAAATTTTCTTTTTCATTTAATAGCTCTGTTATGGAAAATTGTTCAACTGAATCAATGAAGAATATTTTTTGTCTTTATTTTCTTTACCAAGATATACTAGCAGTAAATTGTTTAACAAGGAGATTTGATACATTTTGAAAGTCTATGTAAATGGTAGTACATAAAAGTGAAAAGATCAAGTAAAATGTAAAATCTAGTATAAAAAGATACATAATATACTAAATCAGTGCAATTATAAAGAGCAAAGGAAGTGCAAATCAAAAATTCATCAAACTAAGAAGTACGGTATTTCCTCATGTATAAGCATCCCCCTTGGATAAGTCACCCTCTAATTTTTTGATTGTGAAGTTTTGAAAACATATTTCATTAGTGAAACAAGTTACAAGGAAACTAAAGTTACAAAATAAATTCCAGACTCTTAATAATAATCACTCATCAATTAATGATGCTAAGAGCGAAGCCATAATTTTAAATGATTTCTTCCATACTAAATTTTCAATTTTGTTTGCAGTTTACTTTGATTGTAGCTGCCACTAAGGTAAGATGTGTTCCTATGAGCTCGGCAATTTTTAAAGACAGAATTAATTCAGAATTTACTATAGATGGCACGCACACACCACATGATTAGCGTCCAAAAAGAGTGTTTCCCTCCACCTAAATAATAACTCCAAATCATTCTTTTAAACCTTCATCAAACAGACCAAATTATTGACATACGTGGTTCGATCAAAAAAATAAAGGAAATTTTTGTTTTTTGAAAAAATTATTTCTTTGGGTAGTTGAATGTTGCTGCAGTCAGAATAGTGTCCATTAGATATATTTAACTTGTGCTAGCACTATTAATATTCTTCTAAATATTTCTATAATTATGAAGAATTTCTTTCTGCAATTTGCTTTTAATATCATCTACATGGTCTGTCTAAAAAGTATTGGGAACAATTTTTTCCCGGCAAGACTATATGTTGCACTGCAAATGCACTAAGCAATTTTAGTAGTGCAGGGTATGACCTTCAAAACCTGGAATGCTTTGAGATGTGGACTTGAATAAGAAAATAAAAGTTAAAACGGATAGGAAAGATAAGAAATAAATGGGTATTGCAAGGCATAGGAGAAAACAATGTATTACTAGAAAAATATAGGAAAGAAGAAAGCCAACTGAATAGTGCACATTCTAAGTAGAGAATACATTATTAAAGTATTAATCAAAGGAGTGATAGAGTTAAAGAAAGAAAGGGGTTTCAGATAGTGTCAACAAATAGATAAGCTTTAGAAAAGCAAACATTTATCAAGATCTTATGGCTAAAGCCAGAAAATAAGTGGCAATTGAGAGCTTGGTTAATATCAAATCACAGGAATGTTAAAATACAGATTATGATTATGAGAACTATAATATATGATATGATTTTATGCTTATTTTTACTCTGTATTAATTAGATATTAACTTGTGTTTTTAGATGTGCTTTCATCTATGGTCGAGATGGACATTTAGAGAAATTCACTAGAGATATGCAGGAAAGATTGGTGCGCCAAGTTATAGAACCAATGGCTTGTGATGGCTTAAGAACTATATCAATAGCCTATCGTGATTTTGTTCCTGGAAAAGCAGAGATTAACCAAGTTCATATTGATTCTGAGCCTAATTGGGATGATGAGGAAAATATTGTCAATAATTTAACTGGCTTATGTGTGGTTGGGATTGAAGATCCTGTTCGTCCAGAGGTAGGTGAATTTGATTGATACTTTTAGAAATAAAAGAAAAAAATCAATAGAAATCCAGTACTAAGTATAATTCATAAAATGTAAAAAATTGGCTTTCAATTCATAATGCAGTTATATAATTGATAATATAGTCCTTTTTATAGATTTTAGAAAAAGAAAGAGGTGTATTTCTTGTACTTTTAACCTAATAATTGTTCTTCTTAAGCTTTGTCTTTCTAGATGTTAAAAATCAATGATAGTTTACTTGGTAATACTTATATTATTAATATAATGTAATAATATATTAATAATCAATTTATGTATTATATTTAATTTAGTAATAATCATGATATCATAAATATATTGTTTGAGTAAAGATGTGCTTGCTAACAGCAAGCAATGCTAAAATACATTTTTTAATGAAAAATAAGATTTTTCGGAAGGTAAATCTTCGTTATACATATTTCTAAAGATAAACTAAAAGAAATTATTGTAGTTTATATATACATTGACATTGTCTTCCCATGCATTTCTAACGGCAGAATTATTCCTGCCCCAGCGTCAAACCCCTGCGACAAATAATGTTATCATTCGCTAGAGTATGATTGTCATGTTAACACTCCAAATTTCATAAAGAAATTCATTCAGGAAGTGCCTCAAAATGAGTTCCTATTTCCATATGCATTTCTGATAGCGATATAGTTAACTAGCATCAAACCAACAACCAAGTACAACATTCTTATGTAGGCTTTATGTAAAAATGTGGCTCTTTAATGCCTGTGTCAAATTTTAAACTTCTATGAGGTTGGGAAGTGCCCTAGAAAGTTATAGGAAATAAGGCCCATGTATTTCTTATGGGGAAAATCAAGATTACGAGTCCCTCTGGAATTGAAGCCATGACACATAGGCAACTGTTGATTTTTTTCAAAGTACAATATATAGGTGTATCTATACATGTAGAAAGTTTGAATGATCTATGAATCATATTAAGATAGTAATGAATTTTCAAAATATGAAAATATGTCACCTCCTGTTATGAAACCCATGATTTTTCTTGGATAAACAACATATTTGTGTAAAAATCTGTGATAGCTACAGCTACATGAAATTTGGTTATTCTTAGTGCTTGGAAAGTATTCATTTTAAATTGTCAAAAATCGACCTCATGCATTCTTAAAGGGAAAAATTCGACTTTGGAGCCTCCTAGAATCGAATAGAACAAAAAGAATCGGTGAGTTGTGGCCCCAGCTGTTTAGGCCTGACATTCATATCCTATAATGTATATATATTTATCTATTATATATAGACGCTTCGGGGGGGATATCTGTTATATATAGACGCTTCAGGGGGATATGTATAACATATCTTCTATTATATATAGACGCTTTGGGGATATATATATATATATATATATCTATATAACATATATATATATATATATATATATATATATATATATATATATATATATATATATATATATATAGGATATTAATGTCAGGCCCAAACCGCTGGGGCCACCGGCTCAGCGATTTTTTCACGTAATGGCCCACTAAATCTCACCTAGGAAAAAATCGAAAACCGACCCTACCTATCATGAGTTCGATTCTAGGAGGCCCCATAACTCGACTTTCCCCGTAAGAATGCATGGGGCTGTTTTTCAAATAATTTTTAAAAAGTACTACCTATTACGCTAGAAAGATAAGATTTCGTGTGGCTATTGCTATCATATATATCTACAGAAAAATGCTTTATTTTACGCACAACTGGTCATGGGTTCGATGCCAGGAGGTGAAATATTTTCAAATTTTAAAAAATCATAGCTCTCTCAATATGATACTTAGATCATTCAAACTTACTAAATGTATAGATATGTACATAATGTACCCTGAAAATGATAAGCAGTTGCCTATGGGTCAGAGGTTCAAAATTTCACAAATCCATACAAGGGACCATTCTCTTATGAAAGCATCCCTAAGATTGTCGTAAATGGTTGTTGGTTCGATTCTAGGGGGCGTTAACTATATCTCCATTTGAAATACATAGGGAATTCAGGACTCATTTTGAGGTACTTCCTTAAGGTATATCAATTTGAAATTTGGAGTGTTTATAAAGATTATCATACTCAAGCGAATGATGGCAGTGATTTTTGCAGGATGGAATTCGGTGCATTTTCAGCTGCGATAATGTCCTTTAGTTTATGTTTAGCAAGGCCTTTCAGAATAATATTTCGAAAAATCTTACATTAAAAGATATATTATTACATTGCTTGCTATCAGCAAGCACACCTTTATATATATATATATATATATATATATATATATATATATATATATATATATATATAATTTATTATCTTATTTAATAGTGATTAATCGGTGTGTTATCCAGAAAAATACGGAATAAGGACACAAATCCTGAGAATCTCCTCTTTATGTTTCAAATTATTTTCATTGAATTTCCTTCCTACAGAACAATTTCTATTCATTATTGCAAACATTTATTTTGTGGCAATAAAATAAACAAAATGATTAACTAAAATTTAAAATACTTTGATACCACAAAGACAATAATTCCCTAGATCATCAGTCCATTTTAAGATACCATAATAAATTCACTCACTCTTTAATACCAAAAAATGTTTTTGAAGCACTTTTTTATGAATAAAGGTAAAATTATCAGAAAATGTGGTAATGTATGAATGAATCTTATTTCTATCCATTGAATGAAATATTTTAGTAAATAAAAGCACATTGTATAAGCCTGAGCTATAATATTAACCTAACTCTTTCATTGGTCCGTCTTAATATGATATCATTTGAATCTTGCTTATTTTAATTCACTATAAATTATATGAAACCATTAATTTACAGTAAGGTTCAATTTATTGAAAGAAATTTAATTTTCAGGTTCCTGATGCTATCAAAAAATGTCAGAGAGCAGGAATTACTGTGCGAATGGTAACTGGTGACAATATCAACACAGCTCGATCCATTTCAACTAAATGTGGCATTCTGAAACCAGGAGATGATTTTATCATTTTAGAGGGAAAAGAGTTTAACAGAAGGATAAGGGATGCAAACGGCGAAGTAAGAGAAATCATTTACTGTTTTAACAGATTATTATTATTAAAAATTTATATTACGTGGATTTGAAGCAAAGGTTGTTGTAGTATTTAAGTTAAAAATTTATGATGATTTAAGTATAAAGTTTCCTCCATTTTCATATGAGTATTTCGAAAATCTTATCCTTAACCTGCTTAGATGCTTAAGATTTTGACTTATTCTTGCCTGGGTTGGAAAAAGAGTGGTAGCACACTGGTAATATTGATAGGAGGCTGATGCCCACACAAAGGATAGGCATAGAACAGATACTTATATATTAGCTCTTTATAAGGATGATGGATGGAGGAGATCTTTGAAACATAGGTGAAAATTTATTACTTACAATCATACTTTAAATTTCAAGTGTTTATTTTTCAAAGAAATAGTTTGGTTGATTCGCCAGAATTCAATCCCCATAATATCTAACCACACTATTTTCTTTACACAGCCTGTAGCCACCAGTCAATACAGGTACAATATATCTGTGGGCTTTAAACTTGGTCAGAAATTAAAAATTTCTGTTTAGAATTTTTCGTCTCTAGAAACTCTGCTGACACTGAACTGATACTGATCAAGTAGGGTGCAATTACTAAATGCATTTAGAACAAATTCCTACTATTCATTCGTCTTTTTCTTTCCCTCTGTAATGTCCTGTCAGGATATTGTGTTCATCTTGAGAACATTGCTGAAGAATGATATTACATGAAGAATAAAGAAAGCTTAACTGTTTTTTATCAAATACATACAGAAATTTCTTAGATATACAATGATTATTTTGAGATAGCTTTTATTTGATTTAGCATAACAAGATTCCAGATTATCTTTGTTGTTAAATTCTAAATCTTACATGTTTTATCTTGAATGATAGAGAAAGACTCACATTGTTATCATGAATATTAAATCAGAATAAATGAATCTTCTCTTTAATATAAAAGTTGAAATCCTTTAGTTTGAAATCAATGTGAGAAGGCGTGACTTCGTGGAATGCCATAGTAATAGAAATAACTTAGTTTGATTAAATGAATCCTTTAGTTTGATTAAATGAATCCTTTAGTTTGATTAAATGATTTGCATTTGAACTTATTTGAATGAAGTGAATCAATTATAATGTACTACCCTCTCTTATGTATTCTACAATCATGTCATTCTTAGCATATCCTATATGAATAAAGAAGAAAGTTTCTTAAAGAATGCATCTATTCATGAGCAAAAGGAATCACTTAGGATTGGAATACTATTAAGCTCACTATCATCCATCTTGTGTCATCACAGAGAAAAATCTAACTTTTTCTATCTTTTCCAAAAGATTGTTTGCCTGATGAAAATGCATGAAATTAGGAAATGAATAACTATTAACACTGTTCAGCCAATATTGTTTTTTTTTAAATTCTAGATTGAAATGTGTGGATTCATCTATCATAAAAATATATTTTTTTGAACTTTTAATGTGAATAAGAAATCATTACTGAATATCACAGTGTGTGCAATTCATAATGAAAAATTTGTAATTTCTACTGATAATTTATTTTCAACCGGTTTCATAATTTATATTTGAAGATGTAATGTAAATTACAAAACTGGTTGCAATTAAATAAATTTTTTTGTGGAAATAAAGTTTCTCATTATACTATGGCTTTCCACGTGCTCATGCATTCTAATGTCGATTTCATGTGCAATTTACTTTTATTAACTAGTTTTTATGAATAATTTGTAAAAATGTTATAGTTTCTAAACAGTAGGCAAATTAATTTTTTTAAAATTTTGAGTGATGATTTTCTGAAAATGAACTCCCTACCTACTTTGTTCAATGCTATATGTAAATAGAGTATCATATTGCTGCTGCCAGAAAGAAAGTGCAGATCTGTTTTTGAATCATAGTGCACCTGCAGAGAGATTTTTTATAGGATATTGTGAAAAATTGTGCCATTTTGTGATTGAAAAGTTTCATTGAATGTAAAATAATAAATATGAATTTATTTCTCTGCAATCTTTCAAATTGGAAAATATAAATATGATGAAGGGACAATGAAATGGAATGTTTCTCTTTGAAAAAGCAAATATTAATTTTGCTACTACAAGTGTCTTTTGTGGAACAACGAATTATCCCTCAAGAAATGAAAGAGGATTATGAAGAAAATGTTGATTTTGTTTGTGCAATCTCTCAGAGTACTGTTGAAGATATCGTGGTGTTACCAAAAACTCCTCCTTGGAATTTATATGAATTTTCTTAATTGGCTATTTTGCTTGGAAAAGCATATTAAAATACTTTCTCCATTTATTTAATATTATATTTTTTGTGAAGCAGTTACATTTATCAAGTTATAAGGAAATAATATCCAAAATGTATGCATCAAATTACGATTCATTGGCATGGTGTTCTTCGTAATATAACAAAGAAGAAACAAAAAGTATGGTAATTAGTTTTTGGTGAAATTCTTAAGGCTTGGTGTACAGATAGAGGGAAATCATCTCTAAGAAAAATAAAAATCCTTTGCTTTTGATACTGCTAATAAATAATCAGGTTTAAAGTTTGGAGTATAGAAAGTTGGATGTCTTAGACACCCATTAATTAAGATGGAATTGGATGAGGGAAACAAAGATATAGCTGTCTAAAAGTACATTCAGCACATTTGGCTGGTGAGTATACATATACATTTATTTGTCTTCTGATGAATCACCATTCAGTAACTCTAATATTTGCTATTATTATGTTATTGATGTATATTATACTCAATAAATAGCATGACTTTCACAATAGAGGTAGTGATTTTAGTTTTGTGTCTGAGAGGTCTGTACTCAGGAGATCAAGTTTTAAAGAAAAATACTGTGCTACCCAACTTAATAAACAATTTTTCCAACCCAGACATTGGTGTACATGATATGCATATAGAGGTGTGTAGTTTGTTGTTCCTTTGTACTCACAAATGGTCAAATACTCAAGGTGAACTATGGATTGACCAATTGCTCTCTCCTTGTGTATAAATCCAACTTTTATTGGAAATGTTTGTAAATATATATTTTGATTTTGTTTAATGATATGCTACTTGGTATGTCTTGTTGTAATGTGTAATGGTCTCTAAAATTCTCACTCTATCTCAGATTTATATCAGGTATCTTGTTTTTTTCCTGCAAGATTCTATTCTAAATTTCCCTTTACTGATGATAGTGAAGTTGATTTAAGAGACTGTTGATGAGACCAACTGTTGTTGATTTCTTATTCACCTCAGTTTATTGTAGATTGACTTACTGAATTTCAAATATTCTTCCAGCTATATAATATTGTTCAGTATGTGGAATTATATTACCAATGCAAGATAAGAAATAATATTTGAAATCGTAAAACATCTTTCTGCAATGTTAAAGATATAAAATCCGTATTGTTTTTGATCCTATAATTTTTTGAATTAATCAAAAATAAAATGTAAATTATGACTGGAAATATCTTAATTATTTGTCAAGTCTCTTTTTCTAATTTAAATATTGATTTACTGGAGCATTTCCTGAAAATTCATTCAGTTTGCAAATGCTAAGATGATTCTGAGGTTATATCAATCAAGTCAGATCTAATATAAGAGGGATATATGAGGTTGAATGCCATGTTATAACTCAGAATGTAAGTATTACTGCATTGCATGCATACAACGTTGTTGGAATTGATAACTCTTAAATATTGATCACTAGATTTTAGAAAGTGAACCTTGATGATGAAACCCCAACAAGTTTTCAATTCTTTTCATTGTTCATCCTTTTTTGTTAGAAGTGAGTATTGAATTTTTTATATCCTCCTCCTGATGCTGGAAACCTCTCGTAAAATTTATTATTATTTGTATTTGATTACCTTACAATGGTTAAACAGAAGTGAAACTTGGCTACATGACTGGAGCCCAGTTCCCCCACTTGCAGGGCAGGTATGCTAACCTTAATCTCAGGAATTTTCATGATTGACTTTTCATGAAGTGTCATGTGGCTTGGACGCAATGGTTAAACGGAAATGAAAAATAGCAAGATGACTGAAATACAAACCCAGGTTCCCACATGCTGTACTGCCTCTTGCTGCTAAGTTTATATTTACATTTACTAATCCTGTGATTTGCTTAGGGGTGTTACAACCCTTATACAGCCTTGTTAATGGCTGCCTCTAAGTATCCACTGGTAGTTGATGGTGCAACTGTATGGAACTCCACCACTTAGCTTAAAACAGAGTAGAATGGATGTGGCATGATGGTGTGATTGTTAGCAACAAGCCAGCAACTTGGGGACCTTGGTACCAATCATGTTACTATTTTGCAGTTCTGTTTAACAATTTTAATCAATCCTATGATCTATTTCATTTTTATTTGTCTAAGTATTCTAGATAACAAAAAAGAGTAAAATGGGTTAGAATTTACAAAAAATTATTGTGATATAGCTTTAATACTGATAATCCTAAGAATATTTTCTTTTTTTAATCAATCAGAAGTAGCTCTTGGCATTTAATAATACCTTTAACTTTTAATAAACCATTTAGGTACAACAACATTTGATCGATAAAGTTTGGCCAAAATTAAGGGTTCTAGCTCGTTCATCTCCTACTGATAAGTACACTTTGGTGAAAGGCATCATAGACAGCAAACTTAGTGACAGTCGGGAAGTTGTTGCTGTCACTGGTGATGGTACAAATGATGGACCTGCTCTCAAGAAAGCTGATGTTGGATTTGCCATGGTGAGATAGTATGATTTCATAACTTGAGAAAATGTATTTATAATTAATCATTATTATCTCAGAATTATTCCTACTAAAGGAGTTTCATTCCTTGGAGATGAATTATGACTGAGAATTTAACACATGTACAAAATTTGTCAATATTGCAGTCTAAAATTATTAATTATTAGATACAACTTTCATTGCATTAAATGTGGTACTTACCCATAGATTCACTGAAATTATTTAATAGACAAGTTATTAAAATTAGGAAAATTTCAAAATTTAATATATTAGATTAGAAAATTTTTTGCTGATTATAATTTATTTTCATTATTACAGGGAATTGCTGGAACGGATGTTGCCAAAGAAGCATCTGACATTATTTTAACTGATGATAATTTCAGCAGCATAGTGAAAGCTGTTATGTGGGGAAGAAATGTTTATGACAGTATAGCAAAATTCCTACAATTTCAGCTAACTGTGAATGTTGTTGCTGTAATTGTAGCATTCATTGGTGCATGTGCAGTTCAAGATAGTCCATTGAAAGTAAGTTGTAAACTCATATTGCAATTAAGTATGAATATTGTCCTCATACTCATAAGTAAATACATGCTTATAAGATAATTAGTCAATTGCTAGATTTAATTAGCTTGGGCTACAAATCATTCATAAAATATTACAGATAAAGAGAATAATATTCAAGATCTTATTTCTAAAAAAAAGTGTTTCACTTCTATGTTGCTTTTTGCTTAGATTATAGTGCAGGTTAGTTATTTGTCAACAGTGAATGTTTAGGATAGATAGTGCTTTTTTCATAGGACTTCTTGAAGTTATTTTGCTTTTAAATTAAGGTACCAAAAATATTGTATGCAAATAATAGTTTTTGTAAATATACATCAAACATTTTAGATTTATTTTAAATATCCTATGATTATGATCTAGAGCTTTTATTCCTAGTTATATTAGGTTATTTAATGTATTTTAAACATGGCTAGTTACTTATGAATGATTCTTGTTTGCAACATTATTGAACATCATATGTCTTTACCAGAAAACTATGGAAATTGTGGACTCTAGTTGGCACTTACTGCATTACATTTTAATGGAATACTATTCCATTAAAAGTTATTCCATTTTGAATTATAAATTTAGAACTCATAGAAATCTTAATTGTCTTCTCTGTAATATTCCTAGGCTGTTCAGATGCTTTGGGTTAATCTCATCATGGACACTTTGGCCTCTTTGGCATTGGCTACAGAATTGCCAACTTCAGATCTATTGTTAAGAAAACCATATGGAAGAACTAAACCACTTATTTCAAGGACAATGATGAAAAACATCCTTGGCCAAGCAGTTTACCAACTAGCTGTAATATTTACCCTTCTCTTTGTTGGTAAGTTCGTTTTATTGTGAAGGAATAGCATGTTTTATTATGTCATTTTTGAAAATTTCTTAAAAGCAGAATTATTTTAACAATGCTTTAAAATAGCTTTGATGAGAAAGTAACATATTCTTAGGAAGTGATTATGTAATTTAGGATCATAGTATTTTAAGCATAATGAGAAAGTCCTGGTTTTATATTAGATTGAGTTATAAGATCATGCAGAGCTATTTTAATATGTATGAATAACTTTCATACTATATATTATCTAATGAATGGGTCGATCATCTTTAAGTCTAAATTATGGTGACAAAAATATTCCATTTCAATGCACTATTGTGAGTTTTGAATGGGTGAAATTTTCATGCATTATGTAGTAGTCTGAAATCATGAAATGAAATGAATTGTTATCTCACCACTACACCAGTCTGTAATTTTATGATGAATTGCATATGATACATTTTAGAAAATATTATAAAAATTTCATCTGACCATATGTATATATTAGCTTATTCCCACTCCTTATTAAATAGTTTCAGATGATGATTTTTCTCTGTAGCTGAACGGAGAGGATATGCTGTTCTGCAAAGTTCATGTTCATGAAACATTTATGAATGAATGGAAATATATATTAAATTTACATTATTATTAATTTTTAAGGATGCTATATTTGCAAAATTATAAATTATATACTATTTTTAGGTGACAAAATGCTCGATATTGACTCAGGCAGAGGTGCTGAATTTGGAGCTGAGCCAAGTCAGCATTTTACAATCATATTCAACTCTTTTGTTATGATGACATTATTCAATGAGATAAATGCTAGGAAAATTCATGGACAAAGAAACGTCTTTCAGGGAATTTTCACAAATCCCATATTTTATTCTATTTGGATTGGAACATGTGCATCACAGGTATTAAATTTAATTTTATAGGGTTGAATCAGCATTTATCAATATTTATCTATATCACGAATGATATAGATATATCTATATCGTTCATGATATAGATTATATCTATATCGTTCATGATATAATCTATATAATTCATTCTTGTATGTAAATTAATGTCCCTCTTTATTTTTCAAATTTAATTAATTAATTAAAGTTATAATTTATCAGAATTCACACTATTATACTATTTTTCAATATTGTTAAATTAAAAATATTTTATATCATTCTATTTTCAAATAATCTTTCTGGAAGCAATTCTGAACTAATGTAGAATTTTCTTGTATAAGTCAATAAAACATTAATTATTTGCATATGCCAACTGTAAATTTACTTGAAATTCTATTATTTGTAACTTATTTTCCATTTTTCCTTATTTATTTGATGTTGCATTTTCAGGTTCTAATTATTGAGTTTGGAAGAATGGCCTTCTCAACAAAGAGTTTGACGCTCGAGCAGTGGCTGTGGTGTCTGTTTTTTGGATTTGGAACCCTCATTTGGGGTCAAGTTGTGACTACTGTGCCAACCAGAAAGATCCCAAAAATATTATCGTGAGTATGATAGCTAATAGTGAAGAAAAATTCTAAATAAAATCTTATGAAATGAACAACATCTATATGATCTAATTTTTCCTGGTTTATTTTCATGATTTCATTTTTTCTAAATATCATAATGTACTTTTATTATCTTAACATAATCGAAGTGAAAAAGGATTTATAGAGTCTGTATATGATGTAATATATAATATAATCTAAATTACGAAGACATAATACTTGAGTAAATTAATGCTATCCATCAATATTTTACAATTTATGAATACTTATGCCATTGCAATTATTTTTTAATAAACTAATATTTATCTATAGAGTAAAGAACAATATTGATATCATTTTTTGTTTTTTTTGGAAATTTTAGATGGGGAAGAGGTCATCCAGAAGAGTACACAAATACTGTTAATTTAGGTGAGGAGAAGTTTGACCCTGATTCTCAAGAAAAGAAGCCAAGAGCAGGACAAATCTTATGGATTAGAGGATTAACAAGGCTGCAAACTCAGGTAAATCTCTTTCATAATTCTTGCTGCACTTCAAGAAACAGTATAGCATAAAATTGGGCAAGGTTATTTTGATGAAAAAATTTTCTTACTTAACTCAACATTCATTCATTTCCATAGTATTAAGGGATTGTCTCAAATAGTATTGACTTACAAATGTATTACTTACTTGCTACAAAATTTATCATTAAAAAATTAATAATGGAATATTATATTGTGAATAATGAATTTTCTCATAGCTAGACTATAACAATTTATAAAAATAATTATTAATTAAAGCTCTTCGAAAACTCTTTTAAAATGGTGTTGAAATTGACAACTTGGAAAAAAATTGTTATTAAACTTCACTTTTATTTACATTGAATTTATAGTTTAAATTTCATGTTACATAATGTAATTTTGTATGTCATTTCTCAAATGAGTTGAGAGAAATTTACTACTATTTTGAAATTTCAGATATTTTAGAGGAAAAGAAGTAGGTCATCTTTGTATTTTGAAATTCTATCAGGCATTCTTTCAAACATTATTGGGTATCTTTTCACTTGACTATCATATGTATTAGCAATGGAAAATTTCAGAACATATTATTTTTGCAATTCTTAATAATGAAGATCAGGAGAATATATATTTTCCTTTCTTAATCTAGATTCTTTTTACAATAGAAGAAGCCTTGAATTGATACTATCTGTGACAAAATTCATCATATAAACATTATACTTTCATGTAGTTACGAAATCATATCTATAACACAGATATATTTCCATTTTATATATGAATCTTGAAATAAGAAAATAAATTATGTATCCCTTAAGATTTGGAACAGTTTTTGTTGTTATTGTTCAATAATTCAATTATTAACTCAATAAATATTTTGAATTTTTTATTTCATATTACATCTCTTTCCCTGCTAGGATAAAATATAATGTTTGGAAATTTTCCAATCTATTATTTGTTAATAGTTCAGGGAAAAATATTCTATTAAATTATATCTTAATGAAATAGATTCAGAATATGCATATGTACATTTATGTTCAGGAATACTATCTTAATTCATCTTCCTGTTTATTAACGCAATCCATAAAAATATATTTTCTGGCTCTTATTCATTTATTACATAAATTTTTACTGTGTGAAAGTGAAAGAAAATCAAAAAAAATCCTCATAATTGTTGTCAATTTGCCTATTTCTCTGTTACTGGTTTTTACCTTTTTATAATTTTCAGTCTTTTATAGCATATTTACATCAGATGCTGTGACAGTTAAATCCTAGAATTCAGTGTTGAAATTATTATTATTATTAATATATTTTCATAATAATTTATGACCTTTTTAGGAAGGGGTGCCATTATGATTCTTAAATGTTCTGTGGAAATTATACACAATAAAGTAGTTAAATTCTTAGAATAATATCTTTATTAATACTGTTTCAAAATAAAATATATATTTTAGCCAAGAAATCATAACTCCACAATTACACTTTTGATAATCTAGCTCTGTCTTTAGGTGTATGCGTGAGTGATATCTGTGGGTGAAAACAATTTTGTAAATATAAGACAAAATCTATTGTTCTAATATAAATCTTTTCAGTCTGGTTATACTTAATTTCATTTTTATTGGGATACCTTATTTATATTAATGAATGAGTATATTACTTGTAATCTTTTAATCAGTATAATTAAATTTTTATATATGAATTCAATCTGTATTTTTGATAGAGATTGAATACAGATTTTGATATTTTTGATTGAATTCATAATTGATCTCGTAATTGATTAATCTTTCATCAGAATAAATTATATTTAGTATAAAATGTTATAAGATATTATTAATTGATAAATTGATATTTTTTAGGAGAGTATATTTGTTATAATAATAATTTGTTATATACCTTGCCAAGTTTTCAGTTTAATGTCTAGAAAGGGAATGCTTTACTTTTATGATTTTATGAGTACTGTTGGAGTTTTCTATTTTTAGTCTAAGAGTATAATTTACTTATTTTACTTGACAAAATACTTGATATACCATATCCATCTATCTCTTCTTTGTAAAGCATTCTCTTTGCTCAATAAAAAATTATTTTAGAGTTATTAGTTGTTAGTTATCTTACTTTGGACTTTATTTTCAGATAGTTGATCATAGTTTTTTATATAGCCATAGGTGTTCCATAAGGTTGTATGGAAATACCATCATTGCATTTCCAAATTTATAGCTTCTTTAGGTATTAGATTGAAACTATTGCATTAAAAAGTATAATTTCAGGAAGTTGGTAACAAGCATGGGAAAGTGATGTGACAGAAGATATTAGTTTATTGATGTTACAATATGATTTGATATTTCATACTCACCATCTTTACCCCACTTCTGTGAACATAGAAAATCGAAGATTATTTTTTATGAAAAGAATAATATTTAACCCCATAGAGTAATACTATCATACATTTCCATTATTCTATATTTCCCTGAATTATATTTTAGTCATGTATATTTTAGTAATTTTCCGCTGTATGATTATAAAATATATTATAAAGTAAGAACAATTTTTAAAATACCCCATTCATTTATAAACAGATAATTAAATTGCTTGTCATTCTACTGCTATTTAATTTTATATGGAATCCTTCAAATTTTGTTCAGTACCTATTAATTGAACAATATCACGAAAATTGCGCATAAAATTCATGCTCTAATTCACCTCTTTTAATTACTTTGAATTAAATAAGTAAGCTTTGTTCAGTACTAAGCTATAAAATATTGTAATGAAAACTACTTATGATCTTTACTTTTTTGCTTAGTGTTTTCTCTGAAATTTTTAAAATAATTCATGATTAATATAGAGAATATTGAGAAATGATTGATTTTCAAGCTAGTATATTTGCATTTATTATCAATGAGGAAAGAAATTAAGTATTAAGTAATTGAGCTTACACATTTGTTAGAATTATAATTATGTCAATTAATACCAATTTCTCTATTCTCTATCCATTATTCTCTCATACATCTGTATTAGTAGTATATTCTACAATTATTGATCTTTAAAATAGGTTGATGAATTTTAAGATATGCTGCAGAACACTTCAGTAATTTTATCAAAATGTATTTTTATTTTACATTTCTGAAGTATTTTGAAAAATTATATTGCCAAGTACCAAGTACCCGGCTTACTTTCATAATTATTTTTGCTCAAAAGTATATAGCTAAAAATATTTAAAAGTTTACAAGTGAAATAATTTTAATATATTGTGCATGAAAGACGTCCAGAAGAAATTTTATGGTTTTAGGTAACACTCCTACGGGTCCATAATTATATGCAGTCACAATTTTTACTTTCTGTATGACCAGAGAGGGTGAGGCAATCTATTTAAAAATTTTATTTTTGGTACAATGGAGGTAAAAATGCACTTTATATTTTAGTGGCTTTGAATAAATAAAATTTACTATATGTTTATTAAATTTAGATGAAATATCTAATGTTAGATTTTCCCTGAAAGTAACATAATCTTTATTTTTCGATTTCAGTATAGTTAGATTTTTCTTTAAGATATTCTTTGTTTTTTCATGAAAAGGTTTTCAGCTTGTCTATTATAAATTTTATTTACTAATTTTTATATTGTAACTCTAGCACTATATAATTTAAGATCACTTTAACCACATTTGATAATGTTAGTAAAAATGTGTTAAACATTATGAATTGAAAATAAGTAAAACTACTAATGTTCTTTATATATCTTCAGTATTATAATTATCCAGTATTTTATTGTGCATGTTCTCTGTTGTTATTTTCAGCATACTCACAACATGTATTTTGTGGATGGAAACATGGCATTTGACTGTATTTTATGCATATTTGCATTAAGTTGATGTACAGTACAACATTCTCAAAGTCATTAATGTTGATTCAACTATGTTATGATCAAACAAAAATTGAAGTGTAGCATGATAGGAGAGACTTTACTGGTGGTTATTTATGTTTAATCTACATGAGCAATATTTATTTTCCTTGTAGTCCAAGTATTAGTATCTCTAAGACTGGCTTACCGAATGGGGTATGGATATTGTCAAATGAGATTTTTCTAAATTTGAGAAAAGTCTTAATGGAAAATTTAATTTTCTAATTTGAATTATATACTTTACATAAAATATACATTAAATGTATGGCTTGAAACATTTAGTTTGCTGTAGATTTTTAGATTATTTTAAGCTTCTGCATGAGGCTTACCAACGAATTTCATATCAAAAAGGTAATTTATATTTTTGGAGAGGGGCATGCATGCCTCTTATTCTTACCCTCTATTGTAGCTGCAGTTATCATACACAAAGAAGATTTTAATCATCATCATTTTCAGCTCTTAATTATACTAATGGTCTGTAGTGAAAGATATGCCTAAATCAGTAGATGCTTCTATGAAAACTTTTCTCCTGACCTCTGCTTTATGCTAACAATAATAAACAAGAGCCACTGTAAATGGTGGAAATGATTTTCAATAAAGTTTAAGCTGAATCAAGATTGATTTGATTGAGTTGAAGATTTAAGGTGCAAATAATGTGTCTGTATATTATTGGCCTGGATTATTTAATCGAAAATTGTGTGGCAATTTTAATTCATTCATCCATAGCAAAGGAGGAAAATCTATTTTTAATATGTATATTAAGTAAATTTCCAAAATAAGGTTCTGGTGTTTTTGTTCTGCTTAAATGAAGTGAAGATAATCAGAATTTGATATTGTATCCCCATTTAATATTACATCAGCTGATGTTTAATGAGATTAGTCTGTTAGTGGTTATTTTCCAGTTCTCTGGTATAATGAAATAAACTATAATGCTGTTTTTTAAACGACTGTGTGTATGTGCACGTGTTCGTGCGTATGCAATTATGCGCTCGCTTGTGTCTAAAGGAATAACCTAAAAATGTCAGCTGATTATTCCTAGAACCACAAAGACTGTGTAGTTCTATGTTGATTTTCATTAAAATATCAACCCTGTGATAAAAATTCATAAGATTCTCTTCAAAAGATGTCAAAAATAATAATTATAAGTTGTTGTAATGTATAAAGAAATTGCAGTTGTCTCAATTTTGATGGCTGTAATTATGTTATTTTTTTCCATTTGAAAATGTTAACTAATAAATACTGTGCCACCTGATGTTTGCTTTCGTTGTGAGCTCTTTGTTTGCATGAATTGCATTCTCTAAATAATTTCTGTAACTTTCTGTACTGGATTTCCCGTTTGCTCTTAGAAAGTGTTATCTGTGATAGAGTTTGAGTGCGAGGTATGTCTTGTGCATGGTCTGTTTGTTTTAAATATTATCTTTCTCTTTAGCTAAACATCAGGTCCAGAAGCAACTACACATTTTATTATTCCTTCCATAATGATTCTCCTTTTGGCTTTTCACTTTCCTATCACTCTTTTAATATTCTCAGAAACTAATGATAATAAACAACTCCATTGTGCCAAAATTCTTAGGTTATGGTTAAACCAACTTAATCCTGGATTGTAGTTTTATTTTACTCACGGTAATGGAAGGTTAAACTATTACATAGTTTTGGATTTTGTTTTAGAATACTTTAATCGCTCAATCTTCAGTTTAAATAAAGGAAGTGGTGGACCCATTAAAAGGAGTGATCATTATAAGAATGTTAAAATTTTATATATTTCTATTGAGTTCATTATTCTCACTCATAGAAAGAGATTAGGAAAATTGGAATAATTAAGTGGCTTAAATTTTAAAACCATGCAGAGAAATACTGTCAATGAATAATAGAAAGATATTTTCTACATTGTTTATTTTCAAGGTCATGGTGTAACCCAACTGATTTAATATTTTTTCATACTTATATTTTGTAAAATTAAATCTGAGTTTTATAACTTCATTTTCATTTAGAATTACAGTAATAGTAATAAGTTCATAGATGAAGTACAACATTAGTCAATTAACTTTAAGTTTTCTAATTCAAACATCTTCTAATCTTTTTGAACTTGATTTCAATCATGTGTTGAAGTAGCATAAATAAATATCTATTCTTTACTGAAATATCTATTTCTATCACTTGCTCTATGACTGATGTCTCCAACTTTCTTGTTCTCTGTTGTATTCCTTTTTATAAATGTATAACTTTACACCTGAGAACTGGATAATATGCTTGCAGTTTCTCTATTATGCTTGGCAGGTTGAATTATGTTGATTGTCATAAGTCTAACACAGAATATATCCTATTGGTGATCTTGACATTTTACTAACCAGTTATCTTGATGTTATTAGTATAATAGTTTTATATTTAATTCTATGTTATATATTTTGATCTTGTGTAAGTTATGTTATTTAGTCCATTACCTCATAGTAGCGTACAGCATAGCTAGTTCTATTTTCAGTGCAAACATGTGGCAGGAGTCAAACAAAAGAGGGCAAACTTCATTTCCACTGAGCTTGGTGACAGTGGAGGCATTTTGGTTCTGTGCAATCCCTATTCTGAAGGACCAATGCTCACTGAGAATCTTCAAGGGATGCGAGAGACTGTGATATAAAATTTTCACTATAGGAGTTGGGAAAAAAGAGCAAAGACTATAGTCCAATAGTTTTATTATTGTATAGAGTAGGATGTAAATTCTTGTGAAAATGCTCAGTTATCGATTTGATAAACCCATTGCTAGCCAATAATATGTAGTTTAATTCTCTGTTAGATTAGGTGAGCATAAGTATCAGAAATATTCTTAATGCTACTAGACAATAAAAGTTGCTCATTATCCCATTTTGTCATAAATGTTACCACTTTTCAATATATTTGTATTATTACATTTGTTATGTTACGTTCTTAATACACACATCCCTGTTCATCTTAATTGTATAATCGTCAACTTGTGCCTAAAGACTTTATGGGACACCTATGCCTTTGTCATTTCTTTAATGTTTTCACTAAGTTCATTTACAGAAATTTAGTGTACCAAGTGATTTGGAAAATACTTCCTTATGAAATTCTTAAGCTAGAGAGAAGTACTTACCATTTACACGCTATTTAGTTTATGTTGATTTCTCCATGCTTATTCATCATTAATTTTTGAGAATGAAGTTGATATGAATTTTGCGTGTATTAAAGACATCCAGAGGGGGCCATATTGAAACTTATATTTTTAGAGAGAAAACGTAGATTTGAAGAGTTGATGGTGATATTGATATGCATTAATTTTCTCTAAATTTCCTCCACCTTATTGAGATGGGCACACAAAGAGCTACATAATTACACTCTTGTACTTATGCACAGTTTTTGTTCTGTGAACTCAGACGAGAGAATAAGTTTGTTACACTATTATAATAAAATATCATCAACTCCTTTATACCTTCATAGATTGTCCATATAAAACAGTCTGTATCAGTAAAATGAAATAAGTTTCCTTCTCAATTGAATATGGAAAATGCAAGAGAAATGTGATAATTCATTTAGATACTGCAGTGTTCTTTATAGAATTAAACTTATCTTTTACTTTATCTCACATATTTTGTTATTGTTTGCTATATCATATTATCTACATTTTATGTACAAAGAACTTAAAAGATTAGTTGATAAACATCATACAATAATTACTGCTACAGACTGACACATGAATGAAGCCCAGCATGAGTCAAAGTATGGACTACTGGTCCCTCTACCCTATTACTAACAGTGGACTATATCACCATTTCTGCTTCTTGCACAGAGCTTTTCTTCAGTCTCTGTTCTTCAATGCACACAGAATGTGATCCAGAGTCAGTATTCCGCTTATCTCCCTGTCCTCAAACCTTCTGCAAGGGGTGTCTTGGTGGACTCTAAGCGGGCTCTAATCCCACTGTTATAAATCAGGAAGGTCTTTTCATCTTTTGAAGTAGTGTGACAGTGAATTATGTGATATTTGCAAAGCTTCCAAGAACTGAATGAAAGAAGGAGTTTTCACTTTGGTTCAAGATGGTGGTTTGGGATTGAATTTTTCACCTTAGATAGTCATTACCATATAATTTTCGACTTATGAAATACAAGCTGTTTATGTGGCTACTTAATCGCATTCTTAGCAATGTTATGATAACTGTGCTTGATTAAGGTTGCATTGCTAGCCATTTTATGCCCAAGTATTGACTTTTTAGCATCCAATAACCATCGTCAAACTTTTGGCTAATCGTTTAAACAACTTTTTCTCAAGCGCAGTATTTTCTAAAGACTGCAGGACTTTTTTTGGAATGTTTTTTGTATTAACAGTGGAAAAATAAAATATTAAATTTGGGAATATATTCCCATGGAACTTAGCTTAAAAGAATTAAAATGTGCCATATTATAAAGGGTTGTGTGGTTTCTGCTGGTTTTTAGTTTGCTCTATATGTTCTCTCATGCTTGATATATATAGGTAGATAGGGCATGAGGCAAATTATACCATTATGCTTTTGCAATGTAGCAGTTATCCAAAGTTATTACTGTTGTAGATTTTATGATTTTCTATTGTTTCTTTTTACTTAAAGTTACACCAGTTATTTTATAATTATTTAATTTTTTTATTTTGTGCTGAAGAGTTTACCCTCCATTTATTAAGTTTTTTTTAGTTTTATTTATAACATTCTTGTGTGTTGTAAAAGTATATTTTACTGCTTATTTTAAAATTTTTGTTTTTACTGTTGCTAATTTTAAGTTTTTGTTTGTGTATATTTTAAGTTATTGTTTAACAAGTGGTGTATTATATATGCCCTTTTGTTTTTTTCCTGGCTTTTCTGCATGGGCCATTATAAACCCTAACCTTGCCATACTCCTGACTGGCCGAGCCATGCTACAAGAAGGTCAATTTATTTGACAATAGAATCTGTGATGTTCATTGATGTTCAAGCTGCTTATTAAGAAAAATATTTAATAGCTGTTTCTGTGATGTACACTATATTTTGTGTGTATGATTTTGGTAGTTCTAGCATAGTTTAAAGGTCATATGTGCCCTTGTTTAATGTTTGTTTCAGATATTGAAGGATGCTTTTTATTATTATTTTTGTTCATACTTTTAATAGTTGTCAACTTTTACTGTGAATATTTTATCATTCTAAAAGAGGCACTAATCAAATTGCATGTCTAACTAACATCAATGAACAGCATCAGTGAAATTTCATTGCTACCAAAGTAGACAGTACAGTAAGAGTCTCCACTAATTATTTGAAAATATTAATCCATTAAATGTGATCTTGTATGGTTTGCTGGCGGATGGTAGTATCATATAATATCCTTAAAAGCATGGAATATCTATTAATCCCTGGAACTCTTACCGCACCTCTGTTGTGGTAGCCAATGAGTTTATGTGATGGAGTGTTATTAACAAGGTCTATTGCAAGCCCCATTTGTGTGCGTAGTGCTCCCCTTCATAAGTCTCCTTCCCTGTGTTTGCAGCTGCGAGTAATCAGGGCTTTCAAGTCTACACTAGAAGACCTGGAGGAACGACGATCTGTACATAGTTTACACAGCTTACACAGTTTGCGCAGCTCTAGAAGCCACACTGGCCCACGCCCCCTCTCCGACATCAGTTACATAGATGAGGACCCTGTCAAAACGCCGTCACCTCTGAACGACCGTGATCGATCGAATAATTCCTCGATTCCGAAGATGGTATCTCCTGCTGAGGATCCCCATCTGGTGCCAGCAGAGGGGGACTACTTGGAGAATGGGAGACCCTCCTCTCTTGCATCCCCGCATGGACTCATTAATGAGACTACGACACAAAGTACTGAGCCAATTTGCTGCCTATCCTCTTCAGTGGCACCCACACCTCGAGTCCCCACCTGCCATTCTTTGCGTATACCTCTCTCTCCAGCTGCCTCTACTTCCTGGCCAACTAATTCTGCCCCACATTCACTCCAAATTCCCCAACCCACCACTCAAAATGCTGCAAGCAATTCTTCTGCTATTCCCACTCCAATCTCTGCACCCGGTTCTCAGTGGAACGCTCTTATATCTAAAACGAACCCTCAAAGGATATCCCCTTACCAACCCCTCAGTCCACATCACCTACAGAATCTGTCACCACAAACAATGAACTCCTCTCATCTACAAACCTTACAACAACTCCCAGATTTACCTAAACTGGTTCATGAGACCAGTATATAGAACATCTACTCCCGTTAAGTGTGACTCTAGTTTGAAATCTAGATATGTAGGTGACATATTTGTACATGTATGCGCATAGATATCTGTACATGCATGTACAAATTTATTTATTTTTGTGGTTGAGGAGGTTTTAATTGTATTGAACCTGTTTTCCTTTTACAAAATGCTGCGCATACATCTCTGATCCTTTTCTTGCTGAGTCCCATTGAAATCAGGTAGTGACAGGACAATCAGGTTTGTGGTGATGATGCTGTGGTTTCCTTTGGTGTCTCATCAGGTTTCAGTGTTTGTCTCGAAGGGATTTAGCTTAGCACTGCATGCCATGTGTAGAGTGTTGGTAATGTGCCAAATGCTTGCCCTGTGGCTTGCCCTTTTAGGTTGAAACATATTGGGGGAACGCAGGGTGACAGTTGATATATTCCATGTCATTAAATCATTCTCATAAATGAATCCCATAACCATCAAATAAAAATTTCTATAAAATAATAAAAAGTAAGAAAATGAACTCCTTTTCCTGGCACATTTCCTAAAATGTTGAAGTAGCTTCTTTTCTCTGTCATTTCTTATTCCTTTGATGGCAGTTAGATGGAGTGCTGCAACAAGACCTCCCTTTTCCCCTTAGCTCTCTTAATCTAGATGGATGTTGTTCTGTGAATGTCTGTCAATTGTGAGAGCTTGGAATTTACTTGCATCTTAGATCCAACTAAACATTATTAGAAACTCTCTTCAACTTCGCCATACACATTAGATGTCTTCCTTTCTACTTTATATATGTATATGTCTATGAATATATGTATATATATATATACACAAACACACACACACACACATGTACATACATATGGGTGTGTATACATATGTGTGTTGATATATATATATATGTATATGTGTGTATACATATCTATATATGTAGTTTGATTTTTAATTTTGCCTTTTTTCACTTCACTTTTTCACTGTAGAAAAAAAGCTCACAAAGACATCATACCACTTATTTTGTAATCTTTGTTTTAATGCTTCAATTCTTTCATTTCCAGCTACTAAGTCACTTGGTATGGAAATTTTTAGGGTTGAGTGTTAGCTCTACATCCATGCTCGGTTAATCTACTGACCACTTGGTATTTCAATCGGCTAAGCCATCTTTTGTGCACAGAGTTTATTTCACAAATCTGAATTGACCTTGTGTGATAGGATCAAGTCTGAAATTACAAGAGGAGCACGATGTGGTCCCACAAATGTTGTTTGCTCTGCATGGGTTCTTAAAATTTTTATGGTACAAGGTATTAGCACTGTTCCATCCCACAAGGTTCTTCCCAGAGTTTGCTGTAGATACTTGAGCACCCTATCCTAACCTTTCTGTTAGCTCCTCCCTCTGGATCTGTTATAACCTCTCTGGCCATGGTTTAAACTCTCACTGCTGTTTTCTGATGGTTGTTGCCCTTTACTCTTGAAGGTGATAGGTGGTGAATTGCAAGAACGTTTGATTCCGGTCCCCTACAGCAAGAGCTCCACAGACCAAGCTGTAAGCTGCTTTCCTTTCATTCTTCTTGTCCTCCCTCATTCTTAGCTAATGGAGTCCACAGGATTATATTTGTATCCAATCCTCATGTTTTTAATTTTACATGTTTTTTTAAATTTTAATAAAATCTATAGCTAAAAATAATTGTATTACTTCTCCAGCTTTGTGGAGTACTTAGGGTAGCTATATTTGTTTAAATCCAACTACTTAAATTTTAATGGATTTCCTATCAGTTTAGTTTTTGTGTTGGATTGTGTTGGAAATTATTAGTTACTTAGAATCGGATAAGAATTTCATCATGTGGGCTTCATAGCAGTTCCTGTGCTACTGTGGTCATGCTTTCACTGTGGATGTCTCTATTGCTCCTTCTATTGGCTCCTGTAGATGGCATTTGTTCTTTTTTTACTCCTGGCTATTGTTTGTTAATAGTTTCTATTTAGTCCGCTGCATTAAAATTTCTTTGGAGAATTTCGTAAATTTCAAGGTAGGTAAGGATTTTTTAAAGTGCATGTATAATTAAATTTGTATTTAACTTTACTGTTGCTGGTAATATTTATGTTGAATAATTTATAGCTCTAAATCTTCTAGTCAAGTCCCCTAACTTGTAGGCCTAATTTATTTCTTCACATGCCTCTGCATTCTCCAACAATGTATAGTAATTTGTAGCATGAGCTTCTTCAAGAATGCAACCAGTATTGTTTGGTGCTGCTATGAATTAAAGGACTCAAATAATTTTCTGGCATGTATCTTTCTTTTGAACACCAAAAGAAGCACTTCCACTGCAAATAAAATTTGATAAAAATTCCTAACTTAAAATTTATCACTCACTTATTGAACCTCAAGGCCAATAAATTATGAATAATAAATCAATTTACCATTTCTAACAAGCATTTTTCAATCATGTAATAATGCTCTGCTACCAGCTGCTTTTCCCTGCAGTCCCCCATTAATCCTCATCCCTTAGCCTTGCTAAACATTTTCAGGCTTTTGTAAATCAATACTGGGTTATTAAAATTGTTTTCAAGCACCAGTGACTATTCTTCCTTTAATGATGTACTATGTTAATGTTTAGTTTCAAGTGAAACTGGATAACTTGCACTTAATATTGATCAACTGGTCTGAATACAAATATTTGTAGTAATTTGTGAGAGAATGTATGTAAAATTAAGTCATGTTAAGGGTTTTAACATGCTGTGTGAAGTACAGCTATCAACAGCTTATCTCTTGCTTTGCACCTGCCAGTGGTGTGTTGTGGCATGAGATGGGATTCGTAATGAGAGTGTGTTGAATGGTGTCCCTATAACTGTTTTTGCCTGAGATTAAAATATAGCAATATTTGTATGCTTTTATAATTCAATTATTATGGTAATTCAAGCAAACTCATTCTGCATGTTTTTGTATTTCCATCCAGTGTTTTTCCATTTTAAAATTTCAAATGGAAACAATATTTATATATTTCACAAATAAAATATTCATTATAGTCTGCCATGATTTTGCCGGAGGCAGATCACAGAACAGCCATGGCACACTTTTGTTTATCATATATGAACAATATGATTTAGGAATGTCATATAGGTATAAAATCTCATGGATTTCATAAACATTTCATGATCATGAATTTGAATTTTTGCACTTTTCTGGATAGTTGCATCTAAATTTAGTGAATCTCCAGGCATTCTGGAAGGGTTTCCCATCAGTGATATGACCATCTTTGAATTAGCATTGTAGAATCGTATTTATATACACTAAAATATTAGACATACAAATAAAGTTGTTTTGTCAATAGTGTAATTGACATTATCATTGACATAATATTTGTCAAGTATAACATTGAAAGTTGTGCTTCAAACAGTTATTTTCTACTGGGGCCAATCTATCTTTATTGCTGTTGTTGTGTGATTTATCCTTGTATATTTACTACAAAACATACATGAAAAATAAAGGAAGAAGTTACTTAACATTTATATTTCATAACTTATGCACTTGTTACTCCTAAGTTTTGAATATTTTTGTCTACAGAACATCTTCATCGCATTATTTCTCAAAAGCCTTTGGTTCTCATTAGGATATATAACTGTATCTTTGATGATGCATTTTCTATGTTATGATACGTTGCTCTTCTACTCATTGGCTATCTACCTAGCTACAGCCGCATCTTACATTGGAAAATTTTGTCATCTTTTCCATGCTACCCTATTTATATGTTTTATAAAAATTTGCATGTTAATTTGGTCAATATTTCATACTTTTTGCCTTGTACATGTAATTATTCACATTTAATTATACATACTCATAAGGTTTTAGTCCAGTGGTTATTGAGATCAATTTTATGAAGTTTAAATGTACAGTAAACTCTCACAAGGTGTGTATACAATGTATTTCATGGAAACTTTGCTCTTTCTATTAATCATGGGAATATTTCCTCCTATTATCATTTCTCATTAGTAAGATTCTCCATGTTTTCCACATGTTCTTCATCTATCATAATGCCAGCTATGTGAATACATAGAAATGGTTTCTATATAAATCAATTTGTAAAAAGTTGTGAAAACTATTGTGATATGATACTAATTGTTATATTCTTTGTTAATTTATTTTGTACTATGTATACTGTTATGTGCTAACTATCTCTTTTATGGTAAATTTTTGGGTGTTATTTGAAAGTTGAAAAAGTAGAATTACCTATTTTGAGAATCACAATGTGTTGGGCTGCATGAACATGTTTCTTATTTTTACTCCTGAAATTGTTTTCAGTAAGAAGCCATATACCTGAGCTTATTATGGCCTATTAACTCTAAAAAATTCAGGAACTAAAACTCAGTTGGATACCTCTGATATTGCTGCAATAAGCTAGAAATGAAATTGCTATACTTTCATCTTATGTATTTTATTTACAGAGTCTTTTATCATCTTCAATTTAATATTTCTAATAGATGGAAGTTGGTGAATCAGTCCACTTCCATGGCCTGTCATTTCTTAGAGGTTTATTCATTATAATTGTCCTCGTCAACTGTTTTTTTTGCTATTACCGATTATTAATGCTTGTACTCTGTTTTATGTATAGTGCACTTTTATGGGATGATATAATTTGCTATTATTTGTATATACCCATGGTGAAAATTTTATTGTAATTCAATATTCTTCACATTGAATTAAATTACATTTTTATAATTTTTCTTACATAATGGTAAAGGTTTATTTTTCATTTATGCTACTGTAATACTATTCCAAATTAAATATTTTGCTGAAATAGCTTGTATAATTAAGAGTAATAAGTACTTGAAATTGTTACCTATGATTTGCTGGTAAGTTTTTCTGTTGTCTATTATAACAATAATTATCATCCATTACTCAGGGTTTTTGGAATGATTTCCCGATCATTTCATACTACACTTCCATTAATGGTTACATTATACTGGGTGTGAAGTGTTTCAATTGTTTATTAGAAATAATATTCATCTTATTTGGTTTAAATTACAGAAATGTATTGTAAAAATATGTATTATATGAAAATTTTCAAGATTATAAATTAAGGTTCCTCAAATTCTGCATACTATCAGTAAAAATTAAGAATACTAAATAAAAGTAATACAGAATTTTTATGAAATTGTGAATTATTGTTTTGGTCCCATCCATTGATAATTAAATATCATTGAGTAGTTCATTTCATCTTTTTCAATTTGAGATTATATTTCAATTTAGGCAGTTGCAGTTTCATTTTCCATGGTAAAGCTTAAATTCTATCAAGTATGTCTTTAGAGGCTACTGCATCATATAAATATGGTTTTTACTGCCCCTGGTGTCAGTAAAGAAAGAATGAGTGCCCTTTTTATTTATGAAGTTCTTTTATAATGCTCCATTGATTTATAGCAACAGTGTTAAAATATTTTTCTGTACCTTAGCTCATTTTAAATTTCTCTTTGTGAGATTTTTATTTTCCCAAGAAAGATAACTAATTTAAAATAAGTTAGCACAATCTATGCATAGATATTTATTGAATTGTATCTATACTATCTTAATGATTTATACAAAGTTCTAGGTGGAAAAGCTGTGAAAAATAAGAGAGAGCAAACTTTGGCTGTCAAAGAATCTCATAACCAAGGAGTTAAGAATGTTACCGCTTTACTTTTTTAATAGTTACCATTTATATATTTGATTTCTTCATTATGTTTAGGAATGATTGTTTTATGTTTTACATGTATTTTTTCATTGGTAGATTATTTCATTAATATTTTTATATGCACCATATACCTGTAGTAAGAAAATAAAATTCCATAATTTTTGCTTGATGTGTACTCTTCTTTACTTTTACATTCATTTATAGGGAAGCAAATATTTTTACTCATCTAGTTTGCATTCTTTATACAGTACTTTCTGCAAAGTCATCTTTAATCTAATAGAATTATAGTTCTTGTTTTAGTTAAAAGCTTTTCGAAAGAACATTGTGGTTTATTTATAATATTTATAGTCTGCTTACCATTTTTCTGTGTCTAAAATTTATACCATACCATTTATGGTGTCTACCTATGCATATTCTTTTCTTTTATGAAGAGTTGCTAGTTTTCACCTTCTAATCGAAGTGCATTGCATTCTGTATAATTCTTTGAGTTTCATGTAGATTAAATAATATTTATCTTACTTGCATAGGTAAGATATTTTATTAGCAAATGTTCAAATGTTAGAATATTTGCTATAAAGCATGTGTTTCAAGTTATTTCTTTCCAAATCCTAAAGGCTGGTTTGAATTTCATAGCAATGAAATGTGTGTGATGAGATTTTTTTACCTCCAATTCATGAAGAGTTTTAACAAATACTTAGGAAAAAATATGATTATAAAAGAAAAGTTATCTGGCATATGCTTGTGGAACCATGTGGAAAAAAGAGCAAAACATTAGGAGAACCAAAGGTATTTGAGAGTCCTCATACATCCCTGAAGTTAGCCTTGCTTGTATTTTAATTTCACTCTTGAGTATTGTTTTCATAAGTTAGGTCAAAATAAAATTTGTGGCATATTAACCTAATTTACTCAAAATATAACAGTTATTAAGTTTTAGGATCCTTGATGATAAGAGATATGAAGATATTTTGTAAGTAAATTTTAACTACGTTAGACCTGCAAGTCATGATTAAAATGGAGAAATTAATCTTTTCTGATATACCTCAGTTTATAAGTTCTATCTGTAACCATATTTCTTCTTCTATAAAGATGGTGGAGTCTAACATAAGAGGAATCTTATGGGTTCTATTTTATAAACTCTGTGGTTTTATTTAGTACGTGTTCAATAGAAATGTTGTTACTCTTATTATCTTGCGACTCATTCAAAATGAATTTAGTATAAATTATGGTCTCCTATAACAGTGTAGTTTAACTTGAGCAGGAGAAGGAAGTATATTTTTAGCCCAAATACTTCTGAGCAAGGAGATGGTCATATCTACTGTTGTGGTATGTAATTTTTTCATTCCCTTTGCATGAGCATTTATCTTTAACTTCAGGCATGCCTATGTTTTGCTTTTGTATTGCTGTAATTAATTGGTTTTGTTGGTAATTTTCTTGTTTTTCTTCCCTGTTATTCATTTCAGATTCGGGTAGTTAATGCTTTCCGTCAGGGTCTAGATGCTCGGTACGGCGAACGCAGTAATCCCACCTTTGCTGCCGTTCTTCAAAAGCAGTCTTCTCTTAGCAAGCGATTATCGCAGACTTCTTCCATTGAGTATGCAGATAATGTTCCCGATGAGCTGACAGTCCCTGAAATTGATGTTGAACGCTTGTCCTCTCATAGTCACACAGAAACTGCAGTGTAGTCCTACCCTTATAAACAGAAGTCCTTGCCTTTTCACCACTGGGATGCATTTTCCTAATTACTCCTCAGACCCACTCACATTTTCATCTGAACCTATTGGTAAGCTGAGACAGTTGAATTTTAAAGCGTAAGGGGAGCAGTAATGGAATAGGAAGAGAGATAAGTTTATCATCATAGTCACAGTGGTGAAATATTTGCTGTGGATGGTTATTAAAGAATTTGGTAGGTTGCTTTGCACTAGAGATTTTTATCTCCGATTCCTTAATATAAATTTCCAAATTGAATGGGTGACAACTTGATTTTGAAACATCAGAAGGAAAAGTTATAGCACCCATTTTCTATCATTGAATTGATGCTGAAGGATACTTTAGACAAAGTTCTGTGGGTCTACCAGAAGTAAATTAAAATCTCTTTAAATAAAATCCATTAGGCTTTCATTACTTGTATTAATTCAATTTTCTTCCATTTAAATATCACTAAAAATCATTCTGCTCTCGCTTTTTGGCCAATATTCTGGTTTCTGGGCCTTATGTCATTTACCTATTTTGTACAATCTTGTCCTAAGTATGGAGAAAGGGCAGGAATGGGATATACCTCTCTCAAACCCAATCCTACCCTTGCAGCTCCATTCCTCCTCTCAGGACCCTGTTATTGTTGTTATTATTGTGCTGCCAATGGCTCCTAACTTCATCTCCTGAGGACATGATAAGGGAAAGTATTTTTTGTGAAAGAAGACCTCATGAAAGGGATGGATAAGTGGCATTTGGCACACCAAACTTGTTAGCAGATTGTGAAATATTGCCGTGACAATAGTTCATACACTGTGATTGTTATGTGAAGAATAGAAAAAAAAGACATTGCAGGTAAGTCTCATTGTAGCCACATATGACATCCACACCAGAAGTGTTTGGTGAGCCATTCTTATAATGCAGAAATTATGTTTAGAAGAACTCATTGAACTTCAGTGAAAGTGGTAGTTTGACGAAAGTCATCTTTGAGAGTAATAGTAGTTATAATTGTGAATCCCATACAAAGTGAATGATGAAAGTAATAATTCTTAGTTTAATAATTGAGGGAGGCAGATAGTGTGTCTTTTAAGAGAGGAGACATCATCCAGTGTTTGAATGAAAAATTGAACAATGATGATGACAGAATGTTTTTATTTCTTTCTTTCTCTCACTCAAAAGCGAAGTGCCCGAACTTGAATATGTGGGAAAATGGTCCAAATAGACATTTTTAAAAAGGGAAACTGCAAGATCTGTATACTGTTGGTATACAGTAGTCACTTAGAAATTGTAGTCTTCACAGCTCATAAGAGTTGTGAGGTTTGTTATTGACTTTCTCTTGGTGTACTTCCCTGTTCCTCTTAGCACTAGGGATAATCATGTTAAAGTTGAAACTGTTTTATCTATTACTATAACTACAAAATGAAGAGAAATGCATTGTTCTGCTTAGATGTGGAATGGCAAGAAATAATTAGGAAATGAGTCAATATTGGCATGGCTTATTGACTATTACTCCATGGAAAGTGCACAGATAAGAATGAGAAGCAATATTTGATTGCCACAAGTGGACATGTGGTTATTGTTAATTTTTCCTTCTCTCAATTGAATATTTGAAGAAAAAAATCAAAGTTGTTGAATGTTCTAAATATAACAATTTAAATCTGAAAATACTCTTCTGAGAAGTTTTTTTTAGAGTGGTATGTTAAGCAGTGTATAGTTCACTATTTTAGTGAAATTACTGCTTGCTAAACTAAACTAGGCAGACTTGACTCTATTTATAGTGTGTGTGGTAATTTGGAAAGCAATGCTCTTAAAAAATTCTAATATTATCAGAGGTATGTTTACTCCTGTGAAGAAATCCCTCTGTGCTATAGTTAACTCTGTTGTGTGACTGCCATATTCTATCTGTATAAGAAAGAAAATTATAGATGTTGCAAATATGCATTAGGTCATAAAATTCTTTCCATGGGCTGTTAAGTACATTAAGAAGGAAGTTTCAACTAATTGACTGATAGAGAATTGCATCTGAATGTATCTAAAGAACTTAGTTTCACCAGGTGTAATGTAGTTAACTCACTTAGGATATATATAAGTCATCAGTTTAGCCCATACAGGCTTTTAAACTTCCTGTATGATGGGTAAAAATTATAGTGAATCTATACTAGTCCAACTACTTGAGCCTTAAAATGTCTGAATGGTTGCCAGCATCCATTTTGGAGCCCTCATGCTTCTCTGAATTACAGTCTTTCTGCTCTTATGAAGTTAGAGCAAAGGTTATCTGTTGTTTGTAAGCTTCTTTAATAATTAAAATCATTTTGAATGATTTACTGTTAATCTACCACTAAGTGTAGTGGTAATTCTCTTGCCCATGTTATTTTAAGAACCAATATTTTGGTAGTTGATTCTTCTATAAGTTAATATGAAAACAACAGTCAGTTGTGATTTCTGTTTCTACTTCACATTAGTATTATGTTTTATTCAATTTTTATTTCTGAGATGTCTATGAGAATTGCGTAATCATTTTTGCAAAATAAATTTTCAGCATCTCAATTCTTTCTTATGAAACTGAAAGAGTTCTTTATTTTATTCTATCCTTGAATGTTAATAGCTATCTTCTTAACTTAGGCCTTTAAATCCTCCTACAATTTTCCTTTCTATCATTACTGATAGCATTTTAAAGCAAAAATTATGCTAAATTTTAAAACTTTCATATAATACAATCTCTTGAATTTTAAAAAAATTGTGCTGTAATTTAAGCATTTCTATCCTTTTCTGTGCTGATGCAATTCTATTTTTCATTATTTTAAGGTGATAATGATATTTTTTTATGATGTATTCATTGATATTTATTGATGTCAAATTTTAATGTATTTGGAATAATTCGTCAAATTTGAATTATCTAAATTCCTGGAAAATAATTTTTTAATGAAATGGTAGTTAATTTCATAAATAGGGATTTATTGTATGTTTTTCTTCTGAATATACTATTCATGATATCATGTTGGCTTATGGACTTCTTTATATGAAATTTATTTTATTTATATTGTTTACTAAAATTATTAGAGAGGAAATTGTATTCTTTGAATGGTATAAAAATGCCATATTTCAAACCGAAGCCATCATAATTTATTTTTACTTGTAAATTTTATTAGAATACATTACAATCATAACATGGTACTTTGAGTCTGTTTTTGAGGAAGCTGAACATCTCATCCTTATGGATTACCTAATGTCCAATTACAAGTTAAGGATGAGAAGATAAGAATTATGATTTTTGAGACGGTAAAAAGCTTACAAATTTTAGATGCATTGGTGTTGTATTTATAAACTTATGTTGATACTAGTATATTATTTTAAAAATTTTGTAACTTAATGTTTAACTTAAGTAGAAGTGGTGGTTGTTTACTTTTGAACTATTTTGTTTAAATTGCAATATAAGGATTAATAAAATTTGTTGACTCATAAACTATCATCATATGATTATAGTGTTTCACATCTTTAAATTTAATTCATAAATCCTTGCATGCACTTTCAATTGTTAGAAGCTTTTCTTTAAGGAAATGAGTATTAACTTCATTATTTGTGGTGAAGTATTTCAAAGAAGTTGCAAAATTATTGCAAAATTTTTTGACTATCTTGCCATTTAATGTACTTGCTCTGATTTAAATTTTTAATCATTATAGCATTTATATTTACCTAGATATTTTTGGTTACATGAAGAAGATATAGTCGTTCAAGCAGAATTTCAAATTGATGTAACATTCATATGGATACATCACAACCTATTTGATAATTTTTTACTTCCATCTCTCAATTTAATCTAATTGGAAAGATAATAACTTTATTTTTTATTTAAAACTTCAGAGAATTTTTGCCGAGCATTGTGGTGGTATGGTTCATGAAATTCCCCTCTTGCTTACAAGTTTTCTTAAATTGAAAACATTTTCAATGAAATTCATACAGCCTACTAGAAGTATAACTAATGCAATTAGGTATCGATTTAAACAGATTTTCAATTATATTGAGCTAAGAGCTCATAACTCTACCATGAAGGCAATTTCCTGATTATTTTAATTGCGTAAAAGAGGGTAGATTTAAATTGAATGTACATTTAATTTAATGTTCTAAGATTGTTATTGTATTCATAAATTTTGGCGATATATTCTCATCTAGAAATATTCCTTGCGGTACATAGATGTGCTGATAATCTTAGTGAAGTTATAATAACATTGGTTCATAGAGTATATCTTTTACTGAAAGTTACATGCCACTATTAATTCTAAAGTATTGTCAGGATTTTCAGAAATACTGAAAAATCTAGTGTGGCATATGCATTTAAATTATAAAACAAGAAAAAAATATATAATCAATTCATAAACACACTTGCACGAATTTCACGAAGCCAGTTTCCTCAATTGTAAAAACGATTTTGTTATTTTTGTGTGTAAATTGTAATTGATGAATCACAGCTTGATTTTGTGACTGTGACTCCATTTTCCAAAGATTACTTTAGTTTCTATCAAGAAAAATAATGGACTATTTTGCCATTTGCTCAACATAACAAGCTTAAACAGCAGCAAGGCTATTTATTTTTGTGTTCTTAAACAATAAATATTTTCAATCAATAATTAACAATTCTCAAAAAGATTTTGAAAACGAATTGAAAAGGTCTTATATTTCAAATGTAAGATATCATTATTACGAGATTCTCTCGAGTACTGAGATAAAGCCATTTTTGTAAGAAGTATCGCCAATAGAAATCACAATTTGTTACAAAGAATGAAATTTAATCTATTTATTTTCATTAGAAAACTACAATAAAGCACTGTTTTCAAAACTAAGAACAGTTACGTCACGAAAATAAAACTCAATGTCTTGAATAAAGGGAAGAAAGAGTTTCTTAATTGGCAGGAGAAATCATGTGCCTCTTCAAAGAGTTAAACTTAAATAAATAATAACGACATTACTGGACCTCACACCCAGATGTAGAGGTCAGCATACTTATTCGGCAAGCGGACGATTAATATATATAAAATGGAAAGAACTTAATCAGTGCACTCTTTCACTGGTTTTTAAGAACTAATAAGGATTATGGAAATTTATATAAGTGTCCGCAATATAAAGAAATAAAATTTGATGAATAAATATGTTTTTCACAAATCACAAAAATTATTCATTAAACATCATTTCCCACTTCATAACATAGGGAAATAATTTACTTTCGAGAAAAGAAAGATACATTTTTAACACTCGGAAGTTGCAGATAGGGAAATTTTAAAAATTATTCAAAAGTGGCATCTTTGCTAATTAAAATTAATATAATAACTATGTCATAAGGCTATGCAATTTTTTTCTGTTCGTCCGTCGCAAACTCATACCCGAGGCTGAAATTATCGTATGCCTCAATTTGTCACCTATACTACTAGTAAAATTTCTGTTAAATTTTGCAAAATTTGATGTGCAATGTATTACGTCGATGTCTCGATGAGTGGAGGAGAAAGGTCATTTGTGGACGAAAAGCCGAAGCGGAAAGAAAATCTATAATGCATCCTAAATGATATGTAACTATATAGGTAAAGTAAGATCCCGCTTAACGCTGTTTCAGTATTACGCAGTATTATTGGAATTTCCCCAAATCGCACACTGTATTGATACCTGTTGTATATGTGTGCAAACGAAACGGCCATGCACCAACCAAAAGCGGTGCACTGTATAGCGACGATGTATATACTATGTATATTTTTCAACGTTCTCTTATTAGTCTGTAGAATAAAGGTTCAAACTGTTTTCTCCTAAGTCGCAATCACAGTACGAACGCATCTTTTCTGCGTCACAGTTGATTTGTTCTCATCAAGGTTATTAGGTTTTAAAATTTCCTTATTCCCAATTACACACATTTACGTATGTACGTGTTACATTGCCTCGCTTAACGCTGGAAGTCGTTGGAACGTATCCACCGCGTTAAGCGGAGTCTTAATGTAATTGATTTCGCTCAGAATCATGTTGCGATGAAAGGAGTGACGGAATTATAACTTCAGTTTGGGCCTTAAATATCACAGTACCTTTGGTTTGAATAAGTATAATGCACGAAAATAATTACTAGTGAGGCCATTCTCAAAACGGTGATAAGCGAAGCAAGGGGGAGATTTTTTGAGAAAGACCCTCTGATGTTCTTGTTACTATTATTTTTCCAATTGATACATTATTTGACAAGTGATGAATGATGCGAGTAATTCAGGAATCTCAACGTACTTATGCAGTTTAATCATTAAAATTGTTGATTGAAATCTAAATTCCTGATAAGATGGGAGTAAATGAATGCCTCCCGTTAATGCATCTGCTGTTATTTTCTCACCAGAGCTACCAGCCAATAAACTGCATTTATGATATTCCTCTTCTAAGTACAACTGCTAACAACCCCTATGAAAGAAGAAATTTGAACACTTTACTTGCTATATTTCAGTATGAAGTAGGGAATTATGAAATTTGCGGAAAATAGCTCCTAGTGGCTTTTACATACTTGAGCATGAAATGAAATAATTAAGGAATCATTCTCAGTTGATTTAGAAAGGATTTAATCAAAATTACCCTGAATGGATGTTCTCAGTGTTAGGATTTCTGTTTTTGCTATTCTCATCTAGATAAATCATGCAACTGATAAAATAGTAAATTTCAATTAAAGGATGAGGTATATTACATAGAAGAATACTGTATTACCAAAGCAAAGCTTAAAAGGAGCTCTTGTAGCAAATAAGTTCTTCTTTGTTAGGAAATGAACGCTAAAAATTTAGTTGGTGTAAATTTCGTTCAAGATTTTTATGTACTTAAGATGCCTAATGTATTTTGGGTTTATAGGTTGTGTCTTTAAGCAATGAATATGCCACACTAGATTAATCAGCTTTTTCCAAGTGTTATGCTTGATATAAATTATCTCGGAAAATAAAGACTTTCATGCAAAAAGTTATGAAAACATAGTTTGTACAATAATTGCTAATTTTATAAATAGTCATAAGTTTCTGGAAAGGCACTCCAAATTCCATATGATGATCAATATTCTCCATCGTATTGACTCTATAAGTTGCTGAGCTTCCTCCTTGCCACATTGAACTTTAATGACTATCTACATTGAGATTTAATTTTCTAAAAAAGCTTGAAGAATTGATTTGGTTTTTCCAATAAAAATTCAAAAATATTTGACATGCGTTGCATATAGGCATTTATATACTGTAAGGTTTGTAATATGATACTGTAAAGTTTTCTTTTTTGGATATCTAATATAAGAAAAATTAGAGTCTTGCGTGAAATATTTATTCTATTATTAACCATTTATATTTAAATCATTTTTACCATATAATTATAAGTATTTATTTTGTCCAAATATTCAACAAAATTTTGTTTCGTGATATATAATGATGCATCCAGGGTGCAAAGATACATTACATTCATGGCCTTGCACTTTACACAAATTGTATATTGATACTTAAGTAATAGGATGATTCAGGTAGTCTATTCCTTAAATACATAATGTACTAGATCGATATAAATGTCCACCTCCCATTCTTTTCCATAATGTTTCAATAGAAACATCAGTTGCTTGTGTAGTAACTAATATCATCCTGTCACTTACAGAGTGACCAACCTTGCACATAAGAAAGGTCAATCGCCCACAAAAAATAATAACCACTTCTTTGTTCATATGTATACACAGCATGTTTATGAAAATTATTTGCTTAGGTCTTATCCTCATGTTTTTATTGTATAACAAAATACAATAAGGGATAGGATTCTTAATAAAGTTCTTTTCTTGACAATAATAGTGAGAGGATAGTTACCCTTACCGAGGGTACCATTGCTTTTTTCGTTGATATTTCCTCAAGAGATCTTTTTTAATGTACCTCTTTTCATCAGTTGCATGATTTGTAGTAAATACAATTACCTCTGTCTCTCTCTGAAGTGTAACATTTACTTAAATGTATACTGACTCATAGATATTCTTAGAAAAGCAATAAACTATTAATTATAGAAATAATAAAAAAGAGAGAAAAAAAGCTCTAATATTAGTGGGAAAAATTAATTCCACTAAATAATTAACAAATTAATTTAATAAATTATTCATTATCTGAAACAAGAAGAAATTAACTTAAGAAATTTAATACACATATCTCTCCCTTTTAATCAAAATTATTATGATATATTTTCTGCAGTTGAACAGCTTTCAATGAGAATAAAAATGTAAAAATCCATAAATTAGATGCAGTTAAGGCCCATAAGCAACCTAAGATGCACGTAATTAATTTTAGTTAGGAAAATAATTTGGGATATCACAAATAAATTAATATTTGAATGGTATATTAATTGGTTATTCTATAAAAATAGTATAAAACTAGATATTGCAAGCAAAATGTGTGAGATACTTTCATTCAAGTACTTCAATGCCCACTGCTTGACTGAAGGACGTTAAGTACAGTTTGCTCTTCCCTGAGTTTTCTCTTATTTTTCAGGATTAGTTGGAAAGTTTGGGACTCGTATAGTAATGACTGCAACTTTTCCTTGCATAACGGCAGAATAAAAATTACTTTAATTGCATGCGAATCATGATGAGTACTGGTTTTAATGGATGTTGATGATGCTTGGTTGATGAAGGCATAGCAGAAGTAGAATTATTAACATGCATATAAATCATTACAAATAAATATCAGGAGGAGGCAAAACAATACAAATTGAAAAAACATCAAATATATTAAAAATTCATCTTATACAGCCAATACTATCACAAGGAGGAAGTGATACCAGTACAAACGAAAACCATCAGACAAATACATTAAATAATGCAAAATAAAATAGCTCAAAGGATTAATAATATTTTGATTAAAGCTATTCAAGAGCCGTGAATAATTCAACTAGTTTGGCATAAATAATTTCTCCAGTACAATGAGATAGCAGTTTTACAGTTAACTTATATATACTCTTTTAATATAGAAATGTAATTTATTTATAAGAAATTTCAGATCATCAAAAAATTCACAGTGCCTGCACCAGATGTAAAATGGCATTAACACTCAAGGACTACATTGTTTTTCTGCCAGGGCAACTACTAGGGAGGTGAAAGGACAAACTTTTACCTCCATTGTAAATACACTAAGTTTAGAGGAGGAAATGGTACCTCATCCATATCCAAAGAATCAACAGCAATAAGAAGAAAAACTTAGGTGTGATAAAATGTTTTCCTTGATGATATTTCTGATTGTACTTTTTAATTGTATGTGCATCCTCAATTGCAATGTGATAAAATTCATCTGTACTAGTAATATAGTCAAAAACTTTACTTCGAATCTTCAGATGAATGAAAAAAGAAATGTTCTCCATTATTGAGGAAAATCTCTTCAATTATTGAATTAATAAAATCATACAACGAAACACAGATTTCTTCAGTAAGGAAATTTTAGTAAGATTATTATTATTATGATAGAATAACTTCTTATAAACTTTTAGTTATTTATCAAAAATGTTATATTTAAATTTAGATCCATCCTCTTCAACATTTTGGATTTAAATGTCTACATACTGAGACAATTGAGCTTTGTACACCTCTATTGCAAGATACCCAATAGCATTTGCAAAAATGTACAACAGAACCATTTGAAACCTAACAAAGAAATTCACGCCATTGACAGCATAAATAACATACTGCTACCCAAGAAAGATCAGCTTAATATAGAATAGAACTAGAATTTTTATTTGGTATATTTATTAGCCTCCCATTCTCTTTTATACATATTATATAACTGCATTGCAGCCTTGGCATCTTCAACCTAAAATAAAATGATAGATATAGTATAATTAAATTTAGAAATCACAGATGGGAAAGAAAAATTTGCCAGGGAAGGATATATTTCTAACGACTTAGCAAATGACATAGATACAAATTAATTAAATAATAATAAATTAAATAAATCTATAAACATACCGAGGAATGTTCACCCTCTTGTAGTTTTATTCCCAATACCTCCTTTGCTAACCGTTTCAAGCTAGGAGTGTTCCCATTTGTTATTTTACGGAAAGGCCGGAACCTTAAGAGTAAGATGTAGAGAGATATAAGAAAAGCAACTTCATAAAATTAATTTACTTGCTTACATACACAAGAGAATAACATTGCATTAGAGACCTAAGAAAATAACCAAAACAGGGAGTTTACTAAGGTTTCATGTGGTTGATGATTACAAATGATAATAAATGAAAATGTTTAAGAAATTGATGAACATATTGGACAGAAATAATCCACGTAAGTCATACTCTCAATCAACACTAACAAGCAAGAAACTATAAAGCAAATAAACTTAGCAATAAATACTTAATACCGAGCTCTTTCTCAAATTAAAATGCTATACAAATTAATGAAAAATAAATTTAAAATAACACAATTACAATAAAACTGTATAATTGTACCAAGGGTAGATATAAAGTATCCCATTATTTCATATATATATATATATATATATATAATAAAAAATACATTTAAAAAATGATCAATTGTGAGAATTAAGACAGATTGAGCATTTTTATCTAGTGAAATGAAGGCAACATAGTGGTACTTTTTCCTCGTCAATTTACAGAAAAAATCAGTTATTTTGATAGTCTTCATACTTAGGAAGTTCGTGAAGACATGTTGGGAAAATGCATATGTAAGTACATACATATAAATAATACATCAAGTAGGATCAAGGATATAATTTCAAATGATACATTTCTACCACATATGGCCCAATTCTATAAATTTAATTTATAATTTTCTTTTTATACAATAATCATATGGATTATTGACAATCACATTAAATTGCTATTATTTATACGATTGTATGAGAGACCTCCATTGCCACCAGCTAGTAAGTTAATATTATTGCTAAAAAAGTGGCATTTATTAATTCAGCAAGTTTTTTCTCCAATTACAAGTAAATAACAAGAATTATTTTATTTTGAATCAAGTGAGGGATACATTTCTCTGTCTTCACATTTGATCATGATCGTGGCTTCAAAATCATTTTTTGGCATTTATTCCTATAGAAGCAGTGCATTGACAAAACTGGGTGCCAAGCTTTGACTTCAAGGTTAAATGGGAAAAACTCATAAATGCAAGTACTGAATTAAACAATGGAACCAAAGGTCAAGGAAAATTCCACAATGTATATAGTATATTTACTGGAAATTTCCAAAAAGATATTGTGAATAAAACATACAAACTAATGATTTCTTACTTTGAGGTGTCTCGAATCCTTTTCCTTGGATGGCTTAAATATAAAACTCTAAGATCATTTCTAACATCGTGTCCCACTAAAATTCGTCCTTTCAAAAACCCTGCCACAGCTTTCTGAGCCTCACTAAATTCCACTCCTAAAACAGCAAAAAACCTTATGATAAGTTAAATCTTCAAATGTCACCTAAATTAATATAACACTCAATGAAACAAAAATAACCAGCAACGTTGTGATTTAGAACAAGCTTAGTCTATCTAATAGCCCACCTTCATATTTGAAAAATAAATTAAATATTTATGATTTTAAGAATTTTTACTTTCCAAAACTAAAATAATATTTTAGCATATTTTATCACTTAATAAAGATCAGTTTCAATAAGCATGAATAGAGCATCTCCAATGGAACTTAAACATAAGCATACATAAATTAAATCAATTAAGCATATTGTAAATGAATTCTTCACAGCATTATTACAAATTATATGAACAACTGGAATTTCAATCATTAGAAAAGTTAGAAAAGAAGAGAGCGCATAAATTAAGAAAAATAATGACACAGAAAGAAAGCAGAACAACTGATAAATTATTTAAAATTTGCATGAATATCACTAACTTCCATTCCAAATCAATGAAGATGATATGTTTCTCATGAACATAGAGAGTTGAATTCCATTGTCTTCACAAAAAGAAAAATATGCTTCCAATCTATGAACAAGACTTGAGTAAATGAATGTCAAAGAAATACACTACTTAGAGATTATAAAAGCCTCACTTTCAGAAATACAAAAAATAACCTCAAGTTACAATTCACCAATTTTAAAGATGTTTTCTTCCAATGCTACGTAAAATTCAGAGTTAAATGTGAAAATTTATCCCTCATCATCAAGTAAGTAGTCGTAGGAATAACAATAAAATGTATAATAAATCTTATACCGCTTAGTAAGAGATATTCAAGAAGTAATTACTTCAATTGTCTCACCTCTTTCCATATCTTTGGGCCTAACACCACTGACACTCGTTCTATAATCGACCACATCTTCAGTTGGCTTTACAAAGGTGTCATATAAGCAATACCCAAAGCTGTTTACAACTGACACTCTTGCTAGAATGCTCTCTTTACCATCCTGGACACCAACCATTTCACAATCCAATGCAACTACTCTGGTAACACTGAAATTTTGACCAATATATATAATTCAAAGTACAGCAGGAGTAAGAGAGTTATTGGAGGAAAAATTGTTGGATTTCCTCAATTTTTAAAGTTTTAGAGAAACATATTAATTTTCCCAAGAAAATAGAAAATTTTATAGTTAAATATGGTTAATTTCACGTGAACTGGGATAAGGACTGTTAGAAACGCAACGAATAGAGTATGTAACAAAGATCAGATGGACAAAAGTCTTCCTTTGACATACTGATAAACAATAAAGCAAAATTAAATTTTTCTATTAAAGCAAAATAAAATACTAACTTTCATAAAATCGCAATATTCTTTCCTGGATATATTGCTATACCTACCTTCTCTCCACCACGGACTCGTTGCTCGACATAGACGATACCTTACATTGCTTTTGCCGTATTTGAGACCTACTTTTGACAGGATTCGATTTCTTCTTCACATGAGAAACATCACTAGAACTGAAGGCTTTAAAGCCAGCCACCTAAAAGTTAAAACATTGCTGATGGGTTGTCGGGAGCAATTTTAAGCTAAATTTGAATACTGATACTAACCTCCGTATACTGCCTCCAGTTCATAGACATTTCCATTTCTAAGAATTAAATTGTAAACTCAACGTGTAAGAAATCAAGTCGAAAAATTGTATTTTATTGTACAACTCTATTCAGATGCGATAGAGGAGGTAGAACAAAATATGATTATTCTCACCATACTCATTCAGGAGGCACGTAACATTTAATAATGTTATTAAAGTGTACTAATCTAACGGTATCTTTACTGTGGAAAAAATGAAGGTTAGACCTCTAATAGAACAAAATTTAGAGCCACAACGGCTTGCACGCACAACCACATGCATACTAGCGATTACAAAACTGAGTGTAGTATACACTTCTTTTGTCATTCCGGCGGTAACATCAAATTAAATTAAAGGAAGATAATATAAATAGATGTCATCTTTTTATTGATCGAGCGGTTTTACTAAAATATAACATAAATCCCCATTAGCGAACGGGAAAAAACAATGCAAAGAAGTTGCAAGATGTTTTCTAGATATTTCATATATAAATTTTCGAATAAACATATGTATAAATAGGGTTTAAAATATACACTACAAAGTGCGTCAAGAAATGTATACACATTTGAACTGTCATAGAAAATTTATTTCCCGTTCTACAATGCTGAATGTCTGGATATGGAAAGCTTATATACTGTGTGTATATATTTTTGACGCACCCTGTATATATATATACTTATATAAATAAATATACATATATATACTTTCAAGAAGTGCCTCACAATACGTTCCCATTTTTCCATCTATATATACAGTAGAAGTATTAAACAAAGTATGTTACTTTGAAATTAGGAGATTTTTTAAAATACTATGATAAGACTATGATACTAATGCGAATAATGAACAAATTTGGCATAGATCGTCTATAGTTCGAAGCCTGGGCGGGAAGAATGCTGTGGTAAGATAAACATAGTAAATCGAAGGTAATCAGGAATATGCTGAGGCAGTGACTCTTAATTACGATAGAGCAGTGTAATGGCATAATAAAATTTTCATAAAACTTATTCATTCGTTATCAGACATATCAACTAATTTCTTGCTGTAATTAAGTTTACTTATACTACTGTTTGCATATAAAAAAAAATTATTCCCATGCATTTCTTATGGCAGGATTCTTCCCGCCCGGTTGTTGAACCAAGGATATTATACGCAAAATATTTTCATCATTAGCATAAGTTATTATCATCGTCTTTATAAATTCTCTTAATTACACAATAAAATACCTTAAGAATATCCTCAACGAATAAAAGCTCTATGTACAGAATATGTATAAGTATGGCGTTACGTGAATGTAGGAGATAAAAGAGTTGGCAATTCCTCTATTATATCTTTGTCGAAATTTCAGCAATAAAAGCGAATAATGTTATCAACATTGCAATAATATTCATAACTATATGGGATAGAGGAGAGGTAACGTTAGTTCTTAGGGATTCAGTTTCTTTGATGCTCATCAGTATAACTTAATATCAATAACTTGTTTACTTCAAAGAGAGCAGTGAGAGAAATCAGTAAAATTTATTTGACTGAAATATTAATAACATTCTCATGAATATAAAAGGCGGTCTACTATCAATTTCTCGACATACTGTATTCTATCGAGTATAAGCACCACTTTTTCCCAAAATTTTGACCCCCAAAAAGTAAGGGGTGTATATACAAGGAATGTAAACAGTATACACTTGAAATAGGCATGGTATAACGTAATATTTGCTAAACAGAGGTTAATTAAAACGCAACTTGAAGTAAATAAATGTTGAGTAACGAGGTACTAAACGATTTATAAGTAGAGTAAATTACTATGTCATGAATTTTGTTACTGCAACCTCATGTCATTGAAAATCTAAGATTATTGTGCATTTTTTGTCTCTCAAACTTAGTCTCTTACAGAAAGAAAAATTATACAGTACTTAGAATATTTAAAAACATAGGTAACACATGGTCGATAATTTTGGACTGGAAAGTGACTGGATTCAGAGTTAATGTAATGCCTTCCTATGTCCATTCTCAAGGACCTTGGCAACCGATTTTCATCTTTTACCGAACAACCATATTTATCCGGAATGCATGTTTTTCGATGAACTGCGACAAATTTCAGGATATAATTTCCATCTATACTTCTATAGTATGAGAATGATATTGTTATATTTTAGCTTTCAATTTCGCTGTTACTCGATGAAAGTTTGCATATTATTTAAATGGTCCTCTTCAAACTACTTGTGGAATTTTAAAAACTTCTGAAGTACAATAAAGATTATGGAATGGGTCGTATGCGTTGAACTCCTAAAAATCTATCCTCCGCTTTAATATTGATCACTAATGTTTTCGTGAAAAATTATGGCGATGATACTGGAATTAGTTGATGCACTACTTTTTGTTTCGTAGAAGTTATTAATACATGAGTTAACGGCGTCTGATCCGTACAATTGACCCATTTTTGTATCCCAGCAACGATCTTATAAACAAACTTCAGCCTGCTATAAACCCCTATAAATGAGACATTTTCATTTCAGTTGAGTTCATTTAATTTTTTATTCTTTTCAAGTACCTATTAGGTATTTACATATAAAGCTAATTGTGATTAAATCGAGGGAATATTTGTATATTCGACTTAAATATCGCTAGTCCATTACACTACCATCGTCGTTGTTCAAATATGTATTGAATTGCCTATGCTTTAAGCAAATCATTATTATTTTAAGTTATTCATTATTGGAAATCTATGAGAAGTAATAGAAAAAAATATAAACTAATGGAATGATTTCCGTGAGATTTTAAAAAAATTATTGAAATCTAGAGAAGAGAGAGGTTTATATATAAATGAGAGAACTCCAGTAGAACTACTTTTCTCCTGCTTATATTAATAATATATGATCGATAGCATGAAATAATGAAATTAGTTATAATTATTAATATGCTATGTTAAATGCTTTATTTGAATATCGAGTTTGAAAGAAAACTTTTATTATTTTTCAGTATCTTCAGTATAGATAGAAGAATCATTAAACATGTCTGATCTGGACTGCTGTGAACCATCAAAAGTAATTTTCACGTCAACTCCAAGAGTGACTGTGAAATTTAATTTCGGAGAGGATAAAACAATCACTCTACCTTTTGAAATGGGAACTTCAGCAAGACAATTACGAGAAGAATTATCAAATTTACTTAAAGTTCCTGCTCATGATCTCATCTTATCTCACAACTCAAAGCTCATCAATGACAGCCAAACTCTTGCAGATTTTTCTATCACAAGCTGTGGAAGCATCATGATGAATTTGAAAACTAATCATAGCATTGATTTTTCATTGCTTTTAACTCAGATGTATGGAGATGTAAAAGTTCAAGATGTGATAAATGTGTCAGTGCCAATGGGTAAGTATAAATTTATATATATATATATATATATATATATATATATACATATATATATATTAATTAACTTTAACTTTATAAATATATATATATATATATTAATTAACTTTAATTTTTATTAATAAAACCTGATATTCAAAGAGGTTTTAAACTTAAGATCCTTTCTTGTTACTTACTTATTATTCACAAGTATTCATGTAGTTTTTATGTTAAAGCCATGAATCTTGGATACACAAGTTTTAAATTAGGAAGTGTTTTGTTCATCATTAGATATCTTGCAAAAAGAATTTAATGGAAATCTTGAGAGCATATATTGTATGTTATGAGCAATTTGATCTGGTGAAATTTTTTCCATTCAGGTTTTGTGTTCAAGGTTCTCATGACTCAGTGTTTTATTTTTAAGCTTGCCTATTTAATTTAATAAAGCAACCTTTGATTCTAAGATATCAATTCAAAAAATATTATCTCCCATATACCTCTTCATAATAAACCTCTTTTCTTTCTTTAGGTAAAGGAACTGAGCTCAGAAATTTATCTGTTGAAATAATTGATGGGAAAATTCTCAAATCATTCATTGGAGGTTACAGGAATCAATTGAGTGGCAAAGAATATCATAATGCTTGTTCTCAAACTTTCTTTAGCCAATATTTTGCTGGTAATCTTTTCTTCCTAGTGCATGATGTACTTTATAATTTCATTCATTGAAGGCTTGAAGAATGGATGTTTTTATGATGAATGCTAAACTTCCTTCTATATTTCTTCTAATATAATACTTTTAAAACATTGGTATCAGAGTGAGAATGTACAGATGATAACTCCCCAAAGCAGGTTATATTGAAGGTTGTCAAAAGAAACGCCTGCTGTGGCTGAAAATGTGTATTTTAAACAACAGTCTCTCTTTGCGGATGCCTATTACAAAATAAAAGATATTAGCAAGCATAAATATCATCAACTCTTATAAAAACTAAGCATTTTGCCCTTTTTCATTTCTAACAAAAACTCTAAAAAAGAATCATTTGATTCTCATCTAGAAGAAATTCATGAATCAATATTTACATATTAGCTTAAGAATACTATCAAAAACATCTATTTTAGATGAATGATTTTATAAAAATCCCAAAAATTTCAAATAACAGTTGACAGTAATTGAAAGTTATAACATGATTTTAGCAGAGTTTTACTAAAAGAATCATATATTGTAAGACTCGTGGGACAAATTATTTCCATCAGATTTATTCAATGAAACTAATCAAATTGTTATAATATCTATTTATAAATTCTAATTATTCATTCGCTATTTAGAAATTATGAAAGATTAATGGCTTTTTATTCCATATATAAATTTTGAAGTTAAGATAAAAAAATTACAGGTAAAAACATAGAAAAATATGAGAGAGAGACTCAAACTTCACCAAGAAAAGTTTCTAGAGCTGAGCAAACTTCTCATTCAGCTGCAACTCAGACTCCTGTGAAAGGTTTATTCATTATTGACCCTTTTAATCAGCTCATAACTCCACGAAGATATATAAATACTGCAGATTTTAAGGAAAAGGTAAATAATCTGAAAGAATTAAAGACTTTTCCGTAGATTTTGCCATTATATAATAATATAAAAGTGAATAATCATTTGGTCTCTATTAATTATAATTGAACTGTGATTATGTAACTACACACTGTAAGCCATCCTAAATGCAAAGGTATGTTATCAGTCAATGTTTATGAAATATAGCTTTGTTATTCAATTTTCCTCAGGTTTTCCTTTTTCAGCATAAACTGAAAAGTTGGTTATGTCAAACTAGGAAAGTTTTGGAGAGAAAGTCTGTCCAAGGCTCTGAAATTGTTGATGAAAATATAAAAATACCATCAGTTTTTGGACAAATATATGAAAATACTCATTCTGTTAAGAGAATGGTAGATAAATGCTATGCAGGAAAAATTAAAGTATTTTCTAATAAGTACTTTTTGATGAAGGAAATCAAGCATTTAATGATGGCTGAAAATGAAAAAAAACATTCCAGAGAATATTTTGAAAGGATGAGGAACATGAATATGGTGAAAAAGGTAAATAACTTGATTAACATTTAGATATCTCATTAATACTAACAGTAAACAGTAACACCTTGTAGTTTTGTGAGCCATATGAATGGATTGGGAAGAAAGGGCATAAGTTACGCATGGAGACGGAGCACCACATAGAATTTCATAAATGGGTAGAAATGTACTCTAAACTGGCAGACAAGGATATTCCGTATGGTGAAAGAAAGCTGTTGATTATTTCCTTAAATGAAATGGTAAGGTTAATTAATCAATTTTAAGTATTTAATAATAATTACATATTTAATTTGATATATTAAGTACATAAGTAAAAAAGCCTTCATTAAATGGTTTTGTTAAAATTAAAGACATCTTTAAATCTGGAATTATACGGTGTGACAAATGATTATATGAGAAAGTAGTAATATAGATAATTACTCATTTCAAATGCTTTCAGTATTAGAATTTTTAAAACTAATAAGCTCATATCCTTGCTGGGATTTTGTAAAATATAGCACTCTTATTAAAAATTAGCAACATTTTACCGATGGTGTTAGTAGGCTTCTTTGGGTCAAAGAGTATTCTTCTCAAAGAGTGCTATTTTTTCACTGTCCAATGATATGTGTGGTGTTTATCATATCTGATCAAACAAAAATTAATAGATTTAACCTCAAAAGTGAAATTTTGAACCATTCCACATTCAGCTTGCACACTGGCAAACAATTTTTAAAATGGCGACAGATTATTTTGGCAAACTTTACAAGAGCACAAGAAACACCAAAGAGAAAGAAGAAGATGATGTTAATTACTTAGTAGAAATCCAATTATGTTCTCTCAGATATTATGATAGCAATCAAGCATATAATGGATGGGATATATCTCTGTTGTGCCAATGAAGATAGTTCCCATTGTAGCGTAATGATGAACTATGGAATCAGGCAAGGAATTTCCTGCCTCCCAAGAGAAGAAACAAAGATAAATTGAAGGAATACTGAAATAACTCTAGAAAAGACAACATTATTCTCTCCTTGGTCCCAGACTAAAGGCTGCATTTAGGAAGTGATTCAATTCAATGATCCTCAAATATAAAATTATCAATAGACTTGAAGAAAATATAAAGGGGTATAAATCTCTACTAGGAATTACAAGGAGTGCCAGAAAATGCAGGACATTTGAGAGTAAAGCAAAGAGTTAATCATTTCTCGTCCATCCCCATGGCATCAGCTATCTCTATCAATTTCACTTGCCTATTGTCCAACTTGACATTATACTCCTTTTTGATAGTTTCTTGTACAGCTGAGTTTTTAGAGTCCTTCAAATGGGTCATCTTTGAGCAATGATTTAAATTGGCTGCCTCCTTTTCAGCGGTTGACATTGTATGAGGCATGTACATGATCATCAATTTTTGATGAATATTTTTTATGATTAGTTAAATCAAAATGAAGAATGTTATCAACATATGATATTAAAGTTTATCTGTTTTTACAAAATACCAAAGATATCTTCTGATATTATGATAAGTCTGATATTATGATACATATGATACTTGCAACCAGGCAATTGTAATAAATTTTCCATGATTGGAGCACCATCTCTGTATAAGGTTCAGACCTTTTATTTAGAGAAAAATAAGGTGAAATACTTATTTTGGAGCAAACTTCCTAATTGGATTTTGAGAAGAATTAATCAAAATTCACTGGGTCTAGGTAATATGTGATTGAAAATCATCATACATAGAAAAGGTACTTCTCTATTTTCTTCATTTCAAAGTGGATTTCCAACTCAATGCCCCTTTATGATTCAGCCCCGCCCTCCTTATTTCTCTCCCAACCCCCTCCTCCTTGGCCATATATTATTCTTGCTGCATGGTATTCCTCACCAAGAGATGATAATCATAGTATTATTTTTCACACCATAGGGTGCACATGAAATTCCAGTATATTATATGTGTTACAAGTAAACAATATTGACAGTTATAGTTAATGAGCTGAATATAGTTTGAACTTTCCTTCCATTTTTTTCTCTTTATGATCCAGTATGTATTATATATGAAGATAAATCCATTCATTGATACTTAGTCTTACAATCTGGTATCCTTATCATGTTAAGAATACTGTACTGTAATACTTGTAACGCGTGATGTCATAATAAATCTCTGTCAAAAATTATCTTTTCTATCTTCTTCATTTTGCAAGAAATATTTGGATTAATTGATCTTGAGAATGACTAATTTTAAGTATTAAAGTATATGGTCATGGTTCCCAATTTTTTAATTTTAGAATAATTATTAACACCTTAGAATTTATTCGTGTGCCTTGGAGAACTTTTCTAGAAATTAGAGCTGAGAACTATAAGAATAGTCTCTTGAATGTTCTGTGTCACAATAATTTTGCACCAAATTTACATCATATGTGAGTATTTTAAATAAAATTTTTTGTCACTGAGTAATGATAATAAATGTTAGTGATAACTGTTCATTTATAATAGCTTGAAGCATCTGGGAATGAAGATTCCTTTAAAGTTCAAGACCTTATTACCCAGGAAATTGATTTGCTTGAAGCTGGGCTGAAAGGAAAGGATCTTCAAACTCTTCAAATCATTATAGAGAAAACGTTCTTGGCATATTTGCAGAATTATGCTAACAAATGTTTTCCAAAGGTCTGTCAAAATTTTGAGGATTGTTCTAAATCTTTGTTAAGGACACTATTCTTGCCTTATGTGATATCATATAGAGATCTTGAATATAAATCGCTTTGTATGCCATAGGTTGAACAATTAACATGTACAAACCAGCAAGTTCTAACTTGCAAACATTGTAAGAAAGTGAAATTGGAAAGCTCATTCCGCAAGAATGCTAGTATGAGAAAAACTAATCAATGCAAATCATGTTTTTGGGTGGAAAATATGAACAAGCGGTATGTAGACTACAACATATATCAGCAAATGTTAAGATCCCTTCAAAGGGAGGAAGAAAAACGTAACTGCCCTTACTCTTCTGCCTTCACACTACAGGTAATGCTGCTTTTTTAAAAAATTTAAGATGAAATTTAAATAATTTAGAACATTTCACTGTTTTTCCAATTATTGTTTGCTAAAGCAATAAGAATCATTCACTTTTATTCATCAATATATTAAAAGTCTTTATATATCATTATAGATAATAGAAAATAAAAAAATATATTATATCTGCCGTGAAATATAATTTTTATTATTCTAATTATTATATATATCAAATGCACATTCTCTTCCAGACAACTAATCTAAGGAAATATAGTATTTTCTATTGATAAACAAGCATGATATAAATTCAAAAACTTAATTAGTAAAATTTAATATTACAAGCATTGATAAATTATTTGTATTTCAGGCTGAAGACATTTATTATATAGTAAATACGCTATGGCATGGGCAGTCCATTTTAAGCAGAAATAAAGACCTCACAAAACTCAGATTATGTCGTTTTGATAATGCAATTCAATGGTCACCATGGAATTGCTTATTTTTAACTTATAAGGAAATGCTCACTCATAACCTTGTTGATGACCCATTAGAGGTAAGTTGAAGTTGCAGATTTAAAATTTTCCAGCCTAGTTTGGATTATGATTTATTTAATACACCACTCATGTTATATAGTTTTGATGTTTTATCTGATAAATAGGTAAATGACAAGCTCCATGTAGGTTAAAGTAAGAATAAGTTCATGCTGCACTGTTCAATGATCCATCCCAAATAAGAGAAACTTTTAAGCATTTACATAAGATATACATAACACTAACTGTCAAGAATATAGTAATACTTTAACATGTATTTTTATTAGAAATTATTAAGGGAAATATTAATTATTTTACTACTGATGAATTCCTTTAATTCTTGGGTCAATTAATGAATTTGATTCTTTATGATGGAAGGTATTCAAATGTTTCTTAAGTGTATTATTAATCAGATGTACAAAAAATAAATTAAGTGTAAAATAAGAAGTAAAATTCTACATTTGAAAACATTAGTGAATTATGGACATAATATTATTATACTTTTTTGCTCAAAATTAGGTTTATGGAGCATGGTTAATTGAACAAGTAAGAACAAAGCATTTAATGGCGCAGCAACATTTCAAATATTTGTATAAGAAATCACTGAAACCAAATTATTCAATATCTTAGCATACAAAAATGATAATATGAGACAATATTAGGGATTATTGTGCAACAAAATTATCACCAATTAAATAATGCAGTGAAACTATTCAATAGAAATATGAACTCTATTTACCACATCAAAATCAACAATCTAATGTAATTTTACAATAAATTTACAAGACTGAGTTGAAAGATGATTCTCTGATGATATCTTAAATTGTAAATTACAATTTCTCTTGGACAAGTCCAAGACATAGGCTTCACTCTCTATGATACCTCTTTGGAAATAAATTTCTTTGAAAATGTTGGATGCCAAATTTTATTTCTTACTACAAAATTTTCCTGCTTTGAAAATTCAATTCCCAAAATATTCTCGAAAGACCAAATGATGGTTGTACCATCAAATTTAGACGCATGTTGTCATATGAATGGTCATTGAGAGTTATCATTTACTAGGGTATCAGAATATTTGACATTTTTCATGAAGATAAATTTTCTTTGTTTCTTTTTTTTGATCTTTGTTTGATTAAATACACACATTAAATTCATAGCAGTTTGATGAAATGATTATCAAGAAAATAATCTCCAAAAACAAGACCTTGTCAAATTATCGCACCAAAATGCTAAATTTTTATATAAAACATACAGATATTTTTGATTAGCAGGAGGTAAAATTACATTTTTTTACATTTGTCATATTTATATATTTCTTATTTTTAATATTTTCATATAAATCTATGATATGGAATACAGTTACACCAGGCTTAACGCGGGGGATACGTTCCAATAAGTTCCAGCGCTAAACGAAAAAGCGTTAAACGAGGCAACTAAACTCGTACATACTATGTACAATTACTGCCATAAACTGTGTCGCTTTTTTAATTTTTAATATAGTTAAAAATCGTTCTCAATTTTCCATTATAATCGCTTGACTTTATGGCATATTGCGTTCAACTTCATCGTCAATCCGGGTGGAAAGTTGTTTTTCCATTTCTTCAGTCACATTGCTTCAACGGTTATTTGAAATTTGTTGCAGAAGTCGTGGTTGTAGTTGCCGATGACACGATTTTTTTTAATTTTCCGTATTGATGAAGTCGTAAAATTTAATAGTGTATTTAATGCAGTGCCGATATCAGATTGAGATGTATCTGATTGTTGTCTACGTATATTATTGGTTTTATATAGTTTGTATATCATTGATAAAAATCAAGAAAAGAATTGGTCCCAGATGAGATCTCTTGAGGACTCCAGTTAAATATTATAAGGTTAATGACTTGAGGAACATAATTTGATATTAACCATTAGTTCTCTATGAGTAAAGTAACTGCTTAACTGAGATATTAGATTCCTGCCTATACCATAAGCTCTATACATAACTAGATGCTTAGAATGGTGCACTTTATCAAATACTTGGGTCAAATCACAGTAAATAGTGTCTACTTGCCGATGATCATGTACTGAGGCAATGAACAAGTGCTGAAATGATAAAAGGTCTGCTCCCTCCTAACACTCTTATCCACTCAATTACTTCTAAATCCATCCACACAATCACTCCTAAATCTATTTAGTTCATCATCTTTCAATTTTTCAACAAGTGGAGTAAGCCTATTAGAAAACAGATTAGAAAACTATGAGTCTTTAGTTGCTCAACTCGCTTTTATTGCCACCCTTTTTCATAAGAATTATGTGGGAGATTTTAAAGAGACTAGGAAAAATGCTATGGCCTTGGAATTTATTAAAGATAATGTAGACGGTAAAGGCTATATTGAAATTTCACCGCAGGTTTTGATGATTAATATGCGATAAGTTGCTCTGGCCTGAGCTTCTTGATATGAACAGATTTTTCAGTATTTTTCGGAAAATATCAAGACCAGAAATTTTTAGCATGCCCTGCACAGTATTTATTTGAAAAGCCTAACAGGATTTAGAAGGTGGTTTAAAATTTCTCACAAATTTAAGAAATGAGTGTGTTTTAAGTAAATTTCAAATGCATAATTACATGACAATTTGTAATAAAACGTGCTGCAATTCATCACTTTCCATTACTTTAAAATTACATTATCAGTGCTTACAGAAACCTATATGTTCAATATCTCATGAAAGAGCTAAGAGACTTTATTCACTAATGTAACTTAAAATGGTTAATACTTAAGATGTATAGATGCCTCTGAATATATTTTTCAAGATCCTAACTAACAAGGAGTGTAAGCATAGGTGTTCCCGAACTTTTCAATGAGACGATGGAGGATCCAAATTAGTTTAGGAGATAATGCTCAGAGATTGCAATTTTTTTAAAATTTCGCGCCATCCCAAAGCCTCTTTATCTCAGATAAGAGCTCTTCTCATTTTCCGTGGACTCAGAAGATCTGGTGCTTGAGTTAGTAGAGGCGTTCATAGATCTTGGTCGATCCGTTATTTTTGCGTGGTAGACGCTGGACCTGGCAACAGAATTTTTTTCCCTCTACGATTATAATTATTATTTGTCTATTTTTTCTTCCATTTCTTTAATGTATGAACCATTACAATAACAAAGCCATGAACAACGCGCAATATAGGAAGGAATTTTCTACTAGTATCTTAAAAATTAAGAGAAACCTTCATTTTCCTAACTCTAGATAGGTTTTCGGCAAGTAATCCTATTCCCCGAGAGCATTTTGTTATTGAAAGTTAACTTAAAATCAAGTTCGACTCACTTGGCCTGAATAAATATCTCCAATAAACGGCGGATAATGGATCAGTTACGCGGAGGGAGTGTGTGAGCGGGTTTTCTTTGTCTTCATTTTGCAGGCTGCTGATGACGGATTTAGGACCAATGCTATATTCTAGGACTTTAGAAAAGCATTCGGTGCAGTTCCACACGAAAAGTTACTGCAGAAACTCGAATCCTATGGGATTGATGATCATATCATTCAGTGGACAGAGTCATTCTTAACAAGCAGATGTCAACGCGTTGCCTTAATAGTGTTTTTTTTCTGACGAAGTAAAGGTTACATCAGGGGTTCCTAAGAGCAGTGTCATTATTGTTCCTCATTTATATTGACGATATCGTAGACAATGTAAAGAGTACCATTAAGACACTCTCGCATACAAAAAATATTAAACGCGGAAGATCCATCGATACTACAGCGTGACCTGTATGTTATCTCCGAATTGTGTGAAGACTGGCAGCTCGGGCTGAACGTAGAGAAATGTGTAGCAATGACCATTACGCGTTCCCCTACGAATTCGTCAAATCAATCCCCCTATCAGATTAGTGACGCAAAATTAGAATTCGTGAACCAGTACAATACCTTGGTGTCGTTTCCAGTAGTTATTTACCATTCAAAACACGCATACGAGGCATAGTGGGGTTAACTGATCGAATGACGAGACTATTCAATCGCATCCTTAGAGGTAGTCAGTTGAAAGTCAAAGAGGTGGCTTACATTTCATTAGTTCGTCCGTTGCTCGAGAACTGCGCGGTGTGGAATCCGCACGAGAAGGGGTTTAATCTTGGAGCTAGAGCGTGTACAGCGTAGAGCAGCTCGTTTCGTTAAGGGAGACTACGGGTTCGATAGCAGTGTATCAGAGACGATTAAAACCCTCGACATCTCTCGAGGATAGAAGAACCAAATATAGACTCAAACTGTTTGAAAAATTCCGGTGACTTACATAACGAGATACGCGAAATCGTGATTCTCGTACTTAGCGATCGTGATTTATGAAATCAGATGTCAAAAGAATTTCGTGAGATTATCGCGAGGATGGTTATGATCGGTATTTTTTCGCAGATAGTATTGGACGAATGAAAAGGATAAATAATTAGTTGAAGTGGTGTATTGACACCCCCTGCTGTACGCCATTAGGCGGTTCGCGGGGTACTTATGTAAATATAAATGAGGAATGATTAAGGGGCTTAAGAGTTCTCCACGTAAACTATTGAAGCATTTTAAATAAGGTAAGCGAGTATAGTTGTTAAAATAGTATGTAATTTAAGTAGGTAAATATTTAGTGTATAGATGTATAAATTGTGGGATGTTAGGGTGATGTACGGACCACGTGTGCCCTGATATCGCCACGGTAGCCGTGAAGGGCTGCCGGGAGCGCTGACTTAAGCCCAATTACGGTGAACCAATAAATTATATAAATAAGAAATATAATATTAAGTTCTATAAATAAGACAGAATATAAATGAAACCGTTATCCATCCAATGAAAATTTTGAAACATTCATTGATTTTTGACTTTAAATGGAATCAATGAGAATATTGATAATTTTATGGTAATCCGATCAGAAAAATCGAGAATGATCATCTTAATTTCATCTTGAGTGCAAATGAAAGCGCTATTCTTACTCAATGAATGCCAAAAGCCGTTTACAGAACTGTGACAGTGATTCAAACTTGAGTTTCAGCTATTCGTAGACTAACGAATCTTACAAATAGAAATTTTCTTGTAAAATATTACCATTTCCTAACCATTCTTGTCTAATATATGAACATATTCATTCTTGCTTAATTACAGATTCAAACAATACAGCTCCATTCTGATTGATTCTTATTCAATAGATATGCGAACGATATTTTTAAGTTTAAAACTTTAAATCCTTGCCAAATAAGCAATAATCAACACTTAATTTTTCATGATGATTAAAATATCCTCTAAGTTAGAAAAATTTTTGAACTTTAATAACGAAAGCAATATTATTATTGCTTTCGTTATTAATTAAAATTAATAATTATTAATAAATAATATTATAATAAATAATATTAATTAAAATTAATAATTCGTATCGCTGCACAGTGGGCTAGAATCGAAAAAAGCTGGCCAAAAATACAAAATGCGTTTTTTTGAGTGCGGACTTTGAAATTTCGCATGGTAAATCTCAAATAAATTTTGCATCGACTGTTAAAGTCGTTTGACTTAGTTCCCGCGCAATTAAGTTTTACAAGGGGTCAAAGTTGACCAAATTTCGGGAAAAACGGCCGTTTTCGATTTTTCGCAGAAATCTTCAATTTCAAACCAACGCTGAACCAAAACGAATAGAAGGTTGGGATAAAAAACTATTTCATGTGATAAACATATTCTTTATGTTTAATAGTGCTCAATTTGGATGGTCATACTTGAAAATTTGCCTACTTTACAGTACAAAATGGCGGACCCTTATTTTGGATGTGATTTTTGTATAAAGCGAGGAAAATAGTTGTGAGGGACATCGATGTACACGGAGTTACTTATACCACAGTACTTGTGAAAGCTTCCTGCAACAGGATCTGAAATAAAATCCTGCGCCTTTTTGCGCCATTGGAAAATAATTCGACTTTTGTACAACGATGCAACGACGAAATCCGCGCGGCGGAGCTCCGTCCTCCGTGGCGATCTAAGTTTCCAGATTGTATACGAAGCAAAACGGTTTTTAATGTCGCTTTATAGGATAAACAATATACATTTCACACTATTAAAACTATATTTAACAGTTAGGATCATTTTGTTACGTATAAAAACCCAATTTCATGTTCATAAATATCTCTTTTTTTGTTACATCTAAGGACGCAAATTTTATCCCTTACATGTGTAATTTTCGTTCTAAATGATGTATACTTCTTATTTATTACGGATAATATTCTACAGTATGCATAAAAATGCATTTAATGATATAATTTTTGTCTAAACCTCTGCCTAAATTACATTTACCGCCCGAAGAATCGGACATTCTCCTTGTGCCACTTCCTATTCATTATGCTTCTTTACTTCTTTGCTCAGAAATATCGATATTGTTATTGTTGTGTTGTATAAATGTCATTGGATCAGATTTTAGGCTTAATTTCCATATGAAGTACTGATTTGAATACTCAGTCTACGTATTTCTTTTGGTTCCATGTATTTTAAACGGGAGAATCATGCGCGCTGATGCAACCCTGGTATATAAGAATGAAATCAGAAAGATTTGGGTTTAAAACTTTTCAGTATAAGGTAAAAAGATGTGTATAAAACTAAGCGCTAAGTAAACATGTCAAAAAACTATTTCTTGGTAAATTAGAAACATTATTCTTTACAAAAAATGCTGAAAATTGGTTGGGATTTTCTCCGAACCGAGAAATTTGGATCCATTATTAAAGATATCTCATCTTTCTTGGTATCAATATTTGCCTCATTTTATTCAATTTCTAATAATACTGTTAACTTTTAAGTTTTATTTAATGGAGAGAAATTATGGGAAGTTATCCAAGGAAAAACCATGAGTTTTCGGCAAAATGAGTTGAAAAATGTAGTCGCCTGCTACTTTTCGTTCTATTTACGTAAGAAAAAACTTCCTGCGAGAAAGTTTCTCAGAAAACCCTGAATTAATTTATCCTTCAATTTTCAACACTCTATGTTCAACGGTATTGTCGATAACGAATTTTTATTACGACTGAAATGCGGACCTGCGCGCGCGGGAAATCGGGCGGCAGGCGATCATTTTTTTTACAATACTAAACTGGAGTCATGGAAGTACTAGGTAGATTTTGGAACACTATATCAGGAAAATTGACTTTCTCATTTACCCAACTAGAATTACACTTGAAGAATCTTCCGTTTTTACGGTAACTCTGCTCCCATTTTCTTTGATAGAGCGAGAATAAGAAATCATGTAGGTATCCCTTAAGAGCATTCTGCCCATCAAGATTTCCTTCTGAGTGTAGTTTTTGTATTCGGACGTTCATCAAAAGTTGCTTTTTACGAGAAAATGATTCATTACATCCCTTCAGCATAACATTGTGAAGCGTCAAACGGGTCATGTCTAAGTCGGACAAAGTATAGTATTCCTTTCGGAGAAAATAAACTATGAACCAGACGGAATAATTAAATCTCAATTCTGAAAGTGTAACAGAGATTTTTTAACATGTATATCTCCTTCAGCATTAGATTAAGAAAATACAGACGGTTGTAACAAATGAGAGAGACTCAATTAAAATCACTAAATAATAAATATCTATAACCCCTCATCTATATTTTTGCGTTGAAAATAATAAATAATATCCATTAACGTCACTTACCTGAAATTTCTTCTTCAAATTTTCTGCCCAGTTAACAGAAATATTGCAAATAACACTCGAGGAGCTTGGTATATATAGAACAGTGAACACTACTATAAGAGCACCGAAACGCCACTAACCTTCACCATAGACACGATGTAACTGAAAGCCTTAGAATATTTCGAAATGGAAAATGCTAAAACAATTCGAAGGGTAACCGTTTATCCTTAGGAAGAGCAGCTGAGTGTCATAAAACTATCCTTCCAGATTGTCCTAAGCAAAGGTTTACTCGAGGCGCGCGAAGGATCAGACGAAAAATGCCAGATGTGTGATTTCTTTTCCTTGCAATTGAGGGTTAAAGAGAAAGTTCAGTTTGACACACAGTATAATAACATCAGAAATTGTTAAACATAAAATGGCACGTATATCATCTGGAAACTTAGATAGACACGGAGGACGTCCCTCCGCCGCGCGGATTTTGCCGTTGCATGGCTTTAGAAAAATCATTTTATTTTTCGAAGGCAAAAAAAGGCGCAGGATTTTATTTCAGATCCTGTTGCAGGAAGCTTTCACAAGTACTGTGGTGTAAGTAACTCCGTGTACATCGATGTCCCTCACAACTATTTTCCTCGCTTTATACAAAAATCACATCCAAAATAAGGGTCCGCCATTTTGTACTGTAAAGTAGGCAAATTTTCAAGTATGACCATCCAAATTGAGCACTATTAAACATAAAGAATATGTTTATCACATGAAATAGTTTTTTATCCCAACCTTCTATTCGTTTTGGTTCAGCGTTGGTTTGAAATTGAAGATTTCTGCGAAAAATCGAAAACGGCCGTTTTTCCCGAAATTTGGTCAACTTTGACCCCTTGTAAAACTTAATTGCGCGGGAACTAAGTCAAACGACTTTAACAGTCGATGCAAAATTTATTTGAGATTTACCATGCGAAATTTCAAAGTCCGCACTCAAAAAAACGCATTTTGTATTTTTGGCCAGCTTTTTTCGATTCTAGCCCACTGTGCGCTGTTATGATGAAAATAAATAATTTCTTTTGAAAGGATGATTCATGAACTCGATTTTTCAGTGCTTTGATGTTTATTTTCGATGAGATTTACTAGTGTTATTTCATGATTTTATTATTATAATATAATAAGATAATATTTTTGGGAAAATCCATATTTGGATTTTTTATTATAACTTATGTTTTGCAAGTAGTCTTCTGGCACTTTACTCTGTCCCCTTCGTAGCCTCAACTGCTGGCAACGATATCGGAATAAATGCTGATCACAAGGAAATAGTAGCAACAACGAAACTGTAATATAGCTCCCGCTTGTAATATAGAGTTCATTGAAATTACTATTGTGAAAAAAATACATTTTTATCATTTTAGTGGATGAAAGAGGAAAATCTGCCTCAACCAAATCTGCATTCAATTCTTATTTGCACTTTCGATAATATTTCTATTCTATATTTCTTTACTCGTAAACGCTACATCTCACTCGAATAAATATCAAATTCTATTCAATAAATTTTAAAACTGGAAACAGGTGTAATTTATAGCTAAGATTTTACTTTTAGCTTAACATAAAATTTATTAAGACCTCTTTTCTCAGAGATGATTGTAAGGAAAGCAGAAACTGAAATTGGAGCGAAGAATACGAGCCTGTAAATGGTCGAAAAGTTGTGATATCATTACGTACCGTTAATTCCACCCTCATTCATTAGAATCCCATAGTTGGTGAAAACATATCGAAGAATATGAATGTAGTTGTAAATTCTCCATCAGTTTTATGACTTTCCTCTGTAAGAATAGTCTCGCTAATGAAAGAATTGTACCTAAATATTCATTGGATGGATTCCTATGTTGAGATGAATATAAATGATATGCCTTAAAATGAAAATAACGTAGATTGAGAAGGTAATTGAAATCTAAATCATTGCATCATCGATTGAATGCAGGTTCTATTCCACCCCTCGCTCAGTGTAATTTTGGGGGCCATTGAAATACTTATAATATTTTCAAAGCGTAATAAGAAGCATATATAATATTGACAAATTATTTATAATTATTCCCAGAAGAAATGAATACGATATCAAACGATATAAATCCATCCATTTTAAGAGGAACCCTCTCAGATCTAAGCCCTTTTAATTTAACTTTGAGTAAAATATATTTTAGACGTAAAAACGAATCTTAAAAATGATCAGAGTATAAAAGATAGAACGAAACGATAGAAGTCAGCCTCAAATTTATTTAATTCCTTCAAAGAATTAGTCTACGAGGAAGTTTCTTATGCTTCGACTGTTATATAATGTTGAGAAGAAGTGGATTTAGAAAATCGGGGTCGGTTATTAATGCCGCTTTGGTAGTATCCATTATATAGAGGGGGGACTTATGTAAAGAAGCGATCGTTAAATTTGTTTTGTGAGGAGATCAAGAATTGATATTGTATCATGGATTGCAGCCCCCCTTTGAAGAAACTCTTCTGAAGCACGTACCACTTCTCGAAATGGTTTCCATTCCCATTGAAAAAGTTTGAGGTGATGATGGATATTCAACACAATATAGAGAGCGAATATCTGAGAGTATGTGCGGTAAAGTAAAAGATATTTCTGTGTGCGAGAATAAACGCCATTGTTTGGACATATATTTTTGGATATTGCATCTTTACGAACATTTTATGTTTCTACCACACAATATTTCTAGCATTTTTTGTATGAAAAATGAATTAATGTGTGACATAATTCACTTCAAGCTTATCAATTCCAGGAAATAAAAGATCTGTTACGATAATTTATAAATAAGTTACAGTTAGTTTTGCTCAATAGAGTGTAATGGGGTATGAGGGGTATGAGTGTATGCAATATGAGAGGTAATTAAAAATATGTGTAAGAATCTCCGCTTTTCATGAATTTGTTGAATATGTTTGTGAAGCTTTTAAAAGATTTTTTTTGATTGAATTTATCGGAAAAAATTATATTCCAATCGAATTTGATCGACGAGACAAAAACATAGGAAAAGATTAACGTATTAAAATTAATCATAACGTATGATGTTTTTGTTAGTGATTCTGTCGGAAGTATTTTCATACCAATACCTCCTTAACGTACATAAATAAGTCCTCTATCGGTTACACAAAATCACACACGAGCGAATCAAACTTTGAGGTCTTCAGTCTCAGTTGCTTGCATTGCTATATCGTCAAATTGATCGAAAACAAGAGCGCCTGTATATGAGCCCTCCATTTTGCGTACAAATAATAATTCGATCGACGACAACGGAAAACAATCGCATGCGTTAGAGGTTTCGATTTTCTCCAATCGCTGGAAATTTTCGTTAGGTTCTTTTTAAATTAACCGTTCGTCGGTGATAATCCGAAGCCTTAATACTATTTTTGCTATTCCCCGCTGTCGAGAATGAGCATTTGTGACACAGAATCGAGTTCTATGCGACGCTCTCATGGAATGTCCGTGGTTTTCGATGGGGCTCTTCGAAGGGTGGGATTAGAGTGACGCTGTGCCACAGAGCCGATTAACTCTGATTCCATTACCTCGGCACCTTCCCCCTCACTCTGCATTGGCCTCCCATCCGATACTCAAGCACTGCATCACAAGCTGTCATATGCATTGCTCCGTTGTACCGATTGCAACGATCCATACCGTGTCTCACTTTTCACTCGTGCTCGGTTAGAAGTTCCTACATTTTTGTGTTATTAAACTTTTGGCGAGCGAAATGGTAGCAGTGGACATTCGCCGCTATAGCGGATGAGGCGAATGGAGCGGCCTCTAGAAATTCACAGTGGGTGAGTTACATAACTCAATGTGCCTATAATTTTGGCGATCTTCTTCTCTCAGTTTGTGGGCATACTGGACTCGTAATCTTATTTTCTCTCAAAATATATAGAAAAGAGTTAAATGTTACATGGGTTTTAAGAAAATCTGTAGGTATCGTTCTCATACACGGTGGTTCTTATGCTCACAAAAAAGTCAATGGTAAAACTGTTAAGTTTTCGTCAAATTTTCATCTCTCTCGCTCAGTTTATAATTGAGAAAATAATCCATATGCTTATTATGCAATAATTCATGTGCATATGATCGTTTGTTTTGCAGATGGAGTCATTAGAGAAGTTGTAGTGTCCTCAGAATTATCATTTATTATTGTGGTTTGATAGATGAATGGGCAGGTAGGGAGTATTCTATAAGTTATAAACGTATTATCGTTATAAAATTTCCGAATTTTATAATATTTCTACTTCGTTCAACGCACGTAGGATTCTGGACATGAACAAACGGATGCTACTTTTAGGACTTTACCTTTCCTCCATCTCTTGGACCAACTTCATCTATGCCGAGTGAGTATTGAGTACACTTTATATTTATTTAATTTGCGTAGCCGTCATTGCGAATTAGATCATAGCCTGCAATGATATAGATAATTCCTCCTGAAACAGCACTTGCTAGTTTAGCTATGCTTAAGTTCAAAATGCCTAATCGACCAAAATAAAATTATAGCGAATTGTGAGTATTTTGCGAAAAAATTAAATGAGTTTCGATTTATAATAGTTGTTACTCGTGAGTAGAAATAATAATTTTAAATGGAATTGAGTTATGTGCGGAATCGCATCTTTTTCTCGGATATTAGCTCTTCCCGCAGTTCCGAATTTTTTATAACGTTTTAGAATATCAATGATCAGCTTTTATTTAAGATACTCGCAAAGCTGTCGAAAATATCTTAAGTTATTGAGAGAGTTAACTGTAAAACACGCAGCTCTATTTTAAAATTTAAGGAGCCTATTGTAGTGATAGATATAGTGTTGAATCCAAAAACTATATTACAATAATTACTTTTATTTTGTCTTAATTTATATTTAATACCATTTTAACATTAGTACCACGACAAAGTAAATGAATGCGTTGTATATAATCAAATAAAAATTTCCTCGATTGTTGATGTTAAATCCTACGTTATATTTATTTCGCTAAGTCAGGTCAATTGAAGTGTGGCAGTTTCTGGTTAAATTTAAAAGAAATTGATAAAGTGTTAAGGAAGAGCTTGTTATAAGTGTAATACATAGATTATAACAATTCCTTAGAAATTATTCTGAACATCGTGGCTCAAGCCTCATTATTTTATGTATCCTATCACGGAGAAAAAGTACAGAATACGAAAGAAAACTATTGGAGACAATGTAATGTGAATTGAATGCTATATTTTTCATTCTACAAAATATACTTTTAGACTTTGAATAATTGAATATTGAATAGTAGAAGTCAATCCTGTTGCTACTTGAATTTCTGGTCGGGATTGTTAATCATAGATACTTATTAATATCTGTGGATATTAGACGATCCCAAGGAAGAATAGACTTGAAATTTGGAGAGCCGGGTTCGATTCCCGGTCCTGACTTTTTTGAAGTCCATTCTTCCCTGGGATCTTTCCTCAGCGCACAGCGTGCACACCCTTACAACACACAAACACACATTCGACGATCATGAACATATTCTCTTCTTATTTTGTAAAGTTATCGCTTTCATCAGATGATGTGATTAGTGAAGTTAATTCATTTAATAAAAGCGGGAATCATCGCAAACAACAATTTCTTAAATATAGATTTATAAGATGATAGAAATATATATTTAATTTGATTCCTGTGTATAAAATTAGTTAGTTGAAAACGTAGATATGAATGCGGATTGCGTTTTAGTAACGTCTTAGATTTAACAGTTTAGTCTCCAGAGAAAGTTTAGTAACGTAAAAAAAACACACAAGAATAAGACGTGATCGTACTTTTTCTACAATTTTCCACAGGATCCACCGATGCATTTTCGAGAATTAAGTTCCTCGTCAGAAAGTTAAATATTCTCCCAGGAGGATAGCTCTTTCCTCAAAGCGTCATATACTCAAGAAATGAAAAAATTATTAGCTTTTGAATTAGTTTGAGTGTTTAGTAAAATAAGCGCTTATCATTTTATGTATAGCTATGGATTTAGGAAATGCAATTTCTAGGTAAGAGAAAATATACTGCTATGTAGGAAGTATATATAAAAATCCTAAAAAACCTTTTCAAAGATTTCAGTTTCAGCTAAAATATCAGTAATGAAATTTTTATCCGAAATTTATTGCGAAAAATCTTCATTTTTGACTTAATTACTATTTTCACTTACATTATTTCTCTCTTATCTATATTTGTATCATTTCATAGAAGATAAACTTTGTAACTATAAGCAAATAAGTAAGTAATAACAGCAAAAATATTCAAGGCAGATGTTCTATTTTTTTTAAGATCAATCATAATTAGTTTAGCGAATTAGCGATTCATAACTTCGTAGTTAAGCTTCGATTTATCATATATCAGAAAATTTTTCGCCATTTATTTTTTGTCTAATATCTTATAAGAATGTTTTAAGATTTTCCTTCTTCCAAAATTCACTTAATTTATAGGTTTATACGAAAAATATTAATAATCTAATTTCAACTTCTCAATTAATAAGAATAAACTATTTATTTCATTTTCTATACTTTTTCTACATTTTGAGTAGAACAGTAGGCGAAGTGAACACTGCTCGCAACCTGCGGAAAGGGAATATGATTGGCCGCGGAAATGTGTGCATTGAAAATATTTCGGCACTGATATGATTCGAGTGAAAGAAAATTTTATCGAAAGAAATTTTAGAATAAAGGCCTCTGATAAAATGCAGATGAGACAGAGACCTTGGAGATTTATTTCATAAAATATGTGATTAAATTTGACGGTTACATCCTAATAGCAGCCGACTCTTTGAACTTTGCAACTCTTTGTATCATTCAGATTTGTTTAAACAATCTAGGAAACAATGAGAGCATTGGTGCAAGTTCAGAATTTTGATAGCCAATAGAGAACGTCTAATCAATATTTTATTGACCACTTAATTCTGCGATAGCAGCTCGTTAGGAATCAGTTACCTATGCAAGGAAAATAAATAAAAATAGGAGAGGGCAAAATGCTTACGTTTGTAATATTTATTTAAATTGAAAAAAAAAATTCTTGAGACCTTATTAAAAAACTTGTTTTTTTTAGCTAACTCAAAATTTAAAATTAAGCCGTAACTCAAAAATTTAACGAGCAGATAATGAGAATTAATATTTGAATAAATGTAGTTATAATAAAATAATTTGGTTATCGAAGGTATTTACATATCGTGAACAACGAAAATTAAAGCAAGACAGCTTTCTTTTACAATTTAAGTAAATGTTGATCTGTTCCGAAGTACTTTTTAGAATTACATTTTTAAAAATTAATGAATTATATTTTCATGGACGTTAGCTTGTTTTTAATTTGAATCCTGATGAATTAAAATCATAGTAATTGATGAGAAATGTCACAATACATGCAGTTTAGTGCTAAGTCGGAGACAGGATCAAAGTGTCCATTATATACGATTCAGTTTTTTTAGTTTCTTTTACGAAAACGATTAAATTGCAGTTTGACCATATTTGGAATGTAAGCTCCGTAAGCACAGAATAATAGACTATTCAGAAAGGAATTTTTACAATTGTTTGTTACTGTTTCATTCAACTTTGGCCGCCCATCGGCTGATGTGACCATTACCCATTTTACCCCATATATTATAATGATAAACCTGTTTACATACAATATAATACTTTATTTGTATTATTAAGTGTTATAAATATAAATTACCGTTAAAATTAACAATGAATGAATAAAAAAATAAGATCAATTGAAAGAGAAACGGTATTTTGTTTCGAAAATTAATTTACAATCTACTCAAGCAAAGTCTTCATCCTCTCCTTCAGTACATGAGTCAATTTGTGAGAACCAAAATATCGTATTCATTCTTCGTTCACGGACTGAACTACTCTCGTTACGGTGATAATATTTCGGGTCACTGTCTTCATAAAATAAAAAATTGTTTTAAAGTTTTACTGCCAAGAAATAGTCTGCTAATATTTTTTTGTGATATTTTGTTGAAACGGGCCTGTATTTGCCTAACGGTAGTTTGTTTTCATTTGCGTCTATTTTTTATACTGTCTTTTAGTTGTGTTACGAGGAACGTTGAATGTCCCAATAAAACGCATAATTTTTTTCCTTTTCGATGGATTGTTCCATGGCTATCCCACAAATTTACAATCCTATTTGGGAGAAGAAGTAGCCTATTCTATCAATTAAGTGAATTTACAAATATCTTTATGGTTGCATAGCATTTTTATGTGTTTTTTATCATTAATGCTTGAAAACAAATTCAGAAAAATTTCAGAATGAGGAGTTCACATAAAAGTAAAGTATTCGAAGAAGGTAATTAAAAAATAATAAGCCTTTTAATAAGTCGTATTCAACTGGTCACCCTTGTTCGATCATTGAAAAACTTCGTGTAGTTGAGTTTGTTGAGACGTGGAGAATGAAACCTTAAATAACGTATGTATTCTATTCTACCTCGCGAAGTTACTTTTTGAGAGCCACGAATGAGAACTAATATTTAGCTGTTCATATTATGTAAACTATACAACTAATAATTAACGATTAATAAAATTTTACCAGTTGATCAAAATAACGATGAATAAAATTTTACCAGCTGTCGAGTTGTATGTAATTTGTTCCAAACCTTTTCATATTGTATTTAATTAGATCAGGATGAACGTTAGCATTTCGTTAATCATTTGAAGAGAAAGTTTTATTAACGGCTGATTATTTGTTATAGGCCCTAAAAAGTTATACAATTTTCATAAATTTTTTCACGCTTGGTCTTTCTGCGGCTATCATCATTTATATAGTATAATAATCTGCTGAATTCCGTAACCAGAAATATTTGTTTAAGGACATTGACGAAAATAAGGGACGACATCTACGACAGGTTCCTCGTTTCCTCTCAGGATAACCCTAAGAGAGAAAAAGGAATCAATAGATCCAAAAATACTGACATTGTAAAGACTGACGCTGACAGCTGCATTATTAGGTACGATTGCTAATCTTCCCGTTGCTCGGAGGAATCTTAAAAACTGGTTAATTTCTCTTCTTCATAACTAATAAGTTGATATATATAGAAGCAATATAAAGGGAATATAAATCTCTGATAGAGTTTGTTATTGTTGAAGAATTTTTTATTATTTAATCATAGTTATTAAGAATCTTTAAAATTAATATTGAATGCTAACTTTCTTATTTCGATGTTTTTCCTGTTTTACTTTTATGGATTTTCCTCTACGCTACATTTATTATTTTCAATTGTAAAAAAACATTCATAGTGCGGTAAGCTTTTTAATATAATATAATATAATATAATATAATATAATATAATATAATATAATATAATATAATATAATATAATATAATATAATATAATATAATATAATATAATATAATATAATATAATATAATATAATATAATATAATATAATATAATATAATATAATATAATATAATATAATATAATATAATATAATATAATATAATATAGTTGATAGCATATATATTTTATTATGAAAGAAGACCTCGTATATTCTTCATATCTGTGCTTTAAATTGCTCAATATGAGGAATATACGAGGTCTTCTTTCATTTACTAATGGCGTTTTGCAAAGGAAGATCAGAACATATTGATTAAAATATTAAGTAATCCGAAAATTAACATTTTAATAGACGGATTATGATTTTTTAGAATATATTCTGAATTTCACTGTATATTATCTCTACTGATTATATCTTCTGAAACTGTCGTTTTGTATATTCAGCATATGAACCTTACTTTCTTTTCTAATTAGTTTTATTCGATACGATTGGCAGTTTGTATAAATCTGTAGCATAAGTATTTAAGGAATGAAAATAAATCGGTCGGATTTCTAATTATTATTACTATTAAGGTATCTGCAGATGATTGGGTGCATAAAAGCGTTTGACGATATCTTCATTCATCTCACAAAATGTTAGAAGAGCGGAGAATTCACCCATAACAAATCTATTTTTGGAATAGAAACTATGACACTGAAAAGAGTTTTTTTCTTATTTTAATGTTAACTATTATCTAACTCATATCTTCACCTATGGCAATTTTTCCCCACGAATTATGCAGGCAAGTACGGAAAATATCTCTTTGATGAAATTTTCCCTCTCTTTATTTATCTCTGTTCTGCGAACGCGAAAAGCTTAAGGGTTAGCCGGAGTTGATAGTCACAGTTTTTTAGCAGCGGTAAAAATAATTTATGGATCGGTCGTTGGTGAAACGATCAAGACAAAAATGAGTGATTTCAAACGGATTTATAACTTATCAAAGTAAAAAGTTTCTCTTTCTCATTTATTACTGTAATTCTCATAAAAGCCCAATATATGTATGCTGTATTTCATTATATATCTATATACATATCTATGTATATATGTATATATCTCACACTATAAATCTATAAGTAGTGAAGTTCAACTGTTCTTTTATTCCTTTAAATGTAGAATATTATGCTGCAGAAAGAGCGGATTCAGTTGTACTTATATTAGTCTATAAAGGGGAAGGCAGAGATCAGAGTAAATCATTGAGGTTAAAATTCGAATGTCTATGCTACGAATGAATGAAAAACTAGAAGGTTGTAAAGAGGTCAACGAGATTCGTATTTTTAAGCACTCGGAGTATCACCAGGTCGAGTCACTGCATTGGATTTAAAGAGGTTTAAAGATAAATGGATAGGGATGAAGTGATCTGGTGACATAGCACTACTTGCAAGAAGCCAACAATAGGTTGGCGTGAGAATAAAAAAGAGGAATTGGAACAAAGAGAGACTGGAAACGAGGTTATTCACAATTCCCCCGTCAAATGGGAGAACTTGAGAAAAATAAATTTTGTCGAGAAGGATTTCAAAACTTAGAAAGAGAGCTGTAATAATACGAGCCGTCGTATTATAGCAGAGAATGTTACATTCTGCATTAAATATCCTAGCCTCTTGAGACGTTGAAAAAAAGGATAAAAACTTCATCCAACGAGAGCGTAACATATTTTCTTCATCAACTGGTTGAGAAAAGTGACACAACCCGAGTGACCCCAGTTCTAATAGATTTTTCTCCACAATCGACTCCTTTCGGGGAGAAGAGGAAAGAAAGTTAAGACATAGTATCCACTGACCTAAAACCTCGTGTATTTATAATCTTTCTTCGTATCTTTCCATGATATATACAAACACTGCTCTTTTGATGACGCACATAACTGATTACGAAGGAAACGAGTAGAACTTTGAAATGAATGCGTAAGTGGACGTTGTTGTGCCCATTTCACTTGGAATTCGAAGAGTAAATGAAAATAAATGCCGATGAAAGGTGAGAATTATTATTTTTGAGAAAATACAGCGAACATCAAACCAAAGATAATTTTAATGTCAGGATAGCGTGATTCAGATATAAAAATCATGGAAAGCTTAGAGACGAATGCGTAATTCTGTACTTGCTATATTTCGGTAGATAATTTGCGGTAATGGAAAAATACTCATCAGAGTTCTATTTAAATTTTTTAACCTGATTCGTAGAAGAAAAAGTAGAGTTTTTCCGTCATTTTAATATATTTGAAAGAGGAATTTTTAGGGCATCAATTGAAAATGCTCGACATTGTACCAATCCTACGATACCTGTAACACATAATATTGGAACTATGCGCTGATATCCTAAGATATGTAAAGTGGAAGTCGTTCGCGAAATCTCAAAAGTTCCGCAGCGAATGACGTGACTCAAGGCTTTGATACACCGTAACTGCGGTAACATCTCGGGCTATTGAATATCAAGCTAAAGGCAATTCTATGAAATAGAAACTTACATACCGTAAAAGGGATTCATTACTTAAGCGTTGGTTGCGTCTCAAAAGATACTCATCCGAGCCAATGAAGTAGTTTGATTGAAATCCCCAGTCTCTGTCCAAAGAATAAGGTCGAAGCCGATGAAGCTGCATTTTGCAATACATATTCCGGATGAAGTTTCAGAACTTATCAATACTTTCATAAGTTGAATCGATCATCTTTTTCACCAGTCAGTAGATTTACCAAGTCACCGATTAAAAGGCACCATAATGGCTCTTTTGAGATGGTTAATTCGTAGTCTCTTACGAATCCCTCACATTTGGAGTACATTCCATCAGGATACACATGTGTGACATTCCAACACATTTGATACGGGATGATTGAAGCTTCATACATCCTAGTATCTTACTAAACACGATTACAGAATACAAATAAATGTGTTCTGAACATTATGGGTTGAGGAAGAATTTTTTTTTGTTTTTTTTTCAACCACTTTTTAAATTAAGAAAATAGTGGATAAACTCTACTCCAACTTCAAAAGATATCTCGAGGCTTTAGAAAATTTATTCACACATTAAATTTTACACTTTTTTAGTAATAAACATCATGAATAATGTTAACCAAAATTTACCTTCAAAGATTTTGATGATCAGTCGATTAATGCGTGAAAAATATTTTCCAAGGCTTTGTAATGTTTAGGTTTTGTATCGTTTATTATCTTTGCTATTTTGTATGAAATATCTAATTTCGGAAACTGTGGTTGAACGGAAAACCTATGTTTCATTCACTTCCAAACCACTAAGATTTATTTTTGAGAAAAAATTCGCTAATTGCCGCTCTTTACTGACTAAAGTTAATGAAACTTGGAAGCCAAATTTCTCTACGAGTAGATAATGCAAGAGAGAAAGAATATTACTTTCTTTCTCATCAAATTCACTTTCGCAACACATGTTCGTCAAGTGGCTATGAAGAATATTCGACTCGATATAGTCATTTCCTAAGTACTCTGAAAATGATGCTAAAAATTAAGTTTTCGGACGAAATTTAAATTCCCTCAAAATGTTCTCTACCGATAAAATTCTGCAAGCCACATCATTGATCTTACGTCAAATGTTATATTTTAAAATGATTGATCAAATAAATTCAACATTAGGGCTTAATCCTATCATTTTGTCGAATCAATGTCAAGCAATTTGGTTGAATTTCCGTGAGATCCCGTGTTTTAATTTGTTAAACCTTTGTCATTTTGGCTAATTCTTATTGTCTGAATATTAGTTATGAATCGTGTACCCATAGTATGCAAATTAAAAAGTGTTGATGAGTAGAAATTCATTATCTCCCCGATTGTCCGAGGATATTTAGAATGGCATTCCATATTCCTGTAATTCAATCGAGGCGAAAAGTTTCTCAGTCAGTGCAACCATTTCGTTAAAATGAGGGACTAATCGATGTTTAGAACTAACAAGGATGGGTGCTATCACATCTTCCAAAAACCTTTAAATGCTCTTCTACAGGGCATGCCTCTCCTCTAGTCTGAGTGCCGCCCCAGGTTCTGACGTCATCAGTCAGTCGTCTGCTGGCCCAGTGTCCCCCGTACGCCACTCGCGACGCCGAGCGTCGTTGCGGAAGAGACCTAGTCACGCTGCCAGACGTTACCAGCCTCGACTCTCGCTTTGTGCCGGACAGTGTTTGGCGCCTCCGTCCGTTGCTGCCGTCGCCGAATCCTCTGCTAACCGATCTGATCTTTTCCATCGGAATCTCCTCCTCCTCGGGAATTTAGTAACGAGCAACAGTCGAGACCGTTTTAGAAAGTGCGCTGTTAGCAAACGTTTGAACGGAACGGATAGCCGTGGTTTGGAATCGGTTCTGGAAACGGAAGTATTGTATTCAAGAGGTCCTATAGTGCAGCTCGTGGTGAATATAGTGGTGCAGGACTGGAGCCAGGGCGACCCTGACAACAAGGCCCAGCATGCAATCAGAGTGGTGGATAAAATGGCGGAGCAGCTCGGAAATGTGTCAGTGTTCGTAAGTTCTAGGAGTGAAAGCACGGCGGCACCTGGTGCCGTGACTAGCCTCAGAACTTTCCGCAACACGGTGCTCGATTATTGCCACAAAAAGCGTAAACTGTGTTCCGGTTTGGATAGTTTGTACATGGTACTGGAGCAAATGCAAAAGATGCAAAATAATCCCAGCCTCCTGGACGTTTACAATACGAAATTTGTGAAGCTTCAAGAGGATGGAAGCACAGCCGTTTTCGCGGTTCCCACACTTTCGCCCATCGTCAAGTCGCTGCCGGTTCACAAGCAACTGGATCATCTTCTCGCCATGTTCTGCGAGAGGGAGAGAAGCAAGAACAGATTCATCGAAATCCAGTTCATTGAGCCGCCTGCAAAGAAGGAGGTGACTTCAGTAGACGTGTGAGTGACTTACCTTAATCGCTTTCTTGTTACTCAGAGATCCTCCCTTTCGACAGATTCTTGTGAGGATTCAAACAGAATATCTTCAGAGAAAATCATCGAAATTTATTTGAGTAGATACCGTATTTAAGTATGATAAATCAGAATAACTCTGGAGGAAATGAATAGTTGACACAGAGTTGATTTTAGGATTATAGAAATTAGCTAAATTTTGCCTAAAAATCATAGGATGGTTGACCAAGGTTTGAGTCGCTGTCATATAGATATTTTCTAATTTTATTCATCATTGAGCCATAAAGATATTACATTACATTAGAATGTGTACGTATATATTTGAACGTTTTGACTTTAATCATTTTCAAAATCCTTTAAAAACTCTAATAGAAGTATTAATATTCAGTACTTAACAGTTTATGGGGAAAAAAGAATTGAACGAGTATTATCTTAAAGAATCACTGTTTCCTCTTGATAGACTTCAAAGCATTTGAATTGATATCGCATAGTGAGGAAGTAGTTCATGGCTGGTAAAAATAAGTCTATAATATTTGAGCATTATGTTCCGTACGATATCGACTTTAATTAAGCAACAGATTGAAACTTTGCAAAGTGACACATCTTTTGAGTATTTATCAACTTTTGGATTCACATAAACCTTAAAGTACAGAGTAGATGTTTTCACCGAAAGTATGCACACATTATATAAATGGACACTCAACCAATAGGTTTAAATGCATCAAATTCCTGTACTTTTTCATGTAAATTTAGATATTCGTTTTTCGCATATTTAACAACGTTTTGTATTGACAAGAAGAATTTTTATTAGTGAATTTTTCAGAAATGTATTTTCTTGAAACTCATAATGACAAAATGAGCAAATAAAGTTACGAAGCGATAACGTATAAGTAGACAAAAATGAATTGATTTCCCTGACCAACGAGCTTCAGATTAAAAGATAGATCAATTTTAGGAGTACTAGATTTATTTACCGCTTAGAGCCCATGATGTGCATAACGACTACGTCGAGAATACCACCACCAACATATTTTAAATGATCTCTTGGAGAGGTTAAGTTTATATGGGAATCGTAGAAGGAATGTCCCAAAGAACACATCTGCCGTATCGAATAGCATCACGAGATGCAATACCGGGAAGGCGCGCACGAGGACATTCGCCTTACATTTTTATAAAGACCGAGTGAAGTATATTTTTCTACAGCCATTCCTATGCTTTTTTCTGGTCCACTTCATTTGCATTGTGCATCTAAAAAGCACCAGAGGCTTCATTGATATATGTAGAAATATAGCAGCCAAAATAGTGAGTGGCTACATAGTTCGATGAACTTGGCTAAATATTTTACAATTAAATAAAACTTACTACTAAACTCAATAGTAGAGGCTTGGAAAAATATTTAAGGGAAAGACAAAACAAAATTAATTGATAAAGTATTCAAATTGGTGGTATCTGAGCATCAATTGAGTTGAATTGATTCAGTTATTTAAGCTTAACAAGCTAAAGCTAAGAATAAATGACTTCGTTCTGTCCACGAATAAATTTATTTTCACGACCAGTTTTATTAGCGAGTTAACATTATCAGGAAAATTAAGTTATCCGTGGAAAGTACGTAGTCATTTATTCAGCTTGTTACCATTCCACAAAGTAACGCTTGCACATACCAACTATATACGCTCAACAATACTACATTATATTAATAGCATCATTTAGTGTAGGGAAATATGAAATCAATGCCTGCTTTTTGAAGTACGATTAATGAGGATATAAGAACTTATTGACGCAAAATGTTCAATTTCTCTCGTTCATTAATAACATATCAAAAGAATAAATTTGAGGAACAACGGGTAATTTTCGGCATTTAAAAACTTAAATACTTTGGGATTTGGTCGTATTACTTTTTATTTGAAATTATACCATACTTAAAATCAGTTTATGATATTTTGCAACATATAAATATCATTTGATACCACGATATTTGACGGTTTTCTAATATATCCTTCTTCCTTTTTCGCAGTCTGGAACCAGGAATGGTTCCTGAAACCAGTTTATCGTTGAGAGACATATTGCCCATAAATCCCAAGAATTATGACAAAAATAGAGCACCCAAACTAGCAGGACAGCCAACAATCGTATATTTTCATGTCACAGTTTTATCGATAGATTCTATAAACGAAGAGTCCATGGTGAGTATTGATACATTTTACTGTCACATCCACTTTTATTTATTTTCTCCAAAATCTATAAATTATTTTATATCTAATGATTTTTAACTCTTAAGTAATTAAGTAATTTCACTTTAAAATTTTGGTCGAAAATGAAATGAATATTACTCTCATACAAAGAAAATAGATTGAACAGAGATTATTATTTGAAACCCTTATAATTTTAAATATATGATTCTAACAGATCTAAGAGGCAAGGCCATATCTATGATTGGGTCCTCTATTGATAATCATGTCGCTTTATAATAGTTACCCTAAAAATTTCTCAAACTTCCACTAGACTACAAATGTGCATTGTACATGGAGATTTGGAGGTTCAATAAAATTTGGTTAGCATTCGAGAATAATAAGGGTCAATTGAAGGAGGTGTGCTCATATTCGCTAATAAGTAGTGATCTCCTATGTTTTATATATTTCATGAGAAAGATATTTTCTGCGCAATACACTATTTCATTTTAATTTTCAAAAATATTCTGTGGACCAAAAAGCGCCCTTAAGAAAAAATTTTACTTATCGACAAATTCTTCGAAAAGAGTTTTCAAGAGTGAATTTGAAACTAAATAATTGAATCGTATCACGAAACTGGAAATAGGGGGAATTATTGTTTAGGGTAGTTTTAACTCCTTGATCATGTTAATATTGCTTAGACCCTATTTTGATATTTCACTTGCTGTCCATTTGCATTTGTCATGTTGGATGATCACTTATTTTTTCTAGATGGACTTACTCCCGATTTTCCTGAATTAAAGTAGCATCGCGAGAAAATAAATTCAATAATTTAATTATGTTAGGTTCCACATGCAAATTAGGCGTATATTTAGCGGCAAACTCTCGATAGCAGAGAAGGCTTCCTACTTCAGCTTTGGTTCTTGTGTTCAGACTTACGTGGCGGACATCTTCCTGGCGCAGAGTTGGAGAGATCCACGCCTCAGACTACCTGAGAACATGAGAGAAGAATATCGAATTCTAGATGTCGGCTGGCTTCAAGATATATGGAGACCGGATTGTTTTTTCAAAAATGCAAAGAAAGTTACATTCCACGAGATGAGTATCCCAAACCATTACTTATGGCTGTATCATGACAAAACTCTCTTATACATGTCCAAGTGAGTATTATGATTTTACAATCAAAGAAATTAGTCGCAGTAAAGATGTTTAATTCCATTCGTGGGATTAAAAATTTTACATGATTTCATTAAATAAACTGAGCGTATATTTGCATAACCTTTCTCTTTTCTTAGGCTGACCCTGGTTCTTTCTTGCGCCATGAAATTTGAGTCCTACCCTCACGATACTCAGATATGTTCCATGATGATCGAGAGCTGTAAGTAAATCTCTCAATGCTGTGAAAGCGAACTCTTCCTCGGCAACTAACAGTTATTCAACCGAGTGCTTTAAACTGTATGCTGAATATGTCAAGTTCACATACATTATATTTATTAAGTTTTTATGAAAAAAACCTTTTCTTAATTGTTAAGGTAGATTACGAAATTTTGATATGAGTTTTTACGTGAACTATTATATTTTACATTTCTCCATTTTGCTGCTTGTTCACCCTTTGACTTTTTTCTCTTTCATGCATATGCTTTTATCATTTGTTTGATTTGTTTATAGTCACTTTTATCACTCTTTTAATTCGATATTTTACTAAGAATATTCATCATTAAACAGAAACCTTGTTCTCAAGTATTATCAAGGCTCATTGTCTTTTATTACTCTATCACAACTGTATGCACGTTATCAATTTATTTGTTTCCAATGATGAAAAATATCGTTTCCCTTTTCTCCAGTGTCTCACACTGTCCATGATCTGGTATTCATATGGAATATGACGGATCCATTAGTGGTTAATCCTGAAATTGAGTTGCCTCAGCTTGATATTTCGAAAAATTACACGGCTGATTGTACCATAGAGTATTCTACAGGTATTTCTGGATTTTGATACAGTTACCCTATTCGGAATTTTTGTATGTCATTTACCTCATTCATTTCTTCTTCAGGTAACTTCACTTGCTTGGCTGTCGTGTTCAACTTGACTCGACGTTTGGGATATCACTTATTCCACACTTATATTCCCTCAGCCTTAATTGTGGTCATGTCTTGGATTTCGTTTTGGATTAAGCCTGAGGCTATTCCAGCAAGAGTCACTCTCGGAGTAACTTCCCTTCTAACACTAGGTAAAAACATCTTATTAAGTATCGAACATTCACTTATTTGCCAAATTAATTAAAATATGTCGAGAGAACCAATAAAAATCGAATTTCATGAGAGAATAATAGTCGCGAATCAATTTCTCTCTTCACCGAGAATAACGTTACGATTAAAAAAGGTTAAAATTATGTATAAAAATATTCGGCTAATCCATATGAAATTCAATTTTTTGAATAATTAATGAAGAAATTCTCTGATTTTGAGTAATAAAATTTCTTGTAGTCATCTTTTTCTTAGAAGTATGAAAGTTTCTATGGATTATTGAGCAATTATTCTTTAAAACTCCAAAAACTACAGCAAAAATTCTTTTAGGAACTAATAGTACTCTACGGGTCTTATTTAACTTTCCTTACTTTTTTTCTGAAAGGTTCTCACGACAAACGAATTTAGTTCGCAGTAAAAAATATATCGCTTTATATATAGGCGTACACGATTAATGGAATTTTCCTTGATTATTTTCTGCATATCGCGCGATTAAGTAAACTTTCAAATAAAGTGATAGCAATTGGAAGAGTCAAATATTCGTTATGCAAATATGAAGATTCCTTTCCTTATAAATACTGCTCATTGTGCAGATATATCTAGTGCTTTTTATGCTGTAAAATTGAATAGTTATAGATAGATTCGCAGGCGATCCATAGAAGCTTAATTGAGATTTACAGAGACGTAATGTAAGTAAATTATTCCTTTCCTGTAATGTTTGATTTCGTTCCTAGAAATCTATTTCAATCGTCTTCTAGTTCCTGCTAGTGGCGTCGCCTCAAACGTGTTCACAACTTTTCTCACATTTCTACTCAGGTTTTTCGCCGCCTTTTGTCTAGAGGACTATCCACTTTTGGTATTTATATACTCATTTTTAATTTTAATATTTCTGTTTTTATATTATTTTTAGAGAAATTTTGCTGTTCTCGCACCGATTTTAAAAATTATTATTTTAAATGATATTTATTTCAAATAGAATACTTTTAAGCGCTAAAGATAAAAATCTTTACGTTCGAGACGATAAGACTTTTATTTACCTGAATTATGATATGGAATTTCGGATCTACTTTGATGTTTGTTTTTAAATATCATTTTTATTTTGTATCTTCTTCCAGGTAGCGAACACATTTTTTCGTCTGACTTCATCGTGAAACACGTCGAACCTTTTTGGCTCCTAATTAGAAATGCTACTTAAGCCTCTAATTCATATAGCTGAAGGGACGGATTATCGCTATCGTTCACTAGATGTCTTATTTGTTGCAGCTACGCAGAATACCCAGTCACAGCAGTCCCTTCCCCCGGTCTCTTACGTCAAAGCAATAGACGTGTGGATGTCTTCTTGCTCGGTGTTCGTATTCCTTTCTCTCATGGAATTTGCAGTGGTTAACAATTATATGGGACCGGTTGCTACCAAAGTGATGAAGGGTTACTCGGACGATGATATAAGATCTGCCGTAGAAGACTTTAAGGTAAGAAGCAGACACTTTGGCTGACCTTTGCCAACCTATTTATAAACGTCTTTCTGGTATTGACGTTTTAGTCTCTCTTCATCAGTTAAAAGGGTTGTTTCCCTGTTAGTAAATTCGTCTCTAAAAATGATCTCGAAATTAAGTGTAAAAGCCATACATTTAAGCCTATGTTTTCATGACAAAATTTTGTATGCAATTTCAATACAAAAATTATTTTGTTATATTTATGGGTCAAATAACCGTAAAAAGAATCATTTATATACAGTATCCATCCTGAAAACCGGGCCTTTTATATTAAAAATTAATCAATGGATTTCTATAACTATTAGAAAATTTATTTAAATAAATTTGTCCCTGAATCTTTGGTCTCTACTCCTTCGAACCCTTCCATAATTAATGGCAGACTGAATATTCAATTCACTTCATAATTCACAAACATAAAACTTAATATTATCTGTTGATGACGTTCAAAACGCTTCTTCGAGGGTAGCGGGAATGAAATGACGGATCTTAGATTTCTTCTTCTGAGTTTTAACATTTATCGATCACTACTTCAAGCAAAATTCTCCCCTACGAATGTTGACAGAAAATCGGGTTAACTACTTCAAAAGTATAATACCGTAACGAATCATTCCGTGACGTTCACTATTGCCTCAAAATTAAGTATTTCCTTCATTTCAGATCGTTTCGAACAGATCTAAACCTATCCCATAGAGTAAACGATAAATATAGAAAGGATTATATCCGACTTAACCTGTCGTTCTCATTCGATGTCTACAAGAAACGTGTATTACTTCTGCTTTCTAATAGTTAATCATCTCGCTCGCCATGGACTAATGGACTAATTGTTTAGTTATAGCAATATATATTTTATTAAAATTTCATGTTGCATTGTACTTTGTTTTATTAATTTTTATTAGTATAATTGTTTTATTGATATTTTTTACAATTCGTTGTTTACAAGCTTTACAACTTTTAATGGATTCCTTAAAATAAATAAATGCATGTTACACTAATATTATTTGATTAGAATAACTCGGTCGAAAGAAGACATTTCATGTTCATATTAGAGGATATCTGAAACTAAAAGAATTTACATTTGAACGGTGCGAAGTTTACTCAAAATTTTATCATATAATCACAAACATTTATTCCAATCGCAATTCTATGAGAATCGTTTGGGAAATGAAAAATGAAATGATTAGGCGCAATGCTTTTTGGCCTATTGATGATCCAAGTTAAGTAGCTTGATCATGGTGCACCTGCTTTAGATCGAATTTTGGTTAATTGAAACATTGGCTGAAACCTTTAATTGCACGTATTTATTTATCGCTTCATCTCCTCCATACACATATACCGAGGACAACCTTGTTGTCACCAAGCGTCTAAGATCAACAAAATATTATATTTTTATACATATAATACAATCTTGTGGAATATTTTATTATACATAGACTTTATTTCTTCACTCGAATGATCCGGATCCATGCAGCTAAGGTATGGAAGTTATTCCTCTGCTTCAAAGTCTTTTACAGCCCCACTTAAAATCTGTAACTCATTTCGAACGTTTGAATCTGTTTTCTTCAGGAGTTGGAGCCGCGATCGTGGGCTGGAAGGAACAGGGGCCTCGCAGGCAGTCCGATGAGGCAGACTCCCACGCAACCACAATATGACACCTTCTGCCATGGCAGGGAAACAGCACTTTACATCGACAAAGTGTCGCGATTCTTTTTCCCGTTCTCTTTTTTCATACTTAATGTTGTTTACTGGTCTACATTCCTTTGATGGCACAATGACGGTATTAAGTGTACCTCGTTAGAATAAACATTGGTATCATTACCTAATAAAATAGTAAACAAAAAAAATCCGTGAAAATACCCGATGAAAGTACTTCTGAAGATGGTATTTCATGAAGACTTATCACACGCGTTGTTAAAAATAATCGATCTGAAAACAGTCTGGGAATTGTGTATTACATATATCTAAAGTATAATTTCATTTGCGATAATTTCAGTTACGCACTGTGACGCAACACTCTAAGGGAATTGGAAATCTGGAATTATTCTGAATTTACTCTTATTTCTTTGCAGCCTTCATTATTAGAAATCGATAAATTTCCATTTAAATTCCTAAAACGAAGCATTTATCTAACATTTTTATCTGAAGTCGCTTTGTTTTGGTAGTAGGATTGTCGTAAAAACCATCCTTATATTGAATTCAAAATACTCAGGTTTAAACCTCGATCATTAGGGAAATTAAGATAAACGTTCATATTCATGTGTTCTTTCTCTAAATTCACCATTTTTGGATTTAAACTCTTAGGTCTGATTTTAATTTTTAATTCATAAAAAGGCATGTAAATAAGTTATATCGTAACAGTTGAAGAACAGATTAATATCCTAATCACGTTTTTGTTATTACATCTTATTTGTCCCTGATAATTCTTCATATATTAGCTATTCATTGATTTTACTCCTACAATATTACACACATTCCTTACAGAAATGAAATTAATTATATTGTCTATATACTCTATAATTAGAGATTATAGAAAATATCAATTAGCAAGGTGCGGATGTAATTTAATTTTACTTTTTGTTCTAATTTCTCAATCCGTTCGTGAATAGTCTTTACCATTCTAAAATTTTAATATTTCTATTACAAAATCATGAGAACTTTATACTATTCGTCATATATTCCATTAAAAAGCATTTAATTTTATCGTGTTCAAAGAATAATCAAGTGGTATTTTTTTCATTAGGTTCGTTTTCATCAGTTTCACTTCAACAGTTGAAAAATCTCTTTCGCCAGCAAAATTTGTTTATCTAAAGGAATGACATAAGGATCACATTGGAAGGGTGTTTTGAGCCCATTGTGAAATATGCTAACTGAAAAGTTTAAATTGTGAAATAATTTAAGATTTCATTTATGCTTCGTCGTTAGTTAGAACTTTTTCTTTGTCTAACCTTAATAAGTGCTGTATTGAAATAGTCGCCAAAGTTGGATGAAGGGAATATATATATATATATATATATATATATATATATATATATATATATATATATATATATCCTCTAGAATGTAGGATCCATAATGTTGTTAAATCTTTCTAAAATTGGGTGTTCATACATGGAAGATTTGTCTGATTGTATCCATAGCTGTTGAAACTCGGCAATCAACAGTTTCCAGCAGCGTTTGTGTTGCGTATGAGAATAATGGCACAAGTATGACGGTGCGATAACTTGTTGTACCAAACGTAAAACTCATTATGTCTGCCAAAAAGTATGCAAATTCACTAGAGAAATGGGTATTATAGTTAGTGATATTTTAGCATTTACTTAATTGCTACTAGCCGTGATTAAAAACAATTTAGTGATAATTATTACACCTTTAATGTAGCAATTTTTGTACATTGTTTTTTCAGGTATAAATGATATTCCTGAAGTTGTTCACATATTGTCCTAAGAGTAAATAAAATTGTGTTACCGAACATTATTTCAATAGTAATTAATTTAAGGAATAATTTTGAAATATATTTTTTTATATTCCAATAAACACACGTTCACGTTGCTGCCTCACGTTGTTCTATCAGAATTAATTGCAGAGGCAATGTTTATTAATGTTAATTTTAAAATTATATTTACCTATACTGTTAGTTTACTTATATCTAAGTGATAGTACAAGCAGTGGTGAGGGCAATATAAACACGAACATCAAATCAATAAATTCGAGCTAAAAATAATTGAATTCGTAATTGAATTTTCTTGGTTTCTTGATAGTGCTTAGAAGAAATGTATTCAACCAAAGTTCATTTTCCGAAAAGAGTTCTAACGAATGTATACAGAAAACTTTTACATTTCCAAAATGGAGCTGTATTGGAGGTAGAAAATTTTCTGTACGATTCTAATGAGAAATCATTTTCTTTGCTTTTATCTGATTTCAATTACTCGCAGCCAATGCTTTTCTCTAAATACCTCATTCCTTCGGATAACATTGCAGAACTTGGAAATAAAAAAAAATCTGATGAATATTTTATTCCACATAAAAAATACTATACAAACTTGAACTTAAAATTAGAATCGAATGTACAAGGAATTGCGAACTCGTTCCGAAATATTTGTTTTCAGTCAGAGCTTTTAAATACTTTTAATTCCTCGCACACCGTTTGATTTGCATTCGAGGAATCTCTGTTAAATCGCCGACCAAAGGAGAGTGGAAATGATCAATATCACATTGATGCAAGCACATGTTTGAAATGCAGCGTTGGAAGTAGTTTTTGGACACATAGTGCTGAGTGGGCCGATGCAAGATGCATAGCTCACCACATGAGCTATGTAATTTTGCTCATGAACTCCTTGGAGTAAGTGTGCTTGTGGACCTAAAAAAGGGAAATAAATCCATATAAAAGTTCTAATAATTGGAATATGTATATGCTACAAATGATAGAAGGCATATAATGCGGTTGAGTTATAAATGTTTCCGATAATGTTCTAGTCTCTCAATCGATATAGCAAAAGGCATAAATTTACGCAGCCACATATCAGATATACATTCATATATAGAAATATATGTTATTTATTTGTCTAAATTAATATTGCTGCCGTCAGAACAGTTCCCAATGGATACAAACGCCAGAGCTCCTATCAAAACACTTTTCTCGATCTTTGGGATAGATTCGCTTTTAATGTCATCTAAAACGACAGAATTTCAGAGTCCTTTTTATTTCATGAAATAGGAAAAAGTCACACGGCTGGCGAGTATCGATGCTAAGTCATCAGTGTTGCCTGCACCGTGTTGTGAACAGGTGCAATGTCGTGGTGCGAAAGGCATGAACTGCTTTTACACAGATATGGGAGTTAATTGAAAAAATTATATATATATATATATATATATATATATATATATATATATATTGCTCATAGTAAAAATAAATTGAGTTCGATTTCCCAAGCATTTCTTAAGATAGTATTCTTCCCGGCTGGGACTCGAACTAGGGACAAACTACGCATTGCATTTTTATCATTCGTATAAGCATCACCGTCTATGTAAATTCTCTAATTTTCAAAGGAAAATTCATTAAAGAAGTGCTTCAAAAGGATGAGAAAGCGGCCTATCTGTGAATATGTTACATTTAAACCTTCTACCCTATGTTTACTTCGAAAATCCAGCTTATGTTTTTTCCTGAATTCGATCAATATTAATTCCCCATAAGATAATACTGCCACAAATATCCAGGAGCTAGCGGTATCTACGAAATGAGTTTTTCATATTTAGTTAACGGAGCTTATATTAAAATGACTAACTTTCTTTCTTCTTTCCACTACATAAGCGCGTTCTTCTGCTTATAGATCTTCGAGAACGACTTTCAACGATTTTTTTTATAAAGAGCAGAATAATGTAATGAGTTAGCATGCTCCTTACAGTATAAGTCGTTATAATAAAACTTAGAATTAAATCCTACTCTTAAATACTTACTTGTACCTTCTAATAACCTTTGGAAAATATTGCCAACATTTTCATTTCAAACAAAATAAATTCTCGGATATTAATTCGGAAGAGTCAATAAAGAGAGTATTAACACTTAGCTGTGTATTCTTTAACGCTTGTTAAATCCTTGTTATTTCCCGAAATACACACGCAGATACAGAATATATTGATATTTGACAATAAAAGCAGCACGATTCCTGAGTTACGATAAATAAAACTGTGATAAATTTTCACATTGTAAGAGTAAATAATACAAAGTACAATGGTTATTATATCCGTAATATATTTGTAATATATTCACCCAGAGCGTATACAGGAACGTCTTCTCCAGCGTGCGTCTCATCTTCTAGATAAATGGGGGCAAAGTGTCGATAGAACGTACTACCCCTGCTCTCATCCTCTGATGGATTCCACCAGGTGTCGTTCACGTCCTTAGGTTCGACTTTTCGATGATAGAAGTAAGAGGGACCGTTTGCGTAAGTCAGCGTCTCATATGGAAATTCGTTATTTGTTTTATTGGCAAAACCTGTAATTGAAATGTCACAGACCCTTTTCATCAATTTTCTAATCCGCAATAGATTTCACTTTCAAGCAAACTCACCTAAAATACTATTTCCTCTCTTTGGATATCCATTGATGGTGAATGCGTGGGAATGGTCGGCAGTGACGATTATCAAAGTTTCCTCTCTCTTAGTCATGGACAGAGCCTCTTTGATCGCCTCGTCCAGTTCCGACGTTTCCACCAATGCGAGTTGAGCGTAATTTTCGTGATGAGCATGGTCGATGCGACCCCCCTCCACCTGCCAATTGGCGAATATAAGCACCGAGAAATCTTTCATATTAATCCTAATTCATCCTAAAAGTGAGTGCAATCGACATCGAGCGCATTATTAAAGAAAATAAAATTGAGAAAAATAATTTGTTTAATATAAATGTATTTTGTATATAAAAATCAGTCAATAATAGGAACATAATATCGGTGAAAATATAAAATTTTCTGGAAACGAAAAACAATAAAATATGAAGGATGCATAAAGATACTTTAGTTATTTTTTAAAACCGCGGAAATAAATTAATACAATTTTCAACGCATGCGGGTAATTTATGGCAATCCACATCTTTCAGAATAAACTGTAAAATTTTAATATCAAAAAAGATATAATATGAAATATAGTAATATTTAATAAGAGGTTAATCTACTGTCAGCTACGGACTTCATTGTTAAAGATTATTTTAGAAAACATTTCAAAATTTGTGAAATAAATAAAATTGTTCTACATTGAATCCTTTTTAAGGGAAATAAGAAAAAATCATGGTATAAAATATCTCACATACAGCATGAAACGATATTTTTAATATCTTTCCTTGATATTTGTATATTATTCATTGAAATATATACGTATACAAGTAATAAGCATGGAAAAATTTCAATTCTCTAAACAAAATTTTTCTGCTTCTTTCATAAGTGACTTTAAAGGGAGACATTGATTTAATGTGGCATCATAGCGCGAGATATTGCTCTGAAAGAAATAATATTCCTCACCATTAGAACGAAGCCTTTTTCCTCCTTCTGTAGCATTTTGATTGCTACCGAAGTCATATCCAAAAGTGAAGGCGCATCACTGGATTCCTTTTTGTAAGGCATGTGGCCTGGACTAAACAATCCTAAATAAAGGATAAATAATTACTAATAAAAAAATACAAACTACAGAAACTTTTGAAATTATTGGGAATATATATTATGGACATTTGAAGGCACAACAAAGACGACCATGACATTCATTCCCCTAGGATTAGTTTCTTGAACGTTGTTTCTTGGAGTTTGGAGAAAAAAGTTTCTTTCATTTTTAAAAGTCCTTATTTTCAATAAACTGAATAAATCGTCTCCCCCATTCCATTTAAGATGATCCTCCGGATTTCAAAACTTTCCGTTCAATTTATGATATATTGTCTTGAATGCTCAGTTCAGAATATTTATTTCATAGTTCCATAATTTAATAGAGGAAATGTTGTGAAATGAAGTTACAAAATCGAGTCTCATCCAGTCGATTAAAAATGTCACCAATTCCATAGAAAGGTGTTATTTAGTTTTGATTGTCTTCAAATAATCATTGCCTTTGAATTCAAATTATGATTACTCAATCATTATCGTTTTATTTTTAATGCTCACTTTAAGGTGAAGTTCGTAGACGGATCATTGTCACTGTATATCGTACTCCTAAGCATAGATTTCGTACATACCTAAGACGTAATCTGTATTTTCTACGTCTATTTCCTTTAATCCGCTAGTGCTGTTGACATAACTGAATCTCGAATTCCGCATCCGTTTATCCTCTTTCCACATTTCCACGATGTTCAGTCCGTCACGACGAATGCAAGAATCGTCGATGTCGAACACTTTAGATACTCCCAAAGGGTTACTCCCGCCTCCCATTATTACCTTTTGTACGAAATAACAAGATCTCACTAAAGATTACAACAGTTAAACAAATATCATTATTCTTAGTTTCATTAAAGGCGTATAGTTTATATACGTTTTTAGTAGAAGTAGTACATATATATATATATATATAACTGTTTATCTCATATATATATATATGAGATAAACAGTTATTAATAAGGAATAATATACGCACCCTAAATTCTTTCCCAGGTGAATCCTCAACCAATTGCCTCGCTATATCCTTAATACAGAATCGGTACTCCTCCGGTATTCTGCTGTCACATTCCCAGTCTCGATGATTGACATGAGAATAGAGAGCAGCAGGTGTTGCGTGGGTTACTCTGGTTGTTGTCACAAACCCTGAGGGATAACATTTCGATTATTGACATGAAAACGGGTTTATGGAATTGATTTTCTTATACATATTGATGCACGAAGTCCCGCTCCTTTAAATAAGCTTAATTTATTAAATTATAATCTTCGAAGGTACTTTATAATGTCCTTTAGATAAAAATGAATTCGTGAGACATTTTAGATATTGAATTAAAAATTGGACAAAAGGGAAGAGAGAAGTCATCTTACAACGAATCTGTTTGTACTGCTGCTCTTTTTGTTTGTACAAGAGTACTTAAGTGGCGAGCACAACGAAAGCTCTAACAACAATTGGTATTTTGTTTGCTCATACAACTGTTGTTTGAGTTTTCGTTGTGCACGCCAGTATAGTCCGTTCAACAAAACCTGGCAGAACGGGAAGCTTATGGATAAATAAATACATGTAAACTGCCATAAGGGACCAACCTACTCTCTACCCACGAGAAAACTTTAAACCCGAGACAGTAATTGACTGTGCGCTCCGTATGTTAATTATTATTACATATATGCTCGAGACTCATAGACCCGGGATTCCGATTGTTTCGAAACCGGCTCTCGGGTATAACGTTAAAAAACTAAAGATATTCTTTAAGAAACAAATAAGTTTTAGGCGATGTATAAATTGGACTGCGCGATCAAATTTTCCGAAAGTTACATAATTACGAGCTTAATGATAATATTACTTAAATTTTTTACCAAGATATGGTTACTCGAAAATTTGTATAATTTGACTTCAATGTATTCATAAAATATAAAGAGTAATCTAAGGAAAAACTAGCATTTTATGCTGGATGGGATGAAAATAATGGCAGTTTTAAACATGATCTCACTCCGATTACGCAGCCATATTTTCATTATATATATTCATTTATTATTATCATTCCGTTACAAAATTTATTTCTTTAGTTATAAAGATAAACAATCTTCTTCAATGTGTAGAATAATTTATACTAATCCAAATTTCACCGGTATTTAAGAAAAAATCGACCAAACTAAGCTGAAAATCTTAATTTTATCTGTTCGTACGATATTTTTGCGGATTCTTTGGAAAAATGCACCTGCGAATTCGATTCCCCCATAATAATGCCCAGAACTTTGGAACAGGCTAATACCGCGCACTCTATTTGTCTATTCGTCAATTTCGCTGCGCATTGGTTCATACATATTTCGTACATATTCTTGAAAATTATCGGATAATATACGCCACCGTTTCCTTCCTAGGATTCATACTTCGCTAGTTCTCGTCACATTTCGTGAAGTCAAAATTCCTCATCAGTCGTCGTCCATGCGATGGAATGAAAGTTGACCTTGAAGACTCCTCGTGTTACTGCTGATCGGGTCGAAAAGGATACCGGTGATATGAAACACGTGAGTTTATTCAAGGACAGAAGGAATAGACAAGGTGTTCGTTCGTTATCCTGATATTATTTCGAAAATTGTTTTGCATTTTCACGAGTAAAATCCTGATTTGGAAGGCTGATCCTGAAAATGAGAACATGAGAGTCTTACATGAGAAGCATTATCATTAGCGTCCTGTTTGTCGGAGGAAATTGTTCGGTAGTGTCGTTAAAGGCTCGTTACAATCAACCTTCTTTGTTGACTCATTCACATTTGGAGTCCTTGTCTAAGACCTGTTAATCGCACAGCGGAACAATTAACTCGTTTAATTGAACGGGTCATTGTGGGCCGCACTTCCTATTGCACCCAGAGAAATGGGTCAAAGAGGAATGATATTTATTAACGAAACATAGACCACACAAATCAGCATTTTCTGAATTTATCCTGTACAAAGCAATGGACGAACACACACATCCATACCGGTGAAAGGGTGGAGCAGTAGATCAAAGTCAAAAACTAAAGTTCCGCTCGACATATCGACTCAGAATAACCTGTGAACGAAAATAACAAAATTTATTTCAATTTATATTGCGACAAGTTTTTCGTAACGTAAGAAACAAAACATTTTTGGAAAATTACGTTCCAATTAAATTATTTTGTACTAAAATGTGGTAACTAAAAATTAGTATGGTTTGACTTTTATGTATTCATAAAGAATATAAAGTGATAGCTGGATATTATCTTATCCTATCTTGGATAGGATGAGAGCAATGGCGGTTTTAATAATTTTCTCGGTAAAGGCAACAATTTTTTTTTCATCCCGCTAAAAAATGTATTTCCTTTTTTGTAAAGATAAAAAATCTTCATCAATGCGTAAAATCATCCTTACATGTCCAAATTTTATCAAAATTTTAGAAAAAGTGACCAAACTTAGCTGAAGATCTTAATTTTATCCGTTTAAGGCGGAACTTCGGAGGATTTTGTGGAAAAATGCACCTGCCTACGAGGCTAATTAATTCCACCTATAATTTTGGGACGGCCTTTATGTACGCTGATTACAATTTAGATTCCATTTTAGTGAATACTTAAAATTACTTTTCACAATAAATTCATTCCGCGTCGGGTTTCCTAATTCTATTTGAGATATATATAAACTTACAAATAATAAAAAAGTATAAATTATTCACTTTCATTTTATTATGGATTTTACCCCTAAAAATATCGATGCTATTTATGTTAGATGATATGGCGTAAGATAAGCTTCTTTGGGTGTTTGCAGAGTTCTTATTCAGTAAAATATTGCCTTAGAGAAAACTCTTGCCAACATTGTCCACATTACTGCATTTCAAAGTGGAAATTGTTAGCGCCTGATCAAGTCGAAGATACTGAGGGTGTCGAATCCCCTTGTCGCAATTATTCCGCGTTAAGGAGTGATTGAAGGAAATCACTCCTTAACGCGGAATAATTCCGGAAATTATCGATGATTTAAGGTTCTTATTTATGAGCCATCGTTTATCGGAGTTGGACCACTGTTTTGGGCGTGTCTTAAAATAAATAATGCGTGTCTTCTACGGAAGATGTTCGAATAGGCGAATTATTAGTTTCAAGATAGTGTTTCACGTGCGAAGAGGGCATCGTTTCGATGCGCCGCTGTTAGGGAATTGTTCGAATTCCGATTAACGACAGAGAGTAACGACAGAAGCCCAGAAAATGCTAAAAGGTATTTATAGTGGACTCGAACCCCCAAATATTTGCGGGCATTTTTGCAATCCATCTTGTATATCATTGCTTTTATAGTGCAAAGGATAAACTTGCAAAATTTTAGCTGGACTATACCTATGTGTTGAGCGTTACAGCGCCATCTCTTGGGGAAATACGTAGACTGCCATTAGTGCACAACCATATTATCAATGGATAATATGAAGATATGTAGATTACTTTGATGGAACAATAATCCGTGAATTACGGTCAAATTAGGGTAGGAATGATGCACTAAATGCACTTTGGTGAATATTTCAAGACTCTTTTATGAAAGAAATAAATTTCAGGCGAAACAAATGGCTTCGCATTCCTGAGAACAATTTCAAGGAGGGAATTTGAGTAAATAAAACTTCTTCCTCTTACTTATAGACTTGATATTGAAGATCTCTATAAAAGATTTAGCTGGGGAATAAACCACGAGGAAACAGTGATCTTATGGCTTCAATTCAAGAGTTAATACTTAAAACACTCGACAATTCGTGGAGTACGGAAAAAGGCGGACAGTATTCAAAGAAATAATGTTATTTTTCATGCAAATCTTCAATTGCGTTTGATTCATCTTTCCTTGAGTGGTACAAGAAATTATCTTAATTTTTTAGACATTATATTCCGAATTTTCCTCTGGTTTTATCACTTTACACGAGACTTTATATATACTTCTACAATCTATAATATTTTATTATATATTCATCCAGTCATATTGTTTCTTTCCTGATTTTGTTCTATAACGCGTTTATTCGTATATACCAGAGCCAAATTTTGTGGAACATTCTGTTCTTATCCAGGGCATCCGTCTGATATATCTAAGCTCTATATTCCACCGAGTGTAGGCTAACAACTGGCATATGCAACATCAAATATGTGTCCGTATCTGATGACATCCTGTGAATTGAATCTCGGATGATCGAGGAAATCGGCAAGCAATTGTTTTGGAGGAAATTCAATTGGAGCATACAAAATATATTTTCCTTTTCATTTGAGGATGAATCGTAAGCACATACAGGAAACATTTTACGGTGAATCTGGCTACTACATCACATATCTATTCAGTTATAATCAGGTATGATCAATTACATGAACGATTATTTTATCTACTTTACAAGGTAATAGTCCATTTTCAGAGTTGCTTGATCATTTCAATCGAATTAAACTTCGGACGAATTATTTGCATATTATTATTCGTTAGCAGTTCTAGATTGTATCGATCAGGAATTTGATCCTAAGAGTTGGTAAGTGATTTAATTTTTTTCCAACTATATATTATACTAATCCCAACACTATACAAGCCAAAACGTGTTATTCGCCCTTAATTAGATTCCAAAACGATCTTAACCTTTTTTATCACAAGGCCTCTCGTAATTTATAGGCTTTGCTCATCAAATTGAGGTCTCCCATAGAATTGTAGGTGCATTTTAACTTCTGTGCACTTCTATATTTAGATATATTTCTAAGTGAAACACCCGATGAAGCATGTATCGAAAATAGTTCGGTTGATTAGATTTAAAATACTATCGAAGATAATTTTCTCAATATTTTATCAGAAATTTTATGAATATATTCCGCAAAGAAATGTCAGATGAATATCATTTGACGATGAAGTTTTTCCCAAGTATATTAGGATCACTTCAAATAAAATATCTGATGCAAAAAATGTAATTTGAAACAGCTGTATAATTGAATAAAATGCTTGACTAGGAGATATCTTCATCACAGTGACTAAAAACATTAAAAGGAAAGTATAGATTATCACATTGAAACTATATTTTCATTAATAATGTAAGCAAATCCATTAGAAATCCTTATGGATTAATATTTCAAGCGAGAGTACATGGAAAGAACATTGTATATTCTTCATTTTTTAAAATAATTTTCAATATATGATTTCGCGTTTAAATGTTCAGATTATTTTATAAACTTTTTATCAATTGGTAAATTATCTACTTAAACTAATCTGTTATCTATGTTTGAACACTTAAGACCTCCCAAGAAATTTTACATTTATATTTCCTCTGTAAACGTCGAATGAAAGTTTTGTGTCAGAAGTTACTCTTAGATTGTTATGAATGACATCTCATTGGAATGGGAGTTATCAGCAATTGGTAATAATACGAAAATCAGTACGTGCCACGATTCAATACTCGGCATTAAAGATATGAGATTATTAAAAAATATCAATCGTTTTAATTAAGAGATTTAAGAATTCGATAACTAGTAAAATAAATAGAATAAACATTTTTAAACGAAAATGGACATCCTCTGCTTATTTCGGAATTAAGGTGCGTCCATACATGGGCTTTTATATTAGTCGATATATGAATTTTAAGCTGGATTCGAGTGAAGTCAGATACTCAAACATGTAAAGCAACTGAAACGGAATGAGTATTTTAAATATAAAAAATATTTAATTTTGTTGTATTTCGGGGAATGTTATGATGACTACGGAATGGAAAGTCAGATTTTGGTGTCACTTTACATCGATGTAAAGTTTGCGTCGTATCCTTAATCGTATGCAACCGCCACTCAAAAGAATCTCGTCTTACGAAGTAATGAACTTTCATTTTTGGCCTTTTCTAACTTCATCTCCATTTTTACGCGAATCCCTCAGCGGCCGACTGTCAGCCTTGAAATACCTGAAAAGTCTTGTAAAAAGATACGATTTGCGGTACAAAACATCTACGAGAATTCTATGAGCGCTTGTAATTCATATCTAAATATTAAGGTGTTAAATATCTAAATATTACCGATGTTTCAATAAAAGTATATGCGTCCATTCGTAAGCGACTGGATTTTATCTAACGATCAAATGATGTGATCGGACTCCCATCTGGACCAATAGGACGGTGGGGTTTCTGATGAAATTAGTATGTAGCTTAGACATTACAGCAATCTGAAAATTATAGGGGCTCATGCTCCCTACTTTCCTTGCAATTAATGTTTTAAAATCGTCAATTCTAACCGCTCCCTATAAATACCCCGCAAAGAAAATGATGGCGGAGTTAGATTAGACATGTGTTAAATCGATAGTGTAATTATTCGTGTTTCGAATCCGATTTGAACTTTCCATTTCTTTCTTCGATTACTTTATTTTGGCAAAAATTTGATCAAAATAAATGCTGTATTATGAAGAAACGTATTTTTATAGACTGTCGGCTCTGAGAATGAGAAGACCACTTCTTTAAAGTAATTATGGGCGACTTCAATGCTCGAGAAGCGGGAAGCCGAAGATACCGGACAATGTGGACTAAGAGAAATGGAAGAGGCCACTTGTAGATTTTGCAGAATGCAACAATATGCACTTAGCTAATACTTAATAGGAAAATGAAAATTTCAAGGAAAAATCAAGAATCATACCCTCCATTCTACCTTAAGAAGTAACTGTAGCTATTAAAAGGATTAAGAATGGAAAAGCAAGTGTAGCAGATGGAGTATTGGCGGAATATTTGGAAACTTGGAGAGTCAGATTTCCTCCCATATTAGCGGAAGCATTTACTTACTGTCTTAGAGAAGGAAAATACCCAAGGATTAAAAACTGGTATAATATTATATATATTTATAATATATATATTCCTAACTGCAGAAAAATAAATTTAATCGTATTGATACTATGATACCGAGTAATTTTAATACTAATTTACTAGAAAATCAAATCATGATAATTTAAACTCAAGTACGAAAAATTATTTCATCATGATGATTTAAGTGGAGGTTATATTTTATTTATTTTTATTCTCGGAATCTGTACGCTGTATCATTGATATGGGCCTCATAACGAAGAGGCTCCAAAAGAATTCGTAATGGTTTCCTCAATGTATTGGAAATTGTTCGATATTCTTGCAATTGGAAATGAAATACATAAATGGATAGAATCAAGGAAGAGAGGATATTGGCTTTATAACACTGCCAAATGCTCGAGAATCGGTGTATGAAATAATATGAATACGAAAAAATAACAACGCACAGTCTTTCGATGGAATCAGTGATCCCCAAAATTACTACAAAAATTGTTTACCTGTGCTCTTTCCTGCGTCTTGTGCCCATTGCATCACCGAGGTCAGTGTACTCCTCTTGTTCACTTGGGCGTCGCACCTGTTGAAAGATGCAAGTGCGTCGAAACCAACCATATAGTAGTTGCTTTTAACACCGGTAAAGATTGCGGTGGCTGTACCAGCAGAGTCAGGCACTTGTCTGTCAACGTTGTATGTCTATTGATGATTGAAAATGGGGTTAATTACGGTAGAGACAAATAAATAAAAAGATTCTTGGATTTTGTGATTGCCTTAATGAATAGGCAATTTTCAATTATCGCTGCTGATAGATACCTTTCAATACATGGATGAATACTATGAAACGGAGAAGGAATCTTTCAATGTCTAAAAATAAGAGAGTTCTCGTAATATTAATCAAAGCAGAGTTGTTGTCTAAGAAGAATATCATTGTGGGTAAATTATTTTGGGAAATTTTGACTAAATCAATTTCATCTGAAGAGTCATTCTATTTTATATGACAGTACAATTCTTGCGACTTTGGAAATAAATTTTATAAAACTTATTTTAGTAGCCAATGACACTTCCCTTTGATTACCTCTCCGTTGTGATGCATCTTTCAATTGTTTACCGAAAAACTTCCTCTTTGCGCATAAAACTTATAATCTGTAACGCATTCTTCCAAGATCGTCTATCCTTTTCATGTATTAAAAATTTTTTTCATTTGTTTCCATAACTATGAATGTTTCTCATCTGTTTATTTTTCATGGCAGTTCCTTTCATGAGCATCTGAAATAATGCAGCAAATATAAAAGATTGAAGGCGTACGGTAATGCACCGGATCGGTGAAAGGAAATGTAAAAAACATTAAGTTACGAGCAGCAGTGTTGGCATTGAAATGATGTTGGAATAAAGTTCGAAAGTGAGCTTGATAAATTTTTCATAAACAACTGATGATGAACAAGTATGGCGAATCATGTTCATTTTCGTTTATTGATAGTGATCTTATTGAACCATAAAAGAAATACTTATAGATTTTAATTGCGCATTAATTTCACTAATCTCTGTTCGATCAAATTTATTAGTGTTATGATAATTTACTCCTATTCAAGTAGTTTTTCCATTATTCTATGAGAAAGAGCTGTAAGATCAATAATCTAGTGAAGATATATTTAATAAACCCGCATAAATATTACATCAGAATTTTAACCTCCTTTCTTTGTCGTTCAATGGTAAATTTCTCAAAACAGTATTTTATGACGAACTTAACGATTGTTCAATGCTATGGAATGTTAAAAGAATAGAAGTTGATCTCAACGCACGCGTTTTGTACGTGTTTGCGGATGACGCAATGCTCTAGGTAAAATTATTCCATAGCTCATAAAAACTTCGGAGAGAAAACGTAATGTTCGTAACGCAATAGTTTTCTCCATTTAAAGTCTACTTATCCAAGCTAGAGATGGTAATTATAAATTTGTTGCATGCGTTAATAAAGAAGAAATTTCGTTCCTATGTTCCTATAAATTTCTCATCAATATAAATGTAAGTAATAGTTGTATACACAAGCGAATATTAGAAATCACAGTTGTCTCTCAAGGACGTAACATATTTAAAGATCACACTCTTTTGGTGATGCGATTATTTTACATTACGTAAGAATATACTTTAAAATAACTTAATCGCTCCTGAAAGAAATTATATACGAACGCATTAAGTGTTGTGTATAATTTAAAACGTAAAAAAAACATACCATTTTGCGGTTTATATTCTTTTATATATTCATGTTTCTTTACCGCATGTCTATGGCTAGATAATCTGTAAGGGGAAATGTGGGAAGGAGAACTATCTATTCAGCATCTCCCGTCAAAGATGTTAAATGATTTTCCGCGAAAATTTCTTCTAATATATCTTTACGCTGAAAACTCTTACAGTGATTCAGAAACGTTCCATTTCTCTTCCGTTTAATACTCGCACTATCACGATTTCCGAAAAGCGGTTAAACAAAAGAATCAAGTTCTTCTTAAATACAACTATAGAAGTCTACCTGCGGAAGTGTTTGAGCCTTTCCAAAAAAGGTCAATAGCTTGATTAAAAGTTAAAATGTGAGAAGATTACGTGCCGGTGACGAAAACTGAATGGGTATCCTGTGGCGTTAAATGGCCCATCACTGACTCTAAAAAATTTACGTGATTAATATAATCCGCAAGTTGGTCAATATTGAAAATATAGGATGTTTAACAGAAATCTTTATAAAATTATTTGTATTTAAGTAAACATATTTTAAATTATTTTGCATAATGTATCAAAACGTCGCCACCTGGCAAAATTTCAAACTCCGAGGATATTTTGTAATAATAAAAGGAGTAATTTTCAATCGGTAATCCTGTTTTTCGAAGTAATGGTCAACATGAGTCATTTACGGTCCACCAAAAAATACCAAAAGATAGTGATGAATAACTATAAAAAACGAGGCACATATATGATCATATAATGAGAACAGGTGACTGCAACGCAAATTTGAAACCTGAACTCTTTTGAAACACTATTAGCATTAGCGAACTATCTAAAAAAATTTTCTATTTCAAACGGAATGAAGAGACTAATGAAGCAACGGCTTCTCCTCACCGCGGCAACTCAAATTGCCGCATTTGGACAAAAATCTATCCATATCGTCAGTGAAAATAAAAAGACAAAGTTACTAGTAGATACTGAAGTGCTACCTAGATATGAAATAAAATTTATCATCCTACGGACAGTTCCACGTCTTGAAAAACTAGCTCTCGAAGCTGATAATAATGGTAAGAGATTCAATATTCCGTAAATCCCAAAAAATTGAATAAAAAGACACTTTTTATTAGTATTAATATCTTAGAAACAGGACATGACAGATTATTAGAAATACAATGATTAAATTCGCTCATTCTATTAATAAAGACAGTATATATGCCTCGCTTTGGAAAAATTTGATTGGAAATCGCTAATTGAAAGGTTTTCTCTTCCTTCAACAATGTAGTACACATATGAGCATATGTCCTCACAATGTTATCGCGATTGGAAGAATCAAAATCTATAAGAGCCGAAACTATATAGCTCAAGAAGCGAACGAAACTTCAATATCTTTAATAAAAACATGACCGATCATAATTTATATAATATTACTATACCTTTTATAGCTAAATCCAATGATAAAACCTTCCTTCTAGTACTTACTACAAATCTTACTCAACTCTCGCATCCAACTATATAGTTCCGAATTTCTCAGTATTTATTATTCATAACAGTTTTTCGGAAATTTCATCGCTTAAGTTTGATTTTTGAAGAGGAAACTAACAATTGCTCTCGATTTTAGTCAAACATTTGATTCAATTGAAACTGAAATACAGGTTGCGCCTCATATGTTTCTCAAAATCCTCAGCTAATGAGTTCCTTTGTATTGCAGAGGGCCCTTTGTTACTCTCCGTGTGAATGATTGCCCACAATTCACACCAAATATATATTAATATAATCATGTCTCTTTTTTACTATAGATACACCGTCCACCGAGACTTATCCAGTGATTTAAGTACCACAACGAGCTCAAATGCGGTCGACAAATTTTTAATTTAAATTTTGTATCCGAATCTTAGACTGAACCAACTGTGAAATTTGAAGCTAAAAAAATAGAAAACTACGAGTTCTCTATTTCCTCCACAGAAACATTCCAGAAGAGAGCGAATTTGAGGGCTTTCAGAATGTAATTGCAACGCAAGAGGATCCAAAACAGTGCTGATCCCTCTCTATATTGGACGGTAAAATATTTCGCACACCGCAAACTCTGCAATTCTCTCATTTTCGGTTGAATAACGCTTATTGAAGATCACATCTTGAAAATCAATAAAACGCGGTCTCGTATTCAAAACTAAATCTACGCATTCTAATTATTTAATCTATGGCAAAACATTCATTATCTTACATAAAACTGAATGTTTTCATCATTTATAAGGCCTTTCAATTATTATTATTTCTTATTGTTTATATTATTTCTTTAAATTCTAACTAATTTCGTCATGAACTAGACATTGCTACTTATCTTAAATTGTTTTTTTCCACTACTCTCTTGCCTTCAAAGTGCTTTTATCGTTTCATCACTTTTCTATATTCCCCTACGTTCCCCTCGTTACTCAAAACTTTTTTCAATCCCTATCGCTAATCTTACATGACGAGGGAACCTGATTAAGCCGAAAGAAATCGAAATTTTTTTCATTTTTTTAAGAAAGAACAACATTTTAAGAATACAATGAAGAAGTTTCATATCGATATGCGAAATACATACATACATATTCTCCCATTGCATTGCTTTCCCATTACATTCTCTCTATATGTCCTTACTAATAAAAATGAGATGGAAAAAAGGACTGCAAAACTATCACTAAATATAAACGTATTATCATTTTATAGAAAATTGAGTGAACATTGCTCTAAAAGTCGAGATTCCTTATCATCCTATGTAATTTTTGTAAAGTTTTATCAATAATATTCTTACAGTTTGCTGTACCACTTACCTTCAACATCAAGTAATCAAATTTCTCGAGTGATAAGAAAATTAAAGTCTCGAATGAATGAATAGTGAAACAAAGAATCTGCCATAAACAATTTTTTAGGGTTAATACTTTCATATTATTATATTGCCTAAATCATACCTTTAGTAGTCCAACAGTGGGAAATTTCTCGAATGATAGACTATATTCTTCCCCAAGTTGACCTTCAGCTTGACCTTTGAAGATCCTGGACGCGGTAATTGTTGACATTCCCATGCCATCTCCGATGAATATTATCACATTTTTAGCGTTTCCTAGAATTGGCTGCTCATTGAGCTTCTCCAGAAGTTCGTTTTTCCCAGATTTCAACCAAAAATTCGCATCTGAGAATAAGATAACGCATCAAAATTACAGACCTCTATCCATCTTTATTTCATCTGCAAAACGATACGCCAAAGATCAGTTTAAGGTGGGGATAGACAAGGGATCGACAGAAGTCATGCGACAGAATTGGTTCACTGATCGTTTTACTTTAGATATGTTAACATCTTTATATGTATTAATAATATTAATAAGTTTTGTTCAATACATTAATTTGAAAATATTTACCGTATTTTACGACATATAAGATGCACTTTTTTCCTAAATGAGGTCTCAAAAAATTTACCCGCGCCTCATATGTGAAGGACACATGTTAACTTTCAGTACTGAATTTTAGCCCGGATAAAGGTCTAGGTACACAACTTTTTCTACATCTGCCATAATTATTTTATCAGGTTCTACTAAATTTTTGCCAACAAAAATATAGCAAGAAATGAGAGAACTGGGATAGTTTCCTTCGGACACCGTCGCAAAATAAACCTAACTAGTCGTGTCAGCCCTCGGACTAGCACTAAAACGAGTACGATTCGTTCAACGTATGACACACCTGTATAATGTATATATATTCGGTATTGGTGCTTAAAACTATGTGTTAAAAAATAACCTCGGAAATACGACTAACGAAAACAAGACGCACCATTCAGTATAAACTAGGAGTTTTAAATTACGCTAAAGTGCGTGGAAACAGAGCAGTAGTCAGTCGTTATGTTATTGTGGTACCGCGCTGTCGCACCGACATATTGCAACTTTTTTTTCCTTGTGTGTGGCCTACTCAATGAGGGCGCGTCTCATATGCCGTCAAATGCGGTACAAGGAGAGGAACGACGAATCATATCATCAGAAGCTAAATATTTATCATTCGCGTTTCTTTATAAGTTTAGAAAGCCGTATTAGGACTTCATTATTTTTAAAAATTTTAAACACGTAAAATAAATATACATTAAGGAAATTCAGAGGAATGAGAATCTCCAAAAATGACAATAATGAAAAGGACACAGAATATGTAAGTTTAAGTGAAAAAATATTGCATCAACGATAGAAAAATCAAATTATTAATCGAACACATCGAACAACCGTTAGATAAATTAGACGATATAAAAGAAATATATTCATACTCAGGAAATTATTCTTATGAGGCTTATATGTTTGCATTCCCACAAGCTTATGTCGTGTAAATCTGATTCTTTTTAATTTCCAACGGTCTCATGCAACTTAGTAGTTATCGGTAAAATAAATTGAGAATATGCGAATACGCTCGTTCAGGTAAAACAATATCACTGATATTAATCGTACTTTATTCCTAAAATATTATCACTCAATTGATGTATATCCTACAACACATCAAGAGATTTTTAAATGAGGCATTAAGGTATTTTGATCGAAACAGTTTTGTTTGCACATTTCTGAGGTAGATAAATAACTTTCTTTCTTACCTTCTGGACCAGACGACACACTTCGGGTTAGAATAGGATATGGAAACAAAATGGCAAAGGTAACGACGATTACAGTCTTCATCCTTGAGGAAAAAATCAACAAAAACGGATTCATCAATAAATAAAATAATTACAGAGTATTTCTTGTACATCTCTAAACAATATTAATTATAAACTCTCACTTATAAATATCAAGAATATTTATTGATTACTTACGAATTGAATAGCATTGTTACCAATTGCATAACTTCATGAATTGGATTAAAATGAATTCTATGCTGATTAGACTGCTTTAATTTGTTGTATACCTTATAAAATACTCACGACTTCGGTAAAGGCATGAAAATGCCTGAAAATTCAAGTGGCTCGCTTTATAACCGAGGAATTAAAAGATCCGATTAAAAAGTAGAACAGGATCATACATAGTGTATGTCAGATCCATAGTAAATGGATACAGATGTATAATATTATTTTAGTAAGTATTGTAGTATAATGTAATTTATGGATTGTTTAGGAAACAAATGTGGAATTGTGTGTGGCAAATGTTCCAAATACGTAAAACTAAAAAGCACAGCGGGTCGCCGAGGGCTATTTAGAAGCTGCATTAAGTACGTAATTTCCTTATTCAATTGTTTGTGATCCATTTCCATTAAAGTAAATAACCTTTGTTTTAACTGTGCCGAAAGTATGAAGCATGCACGATGAAAGTATTCTCTATATACGGTGATAAATCACGCCTATCGGAAAAGTGGAGCATGGCAGACAATATTTTACTAAAAGAATATACATTTCATTCGTAGGTAATATTTTGAAAATCAATGCTCTATCAATGTACTATCTGCAGTGTTAAGGTAGAGAAGAGAAAATAATTTTCTTGTTAAACATGTGTCCTGATTCAGTGGATCCTTTTTCGGAAATATCTAAGAACTGTAGATCATTTTCTCCAGCGAATAAAATCAGTAACATAAATATTTATCAACGAGCAATTAGAAAGAAACCTTAAATTCGCGTATGAAACTGTTCTAAACTATTCGCAAACATTGAGCGTTAAGAAAAGTTTATATTTGCCTGATTTTTGAACATTTTCTCTCATCTAATTTCAGCATCAACTTTAAAGAGCTCAAATTTAGGATTAAAGATTATGAGTTTTTCTTTGAATGGCTTATTATTATGAAAACAGCATCGGTAGCTACTTAATTTCAAGTATTTAATCTCAAATATTATGCTGGCTATTTAGGAATATTCATGTCTCTAGAATGAATCTTTAATTTAGATGAAACCCTTTTTTCAATTGTTAACGCCCAGACACAGCATTCAAAGGATCAGTCAAGAAGCTCATTCCACTTTTAAAGACTGTATATCATTACAGAAGGCAATAATCTCTTTTAACTTGATTACTCGAACTGAGATACTGATTTGATTGTATATTAAAGTACCAAAATGAACATGAATGTAATCCATTACGTAACTGAGTTCGGTTTCTACAATAATAATTCGAACTTAGTGGTTACGTTTCATTTTCCTGTGGTTCACTCTTCAATCAGTTCAGCTGACTCGCCATTCATGAATACATTTGATCTTTGGCATATCGGAAAGCATGATCAGAGCATTTGACTTGTTTTTCTTCATAAGATTCCGTTCCGATGTAAGAATACGTTTGAGTCATCAGGTCTGCGAGTGCTTCGAGCATATAAAAATTTTATATTCAAGTATTTCAGTAAATATTCGATGAAAAGTTTACGATTAAAAATTTTCAAAAATTAATGGATACCAACGATTGAAGAGATTGAATGAAGTTGAAGCCAAGAGAAAGGAATGAGCATTTAATATACGCACATGTTTATTTTCGAATCCGAGGAAAATGAATTTCGATAAATTGGAAAGCGACCTGAGAGAAGATTAACGTAAAAGGACATCGAAAAATAAAATTATAATAAGGAATCAGAGTTTTCATTCAGTCGCTGGTGATGACCAGTTTCCTCAATAGCTATGAATGTTTTGAAATATGCTTCAAAGTTTGTTATTTAGGCACGACTGAAAAATGTATAGAAACGACGGAAAGGCCTTATGTATGTTCACATGAAAATATTGCAATTCGAGAAACCAAAAATCATTCAAAATGAGTCGTAAAGATGAACCTTCGAAGCTTCAAATATCACAAAATATGTGATATCTTTCGGAAGATCATCTTTAAGTGATTTTAGGGAAACGCAGGCGGCTTTTTACTTCACGAAACACTACACACGATGCATTTATGTCAATGAATTGTACAATCTTTCGATTCTAATCTAAAATATCAGTCTACATTCCTCGTTTATTTGGAGCTGGAGAGTTTCAATGAAGGGAATTCGCAATTATTGATTAAATTCAGTGATTTTAAAAACGATAACCGACTGAATGGAGTCACTGGCCCCAACCACCTTGAATATAATTTGGAGGCGTTTTATCAGACGCTTCCAGAATCAGCCGTCAAAAAGCGATTTAGGAGATCAAGGTCAGAACGCTCTGCTTCCCGGAGCAAACTCTCCTGTAAAACTAGGATCGGCGAAACCCGGAAATCAACTGTTTCATTCACGGCGCATCTGAACACGCGGTGAGGATTTCATTACGGGCAACTCCCGTCGCATTAACAACCGACTCCAAGATAGAACTCACCTTCGCAGGAAGATCTCCGTACGGACGTTCCTCAGAGGGTCGCGGAGCCTTCTACAGCGAGTCTTCGTTTCGTCGACCCCCTCCTCCCTTCCACTCTCCGCTTTCCCCCCTCTCGAACATCCGAGGCTTCCCCTCCGTAGCACTCCGGTGCCCTACCTCAATCCGACATTGGCTTCCATTTCCTCTATCGCCGGGCGCACCACGCATCTGCTTTTCAGATGAAGAAAACTTCAAAGACCTTCCTTCAATCAACATTCGATATTAAATGAAGCATTGATAGAAAAGAATCGCTACGCAGATACATAGCAGACATCAGAGTTAATAACTCCGAGTAGGCGAGGGAAAAAGTCGAATTCCCAAGGCTCTTGAATATGCGACGCGTTCAATAACTTTTCTTCGAATCTCCTTCCTGATTGTCTTTTATACAATATTTTACAACTTTATGTATTTTTTAGAAGTCAGAGGGTAAAACCACAAAATGCATATTTAAAAGTTGAAGTTCAACAGTACACAAGTATTTATAATTCGATGCTTACGAAAAGCCTTTAGATCCATAGTTATACCTGGGATGTATACCGATGCACTCAAAAATCGATTATTTCATTTTTCAAATAATGGTAAAAATTTTAAGAATACAATAGCGAAGTTTCCGATCGTTATGTGAAATACTAATAAACCTAAAGTCCATTTCTTAAGCCGACGCAGTTGAACATGGAGTGTGGACGACATCTCGGAGGGTACTTGAGGATGACATGTTTCATGGACTACACTACTAGTATCCTTCATCATTTAAGAACGCTTTGGGTATCCTAAACACTCAATCTAATGTCAAATGATAGTGAAATATGTTCTGTAAATTTCTGCAGAGTAATAAAGAAAGAGTCAGTAATATCAATTGAATGCAAATATTTATTGTAGCATAGCTATTCCTAGAGTGAGTTAAGGGGCTTACAGTTCCAAACACTCATGGATTCATTCAGAAAAAATGATTTTTTATCCAAAAAGGAGCAGAGATGAACAACTGATTCATGATTTGTGTCCATCGGGGTTTGGTGCAGATATCATGGCATCTCTGAGATTTTTGACACGGATATTGAAAGTCTCACTTCGACATTAAACATTTTCTTACGACTCATCGAAGGAACATTCATACGTTAGATGCTAATGCGAAAGAAAACTGCTATTCGACGGCACCAAAACATCTAAATTATTAAAAAAATTTAAACCTGCTGCGTATTGATACTTATCTATTTAAGGATGCTTTATATGTAGTGCTTATGGTAATGGAAGAATTAGAGATATAATTCCAAGATATTTGCAAGAATGAAATATTTATGCCAAAAGTGCAAGGAAGGATCAAATATATCATAAAGAGTTAAATAGTTGCAGTTTGACAACCTTTAGTAAGAAGTTCGAAGGTTTGCTTTACAACCGTATTTAGTAGAGTGGCTGCTTGGAAAAGTAAGTTTATTCCTTTTGATAGATATTCGTGAAACTTTAAAAGCCTTCTTCTCGAATCTTTCTTTATGTTAGGGTGCATGATTACGCAAAATCTACTTTCACTATAGAGATCTCCTTAAGCATACATTTAGAGCATTTATTTGTCAAATCGGAGAACCACAAACCTTGATGAAAATATGAATGCAAATAATTCTCATTGTTAAAAATATTAAACATATCTTTCATCAAAATGGAAAGTTTCACTTTCTTGGTCTTAGAATGTACAATTTTTAAAAATCCTTAATTTTTTGAGGTTCAACGAGAAGGTACATGTATTTTCTATAAGAAATAAATTTGCAATCCAAAATCAAGCGAAAATATATGAATGTAGGATGCACACCGTTTTCTGTATCATGCGTGATTACACTTTACATATGCATATATATATATATATATATATATATATATATATATATATATATATATATATATATATATATATATATATATATATATATATATATATATATATTAAATTCCTAATTGACAACTTTAAGTAAGTTCGAAGGTTCGAAGAATAAATATATATATTTTGGTGCGAAAAATGGCAACTTGACCTTAACGTTAGTAAATGCTCCGTAGTAAATTTCTTCGAAAGAAAACAAATGCGTATGAATATAGCATACCGAATTAACGAATTAGATGTTAATGTAGTAGACTCGGTTAAATATCTCGGAATTACTCTCACAAATAACTTAAATTGGAACACACACATACGGAATATATGCGGTAAAGCAAATAGAAAACACAGCTTCATTAGGGGTATCGTAGGTAGAAGCGACGAAAGAGTGAGAGAGCGTTGTTACTTCTCGTTAGAAAGACCATGAAGAGAACTAGAAAACACATCTAGTATTTGGGATCCCGCGGACGAAATTAGTACCCGCGAACTCGAAAAGGTTCAACCTAAAGCAATAAGATTTGTTATTATTGACAATTGCTACGATAAGAAGGCAAGCGTAACGAAACTATTATCAGACGAAGGTAGGGAAACATTAGTAGATAGAAGCTTAGCAGCCAGATTGCGTTTATTTGATAAGTTTAGAGAAAGTACGTTTTCGGAAGACGTAATTGAAATTATGCGACCCCCCTGCTATTTAGGCCGATCCGATAATGCGCGTAAAATACCGTATTTTTCGGACCATAAGACGCACCTGGTTTTTTGAGGAGAAAAATAGGAGAAAAAATATTCTGAACCAAATAGTGTAATAAAATATTTGATAGGTCTTTAGGTCTTTATTTTGGAGGCGAGATTGAGACTAAAAAGTCTCTTCTTCCATCTAACCTCTTTAAAAAAAGTTTAAAGTACCAAAAGAATTAGAAAGAGAAAAATAATGATTATAAGAAAGATTTAAGTGGATATAAAAACCTAAGAAAATTCTTAGGAAAAAATCCACTTCAGGAAAACACCCACAATGAAGGGGGGTGTGAAAAACCTGCACAAACCTACTGATAGAATTAACTAAGAACAGAATACTAAAATTTCAATTTTACAAAATAATCAATGAGTCAGATCATGTTAAATTTGAAAACATATCTTATAACTAAATAGATCATTAAAAACATTCAATGGTATGTTTAAGTTGATTGCCAAAAAGAGAGGCGAAGTGTAGATAATAAAATTAGAAGATATTGGACTGAGCTGCAAAAAAAAGAATATTTCAGGACAGATGCATAGTTAAATGAATTGGAAGTTAAGAGTGAAAGGAGCAGTAGAGAGAGCGTTGCTCAGTGCTGTAGACATGTGATGACTATTGATGAAGGAAATAAATTGGATATATGATTAAGATAAGTAAGACATTTTCTTCTGAAAGATCGTGTGGAAATGGAAGATTTTATGTGGGAGGGAAGAGTATTCCAGAGCGTGGTAGCAGTTATAATAAATGATTTTTGATATGTCTCTGTTCTGTGCTTCGGAATTAGTAAATTGAATCTCCCTCTAGTATTGCAATTATGGACGGACTCAAATCTTGCAAATTCGGAAAAGAGATATTCAGGAGATTGCGTTCGCAAAACAGTACATGTTAACGTTAGAATGTGATGTTGTCTGCGAGTTTCGATTTTTATCCAATCTAATTTTTTAAATGCACCGGAAATATGGTCGAATTTTCTCAAATAAAATATAAATCGAACGGACGCATTTTGGATGCGTTGGAGCTTATTGGCTAGATCTCTTGATAGATCTTGGAACAATGTCACCGTAATCAAAGTGGGGCATGATCAATGAATTTACTAGTCTACTGAGTCGAAGGCTTTACTAAAATAATGTATAACAGAATAATATTTGATCCTGCGAGTCGACTGCAGCGGGCCCCGCTGCAGCTCTGATACAAATGCCCGGCATTAGTGTCAGCGGGTCCCGCTGCCGCTCTTCTTGTATTCGGACCATAAGACGCAGGCACTTTTCTCCCCAATTTTTGGTGAAGAAAAAGTGCGTCTTATGGTCTGAAAAATACGGTACGTGAAATAGATGCTAGGACGAATCGCTTTAAAAATTCCTTCTTCCCGCGCACGATATGCGACAAAAATAGAGTAAAATACGCGATAAAATAAAATAGGTGTTTACACCCCCTGCCACACGCCGAAAGGCGGCCTGCAGGGTACTTATGTAGATGTAAATGTATATACATGGTGTGTCCTGAAAGTAGTAGGACTGATTTCTGTCAAGTGACCACGTCACCACGATCTCACCGACCTGTGGTGACGGAGAGGTCCGAGGAAACTAAAATGCACAGAACGCAAGAGCTGGGAATCGACTTCCAATTGTGGTCAGCGCTTCGTTACAGTCCCCTCCTCTATTTGCAATCCAAAAAATTCCCGTCCGACCGTCCGCGCGTGCAGGAAAAAATCAGTCCTACTACTTTCAGGACACACCATGTATATACATCTACATCTACATAATGCATACATTTCATAAATATGAATTTTTTTATAATATAATATGATTCTGAGAAAGTGCAATATTTGATATTTTCTATATCAAAAGAAATAATTTTTGCAAGGCTATTTCTGGAGAGGATATTAAAATATAAACATGGCCATCATAAGGGAATAGACTTATAATTAAAAGTACAATTAATATATACAAATATATTAAATATTGATGTACTAATAAATTTTTTAACAATACAAAACTATTGAGTAAATATTTTTCAACCAAGAAATAATTTTCAAAGTAAAATTACTTCGTTTAATTCATTCATTCATTAATTCAGTATGAACGGAGAAGCGCTTGAATGTCTCACAGAAGGCGCGATCTAACTTATTAAATTAAATTTCATAACTCCGAATTAAATCGTTCATAACTATTTCTTTCTTAGCCCGTCCACTGCGGATGCTACCTCTAGCATTCATCTTTTCTTTGTAGTCATTTCCGTTTGATTTCAAACTTTCCGCAAGTAACGAAAATCGTCAACCAACTTTCTGTATCAATTATATAGATATACGTGTAAAGATTTGCTTTCTATCAGTAAGCAATGCTATAGTATATTTTTTAATGAGAAATTAGATTCTTTGGAAGGTTAATCTTCGTACACATTGCTAAAGATTAACTAAACGAAATTATCTGAGCGCATATTTACATTGTGTTCGTATTCCTACGCATTTCATAAGGCAGAGTATTTCCAGCCCGAGTTCGAACCCAGGACATGCTGCTTAATGATCTTCCTTCATTCGCTTATGCATCCATATCTTTATAAATTCTCCAGATTTCACGGGTAATGCTTTAAGATAGTGCCTGAAAATTAGTCCTTAATTCCCGATGCATTTCTTATGGACATACAGTAAACGCCCCCTAGTATCGAACCAACGACCCTCTACGATATTTTTACGGAAGCTCTATGGAAAAATTGGCTTATCGATGCATGATTGAAATTTAAATCTCTACACCAACGGGATCAAATCTATTTGGCAATAATGCCCATAATTTTCTTATGGGGAAATTCGAAATTACGGGTCGCTCTGGAATCGAATCCATGGCTCATATACAGCTGTATATATTTTTCTACGTTAAGTATATAAGTGTTAAAACGTACTACAACACGATAATTATGTGTAGGTAACAATCCTAAGTTTCAGTTTGCTGCTTCATGGTTACAATCACCCTTGTATAATGTTTGTAATTAGAATCGACGTCTTTATTGTAACCTGTAGTGGGCGATTATAAACATATTGACCGTGGCTTCTATGGCAGCTCAGCTCGTTGATTGACGGATAGGGTCCTTTATAAAATAATGGAGCATTCTAATACTTTTTAATAGTTGCAAGTTCGTACAAATTTGCTTACATTTATTAGAAAATATATGTATAAAACAATGTGTTTTTACTTAAAGATTTTAACACCAAACTTCACTAGTCATAAATTTACAAAAAAAATCAATTTCAGGTAAGTAGGGGGTCTACCCAAAACCAAAAAACATGGCAAGGGGTCTACGACACAAGAAAGTTTGGGAACCTCTGCTGTAAAGGATAACATTTCACGTTGCCAAAATTTGATGAACTCATATTGTAAGATATTATAATGTAAGTAATTAAGCACGATCAGTGTATGTTGAGATTCCTTGTGGACCCCTATTTTCTTGTCATAGACCCCCAAATATTTTTTTCGCTGTCATAGACCCCTTACAGGTTGTCATAGATCCCTGGGGGTCGATATAGACCACTTTGGAAATCACTGGTCTAGGATTTTGACGGTGCGGACTCTAAAAATCGATGCACTATGTGTATTTCGGTGTTGCTTTAATTTCAGCCCTTCATGGAAGCCTTAATTCCTGTCATCAATAAACTGCAAGATGTGTTCAATACAATTGGAGCTGATGTTATACAGCTGCCGCAAATTGTGGTTGTGGGTACACAGGTAAATTACAGCACAATTATGTTTCCGTTAATCGTTGACTATAAAATGTAATAGTTATATTACTCTCTTAAATGATTAATTGCAGAGTTTAGAATGCTTTTGTATAAAAAAATCAAGTAATTTTATTTATCAGTTAACGCTGATAACATAACTCCCAATGGAATAATCTATTAGGGAGGACATCACCCTCAAATCTTGCGCTAAATCACAAAATACTTTGGATATATTATAGAGAATTTTTCTTTTTAAGATCTCTTCATTAATGAGTGACAATGGTATGAGGAATATGGAAATAAATTGTGTGAGTTAAAAATAAAAGTTCTGTATTTAATTGTGGAATTGTAGTTGAAAATATGAATGTGATATTTGGGTGAGCTGAATTTGAATGTTAGAATTCTATATACGTTGACCTTGACCCTACTATGAATAAGCATCTTAGTCATTATATATTTGTAGTGTTGCACCCTTGAAAATCTGTAAAGATTTTAAGACAAGTAATACATTTCATTTATGTGACGATATTTTTCATGAAATCTGAATCATCACAGTCTGAATCTCATTCATTCCAGTTGTTCTATTTGCTTACTGAGCAGGAATTTATTGTTTCCGATTTCCAAAGCATTAACTAGGAATTCATTTACTGAATCTTATGCCTAGTAAACAATGTTGATTATAATCAAGAATTTTCATCAAATGTTTAGAATTAATGTGCAGGATAAAACAAATATGCAATGGTTTGCTAACATTAAGTTTCATTTACTGCATTTTATTTGCAGAGCTCTGGAAAAAGCTCCCTTATTGAAAGCTTGGTGGGCCAACCCTTTTTACCCAGAGGTACTGGTATTGTCACTAGACGACCATTAATATTGCAGTTAGTGTACTGCCCAAAGGACAACCCTGAACATCGATGTGCTGAAAACGGTAATCGAGCTTGTTTTCCTGATAATAAATCTTAAATGTTAAATTCATTTTTTTCTCATCAGATCTTACTAGTAGATATAAATAAACAAAGTTTACTCAAATATAATCTCCTGTAGCTCAAACACTTTTGAATTTTTTATCAAATTGCTTGTTCGTGCTTTGATTGTTCATGTGTACCATATAGTTAATTCATGAATTTATATTCAACAAAATCTTACATAAATGTAACTTGTTATATTTTCTCCATAATTAGTGACTGAAAATAAGGAGCAATTTACAAAATTACTGTTTGTTTTTCCATTTTTGTATTCCCCTTTCATGAGCTTTTATATTTCTTTCATGCGATGCATTGTCAAATGTATCCAATGATATTTTTTTTAATACGAAACATTTAAGTTTTTTTGCTAGTTTTGCTGGAATGCTTTAACAGTTTTTGTAATTACTGAAGATTTTTTGAGATATCATATTATAGAATAAATAATCTGTTTTTTTTTTCAATATGTTTGGGTGATATGTCCTCAAGTGTTTTAATTGATGTAATTTTTGTAAAGTATTGATCTAAATTTTATATGTGGTAAGTTTTTAGTCTCAAAGTCTTGTATTACAGAACATTGTATAAGTTATAATATTAAAATAATAAAATATTACTGCAGTAAAAATGCCAATCAAACTGTGAAAGGATAGCTCTTTTTGAATCCCCAGGAAAAACAGGTCTTTATCAACCTTTTGGAATAAATGTAAGATATAGGCCATCTTTGGTAGGAAAGCTGCATAGAAGTTTTGAAATTTCTTATAATTACCAATTATTGTTAATAATTGATTCATATATCTAAATGGAATAGTATTTGGAAAGTACACAATAATGATGCAACTACGGAAAACAAGGGAAAAAATTAACTGGAAAAGCATATTTCAGTAATGGTAATTTTTGACCCTTTGAGTTGACATAATGATTATGAGCTACCGATGCCAATTTTTACAGTAATTAGTGTAGCAAGTCATGACATGAAAACTTTTTCACTATGCAGGTGCAATGTATTAATCTTTTAGTGTTAGATAGACAATCCATCTTTAATGCTCTTAAGTAACTTTTGTCGGAAGATATATTTTACTATGGAATGAATAAACTGCTATTTTTTAAGGGAAGTGGTCCCTGAATTCTTGATTTCATTAAAGCGAAAGGTTTCTATAGTTAATTTTTCTTATATTTTTATCAATAATTTTTTCTAAAGAATTCATAAAGTTTACTATTCTTAAAATTAATTTGCTTTGAAAATTTGGCAAAAATTTTTTTCTTCTGAAAATGAAGTGATGTTCAACCATCAATGATCAAAAGCACACTTAAGCAGATCAAGAGTATTGATTGAGGGCTGAAGCAAATTTTCTTCATCATCGTTAACAACGAAGATTAACGTGGGAAATATATGGTCTTTACATATATATAATATATATGCCCTTTATGAAAGGTTTTATCACTGTACTCAGGTAGTTCAAGTCACTTGATCAATCCCATTATATACGAATCTATTCTCAAATGAAATACTGGTTCCTTACGTCCTATCTATGAGTTACGCATAACATAGATATATTTAGTTAGCTATTGAACCCATATTAAATCATTAATATTTTTTGTGTAACCGTATTCACTGCCTTTTCTATTAAGTTTCATTTGTCCGGAGTTTTATGTTCCCTTGCAGAAACTCTTTAGATCAAAGTTTTCTAATAATTAAAAGAAGGCATCTTTATATTGGTCACTGTCATCGCCTAATCTAAGGAAGTCTTTCAAATCTAAGAATCAGTGGAATAACTATTTGGGATAGTGTTTTGCATACCTTCCAGGCAGCTGAGAAGCCTGGATCCAAGCCAATGTCAATAATCTTCAACTTCTTTCATGTATTCATTTACAATCAAGCTTCAGTAAATGCTACAAGTAAACAAGATATGATAAACCAAAAGTACCATTCAGCTTAAATTTTACTCAAATACAATTCCTCATGTTGCATTAAAAGATTACCTTAGATTATGTGTGAACTATGAAAGTATATTCCAATTGCTTATTCCTAATCAAACAGCCACATTTGCTGCCAATGCAAGCATTTCTTGATAGGTAGGGATATCTTGATTATGTAATACTGATGTATAAACAATAATTGAACTTGATAATAAAGAAATGGAAGCCACGAACTAGAAACTACAAGCCTAGAGTCATCAATTATGGCCGATGAACGGTTATTCATTTTAACTTTGTAATCTAACAGTTTAATTCATTTTCATAAGGAATTCAATGAAGCAGAAAGCATGACCATCATAAGCAATGTGTTCAGGATTTCATACTTCCCACCAAGACAGCATAGAAAAGCAGATTGTTGTAAAAATTCTTAGAAACATAAGTGAAATTCAGAAATATAACTATAAAATAGCAAGTGAATAAAAATATTTCTCATTAAGCCTCATGTGAGTTGAATCATTGATAAAGTATCAATATAGTTAGGAGTCAATAGAGGTTGACATGTATTGATAAAGGGTAAATTGATAGTTTATCAAGAGTAGTTATCTGTAGGGAAATGAATAATCATTCTTTTCTTTGCGAATGAAGTGTTAGTAATATGAAAATTTTTAATCTTCAAATCTATAAAACCTTTCTAACTGCTAGTTTGACAATCAAAGGATAGGAAATAGGAACTTATAAATAATGTCTTAAAAAGTCAATCACTCCTTAATTCACGATTATTCTCAACGGGTGAGTCTTTTGCAACTCTGCTATTCCAAGGAATACCTATTTACATATCAATTTACTCAATCATTTTTAATGCTGGTTCAGTGCATTAAAATATATAGTAAAATTATAAATATATTGTTCATCTCCACCATTGGAAGGCAATAGTTTTGATACATGATGATGACGATTTTATAGGTTGAAGGAAGAGAGGAATGAGTATCAATAGGCAGAAAGAAAAATCCCTTGAGATGGTGGATGCCTTGAACTTTTATGAATAATATTGTGCAATTACAGAGATCAGCAAAGTTATGATGAGGAGCGGTCAACTTAGATGATTTTTAAGAGATATTTTCTTCGAGGTAAGTATTAATAGAACTTTGAGAAATATGATGATGGCAAAAACTACAGCCATACTTTGCCATGTATAAATAAAATGCTTATTCAAAGGAGGGGAATTTTGGCAACCATGTATTGTGTAACGAATTACATGAATGGGATCTATGTAAGGGTTAAAAAATCAATTAGTTCACTACGATATGAATTTTATGACCTGTCATTCCAATTCAGAAAATGCACAAATTGTGGGGTAGGCTGAAGAAGGCTTGAATCTCCTCACTGTCACTGTCTCTCTGTTTGCTTTGGACTCCAATTACATGCAGTCAAAATACAATACAAAGTTCAATTTTCTACTGTTCAGCAATGAAATAGTGCTATCCTAAATCCAATTCCACATTATTCATTACTTCAATCAGTTACCAGTGAGTCTAATACCTAACACACACCAAGTGTATGACATGCTTCTTGATGCAATTAATCTAGTAATACATAAGGTTTGACACACAAGCGTAACGAAGTTAAATCTGTTTAAAGATACTCAGTTTCGTTCTGCTAAGCTGTAAGGAATAGGTGTTAGAAGGTAAATTAAAGGGAAATTATCAGAAGGCATCCGTTCCAAACGTTTCGCTCCAAAGCCATACCCATCCTACCCCTTGGGAAAGGGCAAGACGGAAAAGCACTGTCGCGTACTACATCGTTCTCGAATAAGTGATGCGAAATGCGATAAACGTGTCGTAGAAATGGTTAATGTCCAAGGCGTTGTTATGATTGTTTTCATTAATTGACGTTAATTAATGGATGGTTGAAATCAAATCAAATTCATTAACTTCATTAGCTTCATTTTTCTCATAAATAGAGCGTAATCTTGACGAGATAGTGATTTTAAATTTACGTGAAAGGAATAGAAGAGAGACGAATGTTTAAGAAAATGGTAAATGAAAGGTTTTCGAATGTTATATTTCAAAATTTAACCATTTAATTGTACGCGTAGTTGCTTTTCGGAGGGAAAAAAGGAGCTTTCCACCAATCAAAACGCAGCATTAGCGACCGGAAATCGGCTACATTAGGGAATAGGATCAGTTGGCGCGGAGATATCGTCGTGAGCAGTTGGGAGCTACCATCGGGCATGGAATCCAGAGTCAACGGACGACGCATGGATTTAGGACCATCTGCAAGAGATACCACTGCCATCGAAAATCAGACTGGCTTCAAGGATTCGCGGCCCGAGTATCTCCACGGTTTCCCCTTTCCAACGCCAAACTTGTTTATATTTGTGTGTTTCTATATTCGTTTACTCGCTTTGCTCACGTAATTGTGTGTACGTAATTTATTATCGGGTAATATTAGTGGTGCATTATCTGCGAACAATTTATTTTATGATGTGTACGTATTTTATTATGGTAGGTAGGGATTGACTGCGCGTAGTCTCTCAAGTTTTGGTTCTTGTCGTTTGGTGGTTTCGAAGGTCCTCTTCTTTGAGTTTGTTGGGTGTCGTTCGATTTGTTTTGGATGGTTTGGGTATAAAGGCTTATCTATGCGTGTGCTTCACCTTTTTCCTGGTACATAATGATCTTTCTTTTGGAGGAACATAAAGTGTGTTATAGATTTTAAGTGTTATGTCGTATTTTTGTTGCATTGCTTTACGTTTGATTTAATGACCCGAGTTTTTTGCAGGTTTATCTCTCACATTATTTCGATGTAAGTTACGAATTTTTCAACGTATGTTTTGCGATTTTGTGTAATAATGATGAATTTCTTGCAGGTCATTTTATCAATTGGTAATGATGTTTCTATTCTTTCCGTTTTTCAATAATTCCGATCAATGTTTTCAGGGAAATTTTAAATCATGGTACCGATATTTCAAGTTTTATGTCTGTTATTTCCCCTGCTGCTCATAACAAAAATTTTTTGCAGGTACAATAAGCATTTCGATCGAATTTTTAAATTGTTTTCCTTGTTTCGTAATCATGTTGCAATTTTTTTCAGAGGTGCTTTCCAAATGGTAGGTTCCGTTTTCTCGGTTCTCTGAATTCGTAGTGAGATTTCGAATTCAATCTAACAAAGTACTCTTTTCAGGTAAATTGAGCATCACGACAGGGATTGATTCAGGGGAGACGAGAGGAGCCAAAAAGACTACGATCGCCTTCACGCGGTGGGAAACCCAGGAGTAAAAACTACCTCAGTGCAGACCCGAGGATGAGGACAGTGCTATGAAGACACTGGCACAGTGCCATGAAGAGAGCTTGCCATCGAACCGTTGGCGAAAACTATATCACCTACGTTGGAAACCCGAGAAGACTTTCTACAGGCACCTTTGTATGTTATTTATAGTTTGGCCTGTCCCGTTGTATGTAAAATTGACTTCTTTCATCAAATACGATTGCACTGTATTGTAGCAGAGCCTACGCTTGTAATTTACAATTTTGCATGTGTATACTTTCGTCAAATATGTTTGTATTGATCATGTCCTTAATTTGTAGAGTATGTACTTTTACTGGATGAGTTACATTAATTTCAACAACAAGGCCTTGTTTGGTAGGTTAACTTTCAATCGTTGCAACTGATGTGCAGAAGTGGAATGGTTCCCATACTTGTATGTGTGTGCTTGTGTGATGCGAGTGCTTGTGAGTGTGGAGTATACTCCTGTGTGAATGCATGAAGGTTTATTTTCGCGGTTCCGATCCATTAGTGTAGAATTTTTGTAGTTACTAACTAACTGGTGGTGGTATGATTGTGTGCGAGGTGTGGGCTTCCATTCCAAACTGTGCATTTTAAAATAACTTTAGCTTCAAGAACGTTTCGTTAACGTAGTACAATAGAGGTTTTTAAATATTTTGATGGTTTTTCCAATTGCTAGATCTATATTTACTCAAATTATACTTCCGATACTCATTTTCACGGCCAAAAATCTATATAGTTTTTAATGCTGTTTTGTAAAGATCTTTATTGTTCATTTATCTCTCTGTCTTTCGAGGGTTTTACTCCGGAAACAATAGGCAAAGGAGGTTTATCTCGCTTGTTCTTTTTAATCAAAAATAAATTGTTTGAAAAATGATCTTGTGTTTTTCTGATTGCCTCCCTCATTCCTTTGACGTTTTGCGAAGAAAGATTGTCCGGCCAGTCTTTTAAGTGAAATATAATCATTGTGATAACTTTTCCATTCCTGATCTGATAATCGACTTAAAGAAGTTATCGCAACTTATTGAATACCGAGCATGGATGCATAATACTTGGATAAGAAAATCTTGCGAGTTGTTTCTTAACAGATGCAAAATTAAGACGTGCACAATAAAAGGTGATTACGCAGTTATAAACCAAAAATATTATGAGCAGTAACTTTATGTAACAATTCTTAATCCTTTTCCGAAAATATAGTTTAAACTAGGATTTAATATTAAAGCGATTGAAAAGTTCATTTACATATTGCGCAAATTTATGTATTCGAAAACGTTCTTGGGCCGTCACACAAAAGTAATCGATCAGTTCTCGCGTTCAAAATACGTTCCCTCGGGACAAAGACAAACATTCCTTGTCCTTGAATGGAAAAAGAAACTCTACCTCAAATTTGTACTGATAAACGCTTCAATTTAACAAAAAGAAAAATAAAATGCTTCGTATTATACGAAAACGTTAGAAATTACGCGTATAATACGACCGCACATGCACTTGCTCATCATCCCTAGCTCACTTATCAAAATTTGCTACAACGATGAGTTTATCACCACAAAAAGTACATACCCTGACCGCATTCATGGACGGAAATAATGTGCGGTGCGGGGGAAGTTCACGCATATAATTCGACATTGGAGTTCATTAAAAGTGCCAGATTCCGAGCGTTAATCTGCCTTCATAAGCATCCGAGAACGGCTTGAACATTATCCTCTCCCGTCTCTGACATAGGCTCCTTCGGATGGAATTGCAAGCCTCGTTTTTCCCGTGAGAATAGTGGAAAATATTTGCCGCACATGATTTAAAGAATACGATCCCCAATTTTCAAATCGTAATGAGAGATGAAACGTACAGAAAATTCCTGCGAAAGATTTAGATGTGCTCGGAATGATTACTTTTTAAGGTTACTCGCTGAGGAATGAATAACGGCGGAATCTCTATTTTGGAATTTATGATGGCGCTTCATTATCCATGAAATGCAACGGTATTTCTTTGAATGGCCGGTTTCGGTTAATAGGAGGAAAGGAATATCTGCATGCATGGTAAAGTTGCAAGCTAAACGTTCGAGTTACGAGCAGTCGTACCAAATACGCTCGGTTCAAATGCACGAAGAGATAAACTCATTCCCGAGCACGAAATAAATTTCGTCATCTGAAGCTATAGTGAACGATGCTTTGAGTAACCATGCCGCAATGGGGAATCCGATTCTCATGAGCGCAAACGTCCTTTAGTTGAACATTTGTTCACATTATTTTCGTTCGTGAAGTAAGTTTCACGATTCGATATGCCTATCGAAACACGGAATCTCACAGGACCATGAGAACTGGCTAGCATTGATGATAGATTTGTTCTTGGTAATGATTTAGGGAATATTATGACCTGGTGCGGTAATCTGATTAAAATAATAACGAGTGTTAATTTTGAATATATTTTGAAATAACTTAAGCTTCAGGAACGTTTCGTTAACGTAGTGCAATAGAGGTTTTTAAATATTTTGATGGTTTTTCCAATTGCTAGATCTATATTTACTCAAATTATACTTCCGATACTCATTTTTACGGCCAAAAATCTGTATAGTTTGTAATGCTGTTTTGTAAAGATCTTTATTGTTCATTTGATCTTTATTGATCATTGAGCCTTCCTTAGATTAGGCGAGGACAGTAACGAATAAAAAGATGCCTTCAATTAATTATGAGGAAACTGTGATCCATATAGTTTTTCCAAGGGAACGAAAAACTCCGGACGGATAAAACAAAATTGGGAAGGCCTAGAATACGGTTACGCAAAAAATATTTATGTATTAGTATGGGTTCAATAGCAAACTAAATGTATCTATGGTATGCGTATCTCATAGATAGGACGTAAGGAACCAGTATTTCATTTGAGAATAGATTCGTATATAATGGGGTTGATCAAGAGACTTGAACTGTACTTGTGTGCAGGGATGAAGCTTTTACTTAAGAGCGTGGACCATATATTTCCCACGCTAATCTTCGTTCCTAACGATGATGAAGAAACTTCGATACATCCCTCGATCCGCTTTAGTGTGCTTTGATAAACATCACAACTCCGTTTTCGTTATGTCTCATCCTATTATTGATTCAGCCATTGCATTTGCGATAAGTATTTTATTTCAGTTTAAATGTCTGTGTTATCAGCTCGTCTATCGCACTAAAGCCAGGAAAAATGAAACGTTAGCATACTTCCTAATATTTTCTGAATATTTTTTTATTGTCGTTCAAATATAACCGTATTTTCAGCCAAATTTTATCAGCGGCCTTCCATCAAGTATTCTTTTCCTTTATTCTGTACTTCCTTAACTCTCAAAATTCCTTCCAATATTGCCAAAGCCTTTTTATTCCCTACTATCGTAGCGCCCATTCTCCCTTATTGCGCGAGAACGAACACGTACGTCGAATTCCGACTGAATAGCATGATTCATTGTTTTGCAGGGAGGAACACTGCCCGTCGAAGGATGTAGTGAAAGTTGCGAACGAAAACAAAGGGCCCCGTTTGAAAAGGTTGGCGACAACTTCGAAGCCCAGAGCTGTATCCTCGGAGAGCAGCGGTGTGCCTTAAATCACCATCCCGAAGTGAAAGCGATTATTCCCGTCCATGAATGCCTGACCAACGTCCCGAACACATAGCTGCAGCGAATTTTGATAATTGAGCTGCCGATTGTTGGCTACGAAGATTTGATGTAAGTTAACACTCGCTCATCATCCCTTCTTTATATCGACGTAAAGTGTATTTATACGAAATGAATTACTGTTCGGAACATGAAATTATTTACCCAGCGGACCATATATGAACCTTGTCAGGCACTGCATGCTTACGATCTCGTTAACTCTCTCGAGCTGATAACACAGACATTTAAACTGAAATAAAATACTTATCGCAAATGCAATGGCTGAATCAATAATAGGATGAGACATAACGAAAACGGAGTTGTGATGTTTATCAAAGCACACTAAAGCGGATCGAGGGATGTATCGAAGTTTCTTTATCATCGTTAGGAACGAAGATTAGCGTGGGAAATATATGGTCCACGCTCTTAAGTAAAAGCTTCATCCCTGCACACAAGTACAGTTCAAGTCTCTTGATCAACCCCATTATATACGAATCTATTCTCAAATGAAATACTGGTTCCTTACGTCCTATCTATGAGATACGCATACCATAGATACATTTAGTTTGCTATTGAACCCATACTAATACATAAATATTTTTTGCGTAACCGTATTCTAGGCCTTCCCAATTTTGTTTTATCCGTCCGGAGTTTTTCGTTCCCTTGGAAAAACTATATGGATCACAGTTTCCTCATAATTAATTGAAGGCATCTTTTTATTCGTTACTGTCCTCGCCTAATCTAAGGAAGGCTCAATGATCAATAAAGATCAAATGAACAATAAAGATCTTTACAAAACAGCATTACAAACTATACAGATTTTTGGCCGTAAAAATGAGTATCGGAAGTATAATTTGAGTAAATATAGATCTAGCAATTGGAAAAACCATCAAAATATTTAAAAACCTCTATTGCACTACGTTAACGAAACGTTCCTGAAGCTTAAGTTATTTCAAAATATATTCAAAATTAACACTCGTTATTATTTTAATCAGATTACCGCACCAGGTCATAATATTCCCTAAATCATTACCAAGAACAAATCTATCATCAATGCTAGCCAGTTCTCATGGTCCTGTGAGATTCCGTGTTTCGATAGGCATATCGAATCGTGAAACTTACTTCACGAACGAAAATAATGTGAACAAATGTTCAACTAAAGGACGTTTGCGCTCATGAGAATCGGATTCCCCATTGCGGCATGGTTACTCAAAGCATCGTTCACTATAGCTTCAGATGACGAAATTTATTTCGTGCTCGGGAATGAGTTTATCTCTTCGTGCATTTGAACCGAGCGTATTTGGTACGACTGCTCGTAACTCGAACGTTTAGCTTGCAACTTTACCATGCATGCAGATATTCCTTTCCTCCTATTAACCGAAACCGGCCATTCAAAGAAATACCGTTGCATTTCATGGATAATGAAGCGCCATCATAAATTCCAAAATAGAGATTCCGCCGTTATTCATTCCTCAGCGAGTAACCTTAAAAAGTAATCATTCCGAGCACATCTAAATCTTTCGCAGGAATTTTCTGTACGTTTCATCTCTCATTACGATTTGAAAATTGGGGATCGTATTCTTTAAATCATGTGCGGCAAATATTTTCCACTATTCTCACGGGAAAAACGAGGCTTGCAATTCCATCCGAAGGAGCCTATGTCAGAGACGGGAGAGGATAATGTTCAAGCCGTTCTCGGATGCTTATGAAGGCAGATTAACGCTCGGAATCTGGCACTTTTAATGAACTCCAATGTCGAATTATATGCGTGAACTTCCCCCGCACCGCACATTATTTCCGTCCATGAATGCGGTCAGGGTATGTACTTTTTGTGGTGATAAACTCATCGTTGTAGCAAATTTTGATAAGTGAGCTAGGGATGATGAGCAAGTGCATGTGCGGTCGTATTATACGCGTAATTTCTAACGTTTTCGTATAATACGAAGCATTTTATTTTTCTTTTTGTTAAATTGAAGCGTTTATCAGTACAAATTTGAGGTAGAGTTTCTTTTTCCATTCAAGGACAAGGAATGTTTGTCTTTGTCCCGAGGGAACGTATTTTGAACGCGAGAACTGATCGATTACTTTTGTGTGACGGCCCAAGAACGTTTTCGAATACATAAATTTGCGCAATATGTAAATGAACTTTTCAATCGCTTTAATATTAAATCCTAGTTTAAACTATATTTTCGGAAAAGGATTAAGAATTGTTACATAAAGTTACTGCTCATAATATTTTTGGTTTATAACTGCGTAATCACCTTTTATTGTGCACGTCTTAATTTTGCATCTGTTAAGAAACAACTCGCAAGATTTTCTTATCCAAGTATTATGCATCCATGCTCGGTATTCAATAAGTTGCGATAACTTCTTTAAGTCGATTATCAGATCAGGAATGGAAAAGTTATCACAATGATTATATTTCACTTAAAAGACTGGCCGGACAATCTTTCTTCGCAAAACGTCAAAGGAATGAGGGAGGCAATCAGAAAAACACAAGATCATTTTTCAAACAATTTATTTTTGATTAAAAAGAACAAGCGAGATAAACCTCCTTTGCCTATTGTTTCCGGAGTAAAACCCTCGAAAGACAGAGAGATAAATGAACAATAAAGATCTTTACAAAACAGCATTAAAAACTATATAGATTTTTGGCCGTGAAAATGAGTATCGGAAGTATAATTTGAGTAAATATAGATCTAGCAATTGGAAAAACCATCAAAATATTTAAAAACCTCTATTGTACTACGTTAACGAAACGTTCTTGAAGCTAAAGTTATTTTAAAATGCACAGTTTGGAATGGAAGCCCACACCTCGCACACAATCATACCACCACCAGTTAGTTAGTAACTACAAAAATTCTACACTAATGGATCGGAACCGCGAAAATAAACCTTCATGCATTCACACAGGAGTATACTCCACACTCACAAGCACTCGCATCACACAAGCACACACATACAAGTATGGGAACCATTCCACTTCTGCACATCAGTTGCAACGATTGAAAGTTAACCTACCAAACAAGGCCTTGTTGTTGAAATTAATGTAACTCATCCAGTAAAAGTACATACTCTACAAATTAAGGACATGATCAATACAAACATATTTGACGAAAGTATACACATGCAAAATTGTAAATTACAAGCGTAGGCTCTGCTACAATACAGTGCAATCGTATTTGATGAAAGAAGTCAATTTTACATACAACGGGACAGGCCAAACTATAAATAACATACAAAGGTGCCTGTAGAAAGTCTTCTCGGGTTTCCAACGTAGGTGATATAGTTTTCGCCAACGGTTCGATGGCAAGCTCTCTTCATGGCACTGTGTCAGTGTCTTCATAGCACTGTCCTCATCCTCGGGTCTGCACTGAGGTAGTTTTTACTCCTGGGTTTCCCACCGCGTGAAGGCGATCGTAGTCTTTTTGGCTCCTCTCGTCTCCCCTGAATCAATCCCTGTCGTGATGCTCAATTTACCTGAAAAGAGTACTTTGTTAGATTGAATTCGAAATCTCACTACGAATTCAGAGAACCGAGAAAACGGAACCTACCATTTGGAAAGCACCTCTGAAAAAAATTGCAACATGATTACGAAACAAGGAAAACAATTTAAAAATTCGATCGAAATGCTTATTGTACCTGCAAAAAATTTTTGTTATGAGCAGCAGGGGAAATAACAGACATAAAACTTGAAATATCGGTACCATGATTTAAAATTTCCCTGAAAACATTGATCGGAATTATTGAAAAACGGAAAGAATAGAAACATCATTACCAATTGATAAAATGACCTGCAAGAAATTCATCATTATTACACAAAATCGCAAAACATACGTTGAAAAATTCGTAACTTACATCGAAATAATGTGAGAGATAAACCTGCAAAAAACTCGGGTCATTAAATCAAACGTAAAGCAATGCAACAAAAATACGACATAACACTTAAAATCTATAACACACTTTATGTTCCTCCAAAAGAAAGATCATTATGTACCAGGAAAAAGGTGAAGCACACGCATAGATAAGCCTTTATACCCAAACCATCCAAAACAAATCGAACGACACCCAACAAACTCAAAGAAGAGGACCTTCGAAACCACCAAACGACAAGAACCAAAACTTGAGAGACTACGCGCAGTCAATCCCTACCTACCATAATAAAATACGTACACATCATAAAATAAATTGTTCGCAGATAATGCACCACTAATATTACCCGATAATAAATTACGTACACACAATTACGTGAGCAAAGCGAGTAAACGAATATAGAAACACACAAATATAAACAAGTTTGGCGTTGGAAAGGGGAAACCGTGGAGATACTCGGGCCGCGAATCCTTGAAGCCAGTCTGATTTTCGATGGCAGTGGTATCTCTTGCAGATGGTCCTAAATCCATGCGTCGTCCGTTGACTCTGGATTCCATGCCCGATGGTAGCTCCCAACTGCTCACGACGATATCTCCGCGCCAACTGATCCTATTCCCTAATGTAGCCGATTTCCGGTCGCTAATGCTGCGTTTTGATTGGTGGAAAGCTCCTTTTTTCCCTCCGAAAAGCAACTACGCGTACAATTAAATGGTTAAATTTTGAAATATAACATTCGAAAACCTTTCATTTACCATTTTCTTAAACATTCGTCTCTCTTCTATTCCTTTCACGTAAATTTAAAATCACTATCTCGTCAAGATTACGCTCTATTTATGAGAAAAATGAAGCTTGATTTGATTTCAACCATCCATTAATTAACGTCAATTAATGAAAACAATCATAACAACGCCTTGGACATTAACCATTTCTACGACACGTTTATCGCATTTCGCATCACTTATTCGAGAACGATGTAGTACGCGACAGTGCTTTTCCGTCTTGCCCTTTCCCAAGGGGTAGGATGGGTATGGCTTTGGAGCGAAACGTTTGGAACGGATGCCTTCTGATAATTTCCCTTTAATTTACCTTCTAACACCTATTCCTTACAGCTTAGCAGAACGAAACTGAGTATCTTTAAACAGATTTAACTTCGTTACGCTTGTGTGTCAAACCTTATGTATTACTAGATTAATTGTATCAAGAAGCATGTCATACACTTGGTGTGTGTTAGGTATTAGACTCACTGGTAACTGATTGAAGTAATGAATAATGTGGAATTGGATTAAGGATAGCAGTATTTCATTGCTGAACAGTAGAAAATTGAACTTTGTATCGTACTTTGACTGCATGTAACTGGAGTTGATAGCAAAAATAGTGACTTTGGATTGGTTTCAGTACTGATTCATATTGAGCTCATCTCAGAAACTGTCCATGGTTATTAATTAGAGCAATTGTCAAAATATTTAACCAATGGTGAAAGTAATTATTTGATATTCATTAACTAGATCTCTCCATGAATTGGACTCAATCAGTAATTTTAACCCCAATATATGGGTGCCAAAATTCCCTTCTTTATATTTTGCTTATATGTTATGCATGTAATGGTACTGCGCCAGTAATAACCATCAACATATTTTGGTTCCATCTGAGGTTCTATATGTACATACTTTGAAATAAATACCCCTAAAAATCACCTAAGTTGATCACAAACACTATCCTGTCTTTCTACAACCGATGTTATGATCACCATCATCTATTTCCTTCCAAGGGTGGAGATAAACATAATTTTAAAAATTATCATATATTTTAATGCTCCCAACGAGCACTAATAATGATTGAGTTAATTGTTATGAAAATTGGATATCCCTTAGTATAGAATAGCTGCAAAAGACTCACCCTTTTAGAATAGCCATGCAAATAGGAATGATCAACTTTTTAACATATTTTTTGGGTTCCCATTTCCTATCCTTTTGATTATCGAACTAGCATTGAGAAAGATTTTATGTGCTTCAAGATGAAAAATTTTCATGCTACCAATGCTTCATTCACAAAGAAAAGAATGATGATTCATTTCCTTATAGAGAACTGCTCTAGAACAACTTGATCAATTACCCTTATTCGATACAATCAAACATATCAACCTCCATTGACTCCATACTATGTTGATGCTTTACGTATGATTCAATGCACATGATATTCAATGAGAAATATTTTTATTCATTTAGTATTTCATGGTTATATATCTGAATTTCACTTATGTTTCTAAGAATTTTTACAACAATCTGCTTTTCTATGCTGTCTTGGTGGAAAGTATGAATTCCTGAACACATTGCTAATTATGATCATGCTTTCTGCTTCTTTGAATTCCTTTTGAAAATAAATTAAACTGTTACATTACAAAGGTAAAATGAATAACTGTTCATTGGCCATAATTGATGACTCTAGGTTTGTAATTTCTAGTTAGTGTCTTCCATTTCTTTATTATTAAATTCAATTATTGTGTATACATCTGTATTACATAATCAAGATATCCCTACCTATTAATAAATGCTTTTATGACAGCAAATGTGGCTGTTTGATTAGGAATAAGCAATCGGAATATACTTTCATAGTTCACACATAATCTAAGACATTGGCTTGAATTCAGGCTTCTCAGCTGCCTGGAAGGTATGCAAAGTACTATCCCAAATAGTTATTCTACTGATTCTTAGATTTGAAAGACTTCCTTAGATTAGGCGATGACAGTGACCGATATAAAGATGCCTTCTATTACTTTTTAGAAAATTTTGATCTAAAGAGTTTTTGCAAGGGAACCTAAAACTCCTGACAGATAAAATGTAATAGGAAAGGCAGTGAATAGGGTTACACAAAAAATATTAATGATTTAGTATGGGTTTAATAGCAAACTAAATATATCTATGTTATGCGTAACTCATAGATAGGACGTAAGGAACCAGTATTTCATTTGAGAATAGATTCGTATATAATGGGATGGATCAAGTGACTTGAACTACTTAGTACAGTACATTGATAAAAGTTTTCATAAAGGGCATATATACTATATATATATATATATATAAGAGCATATATTTCCCATGTTAATCTTTGTTGCTAACGATGATGAAGAAAATCTGCCTCAGCCGTTGACCAATATTCTTGATCTGCTTAAGTGTGCTTTGATCATTGATGATTGAACATCATGTCATTTTCAGAAGAAATAAATTTTTGCCAAATTTTCAAAGCAAATTAATTTTAAGAATAGTATACTTTATGAATTCTCTAGAAAAAATTATTGATAAAAATGTAAGAAAAATTGACTATAGAAACCCTTCGCTTTAATTAAATCAAGAATTCAGGGACCACTTCCCTTCAAGAATAGGTTTACTCATTCCATAGTAAAATATTTCTTCTGACAAAAGTTACTTAAGAGCATTAAAGATGGATTGTCTTTCTAACACTAAAAGATTAATACATAGCGAAAAAGTTTTCATCTCATGACTTGCTACACTAATTACTGTAGAAATTGGTATCCGTAGCTCTGGGATCATTATGTCAACTCAAAGGGTCAAAAATTACCAGTACTGAAATATGCTTTTCCAGTTAATTTTTTCCCTTGTTTTCCGTAGTTGCATCATTATTGTGTACTTTCCAAATACTATTCCATTTAGATATATGAATCAATTATTAACAATAATTGGTAATTATAAGAAATTTCAAAACTTATATGCAGCTTTCCTACCAAAGAGGGCCTATATCTTACATTTATTCCAAAAGGTTGATAAAGACCTGTTTTTCCTGGGAGTATAAAAAGAGTTCACAGTTTGATTTGCATTTTATCTGCAGTAATATTTTATTATTTTAATATTTTAACTTATACAATCTTCTGTAATACTAGACTTTGAGACCAGATACTTATACATACATACATTTATAAACTTTAAATCAATACTTTACAAAATTACAAACACTTGAGGATATATCACCCAAACATATTGAAAAAAAAAAACAGATTATTTATTCTATAATATGGTATCTCAAATAATCTTCAGTAATTCCAAAAACTGTTAAAGCATTCCAGCAAAACATGCAAAAAAAACTAAATTTGTTTCGTATTCGTATTTATTATTATATATAACGCGATTAAATTATATATATACGCAATATTTCATATCGCGTTAGATGCCAGGAGGTGAAATATTTTCAAATTTTGAAAATCATATCTACCTTAATATTACATATAGATCAATCACTTGATAGGGCACTTCCTATTGGTATAGAGATTTAAATTTCAATCATGCATCGATAAGCCAATTTTTTCATAGAGCTTCCATAAAAATATCGTAGATGGTCATTGGTTCGATACTATGGGGCGTTTACTGTATGTCCATAAGAAATGCATAGGGAATTAAGGACTAATTTTCAGGTACTATCTTAAAGCATTAAAACTAAAGTTACTTGTTTGAAATGTTTGAAATGAAATGGAAATGACTTCAAAGAAAAGATGAATGCTAGAGGTAGCATCCGCAGTGGAAGAGCTAAGAAAGAAATAGTTATGAACGATTTAATTCGGCCAAAGTTAGATCACGCCTTCTGTGAGACACTCGAGCGCTTCTCCGTTCATACTGAATTAATGAAATCGAACATTGCCCCTTCTGACATGCATGGTTCCGGCACTTGATCTATTTCATAAGCTCCATGCATCACCGTAATGTCGTTTAAAAATCGTATAAAAGCACAATCCGGAAACTTATATTTTTCACGCTCCTATAGAGTAAATTTAAAGTGTGTTTAGTACAATTGACTAGGAGATCTCTTTTGTAAATCTGAGTCTATAAAAAATTTAAAATAAATTGAGCTAATTAGCCCATTTATTTGAGACTTACCTCTTGACCAATTATAGTTGTCTCGGGAAGTCTCCCAAACTCCAGCGCCACTACCCGGTGGTGGCCACCGGTTTAACTAAAAAGATCGCAACCTTAAAAATGCATATTTACAAGGTCGTCACGCCCGTCGTCACTGATACCACCAACACGTTGCCATCCCTAACCATCGCCGAGGAGGCCCAGAAACTTCAGGACCTCCTCATGACCCAGAAGGAACTTCTCCCACCAGAAATCTTCCAGGCATCTATTGCACCATTTATCACCAAGGCAGAACCCGCTGAATCAACAGCTCCTCTAAGTCATATTGATACATCGGCTGCTTCATCATCGTCTAAACGTCCTCTCTCGTTCAGCATTCAATCGGTTTCAGCAAAACGCAGGATAAGCCCCCGGTCGTTACCTACACCATCTGCAATTCCGCTCCGTAACTCTTTCGCCGCTCTCGCTCAGATTGATAACTCAGACAACCCCTCCCCAACCAAACCCAACCGTCCCAGTCCATCCTCAGTCCAGCCCAGCCATTCTAACTCTACCCCATTACATCTTACCCCACCTCACTCTACCCCGTCTCAACTTAACCCAACCAAACCCGAACTGTCAGTTCCGAAAATCCTCTCGCTAAAACTAAAACTTTACGATAACTGGCAAATCACAGTTCGCGAGCTCAAGAAACTAACCAAATATCCCCCAGTTTGCAATCTTGTCAATTCTGACCTCATTCTCATCAAATGTACTTCAGTTTGCGACTACGGCATTGCATTCAACTTTCTTAAAAGCGAAAATGTTGAATTTTTCACCTACCAATTCCCGGCAAATAAAAACAGGACTTTATCATTAAACATCTACCCACCAACATAGATCCGGTATACATATAAGATGAACTTGCCTCTCTTGCATTTGATGTCATCTCAGTCACCCCAATGTTCACGACAAAACCCCCACCTGCTGACCTCGAAAAGGGCATTACCCTTGTCCCCAAACGACAAATCCCCGTGTACAAGGTAACCCTTTCCCCAGTGAATGATTTCGAAGCATTTAAGAAAATAAACGAACTCTCCAATGTCCGGGTGGAAGTTCGACCATTCATTAAAAGACTAGAGCCGATCCAATGTTTCAACTGTTTAGAGTTCGGACACACCAAAAATTTTTGCCACGTCACCCCCAAATGCTCCCTTTGCGGTGGCCCCCACACCCTAAAAATTTCAGCTTTGACCCCTCTTTCCGTCCGACCTGCATTCACTGCAACTCTAACCACTCCTCGACCTACAAAGGGTGTCAAAAGTTTAAAGAAATCAGAAGAAATATCATACTAAAAACTCGAGATAATCGTACGTCAACCAACCCACCCCCTCCAACAGTCAACGACCCAAACTCCTTCCCGAACCTCCCCTCCCGCACCTACTCTACCGTCAACCGTAACTCCCCGAACCCCACTCCTCGACCACCTCCACCTCAAAACCAGTCCGAACAAACCCCATTTCCACTCCCTACTTTCCTTACTACTGAAATCTCCGCAATCCAAAAAGTCTTTGCCGCACCAACAACTACGGAAAAAACTAAGACATTTTTTAACGGAGCCTTCTTCATCATTAATGCTTTCATATCTTCATGGAATGCAAACAGTATCAAAAATAAATTTCCGGAATTTCTAGACCTCTGCGCAACCCAAAACATCCATTTAGCTTTCCTGCGAGAAACCGAACTCAAACCTCTTCAAAAGCTTCACTCCAAAATGTATAATATAACCCGTCTCGATGTGGACACCTCCACTCACGGGCTGGCCATTTTATCCAAAAAAGACATCTACTTCAACACCCTCCCAATTGCAAAGCTAAAAGGTATTGACCTAGTCGGAATTCAAATCACCATTGGCAACCAACCGGTCATACTTTATTCAATTCACGTGAAAGGACGATTTAACATTCCTTGATTCTTCCACGTCCCCTGCACTATTCATAGGGGACTGGAACTGTAAACATCCCGTATGGGGGTCTAAGACCATTAACCGAAACGGCCGCTTACTAAACCAATATCTACCGCTATCCAGGCTAGGTATCGCCTCCCCATTCACACTCACCTATCAAGCCCATAGAACATCCGATTTACTGGACTTCATTATCAGCAACAACTTTTCACACTTCACTCCTCCCGTCGCTCTTCAAACCCTCAACAAACTGGCACAATTTCAAATCCATAATAGAAGATCGCATAAACAACTACCCACTCATTCCCTCTTCCCCAACTCCCGAAGCAATAGATTTCCAAATTTCCCTTCTAAATGACCTCATTGCCTCTACAAAAACCGAATCCACTTCTTATCCCCTGCCACACGCCGAAAGGCGGCTTGCAGGGTACTTATGTAGATGTAGATGTAGATGTTACCACCCACCCAAACCCGCTACCCACTGCCCTCTCCCTCCTAACATCCGTCGTTTCATCCAGTCCAGAAATCGGCTACGTAGACAATACAATACCTACAAACTCCCCGAGGACAAAGACGCCTTAAAATTCACAAATAACGAGATCAAGAAACTAATCCAAAAATTTTTATCCAACAAATGCGTGAATTTCACGAGCTCTCTATCGTTTGAAGACAATTCACTTTGGGAAATATCGAAAGCATTAATCATATCAATTCCTTCCGTTCAACCTCTAACAACCACCTCTCCTTCGACCCTCCCTCCACAGCTGCACACGCCGTTAAACACCTGTCGTCAACAATGAGTAACAACTTCCCCCCTTCCGAAGCCGACTCCCCAATCCTCGACCTCTACAAATTCCTTTCCCCCTTCCAACCCACGGAACCTCCCCTCGCAACCTCAGCAACAGAAATTACCGACATAATAAAAGACCTCAATTCAAACAAAGCACCCGGCCCCGATCCTTTTACCAACCGTATTCTTAAACTCCTTTCTGCCTTCCCTAAATTCATTAACCTTCTCCTCAACCTATTCAACTCCTGCCTTCACATTAACTACTTCCCTTCCTCCTGGAAACTTGGTACAGTCATCCTTATCCCAAAACCTAAAAAAGATCCCACAGACATAATAACTATCAATATATATATAATAAATAACTACCGTCCCATAACACTCCTTTCGTCCTTGTCCAACATCTTCGAAAAAATCATCGCAAAAAAGATCGTCGCTCACACCAATACGCATAACCTAATCATTCCGGAACGAATGGGCTTCATCAAACACATTTCAACAACCAACCAAATCCTCCGACTCGTGGAATTCATTACACAAGGGCACCTTACCGAACACCATACCACGCAGGCCGTCTTTTTCGATTTAAACCGGGCCTTTGATAGCGTCTGGCATGAGGGCCTAATATACAAATTACATGCGTCTCAATTCCCGATCTCCATCTTCAAACTAATTCAAAGCTTCCTACTCGACAGATATATCCAAGTTAAATAGCCGACATCACATCATCTCCCCTACCCATTACAGCTGGCGTCCAGCAAGGGAGCATTCTTAGTCCAACCCTCTTCTTACTTTTCATCAATGACATCCCCTCCGACCCTAACATCCATCGCTTTCTATACGCAGACGACCTTACAGTTGCAGCTCAATCCCCATCCCCTAACCTAGCTGTCAAACGCATCAACTCTTACATCCCTCTGCTCGAATCATGGCTTAACCTCTGGCATCTCAACATCAATCCCTCAAAATCAAAACATATAACCTTTTCCCCAAGAGGAAGAAACCCACCACCACCCCGATCCAAAACACACCAATACCTACAACCCCGACCACAAAATTCCTTGGAATCCACCTCACCCAAAACCTGTCCTGTACTTCCCACATAAATAACTGCGACTCCGTCGCTCATTACAAGAAAACAAAACTCAACCCCGTGCTCCAACATGACAGCCCCCTCCCGACCTCCGCAAAATTACGTCTAATCAATTCCTTAATTCTACCCCACCTAACATATGCTGCAATAGTAACTTTCAACACTCAAAAGCACAATATCCGGAAAATCGAAGTATTATACAACAAATGCATCCGCTCGGTCACCACAAGGAATAAACACATCCCACTTAAAGAAATTAGACACTTTCACCAGCTGACAACCGTTTCAAACCTCGTGGGAAAATAAAACAAAAATTTGCCAGCAACCTCGCCAACATCAACAAGCCCATGCTAAACAAAATATGGAATTACTCGCCTAGAATCTTAGGAGGAAAAAATAAGATCTAACAACCAAAATTTGTGATATATATATGCCGCAGATCATTTAAAGAATACGATCCCTAATTTTCGGATCGTAATCAGAGATAAAACATGCAGGGAATTCCCGCGAACGATTCAGCTGTGCTCGGTATGATTACATTTTAAGGATACTGGCTGAGGAATGAATAACGGCAGAATCTCTAATTTGGAATAAATGAAGGCGCTTCATTATCCATCAAATGCAACGGTTGGACCAAATACGCTCTACTCAAAAGCACGAAGAGATAAACTCATTATCGAGCACGAAATAAATTTCGTCAATATGAATCTTTAGTGAACGATGCTTTGAGTAACCATGCCGCAATGGGGAATCCGATTCTCATGAGCGCAAATGTCCTTTAGTTGAACTTTCGTTCACATTATTTTCGTTCGTCAACAATTTTAGATGGCGTAAACGGGAGAGAAATGTGTGAAAAATTCAATACCTCGGGAAATGCCACTGGATACGAAGCTGTTATTAATTAACCACTTACAAAAATAAAGAAAAATTATTTACGGAGTTCGGAAAACTTTCGTAATCTCTTGGACTTGAACCTTTGGAATTGGAATCGGATACGGTGGGTATCCGGGGAACTCATGGCGGAAAAGATATCTCGTAATTCAAAGAGCTCGGGAGATTTTTCCGTGATGGATACATTTCGACGAAAAAAATTCCGTCAATTCCCTGTTGCTTCCACATGCATAACGATCGCTCAATTTACTTTCACGTATCTTTATAATGCCAACTAATATTTACGATACAAGATTCAGGCGGAGCAGGATCTCGAATCGCACATAACTCGATGCCTTCCCGCATCATCTTTCCGCTAATATCATTGTGAAGTAAGTTTTCAGATGACATTCAGATGACGAAATTTATTTCGTGCTCGAGAATGAGTTTATCTCTTCGTGCATATGAACCGAGCGTATTTGGTACGACATGTACCGTATCTCGAACGTTTAGCTTGCAACTTTACCATGCTTGCAGATATTCCTTTCTCCCTATTCTCCGAAACCGTCCATCCGAAAAACTACCGTTGCATTTCATGGATAATGAAGCGCCATCATAAATTACAAAATAGATATTCCGCCGTTATTCATTCCTCAGCGAGTAACCTTAGAAAGTAATCATTCCGAGCATATCGTTCGCAGGAATTCCCTGTACGCTTCATGAGACCTCTCTTTACGATCTGAAAATTGGGGATCGTATTCTTTAAATGATGTGCGGCAAATATTTTCCGCTTTTCTCACGGGAAAAACGAGGCTTGCAATTCCATCCGAAGGAGCCTATGTCAGAGGCGGGCGAGGATAATGTTCAAGCCGTTCTCGGTTGCTTATGAAGGCAGATTAACGCTCGGAATCTGGTACTTTTAACGAACTCCTATGTCGAACTATATGCGCGAAATTTCCCCGGCGCCTAGTAGAGTAGGAATACCATTGCGTCACGTACTCACTCATTCCAAACGAATGGATGATTCATTCATGCGAGAGGAGCGAAAGTGGCGAGCGAAAACAGACGGCCCCGTTGGAAAAGAAATGCGACACGGCTTTCCAAACGGAGACTTCCTTCCACGGAGAGTTCGTATTCCAATCAACGCATCTTATTCACCGTTCCGAAGACGAGAACGATCGTCTGAAGCACATCGTTGCAGCGAATTGAGATACCGGAGTCGGTTACGAAGACAAGAGGTACGTTTTCGAGACGGTAACCATTTGCACTGTTTAAATGACTGTATCGTCCGCAAAAAACCTAACCTTAGTATCCTCAAAGGGCGTCGATATACGTACATGTGAAAAATAGCAGTTTCCCGATTATGCTTTTATACGATATAACGGTGATGGATGAAGCTTTTGAAATAGTTCACGCGGCGGAACCGTGCCAGTCAGAAGGGGCAATGAGTGGAAAAGAATATCTTTGCAATAGCCGCACGCGGTCCCAAAAAAATATTCTCCCGATATGAACACAAGGGATTTTGGAGTTTAGAAACTTTGGACTTCGGAAACGTTTAGAATTCTTCGGAAATTTTTTAGATGCCCTTCGGGGTTTAACTGAGGACCTTTAGTGTCGGAATTGCATCCGCTGCAACCGGGTAAGTGTCTCCTACGCTCACATCGCAAAGAGTTCATTTTAAATGTTACGCTCAAGATCACAGAATTAGATACCGATCCATTGGTCGAGGAGTTATTCCTCTTAAACGCTTCAGTATATCTTCACGTTTAAGATCGATCTTCGCCAAGCTCAAATAAGTTACAAGCAAATCTAACAGACGTCATTTCCAATTCAATCATTCAGACCGAACTACGGCATCGCCGCTTCTTCTCGATGCACGTATGCTCTTACGTGACAGCAAGTCGGTAGCAAAGGAGAGGCGCGATAGTACGTGTTTACGTGGTGGTTAATAAAACGAATGTTTTACCCATACTTGAACCGTGTTACTCGCTGAATGATTCCAGTACTTACCTTTAATCCTCCAAAACCGTAGCTCAATCCTCGTGCTCGCCTCAATCAAGGGTTTAAGCAAGATTTAATTTCCGCTTTGATGGATACGGAATGGAATGTGGGGGGAAATGGATACAGTTCTCTGAAAAGTCGTTGGAACCATAACGATGGCCTCCACGTTTATTCCAAGCGCATTAGCTAGATCTTTGGAGTTTTTTTATTCGAAGGCCACTCTAGTAACTGTAAATAGCTTACTTGTTGGCCTATCACATCTCACCTGCGACTGTATAGATCGATCAGTTTCGACTGCTGGCACATGAATGTTCTACACGGGTGTGAGTTCAGATTCGTCTTAAAGTTGAACTTCCACTCGCTCTACATATTAGCTTGACGTTTCCGATGCGCATTTTAAACGAATATCTCTGGTATTCGAGAACATAAAGGCAGATAGAGGATGCCGGGAATTGGATGTGATGAGCAGAGGGTATAATTCCGTTTGAAGGATGTGCGCTTTAAAAATATTCTTTGATCGGTCGTTGATAGTAAGCGAATGCAAATTGATTCATAGAAAAAGTTTATTCAAAAAGTAACATAAATTACATGTCGAGCATCATTTTTCCATCTGTGTTTACGGAAAATAGGGTTCTCCTTCCCACTTGCTGTCGTTCGTCCATGGGTGAGGAATGAAGCATCCAAATCTGGTAAACTTCTCTGGGCTCCAGAATCGAAATCCTCTCCCCAACGGTCGTCGGAGGCATCTGAAACGAGAGTGAAAGAGATTATTCAAAATCGGACACTGAAAGAATTTCTTGCTCTACGGTCGGATTGAAACAGCATTTATCCCTTTGCCAAAACTTTGAATCCGGAATGTATATGATACTACGGTTTAGCATTTCGAAATTATCAGCAACGATTCGTTTAGTGAAAGATCCCATAACAAATTGCGATGGCTAAAGAATTCGGAATGTTATTAGGAAGAATATATTCTTCTCTTCCTGTGGCACTTGTGGAATTGGGAAATGCATTGGGTTATAATTTAGTGAAGGGGAATTTTCTGCCAAACATCAGAATTGTAGTTTGTGAGGATTAATTACATCAAATGATCCTCCCTACTCTGAGGATGAATCTCACCGAATGAAGGCGGTAAGAAGGCACACAATAACACGAATCATGAGAAATGGAAATTCTTAAAAATGAAGGAAAGAACACAGAGGTGAGTATGAAACTGATCGAGGAGAGTAAAGGTACTGGAATTTACTTTGTTGCAGTGCCTTCCAAGTGGCATAACGTACGCTGGAGGAGCCAAGAAATATTTGATCCAAACCATTGAAATATTCAAAAAGAACATGCCACTTCTGTGTGCCATGAATGAATGCTTGTAGCATAGCAAAGGATGAAGAAGTGAATGAAGCAATCAGCAGAACATTGCCAGGGTGCACAGAAAAGAACTCGGAGGAAACACTCGAGACTTGGTTGGCAGTTGATGACACTTGAAATAAGAGGCTCAGATAGGGTCTCACGATGGCGATTGGAGGTCCAAGAATACACAAAATCATCCAGAAAAGAGGATGAAAAGGGCGCCAGGTGAAAAGATGTGATTTTGCTCCCAATCTACTTCATAGCTATGTGAAGTACGAAGAAGTAACAAGAGTGAAAGAGGAGAAATACAACAGTTTATCAAGAAAGAAAGACCAACCTACAGGTAGAAGTGAATCTAAAGATGGCAAAGCTGAACGCTCATCTTGTTGCTCTTCAAATCGATTTGTAACAATATGTTCTTCTCTCACAAGTATGAATTCGTCCATTGCATAACTAGGCTCATTCACTTCATGAAATAATAGGTTTCATTGAAGAAATTCCATTCCAATGAAAGAGAAATATGACCAGTTCGAAGTCATACCTTGAAAAGGTAGTCTACTAAAAAACATCCAAAGGTGTAAGCAATTTCTTCCATCATCTGAGAATAGGCATGGCAATCCATTCCGTGAAGACTCTCCTCGTGGATAGGATGGCGAACGTTCTCGATTCAAAAGGCATCCTGGAAGTGAAGTACGATGAATGCATTAAAGAAGGAAACCATTATCCAGAACCAAGGCTCACTTCCACCACGCTATAACTGCCAAGGCTGTTTGATGATTTATAAATGTAATTTATAAAATATATCAATTCACGTGTTGTACTATTGAAAATTGTGAAAATTAAAATCTCGTATCAGAGAGCGTTATTGCACGTTTATGCTTCAAAAACATATAAACTGATAGTGGCAAAGATTGACATCGTAGTAAATAGGAATAGAGAATCAGACGATGGTAAAACTTGACGTATCTTAGCTTCGGCACGTTCCAAAATGCTGAGAATAGTTTAATTCACCTCTTTTCTAATTAAAACGTTGAAAATAAAAGTGTATAAATTTTTGACTTACCGCTAAACATTTATCTCGCTTCTGATTGGCTGAGAGAAATACCACCGCTGTCAGTGTAGAGGCTGTATTGTTAAATTTTATGACAAGTATTTCTTTATCTGATTGCCGATCGAATATCATCAAAATTTCTCTTTTCTTTTATGTCGACCGCCAGCAATGGCGGTTTTCTTGAAAACGGAGGAAATACGTTGACGAAACTTATGAATTCAGTATTTTTGCACAGTAAGACTCACGTAGTCGGTAAAAAGTCATAATAAATACTAATCTTCATTAAATTTTAATCGGTTACGACTCACCTCAAGTTTATTTTCAATAATCTTTCTCGAATTTTAGATTCCCGCCGGTGACAATCGCGTCTCGAAATACCGCCGCGCGTTATTCACTTTCCATGGCGACCTCTCCGTGTCAACATCCTGCCTCTCACCAGTCATTCATTTTCCCTTTTTTCTAAATCAATGCACTCTATTGAGGATAAAATCATCCTCATTTAAACTATGAAGCTACGCCCGAGCTCTCTGTTCGAAGAAACGGCTTCGGAAACGCACTAAATTTCCCATTGTAGCGATAAGTTACGAGCCCATAAGCACGATGCTGTCGTGAGATATATAAGCCGTCCGTGGATATTATTGTCATTAGTATTTATCTGGTCATTTTCATCGAGGTAAAGATATCTTGAATGGCGATGAATAGGAAGCTAGGTATTCGAAACGCTTCGGTCGGACGCAATCGGTAAATGAAATTCCGGGGCACATCCTTGTCGTCGAGGGAAAAGAAATATTTTTCAACGGGACGTTTCTTACCTTACCTTGCTTTTCGACTGAATCTTGCATCCTCACTAATCGCTGTACTGCTTGTCCTGCACTGGGATGAGGTGAAACAATGCCGTCCTCTTCGAGCTGCAGTCAATCTAATCGATCTCTTATGTGCACCGCTAACCACAGAACGCAATAACATTGACACAATCACTTCATTTAGGTAGAAACTCAGAGATTTGGTAGCCATTCGATGGATAGCAAACGGCGTAACAAAAGCATGGGGAAACTCGATTCACTAATCACAGCAACAACGAACTCTGCTCACTAGGGATAGCCGCCTACTGAGGCGACACCGGAACGATAACTTGGCCCTCTGTCGGATTTCGAATATTTTCCGTACGACGAAAAATGGCGATCTACTTCAACCTTTCCTCATTTTTGCGTAGAGGTTCTATACGTTAAAAACTCTCTTCGGATTCGATTTTTCGAGAACTAAAGTTGGATCGAGTTGCGCTAAAATACTTCTCAAGGAGATAGTTCGTTCCTTGTAGAAAGAACGAAATTAAATGACAATGAACGAATTAGTAAGAAAGAGATTAAGGACGTCGAATTACGAAAAGCTTACTTCCACTGATTATCGACACAAATCATCGCTATCACTTCGGGAAAGAGAAATTTAGTGCTGATGACAGTGCTGAATCAACTCCATCGCGGAGAGCTGCGAAAGCGTGGTATTCAAATTCGCCCACCACCGGGTAATCGTTCGCTGCAACCACCTTCGGTAGCAGGCGGAAGAAGTTCCCTGCAAATCGGAACGAAAATTTGATATTTCGCCAGGAGGTTGAATTTTTCTTTCGTTCCATCGCACGGGAACATAGTCTACAAATTGGGAGAGAAAGACATGGTCGGGAAGGGCGAGAGATGAAATTTTTCCATAGGAGAATTTTCGGACGAAGACAGAGTGTTAATATTGGAGGCTATCGTTCCCATTCGGAGGCTTGTTCGAGCCATCTGAATTCTGGGTTTTCCGTCGAACTATACCCGTAAATGATCGTCCGGTTCAGGCACCACTCACCGAAAGGTGACTCGCAGACACAGACGAAAAAATCGCACATTGACCCGTATTCCCTTTCCTTGGCAGTATTGCTGGAGAACGTAAGCTTCACTCCGATCCTACTTTCTTCGTCTCAGGTTTGAGGAAATGACATGGCCGAAAGATTATACTGTCTATTTAGATACCCTGCCGGCCACAATTTGGCAGTGCGTAAACGAACCTTGAATTTACTTCCCTTGACGGTTGTTCTCGCATCTTGTTCGAAGGAGAAACGATGTATTGAATCTGTTAGCTTTCGCTTCTATTTCCCTTATTTTGTGCGCTGTATCTGATAGACCTTTATAGCAGGGTAGGCGCACGATCTGTACTTCGTCTTCCTTGAACGTTCTTTCTCTGAATCTACTCTTCGCTGTTCTAATGTTTCCCATCGCGAGCAGTTTAGTTACACCTATCGATGAATCGTAGCAATTTTTCACGAAACGTATCGCCTTACGTTGGAGCTTTTCTAATTCTCATCAGTTACTTTTATCGGCAGGGTCCCATACACCTCAAGCATATTCAAGGTGTGATCTGACTATCGCAAAGTAACATCGCTCGCGAACTTCTCCTAAGCTCCTACCGACTATCGACTAACGAAACCGAGTTTTTCTAAAGCTTTTCTTTTCCACACGTATTACGGATGTGGATATTCCGTGATAGGTTATTCGTCCGGGTCATTCCAAGATACTTAACAGATTCGACTATTTAAAAATTTGCTCCGCGGAGGCTCCGGGTAAGATCGTTATTCAGAGTTTTCAGGTCGAAGAAGCTGACAACTGAACACTCGTTTTTATTTTAATCAGATTTCCGCACCAGGTCTTAATATTATCTAAATCATTACTAAGAACAAATCTATCCTCACTGCTAGCCATTTCTCATGGTCCTGTGAGATTCCGTGTTTCGACAGGCATATCGAATCCTGAAACTCACTTCACGTTGATATTAGCGGAAAGATGATGCGGGAGGGCAACGAGTTATTAGCGACGCTCCTGCTCCGCCTGAATCTTGTATCGTAAATATTAGTTGGCATAAGAAAGATACTTGAAAGTGATTTGAGCGATCGTGATGCATGTGGAAGCAACAGGGAATTGACGGAGTTTGTTTCGTCGAAATGTATCCATTACGGAAAAATATATCGAGCTCTTGAAATTACGAAATTTTTCTCCGCCCTGAGTTCACCGGATACCCACCGTATCCGATTCCAATTCCAAAGGTTCAAGTCCAAGAGATTACGAAAGTTTTCCGAACTCCGTAAATAATTTTTCTTTATTTTTGTAAGTGCTTAATCAATAGCAGCTTCGTCTCCAGTGGCATTTCCCGACGCATTGAATTTTTCACACATTTCTCTCCCGTTTACGCCATCTAAAATTGTTGACGAACGAAAATAATGTGAACGAAAGTTCAACTTAAAGGACGTTTGCACCCATGAGAATCGGATTCCCCATTGCGGCATGGTTACTCAAAGCATCGTTCACTAAAGATTCAGATGAGATGAGTTTATCTCTTCGTGCATTTGAGCCGAGCGTATTTGATACGACTGCTCGTAACTCGAACGTTTAGATTGCAACTTTACCATGCATACAGATATTCCTTTCCTCCTATTAACCGAAATCGTCCATCCAAAGAACTACCGTTGCATTTCATGGATAATGAAGCGCCATCATAAATTACAAAATAGATATTCCGCCGTTATTCATTCCTCAGCGAGTAACCTTAGAAAGTAATCATTCCGAGCACATCGTTCGCAGGAATTCCCTGTACGCTTCATGAGACCTCTCTTTACGATCTGAAAATTGGGGATCGTATTCTTTAAATGATGTGCGGCAAATATTTTCCGCTTTTCTCACGGGAAAAACGAGGCTTGCAATTCCATCCGAAGGAGCCTATGTCAGAGACGGGCGAGGATAATGTTCAAGCCGTTCTCGGTTGCTTATGAAGGCAGATTAACGCTCGGAATCTGGTACTTTTAACGAACTCCTATGTCGAACTATATGCGCGAAATTTCCCCGGCGCCTAGCAGAGTAGGAATACCATTGCGTCACGTACTCACTCATTCCAAACGAATGGATGATTCATGGATTTCACGGGCTGCTGGTTGCGAGAGGAGCGAAAGTGGCGAGCGAAAACAGACGGCCCCGTTGGAAAAGAAATGCGACACGGCTTTCCAAACGGAGACTTCCTTCCACGGAGAGTTCGTATTCCAATCAACGCATCTTATTCACCGTTCCGAAGACGAGAACGATCGTCTGAAGCACATCGTTGCAGCGAATTGAGATACCGGAGTCGGTTACGAAGACAAGAGGTACGTTTTCGAGACGGTAACCATTTGCACTGTTTAAATGACTGTATCGTCCGCAAAAAACCTAACCTTAGTATCCTCAAAGGGCGTCGATATACGTACATGTGAAAAATAGCAGTTTCCCGATTATGCTTTTATACGATATAACGGTGATGGATGAAGCTTTTGAAATAGTTCACGCGGCGGAACCGTGCCAGTCAGAAGGGGCAATGAGTGGAAAAGAATATCTTTGCAATAGCCGCACGCGGTCCCAAAAAAATATTCTCCCGATATGAACACAAGGGATTTTGGAGTTTAGAAACTTTGGACTTCGGAAACGTTTAGAATTCTTCGGAAATTTTTTAGATGCCCTTCGGGGTTTAACTGAGGACCTTTAGTGTCGGAATTGCATCCGCTGCAACCGGGTAAGTGTCTCCTACGCTCACATCGCAAAGAGTTCATTTTAAATGTTACGCTCAAGATCACAGAATTAGATACCGATCCATTGGTCGAGGAGTTATTCCTCTTAAACGCTTCAATATATCTTCACGTTTAAGATCGATCTTCGCCAAGCTCAAATAAGTTACAAGCAAATCTAACAGACGTCATTTCCAATTCAATCATTCAGACCGAACTACGGCATCGCCGCTTCTTCTCGATGCACGTATGCTCTTACGTGACAGCAAGTCGGTAGCAAAGGAGAGGCGCGATAGTACGTGTTTACGTGGTGGTTAATAAAACGAATGTTTTACACATACTTGAACCGTGTTACTCGCTGAATGATTCCAGTACTTACCTTTAATCCTCCAAAACCGTAGCTCAATCCTCGTGCTCGCCTCAATCAAGGGTTTAAGCAAGATTTAATTTCCGCTTTGATGGATACGGAATAGAATGTGGGGGGAAATGGATACAGTTCTCTGAAAAGTCGTTGGAACCATAACGATGGCCTCCACGTTTATTCCAAGCGCATTAGCAAGATCTTTGGAGTTTTTTTATTCGAAGGCCACTCTAGTAACTGTACATAGCTTACTTGTTGGCCTATCACATCTCACCTGCGACTGTATAGATCGATCAGTTTCGACTGCTGGCACATGAATGTTCTACACGGGTGTGAGTTCAGATTCGTCTTAAAGTTCAACTTCCACTCGCTCTACATATTAGCTTGACGTTTCCGATGCGCATTTTAAACGAATATCTCTGGTATTCGAGAACATAAAGGCAGATAGAGGATGCCGGGAATTGGATGTGATGAGCAGAGGGTATAATTCCGTTTGAAGGATGTGCGCTTTAAAAATATTCTTTGATCGGTCGTTGATAGTAAGCGAATGCAAATTGATTCATAGAAAAAGTTTATTCAAAAAGTAACATAAATTACATGTCGAGCATCATTTTTCCATCTGTGTTTACGGAAAATAGGGTTCTCCTTCCCACTTGCTGTCGTTCGTCCATGGGTGAGGAATGAAGCATCCAAATCTGGTAAACTTCTCTGGGCTCCAGAATCGAAATCCTCTCCCCAACGGTCGTCGGAGGCATCTGAAACGAGAGTGAAAGAGATTATTCAAAATCGGACACTGAAAGAATTTCTTGCTCTACGGTCGGATTGGAACAGCATTATCCCTTTGCCAAAACTTTGAATCCGGAATGTGTATGATACTACGGTATAGCATTTCGAAATTATCAGCAACGATTCGTTTAGTGAAAGATCCCATAACAAATTGCGATGGCTAAAGAATTCGGAATGATATTAGGAAGAATATATTCTTCTCTTCCTGTGGCACTTGTGGAATTGGGAAATGCATTTGGTTATAATTGAGTGAAGGGGAATTTTCTGCCAAATATCAGAAAAGTATTGTGTGAGGATTAATTACATCAAATGATCCTCCCTACTCTGAGGATGAATCTCACCGAATGAAGGCGGTAAGAAGGCACACAATAACACGAATCATGAGAAATGGAAATTCTTAAAAATGAAGGAAAGAACACAGAGGTGAGTATGAAACTGATCGAGGAGAGTAAAGGTACTGGAATTTACTTTGTTGCAGTGCCTTCCAAGTGGCATAACGTACGCTGGAGGAGCCAAGAAATATTTGGTCCAAACCATTGAAATATTCAAAAAGAACATGCCACTTCTGTGCGCCATGAATGAATGATTGTAGCATAGCAAAGGATGAAGAAGTGAATGAAGCAATCAGCAGAACACTGCCAGGGTGCACAGAAAAGAACTTGGAGGAAACACTCGAGACTTGGTTGGCAGTTGATGACACTTGAAATAAGAGGCTCAGATAGGGACTCACGATGGCGATGGGAAGTCCAAAAATACACAAAATCATCCAGAAAAGAAGATGAAATGGGCGCCAGGTGAAAAGATGTGATTTTGCTCCCAATCTACTTCATAGCTATGTGAAGTACGAAGAAGTAACAAGAGTGAAAGAGGAGAAATACAACAGTTTATCAAGAAAGAAAGACCAACCTACAGGTAGAAGTGAATCTAAAGATGGCAAAGCTGAACGCTCATCTTGTTGCTCTTCATATCCATTTGTAACAATATGTTCTTCTCTCACAAGTATGAATTCGTCCATTGCATAACTAGGCTCATTCACTTCATGAAATAATAGGTTTCATTGAAGAAATTCCATTCCAATGAAAGAGAAATATGACCAGTTCGAAGTCATACCTTGAAAAGGTAGTCTACTAAAAAACATCCAAAGGTGTAAGCAATTTCTTCCATCATCTGAGAATAGGCATGGCAATCCATTCCGTGAAGACTCTCCTCGTGGATAGGATGGCGAACGTTCTCGATTCAAAAGGCATCCTGGAAGTGAAGTACGATGAATGCATTAAAGAAGGAAACCATTATCCAGAACCAAGGCTCACTTCCACCACGCTATAACTGCCAAGGCTGTTTGATGATTTATAAATGTAATTTATAAAATATATCAATTCACGTGTTGTACTATTGAAAATTGTGAAAATTAAAATCTCGTATCAGAGAGCGTTATTGCACGTTTATGCTTCAAAAACATATAAACTGATAGTGGCAAAGATTGACATCGTAGTAAATAGGAATAGAGAATCAGACGATGGTAAAACTTGACGTATCTTAGCTTCGGCACGTTCCAAAATGCTGAGAATAGTTTAATTCACCTCTTTTCTAATTAAAACGTTGAAAATAAAAGTGTATAAATTTTTGACTTACCGCTAAACATTTATCTCGCTTCTGATTGGCTGAGAGAAATACCACCGCTGTCAGTGTAGAGGCTGTATTGTTAAATTTTATGACAAGTATTTCTTTATCTGATTGCCGATCGAATATCATCAAAATTTCTCTTTTCTTTTATGTCGACCGCCAGCAATGGCGGTTTTCTTGAAAACGGAGGAAATACGTTGACGAAACTTATGAATTCAGTATTTTTGCACAGTAAGACTCACGTAGTCGGTAAAAAGTCATAATAAATACTAATCTTCATTAAATTTTAATCGGTTACGACTCACCTCAAGTTTATTTTCAATAATCTTTCTCGAATTTTAGATTCCCGCCGGTGACAATCGCGTCTCGAAATACCGCCGCGCGTTATTCACTTTCCATGGCGACCTCTCCGTGTCAACATCCTGCCTTTCACCAGTCATTCATTTTCCCTTTTTTCTAAATCAATGCACTCTATTGAGGATAAAATCATCCTCATTTAAACTATGAAGCTACGCCCGAGCTCTCTGTTCGAAGAAACGGCTTCGGAAACGCACTAAATTTCCCATTGTAGCGATAAGTTACGAGCCCATAAGCACGATGCTGTCGTGAGATATATAAGCCGTCCGTGGATATTATTGTCATTAGTATTTATCTGGTCATTTTCACCGAGGTAAGGATATCTTGAATGGCGATGAATAGGAAGCTAGGTATTCGAAACGCTTCGGTCGGACGCAATCGGTAAATGAAATTCCGGGGCACATCCTTGTCGTCGAGGGAAAAGAAATATTTTTCAACGGGACGTTTCTTACCTTACCTTGCTTTTCGACTGAATCTTGAATCCTCACTAATCGCTGTACTGCTTGTCCTGCACTGGGATGAGGTGAAACAATGCCGTCCTCTTCGAGCTGCAGTCAATCTAATCGATCTCTTATGTGCACCGCTAACCACAGAACGCAATAACATTGACACAATCACTTCATTTAGGTAGAAACTCAGAGATTTGGTAGCCATTCGATGGATAGCAAACGGCGTAACAAAAGCATGGGGAAACTCGATTCACTAATCACAGCAACAACGAACTCTGCTCACTAGGGATAGCCGCCTACTGAGGCGACACCGGAACGATAACTTGGCCCTCTGTCGGATTTCGAATATTTTCCGTACGACGAAAAATGGCGATCTACTTCAACCTTTCCTCATTTCTGCGTAGAGGTTCTATACGCTAAAAACTCTCTTCGGATTCGATTTTTCGAGAACTAAAGTTGGATCGAGTTGCGCTAAAATACTTCTCAAGGAGATAGTTCGTTCCTTGTAGAAAGAACGAAATTAAATGACAATGAACGAATAAGTAAGAAAGAGATTAAAGACGTCGAATTACGAAAAGCTTATTTCCACTGATTATCGACACAAATCATCGCTATCACTTCGGGAAAGAGAAATTTAGTGCTGATGACAGTGCTGAATCAACTCCATCGCGGAGAGCTGCGAAAGCGTGGTATTCAAATTCGCCCACCACCGGGTAATCGTTCGCTGCAACCACCTTCGGTAGCAGGCGGAAGAAGTTCCCTGCAAATCGGAACGAAAATTTGATATTTCGCCAGGAGGTTGATTTTTTCTTTCGTTCCATCGCACGGGAACATAGTCTACAAATTGGGAGAGAAAGAGATGGTCGGGAAGGGCGAGAGATGAAATTTTTCCATAGGAGAATTTTCGGACGAAGACAGAGTGTTAATATTGGAGGCTATCGTTCCCATTCGGAGGCTTGTTCGAGCCATCTGAATTCTGGGTTTTCCGTCGAACTATACCCGTAAATGATCGTCCGGTTCAGGCACCACTCACCGAAAGGTGACTCGCAGACACAGACGAAAAAATCGCACTTTGACCCGTATTCCCTTTCCTTGGCAGTATTGCTGGGGAACGTAAGCTTCACTCCGATCCTACTTTCTTCGTCTCAGGTTTGAGGAAATGACATGGCCGAAAGATTATACTGTCTGTTTAGATACCCTGCCGGCCACAATTTGGCAGTGCGTAAACGAACCTTGAATTTACTTCCCTTGACGGTTGTTCTCGCATCTTGTTCGAAGGAGAAACGATGTATTGAATCTGTTAGCTTTCGCTTCTATTTCCCTTATTTTGTGCGCTGTATCTGATAGACCTTTATAGCAGGGTAGGCGCACGATCTGTACTTCGCCTTCCTTGAACGTTCTTTCTCTGAATCTACTCTTCGCTGTTCTAATGTTTCCCATCGCGAGCAGTTTAGTTACACCTATCGATGAATCGTAGTAATTTTTCACGAAACGTATCGCCTTACGTTGGAGCTTTTCTAATTCTCATCAGTTACTTTTATCGGCAGGGTCCCATACACCTCAAGCATATTCAAGGTGTGATCTGACTATCGCAAAGTAACATCGCTCGCGAACTTCTCCTAAGCTCCTACCGACTATCGACTAACGAAACCGAGTTTTTCTAAAGCTTTTCTTTTCCACACGTATTACGGATGTGGATATTCCGTGATAGGTTATTCGTCCGGGTCATTCCAAGATACTTAACAGATTCGACTATTTAAAAATTTGCTCCGCGGAGGCTCCGGGTAAGATCGTTATTCAGAGTTTTCAGGTCGAAGAAGCTGACAACTGAACACTCGTTTTTATTTTAATCAGATTTCCGCACCAGGTCTTAATATTATCTAAATCATTACTAAGAACAAATCTATCCTCACTGCTAGCCATTTCTCATGGTCCTGTGAGATTCCGTGTTTCGACAGGCATATCGAATCCTGAAACTCACTTCACGTTGATATTAGCGGAAAGATGATGCGGGAGGGCAACGAGTTATGAGCGACGCTCCTGCTCCGCCTGAATCTTGTATCGTAAATATTAGTTGGCATAAGAAAGATACTTGAAAGTGATTTGAGCGATCGTGATGCATGTGGAAGCAACAGGGAATTGACGGAGTTTGTTTCGTCGAAATGTATCCATTACGGAAAAATATATCGAGCTCTTTAAATTACGAAATTTTTCTCCACCCTGAGTTCACCGGATACCCACCGTATCCGATTCCAATTCCAAAGGTTCAAGTCCAAGAGATTACGAAAGTTTTCCGAACTCCGTAAATAATTTTTCTTTATTTTTGTAAGTGCTTAATCAATAGCAGCTTCGTCTCCAGTGGCATTTCCCGACGCATTGAATTTTTCACACATTTCTCTCCCGTTTACGCCATCTAAAATTGTTGACGAACGAAAATAATGTGAACGAAAGTTCAACTTAAAGGACGTTTGCACCCATGAGAATCGGATTCCCCATTGCGGCATGGTTACTCAAAGCATCGTTCACTAAAGATTCAGATGAGATGAGTTTATCTCTTCGTGCATTTGAGCCGAGCGTATTTGATACGACTGCTCGTAACTCGAACGTTTAGATTGCAACTTTACCATGCATACAGATATTCCTTTCCTCCTATTAACCGAAATCGTCCATCCAAAGAACTACCGTTGCATTTCATGGATAATGAAGCGCCATCATAAATTACAAAATAGATATTCCGCCGTTATTCATTCCTCAGCGAGTAACCTTAGAAAGTAATCATTCCGAGCACATCGTTCGCAGGAATTCCCTGTACGCTTCATGAGACCTCTCTTTACGATCTGAAAATTGGGGATCGTATTCTTTAAATGATGTGCGGCAAATATTTTCCGCTTTTCTCACGGGAAAAACGAGGCTTGCAATTCCATCCGAAGGAGCCTATGTCAGAGACGGGCGAGGATAATGTTCAAGCCGTTCTCGGTTGCTTATGAAGGCAGATTAACGCTCGGAATCTGGTACTTTTAACGAACTCCTATGTCGAACTATATGCGCGAAATTTCCCCGGCGCCTAGCAGAGTAGGAATACCATTGCGTCACGTACTCACTCATTCCAAACGAATGGATGATTCATGGATTTCACGGGCTGCTGGTTGCGAGAGGAGCGAAAGTGGCGAGCGAAAACAGACGGCCCCGTTGGAAAAGAAATGCGACACGGCTTTCCAAACGGAGACTTCCTTCCACGGAGAGTTCGTATTCCAATCAACGCATCTTATTCACCGTTCCGAAGACGAGAACGATCGTCTGAAGCACATCGTTGCAGCGAATTGAGATACCGGAGTCGGTTACGAAGACAAGAGGTACGTTTTCGAGACGGTAACTATTTGCACTGTTTAAATGACTGTATCGTCCGCAAAAAACCTAACCTTAGTATCCTCAAAGGGCGTCGATATACGTACATGTGAAAAATAGCAGTTTCCCGATTATGCTTTTATACGATATAACGGTGATGGATGAAGCTTTTGAAATAGTTCACGCGGCGGAACCGTGCCAGTCAGAAGGGGCAATGAGTGGAAAAGAATATCTTTGCAATAGCCGCACGCGGTCCCAAAAAAATATTCTCCCGATATGAACACAAGGGATTTTGGAGTTTAGAAACTTTGGACTTCGGAAACGTTTAGAATTCTTCGGAAATTTTTTAGATGCCCTTCGGGGTTTAACTGAGGACCTTTAGTGTCGGAATTGCATCCGCTGCAACCGGGTAAGTGTCTCCTACGCTCACATCGCAAAGAGTTCATTTTAAATGTTACGCTCAAGATCACAGAATTAGATACCGATCCATTGGTCGAGGAGTTATTCCTCTTAAACGCTTCAATATATCTTCACGTTTAAGATCGATCTTCGCCAAGCTCAAATAAGTTACAAGCAAATCTAACAGACGTCATTTCCAATTCAATCATTCAGACCGAACTACGGCATCGCCGCTTCTTCTCGATGCACGTATGCTCTTACGTGACAGCAAGTCGGTAGCAAAGGAGAGGCGCGATAGTACGTGTTTACGTGGTGGTTAATAAAACGAATGTTTTACACATACTTGAACCGTGTTACTCGCTGAATGATTCCAGTACTTACCTTTAATCCTCCAAAACCGTAGCTCAATCCTCGTGCTCGCCTCAATCAAGGGTTTAAGCAAGATTTAATTTCCGCTTTGATGGATACGGAATAGAATGTGGGGGGAAATGGATACAGTTCTCTGAAAAGTCGTTGGAACCATAACGATGGCCTCCACGTTTATTCCAAGCGCATTAGCTAGATCTTTGGAGTTTTTTTATTCGAAGGCCACTCTAGTAACTGTACATAGCTTACTTGTTGGCCTATCACATCTCACCTGCGACTGTATAGATCGATCAGTTTCGACTGCTGGCACATGAATGTTCTACACGGGTGTGAGTTCAGATTCGTCTTAAAGTTCAACTTCCACTCGCTCTACATATTAGCTTGACGTTTCCGATGCGCATTTTAAACGAATATCTCTGGTATTCGAGAACATAAAGGCAGATAGAGGATGCCGGGAATTGGATGTGATGAGCAGAGGGTATAATTCCGTTTGAAGGATGTACGCTTTAAAAATATTCTTTGATCGGTCGTTGATAGTAAGCGAATGCAAATTGATTCATAGAAAAAGTTTATTCAAAAAGTAACATAAATTACATGTCGAGCATCATTTTTCCATCTGTGTTTACGGAAAATAGGGTTCTCCTTCCCACTTGCTGTCGTTCGTCCATGGGTGAGGAATGAAGCATCCAAATCTGGTAAACTTCTCTGGGCTCCTGAATCGAAATCCTCTCCCCAACGGTCGTCGGAGGCATCTGAAACGAGAGTGAAAGAGATTATTCAAAATCGGACACTGAAAGAATTTCTTGCTCTACGGTCGGATTGGAACAGCATTATCCCTTTGCCAAAACTTTGAATCCGGAATGTGTATGATACTACGGTATAGCATTTCGAAATTATCAGCAACGATTCGTTTAGTGAAAGATCCCATAACAAATTGCGATGGCTAAAGAATTCGGAATGATATTAGGAAGAATATATTCTTCTCTTCCTGTGGCACTTGTGGAATTGGGAAATGCATTGGGTTATAATTGAGTGAAGGGGAATTTTCTGCCAAATATCAGAAAAGTATTGTGTGAGGATTAATTACATCAAATGATCCTCCCTACTCTGAGGATGAATCTCACCGAATGAAGGCGGTAAGAAGGCACACAATAACACGAATCATGAGAAATGGAAATTCTTAAAAATGAAGGAAAGAACACAGAGGTGAGTATGAAACTGATCGAGGAGAGTAAAGGTACTGGAATTTACTTTGTTGCAGTGCCTTCCAAGTGGCATAACGTACGCTGGAGGAGCCAAGAAATATTTGGTCCAAACCATTGAAATATTCAAAAAGAACATGCCACTTCTGTGCGCCATGAATGAATGATTGTAGCATAGCAAAGGATGAAGAAGTGAATGAAGCAATCAGCAGAACACTGCCAGGGTGCACAGAAAAGAACTTGGAGGAAACACTCGAGACTTGGTTGGCAGTTGATGACACTTGAAATAAGAGGCTCAGATAGGGACTCACGATGGCGATGGGAAGTCCAAAAATACACAAAATCATCCAGAAAAGAAGATGAAATGGGCGCCAGGTGAAAAGATGTGATTTTGCTCCCAATCTACTTCATAGCTATGTGAAGTACGAAGAAGTAACAAGAGTGAAAGAGGAGAAATACAACAGTTTATCAAGAAAGAAAGACCAACCTACAGGTAGAAGTGAATCTAAAGATGGCAAAGCTGAACGCTCATCTTGTTGCTCTTCATATCCATTTGTAACAATATGTTCTTCTCTCACAAGTATGAATTCGTCCATTGCATAACTAGGCTCATTCACTTCATGAAATAATAGGTTTCATTGAAGAAATTCCATTCCAATGAAAGAGAAATATGACCAGTTCGAAGTCATACCTTGAAAAGGTAGTCTACTAAAAAACATCCAAAGGTGTAAGCAATTTCTTCCATCATCTGAGAATAGGCATGGCAATCCATTCCGTGAAGACTCTCCTCGTGGATAGGATGGCGAACGTTCTCGATTCAAAAGGCATCCTGGAAGTGAAGTACGATGAATGCATTAAAGAAGGAAACCATTATCCAGAACCAAGGCTCACTTCCACCACGCTATAACTGCCAAGGCTGTTTGATGATTTATAAATGTAATTTATAAAATATATCAATTCACGTGTTGTACTATTGAAAATAGTGAAAATTAAAATCTCGTATCAGAGAGCGTTATTGCACGTTTATGCTTCAAAAACATATAAACTGATAGTGGCAAAGATTGACATCGTAGTAAATAGGAATAGAGAATCAGACGATGGTAAAACTTGACGTATCTTAGCTTCGGCACGTTCCAAAATGCTGAGAATAGTTTAATTCACCTCTTTTCTAATTAAAACGTTGAAAATAAAAGTGTATAAATTTTTGACTTACCGCTAAACATTTATCTCGCTTCTGATTGGCTGAGAGAAATACCACCGCTGTCAGTGTAGAGGCTGTATTGTTAAATTTTATGACAAGTATTTCTTTATCTGATTGCCGATCGAATATCATCAAAATTTCTCTTTTCTTTTATGTCGACCGCCAGCAATGGCGGTTTTCTTGAAAACGGAGGAAATACGTTGACGAAACTTATGAATTCAGTATTTTTGCACAGTAAGACTCACGTAGTCGGTAAAAAGTCATAATAAATACTAATCTTCATTAAATTTTAATCGGTTACGACTCACCTCAAGTTTATTTTCAATAATCTTTCTCGAATTTTAGATTCCCGCCGGTGACAATCGCGTCTCGAAATACCGCCGCGCGTTATTCACTTTCCATGGCGACCTCTCCGTGTCAACATCCTGCCTCTCACCAGTCATTCATTTTCCCTTTTTTCTAAATCAATGCACTCTATTGAGGATAAAATCATCCTCATTTAAACTATGAAGCTACGCCCGAGCTCTCTGTTCGAAGAAACGGCTTCGGAAACGCACTAAATTTCCCATTGTAGCGATAAGTTACGAGCCCATAAGCACGATGCTGTCGTGAGATATATAAGCCGTCCGTGGATATTATTGTCATTAGTATTTATCTGGTCATTTTCACCGAGGTAAGGATATCTTGAATGGCGATGAATAGGAAGCTAGGTATTCGAAACGCTTCGGTCGGACGCAATCGGTAAATGAAATTCCGGGGCACATCCTTGTCGTCGAGGGAAAAGAAATATTTTTCAACGGGACGTTTCTTACCTTACCTTGCTTTTCGACTGAATCTTGAATCCTCACTAATCGCTGTACTGCTTGTCCTGCACTGGGATGAGGTGAAACAATGCCGTCCTCTTCGAGCTGCAGTCAATCTAATCGATCTCTTATGTGCACCGCTAACCACAGAACGCAATAACATTGACACAATCACTTCATTTAGGTAGAAACTCAGAGATTTGGTAGCCATTCGATGGATAGCAAACGGCGTAACAAAAGCATGGGGAAACTCGATTCACTAATCACAGCAACAACGAACTCTGCTCACTAGGGATAGCCGCCTACTGAGGCGACACCGGAACGATAACTTGGCCCTCTGTCGGATTTCGAATATTTTCCGTACGACGAAAAATGGCGATCTACTTCAACCTTTCCTCATTTCTGCGTAGAGGTTCTATACGCTAAAAACTCTCTTCGGATTCGATTTTTCGAGAACTAAAGTTGGATCGAGTTGCGCTAAAATACTTCTCAAGGAGATAGTTCGTTCCTTGTAGAAAGAACGAAATTAAATGACAATGAACGAATAAGTAAGAAAGAGATTAAAGACGTCGAATTACGAAAAGCTTATTTCCACTGATTATCGACACAAATCATCGCTATCACTTCGGGAAAGAGAAATTTAGTGCTGATGACAGTGCTGAATCAACTCCATCGCGGAGAGCTGCGAAAGCGTGGTATTCAAATTCGCCCACCACCGGGTAATCGTTCGCTGCAACCACCTTCGGTAGCAGGCGGAAGAAGTTCCCTGCAAATCGGAACGAAAATTTGATATTTCGCCAGGAGGTTGATTTTTTCTTTCGTTCCATCGCACGGGAACATAGTCTACAAATTGGGAGAGAAAGAGATGGTCGGGAAGGGCGAGAGATGAAATTTTTCCATAGGAGAATTTTCGGACGAAGACAGAGTGTTAATATTGGAGGCTATCGTTCCCATTCGGAGGCTTGTTCGAGCCATCTGAATTCTGGGTTTTCCGTCGAACTATACCCGTAAATGATCGTCCGGTTCAGGCACCACTCACCGAAAGGTGACTCGCAGACACAGACGAAAAAATCGCACTTTGACCCGTATTCCCTTTCCTTGGCAGTATTGCTGGGGAACGTAAGCTTCACTCCGATCCTACTTTCTTCGTCTCAGGTTTGAGGAAATGACATGGCCGAAAGATTATACTGTCTGTTTAGATACCCTGCCGGCCACAATTTGGCAGTGCGTAAACGAACCTTGAATTTACTTCCCTTGACGGTTGTTCTCGCATCTTGTTCGAAGGAGAAACGATGTATTGAATCTGTTAGCTTTCGCTTCTATTTCCCTTATTTTGTGCGCTGTATCTGATAGACCTTTATAGCAGGGTAGGCGCACGATCTGTACTTCGCCTTCCTTGAACGTTCTTTCTCTGAATCTACTCTTCGCTGTTCTAATGTTTCCCATCGCGAGCAGTTTAGTTACACCTATCGATGAATCGTAGTAATTTTTCACGAAACGTATCGCCTTACGTTGGAGCTTTTCTAATTCTCATCAGTTACTTTTATCGGCAGGGTCCCATACACCTCAAGCATATTCAAGGTGTGATCTGACTATCGCAAAGTAACATCGCTCGCGAACTTCTCCTAAGCTCCTACCGACTATCGACTAACGAAACCGAGTTTTTCTAAAGCTTTTCTTTTCCACACGTATTACGGATGTGGATATTCCGTGATAGGTTATTCGTCCGGGTCATTCCAAGATACTTAACAGATTCGACTATTTAAAAATTTGCTCCGCGGAGGCTCCGGGTAAGATCGTTATTCAGAGTTTTCAGGTCGAAGAAGCTGACAACTGAACACTCGTTTTTATTTTAATCAGATTTCCGCACCAGGTCTTAATATTATCTAAATCATTACTAAGAACAAATCTATCCTCACTGCTAGCCATTTCTCATGGTCCTGTGAGATTCCGTATTTCGACAGGCATATCGAATCCTGAAACTCACTTCACGTTGATATTAGCGGAAAGATGATGCGGGAGGGCAACGAGTTATGAGCGACGCTCCTGCTCCGCCTGAATCTTGTATCGTAAATATTAGTTGGCATAAGAAAGATACTTGAAAGTGATTTGAGCGATCGTGATGCATGTGGAAGCAACAGGGAATTGACGGAGTTTGTTTCGTCGAAATGTATCCATTACGGAAAAATATATCGAGCTCTTTAAATTACGAAATTTTTCTCCACCCTGAGTTCACCGGATACCCACCGTATCCGATTCCAATTCCAAAGGTTCAAGTCCAAGAGATTACGAAAGTTTTCCGAACTCCGTAAATAATTTTTCTTTATTTTTGTAAGTGCTTAATCAATAGCAGCTTCGTCTCCAGTGGCATTTCCCGACGCATTGAATTTTTCACACATTTCTCTCCCGTTTACGCCATCTAAAATTGTTGACGAACGAAAATAATGTGAACGAAAGTTCAACTTAAAGGACGTTTGCACCCATGAGAATCGGATTCCCCATTGCGGCATGGTTACTCAAAGCATCGTTCACTAAAGATTCAGATGAGATGAGTTTATCTCTTCGTGCATTTGAGCCGAGCGTATTTGATACGACTGCTCGTAACTCGAACGTTTAGATTGCAACTTTACCATGCATACAGATATTCCTTTCCTCCTATTAACCGAAATCGTCCATCCAAAGAACTACCGTTGCATTTCATGGATAATGAAGCGCCATCATAAATTACAAAATAGATATTCCGCCGTTATTCATTCCTCAGCGAGTAACCTTAGAAAGTAATCATTCCGAGCACATCGTTCGCAGGAATTCCCTGTACGCTTCATGAGACCTCTCTTTACGATCTGAAAATTGGGGATCGTATTCTTTAAATGATGTGCGGCAAATATTTTCCGCTTTTCTCACGGGAAAAACGAGGCTTGCAATTCCATCCGAAGGAGCCTATGTCAGAGACGGGCGAGGATAATGTTCAAGCCGTTCTCGGTTGCTTATGAAGGCAGATTAACGCTCGGAATCTGGTACTTTTAACGAACTCCTATGTCGAACTATATGCGCGAAATTTCCCCGGCGCCTAGCAGAGTAGGAATACCATTGCGTCACGTACTCACTCATTCCAAACGAATGGATGATTCATGGATTTCACGGGCTGCTGGTTGCGAGAGGAGCGAAAGTGGCGAGCGAAAACAGACGGCCCCGTTGGAAAAGAAATGCGACACGGCTTTCCAAACGGAGACTTCCTTCCACGGAGAGTTCGTATTCCAATCAACGCATCTTATTCACCGTTCCGAAGACGAGAACGATCGTCTGAAGCACATCGTTGCAGCGAATTGAGATACCGGAGTCGGTTACGAAGACAAGAGGTACGTTTTCGAGACGGTAACTATTTGCACTGTTTAAATGACTGTATCGTCCGCAAAAAACCTAACCTTAGTATCCTCAAAGGGCGTCGATATACGTACATGTGAAAAATAGCAGTTTCCCGATTATGCTTTTATACGATATAACGGTGATGGATGAAGCTTTTGAAATAGTTCACGCGGCGGAACCGTGCCAGTCAGAAGGGGCAATGAGTGGAAAAGAATATCTTTGCAATAGCCGCACGCGGTCCCAAAAAAATATTCTCCCGATATGAACACAAGGGATTTTGGAGTTTAGAAACTTTGGACTTCGGAAACGTTTAGAATTCTTCGGAAATTTTTTAGATGCCCTTCGGGGTTTAACTGAGGACCTTTAGTGTCGGAATTGCATCCGCTGCAACCGGGTAAGTGTCTCCTACGCTCACATCGCAAAGAGTTCATTTTAAATGTTACGCTCAAGATCACAGAATTAGATACCGATCCATTGGTCGAGGAGTTATTCCTCTTAAACGCTTCAATATATCTTCACGTTTAAGATCGATCTTCGCCAAGCTCAAATAAGTTACAAGCAAATCTAACAGACGTCATTTCCAATTCAATCATTCAGACCGAACTACGGCATCGCCGCTTCTTCTCGATGCACGTATGCTCTTACGTGACAGCAAGTCGGTAGCAAAGGAGAGGCGCGATAGTACGTGTTTACGTGGTGGTTAATAAAACGAATGTTTTACACATACTTGAACCGTGTTACTCGCTGAATGATTCCAGTACTTACCTTTAATCCTCCAAAACCGTAGCTCAATCCTCGTGCTCGCCTCAATCAAGGGTTTAAGCAAGATTTAATTTCCGCTTTGATGGATACGGAATAGAATGTGGGGGGAAATGGATACAGTTCTCTGAAAAGTCGTTGGAACCATAACGATGGCCTCCACGTTTATTCCAAGCGCATTAGCTAGATCTTTGGAGTTTTTTTATTCGAAGGCCACTCTAGTAACTGTACATAGCTTACTTGTTGGCCTATCACATCTCACCTGCGACTGTATAGATCGATCAGTTTCGACTGCTGGCACATGAATGTTCTACACGGGTGTGAGTTCAGATTCGTCTTAAAGTTCAACTTCCACTCGCTCTACATATTAGCTTGACGTTTCCGATGCGCATTTTAAACGAATATCTCTGGTATTCGAGAACATAAAGGCAGATAGAGGATGCCGGGAATTGGATGTGATGAGCAGAGGGTATAATTCCGTTTGAAGGATGTACGCTTTAAAAATATTCTTTGATCGGTCGTTGATAGTAAGCGAATGCAAATTGATTCATAGAAAAAGTTTATTCAAAAAGTAACATAAATTACATGTCGAGCATCATTTTTCCATCTGTGTTTACGGAAAATAGGGTTCTCCTTCCCACTTGCTGTCGTTCGTCCATGGGTGAGGAATGAAGCATCCAAATCTGGTAAACTTCTCTGGGCTCCTGAATCGAAATCCTCTCCCCAACGGTCGTCGGAGGCATCTGAAACGAGAGTGAAAGAGATTATTCAAAATCGGACACTGAAAGAATTTCTTGCTCTACGGTCGGATTGGAACAGCATTATCCCTTTGCCAAAACTTTGAATCCGGAATGTGTATGATACTACGGTATAGCATTTCGAAATTATCAGCAACGATTCGTTTAGTGAAAGATCCCATAACAAATTGCGATGGCTAAAGAATTCGGAATGATATTAGGAAGAATATATTCTTCTCTTCCTGTGGCACTTGTGGAATTGGGAAATGCATTGGGTTATAATTGAGTGAAGGGGAATTTTCTGCCAAATATCAGAAAAGTATTGTGTGAGGATTAATTACATCAAATGATCCTCCCTACTCTGAGGATGAATCTCACCGAATGAAGGCGGTAAGAAGGCACACAATAACACGAATCATGAGAAATGGAAATTCTTAAAAATGAAGGAAAGAACACAGAGGTGAGTATGAAACTGATCGAGGAGAGTAAAGGTACTGGAATTTACTTTGTTGCAGTGCCTTCCAAGTGGCATAACGTACGCTGGAGGAGCCAAGAAATATTTGGTCCAAACCATTGAAATATTCAAAAAGAACATGCCACTTCTGTGCGCCATGAATGAATGATTGTAGCATAGCAAAGGATGAAGAAGTGAATGAAGCAATCAGCAGAACACTGCCAGGGTGCACAGAAAAGAACTTGGAGGAAACACTCGAGACTTGGTTGGCAGTTGATGACACTTGAAATAAGAGGCTCAGATAGGGACTCACGATGGCGATGGGAAGTCCAAAAATACACAAAATCATCCAGAAAAGAAGATGAAATGGGCGCCAGGTGAAAAGATGTGATTTTGCTCCCAATCTACTTCATAGCTATGTGAAGTACGAAGAAGTAACAAGAGTGAAAGAGGAGAAATACAACAGTTTATCAAGAAAGAAAGACCAACCTACAGGTAGAAGTGAATCTAAAGATGGCAAAGCTGAACGCTCATCTTGTTGCTCTTCATATCCATTTGTAACAATATGTTCTTCTCTCACAAGTATGAATTCGTCCATTGCATAACTAGGCTCATTCACTTCATGAAATAATAGGTTTCATTGAAGAAATTCCATTCCAATGAAAGAGAAATATGACCAGTTCGAAGTCATACCTTGAAAAGGTAGTCTACTAAAAAACATCCAAAGGTGTAAGCAATTTCTTCCATCATCTGAGAATAGGCATGGCAATCCATTCCGTGAAGACTCTCCTCGTGGATAGGATGGCGAACGTTCTCGATTCAAAAGGCATCCTGGAAGTGAAGTACGATGAATGCATTAAAGAAGGAAACCATTATCCAGAACCAAGGCTCACTTCCACCACGCTATAACTGCCAAGGCTGTTTGATGATTTATAAATGTAATTTATAAAATATATCAATTCACGTGTTGTACTATTGAAAATAGTGAAAATTAAAATCTCGTATCAGAGAGCGTTATTGCACGTTTATGCTTCAAAAACATATAAACTGATAGTGGCAAAGATTGACATCGTAGTAAATAGGAATAGAGAATCAGACGATGGTAAAACTTGACGTATCTTAGCTTCGGCACGTTCCAAAATGCTGAGAATAGTTTAATTCACCTCTTTTCTAATTAAAACGTTGAAAATAAAAGTGTATAAATTTTTGACTTACCGCTAAACATTTATCTCGCTTCTGATTGGCTGAGAGAAATACCACCGCTGTCAGTGTAGAGGCTGTATTGTTAAATTTTATGACAAGTATTTCTTTATCTGATTGCCGATCGAATATCATCAAAATTTCTCTTTTCTTTTATGTCGACCGCCAGCAATGGCGGTTTTCTTGAAAACGGAGGAAATACGTTGACGAAACTTATGAATTCAGTATTTTTGCACAGTAAGACTCACGTAGTCGGTAAAAAGTCATAATAAATACTAATCTTCATTAAATTTTAATCGGTTACGACTCACCTCAAGTTTATTTTCAATAATCTTTCTCGAATTTTAGATTCCCGCCGGTGACAATCGCGTCTCGAAATACCGCCGCGCGTTATTCACTTTCCATGGCGACCTCTCCGTGTCAACATCCTGCCTCTCACCAGTCATTCATTTTCCCTTTTTTCTAAATCAATGCACTCTATTGAGGATAAAATCATCCTCATTTAAACTATGAAGCTACGCCCGAGCTCTCTGTTCGAAGAAACGGCTTCGGAAACGCACTAAATTTCCCATTGTAGCGATAAGTTACGAGCCCATAAGCACGATGCTGTCGTGAGATATATAAGCCGTCCGTGGATATTATTGTCATTAGTATTTATCTGGTCATTTTCATCGAGGTAAAGATATCTTGAATGGCGATGAATAGGAAGCTAGGTATTCGAAACGCTTCGGTCGGACGCAATCGGTAAATGAAATTCCGGGGCACATCCTTGTCGTCGAGGGAAAAGAAATATTTTTCAACGGGACGTTTCTTACCTTACCTTGCTTTTCGACTGAATCTTGCATCCTCACTAATCGCTGTACTGCTTGTCCTGCACTGGGATGAGGTGAAACAATGCCGTCCTCTTCGAGCTGCAGTCAATCTAATCGATCTCTTATGTGCACCGCTAACCACAGAACGCAATAACATTGACACAATCACTTCATTTAGGTAGAAACTCAGAGATTTGGTAGCCATTCGATGGATAGCAAACGGCGTAACAAAAGCATGGGGAAACTCGATTCACTAATCACAGCAACAACGAACTCTGCTCACTAGGGATAGCCGCCTACTGAGGCGACACCGGAACGATAACTTGGCCCCCTGTCGGATTTCGAATATTTTCCGTACGACGAAAAATGGCGATCTACTTCAACCTTTCCTCATTTCTGCGTAGAGGTTCTATACGTTAAAAACTCTCTTCGGATTCGATTTTTCGAGAACTAAAGTTGGATCGAGTTGCGCTAAAATACTTCTCAAGGAGATAGTTTGTTCCTTGTAGAAAGAACGAAATTAAATGACAATGACCGAATAAGTAAGAAAGAGATTAAGGACGTCGAATTACGAAAAGCTTATTTCCACTGATTATCGACACAAATCATCGCTATCACTTCGGGAAAGAGAAATTTAGTGCTGATGACAGTGCTGAATCAACTCCATCGCGGAGAGCTGCGAAAGCGTGGTATTCAAATTCGCCCACCACCGGGTAATCGTTCGCTGCAACCACCTTCGGTAGCAGGCGGAAGAAGTTCCCTGCAAATCGGAACGAAAATTTGATATTTCGCCAGGAGGTTGAATTTTTCTTTCGTTCCATCGCACGGGAACATAGTCTACAAATTGGGAGAGAAAGAGATGGTCGGGAAGGGCGAGAGATGAAATTTTTCCATAGGAGAATTTTCGGACGAAGACAGAGTGTTAATATTGGAGGCTATCGTTCCCATTCGGAGGCTTGTTCGAGCCATCTGAATTCTGGGTTTTCCGTCGAACTATACCCGTAAATGATCGTCCGGTTCAGGCACCACTCACCGAAAGGTGACTCGCAGACACAGACGAAAAAATCGCACTTTGACCCGTATTCCCTTTCCTTGGCAGTATTGCTGGAGAACGTAAGCTTCACTCCGATCCTACTTTCTTCGTCTCAGGTTTGAGGAAATGACATGGCCGAAAGATTATACTGTCTGTTTAGATACCCTGCCGGCCACAATTTGGCAGTGCGTAAACGAACCTTGAATTTACTTCCCTTGACGGTTGTTCTCGCATCTTGTTCGAAGGAGAAACGATGTATTGAATCTGTTAGCTTTCGCTTCTATTTCCCTTATTTTGTGCGCTGTATCTGATAGACCTTTATAGCAGGGTAGGCGCACGATCTGTACTTCGCCTTCCTTGAACGTTCTTTCTCTGAATCTACTCTTCGCTGTTCTAATGTTTCCCATCGCGAGCAGTTTAGTTACACCTATCGATGAATCGTAGTAATTTTTCACGAAACGTATCGCCTTACGTTGGAGCTTTTCTAATTCTCATCAGTTACTTTTATCGGCAGGGTCCCATACACCTCAAGCATATTCAAGGTGTGATCTGACTATCGCAAAGTAACATCGCTCGCGAACTTCTCCTAAGCTCCTACCGACTATCGACTAACGAAACCGAGTTTTTCTAAAGCTTTTCTTTTCCACACGTATTACGGATGTGGATATTCCGTGATAGGTTATTCGTCCGGGTCATTCCAAGATACTTAACAGATTCGACTATTTAAAAATTTGCTCCGCGGAGGCTCCGGGTAAGATCGTTATTCAGAGTTTTCAGGTCGAAGAAGCTGACAACTGAACACTCGTTTTTATTTTAATCAGATTTCCGCACCAGGTCTTAATATTATCTAAATCATTACTAAGAACAAATCTATCCTCACTGCTAGCCATTTCTCATGGTCCTGTGAGATTCCGTGTTTCGACAGGCATATCGAATCCTGAAACTCACTTCACGTTGATATTAGCGGAAAGATGATGCGGGAGGGCAACGAGTTATGAGCGACGCTCCTGCTCCGCCTGAATCTTGTATCGTAAATATTAGTTGGCATAAGAAAGATACTTGAAAGTGATTTGAGCGATCGTGATGCATGTGGAAGCAACAGGGAATTGAGGGAGTTTGTTTCGTCGAAATGTATCCATTACGGAAAAATATATCGAGCTCTTTAAATTACGAAATTTTTCTCCACCCTGAGTTCACCGGATACCCACCGTATCCGATTCCAATTCCAAAGGTTCAAGTCCAAGAGATTACGAAAGTTTTCCGAACTCCGTAAATAATTTTTCTTTATTTTTGTAAGTGCTTAATCAATAGCAGCTTCGTCTCCAGTGGCATTTCCCGACGCATTGAATTTTTCACACATTTTTCTCCCGTTTACGCCATCTAAAATTGTTGACGAACGAAAATAATGTGAACGAAAGTTCAACTTAAAGGACGTTTGCACCCATGAGAATCGGATTCCCCATTGCGGCATGGTTACTCAAAGCATCGTTCACTAAAGATTCAGATGAGATGAGTTTATCTCTTCGTGCATTTGAGCCGAGCGTATTTGATACGACTGCTCGTAACTCGAACGTTTAGATTGCAACTTTACCATGCATACAGATATTCCTTTCCTCCTATTAACCGAAATCGTCCATCCAAAGAACTACCGTTGCATTTCATGGATAATGAAGCGCCATCATAAATTACAAAATAGATATTCCGCCGTTATTCATTCCTCAGCGAGTAACCTTAGAAAGTAATCATTCCGAGCACATCGTTCGCAGGAATTCCCTGTACGCTTCATGAGACCTCTCTTTACGATCTGAAAATTGGGGATCGTATTCTTTAAATGATGTGCGGCAAATATTTTCCGCTTTTCTCACGGGAAAAACGAGGCTTGCAATTCCATCCGAAGGAGCCTATGTCAGAGACGGGCGAGGATAATGTTCAAGCCGTTCTCGGTTGCTTATGAAGGCAGATTAACGCTCGGAATCTGGTACTTTTAACGAACTCCTATGTCGAACTATATGCGCGAAATTTCCCCGGCGCCTAGCAGAGTAGGAATACCATTGCGTCACGTACTCACTCATTCCAAACGAATGGATGATTCATGGATTTCACGGGCTGCTGGTTGCGAGAGGAGCGAAAGTGGCGAGCGAAAACAGACGGCCCCGTTGGAAAAGAAATGCGACACGGCTTTCCAAACGGAGACTTCCTTCCACGGAGAGTTCGTATTCCAATCAACGCATCTTATTCACCGTTCCGAAGACGAGAACGATCGTCTGAAGCACATCGTTGCAGCGAATTGAGATACCGGAGTCGGTTACGAAGACAAGAGGTACGTTTTCGAGACGGTAACTATTTGCACTGTTTAAATGACTGTATCGTCCGCAAAAAACCTAACCTTAGTATCCTCAAAGGGCGTCGATATACGTACATGTGAAAAATAGCAGTTTCCCGATTATGCTTTTATACGATATAACGGTGATGGATGAAGCTTTTGAAATAGTTCACGCGGCGGAACCGTGCCAGTCAGAAGGGGCAATGAGTGGAAAAGAATATCTTTGCAATAGCCGCACGCGGTCCCAAAAAAATATTCTCCCGATATGAACACAAGGGATTTTGGAGTTTAGAAACTTTGGACTTCGGAAACGTTTAGAATTCTTCGGAAATTTTTTAGATGCCCTTCGGGGTTTAACTGAGGACCTTTAGTGTCGGAATTGCATCCGCTGCAACCGGGTAAGTGTCTCCTACGCTCACATCGCAAAGAGTTCATTTTAAATGTTACGCTCAAGATCACAGAATTAGATACCGATCCATTGGTCGAGGAGTTATTCCTCTTAAACGCTTCAATATATCTTCACGTTTAAGATCGATCTTCGCCAAGCTCAAATAAGTTACAAGCAAATCTAACAGACGTCATTTCCAATTCAATCATTCAGACCGAACTACGGCATCGCCGCTTCTTCTCGATGCACGTATGCTCTTACGTGACAGCAAGTCGGTAGCAAAGGAGAGGCGCGATAGTACGTGTTTACGTGGTGGTTAATAAAACGAATGTTTTACCCATACTTGAACCGTGTTACTCGCTGAATGATTCCAGTACTTACCTTTAATCCTCCAAAACCGTAGCTCAATCCTCGTGCTCGCCTCAATCAAGGGTTTAAGCAAGATTTAATTTCCGCTTTGATGGATACGGAATGGAATGTGGGGGGAAATGGATACAGTTCTCTGAAAAGTCGTTGGAACCATAACGATGGCCTCCACGTTTATTCCAAGCGCATTAGCTAGATCTTTGGAGTTTTTTTATTCGAAGGCCACTCTAGTAACTGTAAATAGCTTACTTGTTGGCCTATCACATCTCACCTGCGACTGTATAGATCGATCAGTTTCGACTGCTGGCACATGAATGTTCTACACGGGTGTGAGTTCAGATTCGTCTTAAAGTTGAACTTCCACTCGCTCTACATATTAGCTTGACGTTTCCGATGCGCATTTTAAACGAATATCTCTGGTATTCGAGAACATAAAGGCAGATAGAGGATGCCGGGAATTGGATGTGATGAGCAGAGGGTATAATTCCGTTTGAAGGATGTACGCTTTAAAAATATTCTTTGATCGGTCGTTGATAGTAAGCGAATGCAAATTGATTCATAGAAAAAGTTTATTCAAAAAGTAACATAAATTACATGTCGAGCATCATTTTTCCATCTGTGTTTACGGAAAATAGGGTTCTCCTTCCCACTTGCTGTCGTTCGTCCATGGGTGAGGAATGAAGCATCCAAATCTGGTAAACTTCTCTGGGCTCCTGAATCGAAATCCTCTCCCCAACGGTCGTCGGAGGCATCTGAAACGAGAGTGAAAGAGATTATTCAAAATCGGACACTGAAAGAATTTCTTGCTCTACGGTCGGATTGAAACAGCATTTATCCCTTTGCCAAAACTTTGAATCCGGAATGTGTATGATACTACGGTATAGCATTTCGAAATTATCAGCAACGATTCGTTTAGTGAAAGATCCCATAACAAATTGCGATGGCTAAAGAATTCGGAATGATATTAGGAAGAATATATTCTTCTCTTCCTGTGGCACTTGTGGAATTGGGAAATGCATTGGGTTATAATTGAGTGAAGGGGAATTTTCTGCCAAATATCAGAAAAGTATTGTGTGAGGATTAATTACATCAAATGATCCTCCCTACTCTGAGGATGAATCTCACCGAATGAAGGCGGTAAGAAGGCACACAATAACACGAATCATGAGAAATGGAAATTCTTAAAAATGAAGGAAAGAACACAGAGGTGAGTATGAAACTGATCGAGGAGAGTAAAGGTACTGGAATTTACTTTGTTGCAGTGCCTTCCAAGTGGCATAACGTACGCTGGAGGAGCCAAGAAATATTTGGTCCAAACCATTGAAATATTCAAAAAGAACATGCCACTTCTGTGCGCCATGAATGAATGATTGTAGCATAGCAAAGGATGAAGAAGTGAATGAAGCAATCAGCAGAACACTGCCAGGGTGCACAGAAAAGAACTTGGAGGAAACACTCGAGACTTGGTTGGCAGTTGATGACACTTGAAATAAGAGGCTCAGATAGGGACTTACGATGGCGATGGGAAGTCCAAAAATACACAAAATCATCCAGAAAAGAAGATGAAATGGGCGCCAGGTGAAAAGATGTGATTTTGCTCCCAATCTACTTCATAGCTATGTGAAGTACGAAGAAGTAACAAGAGTGAAAGAGGAGAAATACAACAGTTTATCAAGAAAGAAAGACCAACCTACAGGTAGAAGTGAATCTAAAGATGGCAAAGCTGAACGCTCATCTTGTTGCTCTTCATATCCATTTGTAACAATATGTTCTTCTCTCACAAGTATGAATTCGTCCATTGCATAACTAGGCTCATTCACTTCATGAAATAATAGGTTTCATTGAAGAAATTCCATTCCAATGAAAGAGAAATATGACCAGTTCGAAGTCATACCTTGAAAAGGTAGTCTACTAAAAAACATCCAAAGGTGTAAGCAATTTCTTCCATCATCTGAGAATAGGCATGGCAATCCATTCCGTGAAGACTCTCCTCGTGGATAGGATGGCGAACGTTCTCGATTCAAAAGGCATCCTGGAAGTGAAGTACGATGAATGCATTAAAGAAGGAAACCATTATCCAGAACCAAGGCTCACTTCCACCACGCTAACACTGCCAAGGCTGTTTGGTGATTTATAAATGTAATTTATAAAATATATCAATTCACGTGTTGTACTATTGAAAATTGTGAAAATTAAAATCTCGTATCAGAGAGCGTTATTGCACGTTTATGCTTCAAAAACATATAAACTGATAGTGGCAAAGATTGACATCGTAGTAAATAGGAATAGAGAATCAGACGATGGTAAAACTTGACGTATCTTAGCTTCGGCACGTTCCAAAATGCTGAGAATAGTTTAATTCACCTCTTTTCTAATTAAAACGTTGAAAATAAAAGTGTATAAATTTTTGACTTACCGCTAAACATTTATCTCGCTTCTGATTGGCTGAGAGAAATACCACCGCTGTCAGTGTAGAGGCTGTATTGTTAAATTTTATGACAAGTATTTCTTTATCTGATTGCCGATCGAATATCATCAAAATTTCTCTTTTCTTTTATGTCGACCGCCAGCAATGGCGGTTTTCTTGAAAACGGAGGAAATACGTTGACGAAACTTATGAATTCAGTATTTTTGCACAGTAAGACTCACGTAGTCGGTAAAAAGTCATAATAAATACTAATCTTCATTAAATTTTAATCGGTTACGACTCACCTCAAGTTTATTTTCAATAATCTTTCTCGAATTTTAGATTCCCGCCGGTGACAATCGCGTCTCGAAATACCGCCGCGCGTTATTCACTTTCCATGGCGACCTCTCCGTGTCAACATCCTGCCTCTCACCAGTCATTCATTTTCCCTTTTTTCTAAATCAATGCACTCTATTGAGGATAAAATCATCCTCATTTAAACTATGAAGCTACGCCCGAGCTCTCTGTTCGAAGAAACGGCTTCGGAAACGCACTAAATTTCCCATTGTAGCGATAAGTTACGAGCCCATAAGCACGATGCTGTCGTGAGATATATAAGCCGTCCGTGGATATTATTGTCATTAGTATTTATCTGGTCATTTTCACCGAGGTAAAGATATCTTGAATGGCGATGAATAGGAAGCTAGGTATTCGAAACGCTTCGGTCGGACGCAATCGGTAAATGAAATTCCGGGGCACATCCTTGTCGTCGAGGGAAAAGAAATATTTTTCAACGGGACGTTTCTTACCTTACCTTGCTTTTCGACTGAATCTTGCATCCTCACTAATCGCTGTACTGCTTGTCCTGCACTGGGATGAGGTGAAACAATGCCGTCCTCTTCGAGCTGCAGTCAATCTAATCGATCTCTTATGTGCACCGCTAACCACAGAACGCAATAACATTGACACAATCACTTCATTTAGGTAGAAACTCAGAGATTTGGTAGCCATTCGATGGATAGCAAACGGCGTAACAAAAGCATGGGGAAACTCGATTCACTAATCACAGCAACAACGAACTCTGCTCACTAGGGATAGCCGCCTACTGAGGCGACACCGGAACGATAACTTGGCCCTCTGTCGGATTTCGAATATTTTCCGTACGACGAAAAATGGCGATCTACTTCAACCTTTCCTCATTTCTGCGTAGAGGTTCTATACGTTAAAAACTCTCTTCGGATTCGATTTTTCGAGAACTAAAGTTGGATCGAGTTGCGCTAAAATACTTCTCAAGGAGATAGTTCGTTCCTTGTATAAAGAACGAAATTAAATGGCAATGAACGAATAAGTAAGAAAGAGATTAAGGACGTCGAATTACGAAAAGCTTATTTCCACTGATTATCGACACAAATCATCGCTATCACTTCGGGAAAGAGAAATTTAGTGCTGATGACAGTGCTGAATCAACTCCATCGCGGAGAGCTGCGAAAGCGTGGTATTCAAATTCGCCCACCACCGGGTAATCGTTCGCTGCAACCACCTTCGGTAGCAGGCGGAAGAAGTTCCCTGCAAATCGGAACGAAAATTTGATATTTCGCCAGGAGGTTGATTTTTTCTTTCGTTCCATCGCACGGGAACATAGTCTACAAATTGGGAGAGAAAGAGATGGTCGGGAAGGGCGAGAGATGAAATTTTTCCATAGGAGAATTTTCGGACGAAGACAGAGTGTTAATATTGGAGGCTATCGTTCCCATTCGGAGGCTTGTTCGAGCCATCTGAATTCTGGGTTTTCCGTCGAACTATACCCGTAAATGATCGTCCGGTTCAGGCACCACTCACCGAAAGGTGACTCGCAGACACAGACGAAAAAATCGCACTTTGACCCGTATTCCCTTTCCTTGGCAGTATTGCTGGAGAACGTAAGCTTCACTCCGATCCTACTTTCTTCGTCTCAGGTTTGAGGAAATGACATGGCCGAAAGATTATACTGTCTGTTTAGATACCCTGCCGGCCACAATTTGGCAGTGCGTAAACGAACCTTGAATTTACTTCCCTTGACGGTTGTTCTCGCATCTTGTTCGAAGGAGAAACGATGTATTGAATCTGTTAGCTTTCGCTTCTATTTCCCTTATTTTGTGCGCTGTATCTGATAGACCTTTATAGCAGGGTAGGCGCACGATCTGTACTTCGCCTTCCTTGAACGTTCTTTCTCTGAATCTACTCTTCGCTGTTCTAATGTTTCCCATCGCGAGCAGTTTAGTTACACCTATCGATGAATCGTAGTAATTTTTCACGAAACGTATCGCCTTACGTTGGAGCTTTTCTAATTCTCATCAGTTACTTTTATCGGCAGGGTCCCATACACCTCAAGCATATTCAAGGTGTGATCTGACTATCGCAAAGTAACATCGCTCGCGAACTTCTCCTAAGCTCCTACCGACTATCGACTAACGAAACCGAGTTTTTCTAAAGCTTTTCTTTTCCACACGTATTACGGATGTGGATATTCCGTGATAGGTTATTCGTCCGGGTCATTCCAAGATACTTAACAGATTCGACTATTTAAAAATTTGCTCCGCGGAGGCTCCGGGTAAGATCGTTATTCAGAGTTTTCAGGTCGAAGAAGCTGACAACTGAACACTCGTTTTTATTTTAATCAGATTTCCGCACCAGGTCTTAATATTATCTAAATCATTACTAAGAACAAATCTATCCTCACTGCTAGCCATTTCTCATGGTCCTGTGAGATTCCGTGTTTCGACAGGCATATCGAATCCTGAAACTCACTTCACGTTGATATTAGCGGAAAGATGATGCGGGAGGGCAACGAGTTATGAGCGACGCTCCTGCTCCGCCTGAATCTTGTATCGTAAATATTAGTTGGCATAAGAAAGATACTTGAAAGTGATTTGAGCGATCGTGATGCATGTGGAAGCAACAGGGAATTGACGGAGTTTGTTTCGTCGAAATGTATCCATTACGGAAAAATATATCGAGCTCTTGAAATTACGAAATTTTTCTCCGCCCTGAGTTCACCGGATACCCACCGTATCCGATTCCAATTCCAAAGGTTCAAGTCCAAGAGATTACGAAAGTTTTCCGAACTCCGTAAATAATTTTTCTTTATTTTTGTAAGTGCTTAATCAATAGCAGCTTCGTCTCCAGTGGCATTTCCCGACGCATTGAATTTTTCACACATTTCTCTCCCGTTTACGCCATCTAAAATTGTTGACGAACGAAAATAATGTGAACGAAAGTTCAACTTAAAGGACGTTTGCACCCATGAGAATCGGATTCCCCATTGCGGCATGGTTACTCAAAGCATCGTTCACTAAAGATTCAGATGAGATGAGTTTATCTCTTCGTGCATTTGAGCCGAGCGTATTTGATACGACTGCTCGTAACTCGAACGTTTAGATTGCAACTTTACCATGCATACAGATATTCCTTTCCTCCTATTAACCGAAATCGTCCATCCAAAGAACTACCGTTGCATTTCATGGATAATGAAGCGCCATCATAAATTACAAAATAGATATTCCGCCGTTATTCATTCCTCAGCGAGTAACCTTAGAAAGTAATCATTCCGAGCACATCGTTCGCAGGAATTCCCTGTACGCTTCATGAGACCTCTCTTTACGATCTGAAAATTGGGGATCGTATTCTTTAAATGATGTGCGGCAAATATTTTCCGCTTTTCTCACGGGAAAAACGAGGCTTGCAATTCCATCCGAAGGAGCCTATGTCAGAGACGGGCGAGGATAATGTTCAAGCCGTTCTCGGTTGCTTATGAAGGCAGATTAACGCTCGGAATCTGGTACTTTTAACGAACTCCTATGTCGAACTATATGCGCGAAATTTCCCCGGCGCCTAGCAGAGTAGGAATACCATTGCGTCACGTACTCACTCATTCCAAACGAATGGATGATTCATGGATTTCACGGGCTGCTGGTTGCGAGAGGAGCGAAAGTGGCGAGCGAAAACAGACGGCCCCGTTGGAAAAGAAATGCGACACGGCTTTCCAAACGGAGACTTCCTTCCACGGAGAGTTCGTATTCCAATCAACGCATCTTATTCACCGTTCCGAAGACGAGAACGATCGTCTGAAGCACATCGTTGCAGCGAATTGAGATACCGGAGTCGGTTACGAAGACAAGAGGTACGTTTTCGAGACGGTAACCATTTGCACTGTTTAAATGACTGTATCGTCCGCAAAAAACCTAACCTTAGTATCCTCAAAGGGCGTCGATATACGTACATGTGAAAAATAGCAGTTTCCCGATTATGCTTTTATACGATATAACGGTGATGGATGAAGCTTTTGAAATAGTTCACGCGGCGGAACCGTGCCAGTCAGAAGGGGCAATGAGTGGAAAAGAATATCTTTGCAATAGCCGCACGCGGTCCCAAAAAAATATTCTCCCGATATGAACACAAGGGATTTTGGAGTTTAGAAACTTTGGACTTCGGAAACGTTTAGAATTCTTCGGAAATTTTTTAGATGCCCTTCGGGGTTTAACTGAGGACCTTTAGTGTCGGAATTGCATCCGCTGCAACCGGGTAAGTGTCTCCTACGCTCACATCGCAAAGAGTTCATTTTAAATGTTACGCTCAAGATCACAGAATTAGATACCGATCCATAAGTCGAGGAGTTATTCCTCTTAAACGCTTCAGTATATCTTCACGTTTAAGATCGATCTTCGCCAAGCTCAAATAAGTTACAAGCAAATCTAACAGACGTCATTTCCAATTCAATCATTCAGACCGAACTACGGCATCGCCGCTTCTTCTCGATGCACGTATGCTCTTACGTGACAGCAAGTCGGTAGCAAAGGAGAGGCGCGATAGTACGTGTTTACGTGGTGGTTAATAAAACGAATGTTTTACCCATACTTGAACCGTGTTACTCGCTGAATGATTCCAGTACTTACCTTTAATCCTCCAAAACCGTAGCTCAATCCTCGTGCTCGCCTCAATCAAGGGTTTAAGCAAGATTTAATTTCCGCTTTGATGGATACGGAATGGAATGTGGGGGGAAATGGATACAGTTCTCTGAAAAGTCGTTGGAACCATAACGATGGCCTCCACGTTTATTCCAAGCGCATTAGCTAGATCTTTGGAGTTTTTTTATTCGAAGGCCACTCTAGTAACTGTACATAGCTTACTTGTTGGCCTATCACATCTCACCTGCGACTGTATAGATCGATCAGTTTCGACTGCTGGCACATGAATGTTCTACACGGGTGTGAGTTCAGATTCGTCTTAAAGTTGAACTTCCACTCGCTCTACATATTAGCTTGACGTTTCCGATGCGCATTTTAAACGAATATCTCTGGTATTCGAGAACATAAAGGCAGATAGAGGATGCCGGGAATTGGATGTGATGAGCAGAGGGTATAATTCCGTTTGAAGGATGTACGCTTTAAAAATATTCTTTGATCGGTCGTTGATAGTAAGCGAATGCAAATTGATTCATAGAAAAAGTTTATTCAAAAAGTAACATAAATTACATGTCGAGCATCATTTTTCCATCTGTGTTTACGGAAAATAGGGTTCTCCTTCCCACTTGCTGTCGTTCGTCCATGGGTGAGGAATGAAGCATCCAAATCTGGTAAACTTCTCTGGGCTCCTGAATCGAAATCCTCTCCCCAACGGTCGTCGGAGGCATCTGAAACGAGAGTGAAAGAGATTATTCAAAATCGGACACTGAAAGAATTTCTTGCTCTACGGTCGGATTGAAACAGCATTTATCCCTTTGCCAAAACTTTGAATCCGGAATGTGTATGATACTACGGTATAGCATTTCGAAATTATCAGCAACGATTCGTTTAGTGAAAGATCCCATAACAAATTGCGATGGCTAAAGAATTCGGAATGATATTAGGAAGAATATATTCTTCTCTTCCTGTGGCACTTGTGGAATTGGGAAATGCATTGGGTTATAATTGAGTGAAGGGGAATTTTCTGCCAAATATCAGAAAAGTATTGTGTGAGGATTAATTACATCAAATGATCCTCCCTACTCTGAGGATGAATCTCACCGAATGAAGGCGGTAAGAAGGCACACAATAACACGAATCATGAGAAATGGAAATTCTTAAAAATGAAGGAAAGAACACAGAGGTGAGTATGAAACTGATCGAGGAGAGTAAAGGTACTGGAATTTACTTTGTTGCAGTGCCTTCCAAGTGGCATAACGTACGCTGGAGGAGCCAAGAAATATTTGGTCCAAACCATTGAAATATTCAAAAAGAACATGCCACTTCTGTGCGCCATGAATGAATGATTGTAGCATAGCAAAGGATGAAGAAGTGAATGAAGCAATCAGCAGAACACTGCCAGGGTGCACAGAAAAGAACTTGGAGGAAACACTCGAGACTTGGTTGGCAGTTGATGACACTTGAAATAAGAGGCTCAGATAGGGACTTACGATGGCGATGGGAAGTCCAAAAATACACAAAATCATCCAGAAAAGAAGATGAAATGGGCGCCAGGTGAAAAGATGTGATTTTGCTCCCAATCTACTTCATAGCTATGTGAAGTACGAAGAAGTAACAAGAGTGAAAGAGGAGAAATACAACAGTTTATCAAGAAAGAAAGACCAACCTACAGGTAGAAGTGAATCTAAAGATGGCAAAGCTGAACGCTCATCTTGTTGCTCTTCATATCCATTTGTAACAATATGTTCTTCTCTCACAAGTATGAATTCGTCCATTGCATAACTAGGCTCATTCACTTCATGAAATAATAGGTTTCATTGAAGAAATTCCATTCCAATGAAAGAGAAATATGACCAGTTCGAAGTCATACCTTGAAAAGGTAGTCTACTAAAAAACATCCAAAGGTGTAAGCAATTTCTTCCATCATCTGAGAATAGGCATGGCAATCCATTCCGTGAAGACTCTCCTCGTGGATAGGATGGCGAACGTTCTCGATTCAAAAGGCATCCTGGAAGTGAAGTACGATGAATGCATTAAAGAAGGAAACCATTATCCAGAACCAAGGCTCACTTCCACCACGCTAACACTGCCAAGGCTGTTTGGTGATTTATAAATGTAATTTATAAAATATATCAATTCACGTGTTGTACTATTGAAAATAGTGAAAATTAAAATCTCGTATCAGAGAGCGTTATTGCACGTTTATGCTTCAAAAACATATAAACTGATAGTGGCAAAGATTGACATCGTAGTAAATAGGAATAGAGAATCAGACGATGGTAAAACTTGACGTATCTTAGCTTCGGCACGTTCCAAAATGCTGAGAATAGTTTAATTCACCTCTTTTCTAATTAAAACGTTGAAAATAAAAGTGTATAAATTTTTGACTTACCGCTAAACATTTATCTCGCTTCTGATTGGCTGAGAGAAATACCACCGCTGTCAGTGTAGAGGCTGTATTGTTAAATTTTATGACAAGTATTTCTTTATCTGATTGCCGATCGAATATCATCAAAATTTCTCTTTTCTTTTATGTCGACCGCCAGCAATGGCGGTTTTCTTGAAAACGGAGGAAATACGTTGACGAAACTTATGAATTCAGTATTTTTGCACAGTAAGACTCACGTAGTCGGTAAAAAGTCATAATAAATACTAATCTTCATTAAATTTTAATCGGTTACGACTCACCTCAAGTTTATTTTCAATAATCTTTCTCGAATTTTAGATTCCCGCCGGTGACAATCGCGTCTCGAAATACCGCCGCGCGTTATTCACTTTCCATGGCGACCTCTCCGTGTCAACATCCTGCCTCTCACCAGTCATTCATTTTCCCTTTTTTCTAAATCAATGCACTCTATTGAGGATAAAATCATCCTCATTTAAACTATGAAGCTACGCCCGAGCTCTCTGTTCGAAGAAACGGCTTCGGAAACGCACTAAATTTCCCATTGTAGCGATAAGTTACGAGCCCATAAGCACGATGCTGTCGTGAGATATATAAGCCGTCCGTGGATATTATTGTCATTAGTATTTATCTGGTCATTTTCACCGAGGTAAAGATATCTTGAATGGCGATGAATAGGAAGCTAGGTATTCGAAACGCTTCGGTCGGACGCAATCGGTAAATGAAATTCCGGGGCACATCCTTGTCGTCGAGGGAAAAGAAATATTTTTCAACGGGACGTTTCTTACCTTACCTTGCTTTTCGACTGAATCTTGCATCCTCACTAATCGCTGTACTGCTTGTCCTGCACTGGGATGAGGTGAAACAATGCCGTCCTCTTCGAGCTGCAGTCAATCTAATCGATCTCTTATGTGCACCGCTAACCACAGAACGCAATAACATTGACACAATCACTTCATTTAGGTAGAAACTCAGAGATTTGGTAGCCATTCGATGGATAGCAAACGGCGTAACAAAAGCATGGGGAAACTCGATTCACTAATCACAGCAACAACGAACTCTGCTCACTAGGGATAGCCGCCTACTGAGGCGACACCGGAACGATAACTTGGCCCCCTGTCGGATTTCGAATATTTTCCGTACGACGAAAAATGGCGATCTACTTCAACCTTTCCTCATTTCTGCGTAGAGGTTCTATACGTTAAAAACTCTCTTCGGATTCGATTTTTCGAGAACTAAAGTTGGATCGAGTTGCGCTAAAATACTTCTCAAGGAGATAGTTCGTTCCTTGTAGAAAGAACGAAATTAAATGACAATGACCGAATAAGTAAGAAAGAGATTAAGGACGTCGAATTACGAAAAGCTTACTTCCACGGAGTATCGACACAAATCATCGCTATCACTTCGGGAAAGAGAAATTTAGTGCTGATGACAGTGCTGAATCAACTCCATCGCGGAGAGCTGCGAAAGCGTGGTATTCAAATTCGCCCACCACCGGGTAATCGTTCGCTGCAACCACCTTCGGTAGCAGGCGGAAGAAGTTCCCTGCAAATCGGAACGAAAATTTGATATTTCGCCAGGAGGTTGAATTTTTCTTTCGTTCCATCGCACGGGAACATAGTCTACAAATTGGGAGAGAAAGACATGGTCGGGAAGGGCGAGAGATGAAATTTTTCCATAGGAGAATTTTCGGACGAAGACAGAGTGTTAATATTGGAGGCTATCGTTCCCATTCGGAGGCTTGTTCGAGCCATCTGAATTCTGGGTTTTCCGTCGAACTATACCCGTAAATGATCGTCCGGTTCAGGCACCACTCACCGAAAGGTGACTCGCAGACACAGACGAAAAAATCGCACTTTGACCCGTATTCCCTTTCCTTGGCAGTATTGCTGGAGAACGTAAGCTTCACTCCGATCCTACTTTCTTCGTCTCAGGTTTGAGGAAATGACATGGCCGAAAGATTATACTGTCTGTTTAGATACCCTGCCGGCCACAATTTGGCAGTGCGTAAACGAACCTTGAATTTACTTCCCTTGACGGTTGTTCTCGCATCTTGTTCGAAGGAGAAACGATGTATTGAATCTGTTAGCTTTCGCTTCTATTTCCCTTATTTTGTGCGCTGTATCTGATAGACCTTTATAGCAGGGTAGGCGCACGATCTGTACTTCGCCTTCCTTGAACGTTCTTTCTCTGAATCTACTCTTCGCTGTTCTAATGTTTCCCATCGCGAGCAGTTTAGTTACACCTATCGATGAATCGTAGTAATTTTTCACGAAACGTATCGCCTTACGTTGGAGCTTTTCTAATTCTCATCAGTTACTTTTATCGGCAGGGTCCCATACACCTCAAGCATATTCAAGGTGTGATCTGACTATCGCAAAGTAACATCGCTCGCGAACTTCTCCTAAGCTCCTACCGACTATCGACTAACGAAACCGAGTTTTTCTAAAGCTTTTCTTTTCCACACGTATTACGGATGTGGATATTCCGTGATAGGTTATTCGTCCGGGTCATTCCAAGATACTTAACAGATTCGACTATTTAAAAATTTGCTCCGCGGAGGCTCCGGGTAAGATCGTTATTCAGAGTTTTCAGGTCGAAGAAGCTGACAACTGAACACTCGTTTTTATTTTAATCAGATTTCCGCACCAGGTCTTAATATTATCTAAATCATTACTAAGAACAAATCTATCCTCACTGCTAGCCATTTCTCATGGTCCTGTGAGATTCCGTGTTTCGACAGGCATATCGAATCCTGAAACTCACTTCACGTTGATATTAGCGGAAAGATGATGCGGGAGGGCAACGAGTTATGAGCGACGCTCCTGCTCCGCCTGAATCTTGTATCGTAAATATTAGTTGGCATAAGAAAGATACTTGAAAGTGATTTGAGCGATCGTGATGCATGTGGAAGCAACAGGGAATTGAGGGAGTTTGTTTCGTCGAAATGTATCCATTACGGAAAAATATATCGAGCTCTTTAAATTACGAAATTTTTCTCCACCCTGAGTTCACCGGATACCCACCGTATCCGATTCCAATTCCAAAGGTTCAAGTCCAAGAGATTACGAAAGTTTTCCGAACTCCGTAAATAATTTTTCTTTATTTTTGTAAGTGCTTAATCAATAGCAGCTTCGTCTCCAGTGGCATTTCCCGACGCATTGAATTTTTCACACATTTCTCTCCCGTTTACGCCATCTAAAATTGTTGACGAACGAAAATAATGTGAACGAAAGTTCAACTTAAAGGACGTTTGCACCCATGAGAATCGGATTCCCCATTGCGGCATGGTTACTCAAAGCATCGTTCACTAAAGATTCAGATGAGATGAGTTTATCTCTTCGTGCATTTGAGCCGAGCGTATTTGATACGACTGCTCGTAACTCGAACGTTTAGATTGCAACTTTACCATGCATACAGATATTCCTTTCCTCCTATTAACCGAAATCGTCCATCCAAAGAACTACCGTTGCATTTCATGGATAATGAAGCGCCATCATAAATTACAAAATAGATATTCCGCCGTTATTCATTCCTCAGCGAGTAACCTTAGAAAGTAATCATTCCGAGCACATCGTTCGCAGGAATTCCCTGTACGCTTCATGAGACCTCTCTTTACGATCTGAAAATTGGGGATCGTATTCTTTAAATGATGTGCGGCAAATATTTTCCGCTTTTCTCACGGGAAAAACGAGGCTTGCAATTCCATCCGAAGGAGCCTATGTCAGAGACGGGCGAGGATAATGTTCAAGCCGTTCTCGGTTGCTTATGAAGGCAGATTAACGCTCGGAATCTGGTACTTTTAACGAACTCCTATGTCGAACTATATGCGCGAAATTTCCCCGGCGCCTAGCAGAGTAGGAATACCATTGCGTCACGTACTCACTCATTCCAAACGAATGGATGATTCATGGATTTCACGGGCTGCTGGTTGCGAGAGGAGCGAAAGTGGCGAGCGAAAACAGACGGCCCCGTTGGAAAAGAAATGCGACACGGCTTTCCAAACGGAGACTTCCTTCCACGGAGAGTTCGTATTCCAATCAACGCATCTTATTCACCGTTCCGAAGACGAGAACGATCGTCTGAAGCACATCGTTGCAGCGAATTGAGATACCGGAGTCGGTTACGAAGACAAGAGGTACGTTTTCGAGACGGTAACCATTTGCACTGTTTAAATGACTGTATCGTCCGCAAAAAACCTAACCTTAGTATCCTCAAAGGGCGTCGATATACGTACATGTGAAAAATAGCAGTTTCCCGATTATGCTTTTATACGATATAACAGTGATGGATGAAGCTTTTGAAATAGTTCACGCGGCGGAACCGTGCCAGTCAGAAGGGGCAATGAGTGGAAAAGAATATCTTTGCAATAGCCGCACGCGGTCCCAAAAAAATATTCTCCCGATATGAACACAAGGGATTTTGGAGTTTAGAAACTTTGGACTTCGGAAACGTTTAGAATTCTTCGGAAATTTTTTAGATGCCCTTCGGGGTTTAACTGAGGACCTTTAGTGTCGGAATTGCATCCGCTGCAACCGGGTAAGTGTCTCCTACGCTCACATCGCAAAGAGTTCATTTTAAATGTTACGCTCAAGATCACAGAATTAGATACCGATCCATAAGTCGAGGAGTTATTCCTCTTAAACGCTTCAGTATATCTTCACGTTTAAGATCGATCTTCGCCAAGCTCAAATAAGTTACAAGCAAATCTAACAGACGTCATTTCCAATTCAATCATTCAGACCGAACTACGGCATCGCCGCTTCTTCTCGATGCACGTATGCTCTTACGTGACAGCAAGTCGGTAGCAAAGGAGAGGCGCGATAGTACGTGTTTACGTGGTGGTTAATAAAACGAATGTTTTACCCATACTTGAACCGTGTTACTCGCTGAATGATTCCAGTACTTACCTTTAATCCTCCAAAACCGTAGCTCAATCCTCGTGCTCGCCTCAATCAAGGGTTTAAGCAAGATTTAATTTCCGCTTTGATGGATACGGAATGGAATGTGGGGGGAAATGGATACAGTTCTCTGAAAAGTCGTTGGAACCATAACGATGGCCTCCACGTTTATTCCAAGCGCATTAGCTAGATCTTTGGAGTTTTTTTATTCGAAGGCCACTCTAGTAACTGTACATAGCTTACTTGTTGGCCTATCACATCTCACCTGCGACTGTATAGATCGATCAGTTTCGACTGCTGGCACATGAATGTTCTACACGGGTGTGAGTTCAGATTCGTCTTAAAGTTGAACTTCCACTCGCTCTACATATTAGCTTGACGTTTCCGATGCGCATTTTAAACGAATATCTCTGGTATTCGAGAACATAAAGGCAGATAGAGGATGCCGGGAATTGGATGTGATGAGCAGAGGGTATAATTCCGTTTGAAGGATGTACGCTTTAAAAATATTCTTTGATCGGTCGTTGATAGTAAGCGAATGCAAATTGATTCATAGAAAAAGTTTATTCAAAAAGTAACATAAATTACATGTCGAGCATCATTTTTCCATCTGTGTTTACGGAAAATAGGGTTCTCCTTCCCACTTGCTGTCCTTCGTCCATGGGTGAGGAATGAAGCATCCAAATCTGGTAAACTTCTCTGGGCTCCTGAATCGAAATCCTCTCCCCAACGGTCGTCGGAGGCATCTGAAACGAGAGTGAAAGAGATTATTCAAAATCGGACACTGAAAGAATTTCTTGCTCTACGGTCGGATTGGAACAGCATTATCCCTTTGCCAAAACTTTGAATCCGGAATGTGTATGATACTACGGTATAGCATTTCGAAATTATCAGCAACGATTCGTTTAGTGAAAGATCCCATAACAAATTGCGATGGCTAAAGAATTCGGAATGATATTAGGAAGAATATATTCTTCTCTTCCTGTGGCACTTGTGGAATTGGGAAATGCATTGGGTTATAATTGAGTGAAGGGGAATTTTCTGCCAAATATCAGAAAAGTATTGTGTGAGGATTAATTACATCAAATGATCCTCCCTACTCTGAGGATGAATCTCACCGAATGAAGGCGGTAAGAAGGCACACAATAACACGAATCATGAGAAATGGAAATTCTTAAAAATGAAGGAAAGAACACAGAGGTGAGTATGAAACTGATCGAGGAGAGTAAAGGTACTGGAATTTACTTTGTTGCAGTGCCTTCCAAGTGGCATAACGTACGCTGGAGGAGCCAAGAAATATTTGGTCCAAACCATTGAAATATTCAAAAAGAACATGCCACTTCTGTGCGCCATGAATGAATGATTGTAGCATAGCAAAGGATGAAGAAGTGAATGAAGCAATCAGCAGAACACTGCCAGGGTGCACAGAAAAGAACTTGGAGGAAACACTCGAGACTTGGTTGGCAGTTGATGACACTTGAAATAAGAGGCTCAGATAGGGACTCACGATGGCGATGGGAAGTCCAAAAATACACAAAATCATCCAGAAAAGAAGATGAAATGGGCGCCAGGTGAAAAGATGTGATTTTGCTCCCAATCTACTTCATAGCTATGTGAAGTACGAAGAAGTAACAAGAGTGAAAGAGGAGAAATACAACAGTTTATCAAGAAAGAAAGACCAACCTACAGGTAGAAGTGAATCTAAAGATGGCAAAGCTGAACGCTCATCTTGTTGCTCTTCATATCCATTTGTAACAATATGTTCTTCTCTCACAAGTATGAATTCGTCCATTGCATAACTAGGCTCATTCACTTCATGAAATAATAGGTTTCATTGAAGAAATTCCATTCCAATGAAAGAGAAATATGACCAGTTCGAAGTCATACCTTGAAAAGGTAGTCTACTAAAAAACATCCAAAGGTGTAAGCAATTTCTTCCATCATCTGAGAATAGGCATGGCAATCCATTCCGTGAAGACTCTCCTCGTGGATAGGATGGCGAACGTTCTCGATTCAAAAGGCATCCTGGAAGTGAAGTACGATGAATGCATTAAAGAAGGAAACCATTATCCAGAACCAAGGCTCACTTCCACCACGCTATAACTGCCAAGGCTGTTTGATGATTTATAAATGTAATTTATAAAATATATCAATTCACGTGTTGTACTATTGAAAATAGTGAAAATTAAAATCTCGTATCAGAGAGCGTTATTGCACGTTTATGCTTCAAAAACATATAAACTGATAGTGGCAAAGATTGACATCGTAGTAAATAGGAATAGAGAATCAGACGATGGTAAAACTTGACGTATCTTAGCTTCGGCACGTTCCAAAATGCTGAGAATAGTTTAATTCACCTCTTTTCTAATTAAAACGTTGAAAATAAAAGTGTATAAATTTTTGACTTACCGCTAAACATTTATCTCGCTTCTGATTGGCTGAGAGAAATACCACCGCTGTCAGTGTAGAGGCTGTATTGTTAAATTTTATGACAAGTATTTCTTTATCTGATTGCCGATCGAATATCATCAAAATTTCTCTTTTCTTTTATGTCGACCGCCAGCAATGGCGGTTTTCTTGAAAACGGAGGAAATACGTTGACGAAACTTATGAATTCAGTATTTTTGCACAGTAAGACTCACGTAGTCGGTAAAAAGTCATAATAAATACTAATCTTCATTAAATTTTAATCGGTTACGACTCACCTCAAGTTTATTTTCAATAATCTTTCTCGAATTTTAGATTCCCGCCGGTGACAATCGCGTCTCGAAATACCGCCGCGCGTTATTCACTTTCCATGGCGACCTCTCCGTGTCAACATCCTGCCTCTCACCAGTCATTCATTTTCCCTTTTTTCTAAATCAATGCACTCTATTGAGGATAAAATCATCCTCATTTAAACTATGAAGCTACGCCCGAGCTCTCTGTTCGAAGAAACGGCTTCGGAAACGCACTAAATTTCCCATTGTAGCGATAAGTTACGAGCCCATAAGCACGATGCTGTCGTGAGATATATAAGCCGTCCGTGGATATTATTGTCATTAGTATTTATCTGGTCATTTTCACCGAGGTAAAGATATCTTGAATGGCGATGAATAGGAAGCTAGGTATTCGAAACGCTTCGGTCGGACGCAATCGGTAAATGAAATTCCGGGGCACATCCTTGTCGTCGAGGGAAAAGAAATATTTTTCAACGGGACGTTTCTTACCTTACCTTGCTTTTCGACTGAATCTTGCATCCTCACTAATCGCTGTACTGCTTGTCCTGCACTGGGATGAGGTGAAACAATGCCGTCCTCTTCGAGCTGCAGTCAATCTAATCGATCTCTTATGTGCACCGCTAACCACAGAACGCAATAACATTGACACAATCACTTCATTTAGGTAGAAACTCAGAGATTTGGTAGCCATTCGATGGATAGCAAACGGCGTAACAAAAGCATGGGGAAACTCGATTCACTAATCACAGCAACAACGAACTCTGCTCACTAGGGATAGCCGCCTACTGAGGCGACACCGGAACGATAACTTGGCCCTCTGTCGGATTTCGAATATTTTCCGTACGACGAAAAATGGCGATCTACTTCAACCTTTCCTCATTTCTGCGTAGAGGTTCTATACGTTAAAAACTCTCTTCGGATTCGATTTTTCGAGAACTAAAGTTGGATCGAGTTGCGCTAAAATACTTCTCAAGGAGATAGTTCGTTCCTTGTATAAAGAACGAAATTAAATGGCAATGAACGAATAAGTAAGAAAGAGATTAAGGACGTCGAATTACGAAAAGCTTATTTCCACTGATTATCGACACAAATCATCGCTATCACTTCGGGAAAGAGAAATTTAGTGCTGATGACAGTGCTGAATCAACTCCATCGCGGAGAGCTGCGAAAGCGTGGTATTCAAATTCGCCCACCACCGGGTAATCGTTCGCTGCAACCACCTTCGGTAGCAGGCGGAAGAAGTTCCCTGCAAATCGGAACGAAAATTTGATATTTCGCCAGGAGGTTGAATTTTTCTTTCGTTCCATCGCACGGGAACATAGTCTACAAATTGGGAGAGAAAGACATGGTCGGGAAGGGCGAGAGATGAAATTTTTCCATAGGAGAATTTTCGGACGAAGACAGAGTGTTAATATTGGAGGCTATCGTTCCCATTCGGAGGCTTGTTCGAGCCATCTGAATTCTGGGTTTTCCGTCGAACTATACCCGTAAATGATCGTCCGGTTCAGGCACCACTCACCGAAAGGTGACTCGCAGACACAGACGAAAAAATCGCACTTTGACCCGTATTCCCTTTCCTTGGCAGTATTGCTGGAGAACGTAAGCTTCACTCCGATCCTACTTTCTTCGTCTCAGGTTTGAGGAAATGACATGGCCGAAAGATTATACTGTCTGTTTAGATACCCTGCCGGCCACAATTTGGCAGTGCGTAAACGAACCTTGAATTTACTTCCCTTGACGGTTGTTCTCGCATCTTGTTCGAAGGAGAAACGATGTATTGAATCTGTTAGCTTTCGCTTCTATTTCCCTTATTTTGTGCGCTGTATCTGATAGACCTTTATAGCAGGGTAGGCGCACGATCTGTACTTCGCCTTCCTTGAACGTTCTTTCTCTGAATCTACTCTTCGCTGTTCTAATGTTTCCCATCGCGAGCAGTTTAGTTACACCTATCGATGAATCGTAGTAATTTTTCACGAAACGTATCGCCTTACGTTGGAGCTTTTCTAATTCTCATCAGTTACTTTTATCGGCAGGGTCCCATACACCTCAAGCATATTCAAGGTGTGATCTGACTATCGCAAAGTAACATCGCTCGCGAACTTCTCCTAAGCTCCTACCGACTATCGACTAACGAAACCGAGTTTTTCTAAAGCTTTTCTTTTCCACACGTATTACGGATGTGGATATTCCGTGATAGGTTATTCGTCCGGGTCATTCCAAGATACTTAACAGATTCGACTATTTAAAAATTTGCTCCGCGGAGGCTCCGGGTAAGATCGTTATTCAGAGTTTTCAGGTCGAAGAAGCTGACAACTGAACACTCGTTTTTATTTTAATCAGATTTCCGCACCAGGTCTTAATATTATCTAAATCATTACTAAGAACAAATCTATCCTCACTGCTAGCCATTTCTCATGGTCCTGTGAGATTCCGTGTTTCGACAGGCATATCGAATCCTGAAACTCACTTCACGTTGATATTAGCGGAAAGATGATGCGGGAGGGCAACGAGTTATGAGCGACGCTCCTGCTCCGCCTGAATCTTGTATCGTAAATATTAGTTGGCATAAGAAAGATACTTGAAAGTGATTTGAGCGATCGTGATGCATGTGGAAGCAACAGGGAATTGAGGGAGTTTGTTTCGTCGAAATGTATCCATTACGGAAAAATATATCGAGCTCTTTAAATTACGAAATTTTTCTCCACCCTGAGTTCACCGGATACCCACCGTATCCGATTCCAATTCCAAAGGTTCAAGTCCAAGAGATTACGAAAGTTTTCCGAACTCCGTAAATAATTTTTCTTTATTTTTGTAAGTGCTTAATCAATAGCAGCTTCGTCTCCAGTGGCATTTCCCGAAGCATTGAATTTTTCACACATTTCTCTCCCGTTTACGCCATCTAAAATTGTTGACGAACGAAAATAATGTGAACGAAAGTTCAACTTAAAGGACGTTTGCACCCATGAGAATCGGATTCCCCATTGCGGCATGGTTACTCAAAGCATCGTTCACTAAAGATTCAGATGAGATGAGTTTATCTCTTCGTGCATTTGAGCCGAGCGTATTTGATACGACTGCTCGTAACTCGAACGTTTAGATTGCAACTTTACCATGCATACAGATATTCCTTTCCTCCTATTAACCGAAATCGTCCATCCAAAGAACTACCGTTGCATTTCATGGATAATGAAGCGCCATCATAAATTACAAAATAGATATTCCGCCGTTATTCATTCCTCAGCGAGTAACCTTAGAAAGTAATCATTCCGAGCACATCGTTCGCAGGAATTCCCTGTACGCTTCATGAGACCTCTCTTTACGATCTGAAAATTGGGGATCGTATTCTTTAAATGATGTGCGGCAAATATTTTCCGCTTTTCTCACGGGAAAAACGAGGCTTGCAATTCCATCCGAAGGAGCCTATGTCAGAGACGGGCGAGGATAATGTTCAAGCCGTTCTCGGTTGCTTATGAAGGCAGATTAACGCTCGGAATCTGGTACTTTTAACGAACTCCTATGTCGAACTATATGCGCGAAATTTCCCCGGCGCCTAGCAGAGTAGGAATACCATTGCGTCACGTACTCACTCATTCCAAACGAATGGATGATTCATGGATTTCACGGGCTGCTGGTTGCGAGAGGAGCGAAAGTGGCGAGCGAAAACAGACGGCCCCGTTGGAAAAGAAATGCGACACGGCTTTCCAAACGGAGACTTCCTTCCACGGAGAGTTCGTATTCCAATCAACGCATCTTATTCACCGTTCCGAAGACGAGAACGATCGTCTGAAGCACATCGTTGCAGCGAATTGAGATACCGGAGTCGGTTACGAAGACAAGAGGTACGTTTTCGAGACGGTAACCATTTGCACTGTTTAAATGACTGTATCGTCCGCAAAAAACCTAACCTTAGTATCCTCAAAGGGCGTCGATATACGTACATGTGAAAAATAGCAGTTTCCCGATTATGCTTTTATACGATATAACGGTGATGGATGAAGCTTTTGAAATAGTTCACGCGGCGGAACCGTGCCAGTCAGAAGGGGCAATGAGTGGAAAAGAATATCTTTGCAATAGCCGCACGCGGTCCCAAAAAAATATTCTCCCGATATGAACACAAGGGATTTTGGAGTTTAGAAACTTTGGACTTCGGAAACGTTTAGAATTCTTCGGAAATTTTTTAGATGCCCTTCGGGGTTTAACTGAGGACCTTTAGTGTCGGAATTGCATCCGCTGCAACCGGGTAAGTGTCTCCTACGCTCACATCGCAAAGAGTTCATTTTAAATGTTACGCTCAAGATCACAGAATTAGATACCGATCCATTGGTCGAGGAGTTATTCCTCTTAAACGCTTCAATATATCTTCACGTTTAAGATCGATCTTCGCCAAGCTCAAATAAGTTACAAGCAAATCTAACAGACGTCATTTCCAATTCAATCATTCAGACCGAACTACGGCATCGCCGCTTCTTCTCGATGCACGTATGCTCTTACGTGACAGCAAGTCGGTAGCAAAGGAGAGGCGCGATAGTACGTGTTTACGTGGTGGTTAATAAAACGAATGTTTTACCCATACTTGAACCGTGTTACTCGCTGAATGATTCCAGTACTTACCTTTAATCCTCCAAAACCGTAGCTCAATCCTCGTGCTCGCCTCAATCAAGGGTTTAAGCAAGATTTAATTTCCGCTTTGATGGATACGGAATGGAATGTGGGGGGAAATGGATACAGTTCTCTGAAAAGTCGTTGGAACCATAACGATGGCCTCCACGTTTATTCCAAGCGCATTAGCTAGATCTTTGGAGTTTTTTTATTCGAAGGCCACTCTAGTAACTGTACATAGCTTACTTGTTGGCCTATCACATCTCACCTGCGACTGTATAGATCGATCAGTTTCGACTGCTGGCACATGAATGTTCTACACGGGTGTGAGTTCAGATTCGTCTTAAAGTTGAACTTCCACTCGCTCTACATATTAGCTTGACGTTTCCGATGCGCATTTTAAACGAATATCTCTGGTATTCGAGAACATAAAGGCAGATAGAGGATGCCGGGAATTGGATGTGATGAGCAGAGGGTATAATTCCGTTTGAAGGATGTACGCTTTAAAAATATTCTTTGATCGGTCGTTGATAGTAAGCGAATGCAAATTGATTCATAGAAAAAGTTTATTCAAAAAGTAACATAAATTACATGTCGAGCATCATTTTTCCATCTGTGTTTACGGAAAATAGGGTTCTCCTTCCCACTTGCTGTCGTTCGTCCATGGGTGAGGAATGAAGCATCCAAATCTGGTAAACTTCTCTGGGCTCCTGAATCGAAATCCTCTCCCCAACGGTCGTCGGAGGCATCTGAAACGAGAGTGAAAGAGATTATTCAAAATCGGACACTGAAAGAATTTCTTGCTCTACGGTCGGATTGGAACAGCATTATCCCTTTGCCAAAACTTTGAATCCGGAATGTGTATGATACTACGGTATAGCATTTCGAAATTATCAGCAACGATTCGTTTAGTGAAAGATCCCATAACAAATTGCGATGGCTAAAGAATTCGGAATGATATTAGGAAGAATATATTCTTCTCTTCCTGTGGCACTTGTGGAATTGGGAAATGCATTGGGTTATAATTGAGTGAAGGGGAATTTTCTGCCAAATATCAGAAAAGTATTGTGTGAGGATTAATTACATCAAATGATCCTCCCTACTCTGAGGATGAATCTCACCGAATGAAGGCGGTAAGAAGGCACACAATAACACGAATCATGAGAAATGGAAATTCTTAAAAATGAAGGAAAGAACACAGAGGTGAGTATGAAACTGATCGAGGAGAGTAAAGGTACTGGAATTTACTTTGTTGCAGTGCCTTCCAAGTGGCATAACGTACGCTGGAGGAGCCAAGAAATATTTGGTCCAAACCATTGAAATATTCAAAAAGAACATGCCACTTCTGTGCGCCATGAATGAATGATTGTAGCATAGCAAAGGATGAAGAAGTGAATGAAGCAATCAGCAGAACACTGCCAGGGTGCACAGAAAAGAACTTGGAGGAAACACTCGAGACTTGGTTGGCAGTTGATGACACTTGAAATAAGAGGCTCAGATAGGGACTCACGATGGCGATGGGAAGTCCAAAAATACACAAAATCATCCAGAAAAGAAGATGAAATGGGCGCCAGGTGAAAAGATGTGATTTTGCTCCCAATCTACTTCATAGCTATGTGAAGTACGAAGAAGTAACAAGAGTGAAAGAGGAGAAATACAACAGTTTATCAAGAAAGAAAGACCAACCTACAGGTAGAAGTGAATCTAAAGATGGCAAAGCTGAACGCTCATCTTGTTGCTCTTCATATCCATTTGTAACAATATGTTCTTCTCTCACAAGTATGAATTCGTCCATTGCATAACTAGGCTCATTCACTTCATGAAATAATAGGTTTCATTGAAGAAATTCCATTCCAATGAAAGAGAAATATGACCAGTTCGAAGTCATACCTTGAAAAGGTAGTCTACTAAAAAACATCCAAAGGTGTAAGCAATTTCTTCCATCATCTGAGAATAGGCATGGCAATCCATTCCGTGAAGACTCTCCTCGTGGATAGGATGGCGAACGTTCTCGATTCAAAAGGCATCCTGGAAGTGAAGTACGATGAATGCATTAAAGAAGGAAACCATTATCCAGAACCAAGGCTCACTTCCACCACGCTATAACTGCCAAGGCTGTTTGATGATTTATAAATGTAATTTATAAAATATATCAATTCACGTGTTGTACTATTGAAAATAGTGAAAATTAAAATCTCGTATCAGAGAGCGTTATTGCACGTTTATGCTTCAAAAACATATAAACTGATAGTGGCAAAGATTGACATCGTAGTAAATAGGAATAGAGAATCAGACGATGGTAAAACTTGACGTATCTTAGCTTCGGCACGTTCCAAAATGCTGAGAATAGTTTAATTCACCTCTTTTCTAATTAAAACGTTGAAAATAAAAGTGTATAAATTTTTGACTTACCGCTAAACATTTATCTCGCTTCTGATTGGCTGAGAGAAATACCACCGCTGTCAGTGTAGAGGCTGTATTGTTAAATTTTATGACAAGTATTTCTTTATCTGATTGCCGATCGAATATCATCAAAATTTCTCTTTTCTTTTATGTCGACCGCCAGCAATGGCGGTTTTCTTGAAAACGGAGGAAATACGTTGACGAAACTTATGAATTCAGTATTTTTGCACAGTAAGACTCACGTAGTCGGTAAAAAGTCATAATAAATACTAATCTTCATTAAATTTTAATCGGTTACGACTCACCTCAAGTTTATTTTCAATAATCTTTCTCGAATTTTAGATTCCCGCCGGTGACAATCGCGTCTCGAAATACCACCGCGCGTTATTCACTTTCCATGGCGACCTCTCCGTGTCAACATCCTGCCTCTCACCAGTCATTCATTTTCCCTTTTTTCTAAATCAATGCACTCTATTGAGGATAAAATCATCCTCATTTAAACTATGAAGCTACGCCCGAGCTCTCTGTTCGAAGAAACGGCTTCGGAAACGCACTAAATTTCCCATTGTAGCGATAAGTTACGAGCCCATAAGCACGATGCTGTCGTGAGATATATAAGCCGTCCGTGGATATTATTGTCATTAGTATTTATCTGGTCATTTTCACCGAGGTAAAGATATCTTGAATGGCGATGAATAGGAAGCTAGGTATTCGAAACGCTTCGGTCGGACGCAATCGGTAAATGAAATTCCGGGGCACATCCTTGTCGTCGAGGGAAAAGAAATATTTTTCAACGGGACGTTTCTTACCTTACCTTGCTTTTCGACTGAATCTTGCATCCTCACTAATCGCTGTACTGCTTGTCCTGCACTGGGATGAGGTGAAACAATGCCGTCCTCTTCGAGCTGCAGTCAATCTAATCGATCTCTTATGTGCACCGCTAACCACAGAACGCAATAACATTGACACAATCACTTCATTTAGGTAGAAACTCAGAGATTTGGTAGCCATTCGATGGATAGCAAACGGCGTAACAAAAGCATGGGGAAACTCGATTCACTAATCACAGCAACAACGAACTCTGCTCACTAGGGATAGCCGCCTACTGAGGCGACACCGGAACGATAACTTGGCCCCCTGTCGGATTTCGAATATTTTCCGTACGACGAAAAATGGCGATCTACTTCAACCTTTCCTCATTTCTGCGTAGAGGTTCTATACGTTAAAAACTCTCTTCGGATTCGATTTTTCGAGAACTAAAGTTGGATCGAGTTGCGCTAAAATACTTCTCAAGGAGATAGTTCGTTCCTTGTAGAAAGAACGAAATTAAATGACAATGACCGAATAAGTAAGAAAGAGATTAAGGACGTCGAATTACGAAAAGCTTACTTCCACGGAGTATCGACACAAATCATCGCTATCACTTCGGGAAAGAGAAATTTAGTGCTGATGACAGTGCTGAATCAACTCCATCGCGGAGAGCTGCGAAAGCGTGGTATTCAAATTCGCCCACCACCGGGTAATCGTTCGCTGCAACCACCTTCGGTAGCAGGCGGAAGAAGTTCCCTGCAAATCGGAACGAAAATTTGATATTTCGCCAGGAGGTTGAATTTTTCTTTCGTTCCATCGCACGGGAACATAGTCTACAAATTGGGAGAGAAAGACATGGTCGGGAAGGGCGAGAGATGAAATTTTTCCATAGGAGAATTTTCGGACGAAGACAGAGTGTTAATATTGGAGGCTATCGTTCCCATTCGGAGGCTTGTTCGAGCCATCTGAATTCTGGGTTTTCCGTCGAACTATACCCGTAAATGATCGTCCGGTTCAGGCACCACTCACCGAAAGGTGACTCGCAGACACAGACGAAAAAATCGCACTTTGACCCGTATTCCCTTTCCTTGGCAGTATTGCTGGAGAACGTAAGCTTCACTCCGATCCTACTTTCTTCGTCTCAGGTTTGAGGAAATGACATGGCCGAAAGATTATACTGTCTGTTTAGATACCCTGCCGGCCACAATTTGGCAGTGCGTAAACGAACCTTGAATTTACTTCCCTTGACGGTTGTTCTCGCATCTTGTTCGAAGGAGAAACGATGTATTGAATCTGTTAGCTTTCGCTTCTATTTCCCTTATTTTGTGCGCTGTATCTGATAGACCTTTATAGCAGGGTAGGCGCACGATCTGTACTTCGCCTTCCTTGAACGTTCTTTCTCTGAATCTACTCTTCGCTGTTCTAATGTTTCCCATCGCGAGCAGTTTAGTTACACCTATCGATGAATCGTAGTAATTTTTCACGAAACGTATCGCCTTACGTTGGAGCTTTTCTAATTCTCATCAGTTACTTTTATCGGCAGGGTCCCATACACCTCAAGCATATTCAAGGTGTGATCTGACTATCGCAAAGTAACATCGCTCGCGAACTTCTCCTAAGCTCCTACCGACTATCGACTAACGAAACCGAGTTTTTCTAAAGCTTTTCTTTTCCACACGTATTACGGATGTGGATATTCCGTGATAGGTTATTCGTCCGGGTCATTCCAAGATACTTAACAGATTCGACTATTTAAAAATTTGCTCCGCGGAGGCTCCGGGTAAGATCGTTATTCAGAGTTTTCAGGTCGAAGAAGCTGACAACTGAACACTCGTTTTTATTTTAATCAGATTTCCGCACCAGGTCTTAATATTATCTAAATCATTACTAAGAACAAATCTATCCTCACTGCTAGCCATTTCTCATGGTCCTGTGAGATTCCGTGTTTCGACAGGCATATCGAATCCTGAAACTCACTTCACGTTGATATTAGCGGAAAGATGATGCGGGAGGGCAACGAGTTATGAGCGACGCTCCTGCTCCGCCTGAATCTTGTATCGTAAATATTAGTTGGCATAAGAAAGATACTTGAAAGTGATTTGAGCGATCGTGATGCATGTGGAAGCAACAGGGAATTGAGGGAGTTTGATTCGTCGAAATGTATCCATTACGGAAAAATATATCGAGCTCTTTAAATTACGAAATTTTTCTCCACCCTGAGTTCACCGGATACCCACCGTATCCGATTCCAATTCCAAAGGTTCAAGTCCAAGAGATTACGAAAGTTTTCCGAACTCCGTAAATAATTTTTCTTTATTTTTGTAAGTGCTTAATCAATAGCAGCTTCGTCTCCAGTGGCATTTCCCGACGCATTGAATTTTTCACACATTTTTCTCCCGTTTACGCCATCTAAAATTGTTGACGAACGAAAATAATGTGAACGAAAGTTCAACTTAAAGGACGTTTGCACCCATGAGAATCGGATTCCCCATTGCGGCATGGTTACTCAAAGCATCGTTCACTAAAGATTCAGATGAGATGAGTTTATCTCTTCGTGCATTTGAGCCGAGCGTATTTGATACGACTGCTCGTAACTCGAACGTTTAGATTGCAACTTTACCATGCATACAGATATTCCTTTCCTCCTATTAACCGAAATCGTCCATCCAAAGAACTACCGTTGCATTTCATGGATAATGAAGCGCCATCATAAATTACAAAATAGATATTCCGCCGTTATTCATTCCTCAGCGAGTAACCTTAGAAAGTAATCATTCCGAGCACATCGTTCGCAGGAATTCCCTGTACGCTTCATGAGACCTCTCTTTACGATCTGAAAATTGGGGATCGTATTCTTTAAATGATGTGCGGCAAATATTTTCCGCTTTTCTCACGGGAAAAACGAGGCTTGCAATTCCATCCGAAGGAGCCTATGTCAGAGACGGGCGAGGATAATGTTCAAGCCGTTCTCGGTTGCTTATGAAGGCAGATTAACGCTCGGAATCTGGTACTTTTAACGAACTCCTATGTCGAACTATATGCGCGAAATTTCCCCGGCGCCTAGCAGAGTAGGAATACCATTGCGTCACGTACTCACTCATTCCAAACGAATGGATGATTCATGGATTTCACGGGCTGCTGGTTGCGAGAGGAGCGAAAGTGGCGAGCGAAAACAGACGGCCCCGTTGGAAAAGAAATGCGACACGGCTTTCCAAACGGAGACTTCCTTCCACGGAGAGTTCGTATTCCAATCAACGCATCTTATTCACCGTTCCGAAGACGAGAACGATCGTCTGAAGCACATCGTTGCAGCGAATTGAGATACCGGAGTCGGTTACGAAGACAAGAGGTACGTTTTCGAGACGGTAACCATTTGCACTGTTTAAATGACTGTATCGTCCGCAAAAAACCTAACCTTAGTATCCTCAAAGGGCGTCGATATACGTACATGTGAAAAATAGCAGTTTCCCGATTATGCTTTTATACGATATAACGGTGATGGATGAAGCTTTTGAAATAGTTCACGCGGCGGAACCGTGCCAGTCAGAAGGGGCAATGAGTGGAAAAGAATATCTTTGCAATAGCCGCACGCGGTCCCAAAAAAATATTCTCCCGATATGAACACAAGGGATTTTGGAGTTTAGAAACTTTGGACTTCGGAAACGTTTAGAATTCTTCGGAAATTTTTTAGATGCCCTTCGGGGTTTAACTGAGGACCTTTAGTGTCGGAATTGCATCCGCTGCAACCGGGTAAGTGTCTCCTACGCTCACATCGCAAAGAGTTCATTTTAAATGTTACGCTCAAGATCACAGAATTAGATACCGATCCATAAGTCGAGGAGTTATTCCTCTTAAACGCTTCAGTATATCTTCACGTTTAAGATCGATCTTCGCCAAGCTCAAATAAGTTACAAGCAAATCTAACAGACGTCATTTCCAATTCAATCATTCAGACCGAACTACGGCATCGCCGCTTCTTCTCGATGCACGTATGCTCTTACGTGACAGCAAGTCGGTAGCAAAGGAGAGGCGCGATAGTACGTGTTTACGTGGTGGTTAATAAAACGAATGTTTTACCCATACTTGAACCGTGTTACTCGCTGAATGATTCCAGTACTTACCTTTAATCCTCCAAAACCGTAGCTCAATCCTCGTGCTCGCCTCAATCAAGGGTTTAAGCAAGATTTAATTTCCGCTTTGATGGATACGGAATGGAATGTGGGGGGAAATGGATACAGTTCTCTGAAAAGTCGTTGGAACCATAACGATGGCCTCCACGTTTATTCCAAGCGCATTAGCTAGATCTTTGGAGTTTTTTTATTCGAAGGCCACTCTAGTAACTGTACATAGCTTACTTGTTGGCCTATCACATCTCACCTGCGACTGTATAGATCGATCAGTTTCGACTGCTGGCACATGAATGTTCTACACGGGTGTGAGTTCAGATTCGTCTTAAAGTTGAACTTCCACTCGCTCTACATATTAGCTTGACGTTTCCGATGCGCATTTTAAACGAATATCTCTGGTATTCGAGAACATAAAGGCAGATAGAGGATGCCGGGAATTGGATGTGATGAGCAGAGGGTATAATTCCGTTTGAAGGATGTACGCTTTAAAAATATTCTTTGATCGGTCGTTGATAGTAAGCGAATGCAAATTGATTCATAGAAAAAGTTTATTCAAAAAGTAACATAAATTACATGTCGAGCATCATTTTTCCATCTGTGTTTACGGAAAATAGGGTTCTCCTTCCCACTTGCTGTCGTTCGTCCATGGGTGAGGAATGAAGCATCCAAATCTGGTAAACTTCTCTGGGCTCCTGAATCGAAATCCTCTCCCCAACGGTCGTCGGAGGCATCTGAAACGAGAGTGAAAGAGATTATTCAAAATCGGACACTGAAAGAATTTCTTGCTCTACGGTCGGATTGAAACAGCATTTATCCCTTTGCCAAAACTTTGAATCCGGAATGTGTATGATACTACGGTATAGCATTTCGAAATTATCAGCAACGATTCGTTTAGTGAAAGATCCCATAACAAATTGCGATGGCTAAAGAATTCGGAATGATATTAGGAAGAATATATTCTTCTCTTCCTGTGGCACTTGTGGAATTGGGAAATGCATTGGGTTATAATTGAGTGAAGGGGAATTTTCTGCCAAATATCAGAAAAGTATTGTGTGAGGATTAATTACATCAAATGATCCTCCCTACTCTGAGGATGAATCTCACCGAATGAAGGCGGTAAGAAGGCACACAATAACACGAATCATGAGAAATGGAAATTCTTAAAAATGAAGGAAAGAACACAGAGGTGAGTATGAAACTGATCGAGGAGAGTAAAGGTACTGGAATTTACTTTGTTGCAGTGCCTTCCAAGTGGCATAACGTACGCTGGAGGAGCCAAGAAATATTTGGTCCAAACCATTGAAATATTCAAAAAGAACATGCCACTTCTGTGCGCCATGAATGAATGATTGTAGCATAGCAAAGGATGAAGAAGTGAATGAAGCAATCAGCAGAACACTGCCAGGGTGCACAGAAAAGAACTTGGAGGAAACACTCGAGACTTGGTTGGCAGTTGATGACACTTGAAATAAGAGGCTCAGATAGGAACTCACGATGGCGATTGGAGGTCCAAGAATACACAAAATCATCCAGAAAAGAAGATGAAAAGGGCGCCAGGTGAAAAGATGTGATTTTGCTCCCAATCTACATCATTGCTATGTGAAGTACGAAGAAGTAACAAGAGTGAAAGAGGAGAAATACAACAGTTTATCAAGAAAGAAAGACCAACCTACAGGTAGAAGTGAATCTAAAGATGGCAAAGCTGAACGCTCATCTTGTTGCTCTTCATATCCATTTGTAACAATATGTTCTTCTCTCACAAGTATGAATTCGTCCATTGCATAACTAGGCTCATTCACTTCATGAAATAATAGGTTTCATTGAAGAAATTCCATTCCAATGAAAGAGAAATATGACCAGTTCGAAGTCATACCTTGAAAAGGTAGTCTACTAAAAAACATCCAAAGGTGTAAGCAATTTCTTCCATCATCTGAGAATAGGCATGGCAATCCATTCCGTGAAGACTCTCCTCGTGGATAGGATGGCGAACGTTCTCGATTCAAAAGGCATCCTGGAAGTGAAGTACGATGAATGCATTAAAGAAGGAAACCATTATCCAGAACCAAGGCTCACTTCCACCACGCTATAACTGCCAAGGCTGTTTGATGATTTATAAATGTAATTTATAAAATATATCAATTCACGTGTTGTACTATTGAAAATAGTGAAAATTAAAATCTCGTATCAGAGAGCGTTATTGCACGTTTATGCTTCAAAAACATATAAACTGATAGTGGCAAAGATTGACATCGTAGTAAATAGGAATAGAGAATCAGACGATGGTAAAACTTGACGTATCTTAGCTTCGGCACGTTCCAAAATGCTGAGAATAGTTTAATTCACCTCTTTTCTAATTAAAACGTTGAAAATAAAAGTGTATAAATTTTTGACTTACCGCTAAACATTTATCTCGCTTCTGATTGGCTGAGAGAAATACCACCGCTGTCAGTGTAGAGGCTGTATTGTTAAATTTTATGACAAGTATTTCTTTATCTGATTGCCGATCGAATATCATCAAAATTTCTCTTTTCTTTTATGTCGACCGCCAGCAATGGCGGTTTTCTTGAAAACGGAGGAAATACGTTGACGAAACTTATGAATTCAGTATTTTTGCACAGTAAGACTCACGTAGTCGGAAAAAAGTCATAATAAATACTAATCTTCATTAAATTTTAATCGGTTACGACTCACCTCAAGTTTATTTTCAATAATCTTTCTCGAATTTTAGATTCCCGCCGGTGACAATCGCGTCTCGAAATACCGCCGCGCGTTATTCACTTTCCATGGCGACCTCTCCGTGTCAACATCCTGCCTCTCACCAGTCATTCATTTTCCCTTTTTTCTAAATCAATGCACTCTATTGAGGATAAAATCATCCTCATTTAAACTATGAAGCTACGCCCGAGCTCTCTGTTCGAAGAAACGGCTTCGGAAACGCACTAAATTTCCCATTGTAGCGATAAGTTACGAGCCCATAAGCACGATGCTGTCGTGAGATATATAAGCCGTCCGTGGATATTATTGTCATTAGTATTTATCTGGTCATTTTCACCGAGGTAAAGATATCTTGAATGGCGATGAATAGGAAGCTAGGTATTCGAAACGCTTCGGTCGGACGCAATCGGTAAATGAAATTCCGGGGCACATCCTTGTCGTCGAGGGAAAAGAAATATTTTTCAACGGGACGTTTCTTACCTTACCTTGCTTTTCGACTGAATCTTGCATCCTCACTAATCGCTGTACTGCTTGTCCTGCACTGGGATGAGGTGAAACAATGCCGTCCTCTTCGAGCTGCAGTCAATCTAATCGATCTCTTATGTGCACCGCTAACCACAGAACGCAATAACATTGACACAATCACTTCATTTAGGTAGAAACTCAGAGATTTGGTAGCCATTCGATGGATAGCAAACGGCGTAACAAAAGCATGGGGAAACTCGATTCACTAATCACAGCAACAACGAACTCTGCTCACTAGGGATAGCCGCCTACTGAGGCGACACCGGAACGATAACTTGGCCCTCTGTCGGATTTCGAATATTTTCCGTACGACGAAAAATGGCGATCTACTTCAACCTTTCCTCATTTCTGCGTAGAGGTTCTATACGTTAAAAACTCTCTTCGGATTCGATTTTTCGAGAACTAAAGTTGGATCGAGTTGCGCTAAAATACTTCTCAAGGAGATAGTTCGTTCCTTGTATAAAGAACGAAATTAAATGGCAATGAACGAATAAGTAAGAAAGAGATTAAGGACGTCGAATTACGAAAAGCTTATTTCCACTGATTATCGACACAAATCATCGCTATCACTTCGGGAAAGAGAAATTTAGTGCTGATGACAGTGCTGAATCAACTCCATCGCGGAGAGCTGCGAAAGCGTGGTATTCAAATTCGCCCACCACCGGGTAATCGTTCGCTGCAACCACCTTCGGTAGCAGGCGGAAGAAGTTCCCTGCAAATCGGAACGAAAATTTGATATTTCGCCAGGAGGTTGAATTTTTCTTTCGTTCCATCGCACGGGAACATAGTCTACAAATTGGGAGAGAAAGAGATGGTCGGGAAGGGCGAGAGATGAAATTTTTCCATAGGAGAATTTTCGGACGAAGACAGAGTGTTAATATTGGAGGCTATCGTTCCCATTCGGAGGCTTGTTCGAGCCATCTGAATTCTGGGTTTTCCGTCGAACTATACCCGTAAATGATCGTCCGGTTCAGGCACCACTCACCGAAAGGTGACTCGCAGACACAGACGAAAAAATCGCACTTTGACCCGTATTCCCTTTCCTTGGCAGTATTGCTGGAGAACGTAAGCTTCACTCCGATCCTACTTTCTTCGTCTCAGGTTTGAGGAAATGACATGGCCGAAAGATTATACTGCCTATGTAGATACCCTGCCGGCCACATTGTGGCAGTGCGTAAACGAACCTTGAATTTACTTCCCTTGACGGTTGTTCTCGCATCTTGTTCGAAGGAGAAACGATGTATTGAATCTGTTAGCTTTCGCTTCTATTTCCCTTATTTTGTGCGCTGTATCTGATAGACCTTTATAGCAGGGTAGGCGCACGATCTGTACTTCGCCTTCCTTGAACGTTCTTTCTCTGAATCTACTCTTCGCTGTTCTAATGTTTCCCATCGCGAGCAGTTTAGTTACACCTATCGATGAATCGTAGCAATTTTTCACGAAACGTATCGCCTTACGTTGGAGCTTTTCTAATTCTCATCAGTTACTTTTATCGGCAGGGTCCCATACACCTCAAGCATATTCAAGGTGTGATCTGACTATCGCAAAGTAACATCGCTCGCGAACTTCTCCTAAGCTCCTACCGACTATCGACTAACGAAACCGAGTTTTTCTAAAGCTTTTCTTTTCCACACGTATTACGGATGTGGATATTCCGTGATAGGTTATTCGTCCGGGTCATTCCAAGATACTTAACAGATTCGACTATTTAAAAATTTGCTCCGCGGAGGCTCCGGGTAAGATCGTTATTCAGAGTTTTCAGGTCGAAGAAGCTGACAACTGAACACTCGTTTTTATTTTAATCAGATTTCCGCACCAGGTCTTAATATTATCTAAATCATTACTAAGAACAAATCTATCCTCACTGCTAGCCATTTCTCATGGTCCTGTGAGATTCCGTGTTTCGACAGGCATATCGAATCCTGAAACTCACTTCACGTTGATATTAGCGGAAAGATGATGCGGGAGGGCAACGAGTTATGAGCGACGCTCCTGCTCCGCCTGAATCTTGTATCGTAAATATTAGTTGGCATAAGAAAGATACTTGAAAGTGATTTGAGCGATCGTGATGCATGTGGAAGCAACAGGGAATTGAGGGAGTTTGTTTCGTCGAAATGTATCCATTACGGAAAAATATATCGAGCTCTTTAAATTACGAAATTTTTCTCCACCCTGAGTTCACCGGATACCCACCGTATCCGATTCCAATTCCAAAGGTTCAAGTCCAAGAGATTACGAAAGTTTTCCGAACTCCGTAAATAATTTTTCTTTATTTTTGTAAGTGCTTAATCAATAGCAGCTTCGTCTCCAGTGGCATTTCCCGACGCATTGAATTTTTCACACATTTCTCTCCCGTTTACGCCATCTAAAATTGTTGACGAACGAAAATAATGTGAACGAAAGTTCAACTTAAAGGACGTTTGCACCCATGAGAATCGGATTCCCCATTGCGGCATGGTTACTCAAAGCATCGTTCACTAAAGATTCAGATGAGATGAGTTTATCTCTTCGTGCATTTGAGCCGAGCGTATTTGATACGACTGCTCGTAACTCGAACGTTTAGATTGCAACTTTACCATGCATACAGATATTCCTTTCCTCCTATTAACCGAAATCGTCCATCCAAAGAACTACCGTTGCATTTCATGGATAATGAAGCGCCATCATAAATTACAAAATAGATATTCCGCCGTTATTCATTCCTCAGCGAGTAACCTTAGAAAGTAATCATTCCGAGCACATCGTTCGCAGGAATTCCCTGTACGCTTCATGAGACCTCTCTTTACGATCTGAAAATTGGGGATCGTATTCTTTAAATGATGTGCGGCAAATATTTTCCGCTTTTCTCACGGGAAAAACGAGGCTTGCAATTCCATCCGAAGGAGCCTATGTCAGAGACGGGCGAGGATAATGTTCAAGCCGTTCTCGGTTGCTTATGAAGGCAGATTAACGCTCGGAATCTGGTACTTTTAACGAACTCCTATGTCGAACTATATGCGCGAAATTTCCCCGGCGCCTAGCAGAGTAGGAATACCATTGCGTCACGTACTCACTCATTCCAAACGAATGGATGATTCATGGATTTCACGGGCTGCTGGTTGCGAGAGGAGCGAAAGTGGCGAGCGAAAACAGACGGCCCCGTTGGAAAAGAAATGCGACACGGCTTTCCAAACGGAGACTTCCTTCCACGGAGAGTTCGTATTCCAATCAACGCATCTTATTCACCGTTCCGAAGACGAGAACGATCGTCTGAAGCACATCGTTGCAGCGAATTGAGATACCGGAGTCGGTTACGAAGACAAGAGGTACGTTTTCGAGACGGTAACCATTTGCACTGTTTAAATGACTGTATCGTCCGCAAAAAACCTAACCTTAGTATCCTCAAAGGGCGTCGATATACGTACATGTGAAAAATAGCAGTTTCCCGATTATGCTTTTATACGATATAACGGTGATGGATGAAGCTTTTGAAATAGTTCACGCGGCGGAACCGTGCCAGTCAGAAGGGGCAATGAGTGGAAAAGAATATCTTTGCAATAGCCGCACGCGGTCCCAAAAAAATATTCTCCCGATATGAACACAAGGGATTTTGGAGTTTAGAAACTTTGGACTTCGGAAACGTTTAGAATTCTTCGGAAATTTTTTAGATGCCCTTCGGGGTTTAACTGAGGACCTTTAGTGTCGGAATTGCATCCGCTGCAACCGGGTAAGTGTCTCCTACGCTCACATCGCAAAGAGTTCATTTTAAATGTTACGCTCAAGATCACAGAATTAGATACCGATCCATAAGTCGAGGAGTTATTCCTCTTAAACGCTTCAGTATATCTTCACGTTTAAGATCGATCTTCGCCAAGCTCAAATAAGTTACAAGCAAATCTAACAGACGTCATTTCCAATTCAATCATTCAGACCGAACTACGGCATCGCCGCTTCTTCTCGATGCACGTATGCTCTTACGTGACAGCAAGTCGGTAGCAAAGGAGAGGCGCGATAGTACGTGTTTACGTGGTGGTTAATAAAACGAATGTTTTACCCATACTTGAACCGTGTTACTCGCTGAATGATTCCAGTACTTACCTTTAATCCTCCAAAACCGTAGCTCAATCCTCGTGCTCGCCTCAATCAAGGGTTTAAGCAAGATTTAATTTCCGCTTTGATGGATACGGAATGGAATGTGGGGGGAAATGGATACAGTTCTCTGAAAAGTCGTTGGAACCATAACGATGGCCTCCACGTTTATTCCAAGCGCATTAGCTAGATCTTTGGAGTTTTTTTATTCGAAGGCCACTCTAGTAACTGTACATAGCTTACTTGTTGGCCTATCACATCTCACCTGCGACTGTATAGATCGATCAGTTTCGACTGCTGGCACATGAATGTTCTACACGGGTGTGAGTTCAGATTCGTCTTAAAGTTGAACTTCCACTCGCTCTACATATTAGCTTGACGTTTCCGATGCGCATTTTAAACGAATATCTCTGGTATTCGAGAACATAAAGGCAGATAGAGGATGCCGGGAATTGGATGTGATGAGCAGAGGGTATAATTCCGTTTGAAGGATGTACGCTTTAAAAATATTTTTTGATCGGTCGTTGATAGTAAGCGAATGCAAATTGATTCATAGAAAAAGTTTATTCAAAAAGTAACATAAATTACATGTCGAGCATCATTTTTCCATCTGTGTTTACGGAAAATAGGGTTCTCCTTCCCACTTGCTGTCGTTCGTCCATGGGTGAGGAATGAAGCATCCAAATCTGGTAAACTTCTCTGGGCTCCTGAATCGAAATCCTCTCCCCAACGGTCGTCGGAGGCATCTGAAACGAGAGTGAAAGAGATTATTCAAAATCGGACACTGAAAGAATTTCTTGCTCTACGGTCGGATTGAAACAGCATTTATCCCTTTGCCAAAACTTTGAATCCGGAATGTGTATGATACTACGGTATAGCATTTCGAAATTATCAGCAACGATTCGTTTAGTGAAAGATCCCATAACAAATTGCGATGGCTAAAGAATTCGGAATGATATTAGGAAGAATATATTCTTCTCTTCCTGTGGCACTTGTGGAATTGGGAAATGCATTGGGTTATAATTGAGTGAAGGGGAATTTTCTGCCAAATATCAGAAAAGTATTGTGTGAGGATTAATTACATCAAATGATCCTCCCTACTCTGAGGATGAATCTCACCGAATGAAGGCGGTAAGAAGGCACACAATAACACGAATCATGAGAAATGGAAATTCTTAAAAATGAAGGAAAGAACACAGAGGTGAGTATGAAACTGATCGAGGAGAGTAAAGGTACTGGAATTTACTTTGTTGCAGTGCCTTCCAAGTGGCATAACGTACGCTGGAGGAGCCAAGAAATATTTGGTCCAAACCATTGAAATATTCAAAAAGAACATGCCACTTCTGTGCGCCATGAATGAATGATTGTAGCATAGCAAAGGATGAAGAAGTGAATGAAGCAATCAGCAGAACACTGCCAGGGTGCACAGAAAAGAACTTGGAGGAAACACTCGAGACTTGGTTGGCAGTTGATGACACTTGAAATAAGAGGCTCAGATAGGAACTCACGATGGCGATTGGAGGTCCAAGAATACACAAAATCATCCAGAAAAGAAGATGAAAAGGGCGCCAGGTGAAAAGATGTGATTTTGCTCCCAATCTACATCATTGCTATGTGAAGTACGAAGAAGTAACAAGAGTGAAAGAGGAGAAATACAACAGTTTATCAAGAAAGAAAGACCAACCTACAGGTAGAAGTGAATCTAAAGATGGCAAAGCTGAACGCTCATCTTGTTGCTCTTCATATCCATTTGTAACAATATGTTCTTCTCTCACAAGTATGAATTCGTCCATTGCATAACTAGGCTCATTCACTTCATGAAATAATAGGTTTCATTGAAGAAATTCCATTCCAATGAAAGAGAAATATGACCAGTTCGAAGTCATACCTTGAAAAGGTAGTCTACTAAAAAACATCCAAAGGTGTAAGCAATTTCTTCCATCATCTGAGAATAGGCATGGCAATCCATTCCGTGAAGACTCTCCTCGTGGATAGGATGGCGAACGTTCTCGATTCAAAAGGCATCCTGGAAGTGAAGTACGATGAATGCATTAAAGAAGGAAACCATTATCCAGAACCAAGGCTCACTTCCACCACGCTATAACTGCCAAGGCTGTTTGATGATTTATAAATGTAATTTATAAAATATATCAATTCACGTGTTGTACTATTGAAAATAGTGAAAATTAAAATCTCGTATCAGAGAGCGTTATTGCACGTTTATGCTTCAAAAACATATAAACTGATAGTGGCAAAGATTGACATCGTAGTAAATAGGAATAGAGAATCAGACGATGGTAAAACTTGACGTATCTTAGCTTCGGCACGTTCCAAAATGCTGAGAATAGTTTAATTCACCTCTTTTCTAATTAAAACGTTGAAAATAAAAGTGTATAAATTTTTGACTTACCGCTAAACATTTATCTCGCTTCTGATTGGCTGAGAGAAATACCACCGCTGTCAGTGTAGAGGCTGTATTGTTAAATTTTATGACAAGTATTTCTTTATCTGATTGCCGATCGAATATCATCAAAATTTCTCTTTTCTTTTATGTCGACCGCCAGCAATGGCGGTTTTCTTGAAAACGGAGGAAATACGTTGACGAAACTTATGAATTCAGTATTTTTGCACAGTAAGACTCACGTAGTCGGTAAAAAGTCATAATAAATACTAATCTTCATTAAATTTTAATCGGTTACGACTCACCTCAAGTTTATTTTCAATAATCTTTCTCGAATTTTAGATTCCCGCCGGTGACAATCGCGTCTCGAAATACCGCCGCGCGTTATTCACTTTCCATGGCGACCTCTCCGTGTCAACATCCTGCCTCTCACCAGTCATTCATTTTCCCTTTTTTCTAAATCAATGCACTCTATTGAGGATAAAATCATCCTCATTTAAACTATGAAGCTACGCCCGAGCTCTCTGTTCGAAGAAACGGCTTCGGAAACGCACTAAATTTCCCATTGTAGCGATAAGTTACGAGCCCATAAGCACGATGCTGTCGTGAGATATATAAGCCGTCCGTGGATATTATTGTCATTAGTATTTATCTGGTCATTTTCACCGAGGTAAAGATATCTTGAATGGCGATGAATAGGAAGCTAGGTATTCGAAACGCTTCGGTCGGACGCAATCGGTAAATGAAATTCCGGGGCACATCCTTGTCGTCGAGGGAAAAGAAATATTTTTCAACGGGACGTTTCTTACCTTACCTTGCTTTTCGACTGAATCTTGCATCCTCACTAATCGCTGTACTGCTTGTCCTGCACTGGGATGAGGTGAAACAATGCCGTCCTCTTCGAGCTGCAGTCAATCTAATCGATCTCTTATGTGCACCGCTAACCACAGAACGCAATAACATTGACACAATCACTTCATTTAGGTAGAAACTCAGAATTTGGTAGCCATTCGATGGATAGCAAACGGCGTAACAAAAGCATGGGGAAACTCGATTCACTAATCACAGCAACAACGAACTCTGCTCACTAGGGATAGCCGCCTACTGAGGCGACACCGGAACGATAACTTGGCCCCCTGTCGGATTTCGAATATTTTCCGTACGACGAAAAATGGCGATCTACTTCAACCTTTCCTCATTTCTGCGTAGAGGTTCTATACGTTAAAAACTCTCTTCGGATTCGATTTTTCGAGAACTAAAGTTGGATCGAGTTGCGCTAAAATACTTCTCAAGGAGATAGTTTGTTCCTTGTAGAAAGAACGAAATTAAATGACAATGACCGAATAAGTAAGAAAGAGATTAAGGACGTCGAATTACGAAAAGCTTACTTCCACGGAGTATCGACACAAATCATCGCTATCACTTCGGGAAAGAGAAATTTAGTGCTGATGACAGTGCTGAATCAACTCCATCGCGGAGAGCTGCGAAAGCGTGGTATTCAAATTCGCCCACCACCGGGTAATCGTTCGCTGCAACCACCTTCGGTAGCAGGCGGAAGAAGTTCCCTGCAAATCGGAACGAAAATTTGATATTTCGCCAGGAGGTTGAATTTTTCTTTCGTTCCATCGCACGGGAACATAGTCTACAAATTGGGAGAGAAAGACATGGTCGGGAAGGGCGAGAGATGAAATTTTTCCATAGGAGAATTTTCGGACGAAGACAGAGTGTTAATATTGGAGGCTATCGTTCCCATTCGGAGGCTTGTTCGAGCCATCTGAATTCTGGGTTTTCCGTCGAACTATACCCGTAAATGATCGTCCGGTTCAGGCACCACTCACCGAAAGGTGACTCGCAGACACAGACGAAAAAATCGCACTTTGACCCGTATTCCCTTTCCTTGGCAGTATTGCTGGAGAACGTAAGCTTCACTCCGATCCTACTTTCTTCGTCTCAGGTTTGAGGAAATGACATGGCCGAAAGATTATACTGCCTATGTAGATACCCTGCCGGCCACATTGTGGCAGTGCGTAAACGAACCTTGAATTTACTTCCCTTGACGGTTGTTCTCGCATCTTGTTCGAAGGAGAAACGATGTATTGAATCTGTTAGCTTTCGCTTCTATTTCCCTTATTTTGTGCGCTGTATCTGATAGACCTTTATAGCAGGGTAGGCGCACGATCTGTACTTCGCCATTCTTGAACGTTCTAACTCTGAATCTACTCTTCGCTGTTCTAATGTTTCCCATCGCGAGCAGTTTAGTTACACCTATCGATGAATCGTAGCAATTTTTCACGAAACGTATCGCCTTACGTTGGAGCTTTTCTAATTCTCATCAGTTACTTTTATCGGCAGGGTCCCATACACCTCAAGCATATTCAAGGTGTGATCTGACTATCGCAAAGTAACATCGCTCGCGAACTTCTCCTAAGCTCCTACCGACTATCGACTAACGAAACCGAGTTTTTCTAAAGCTTTCTTTTCCACACGTATTACGGATGTGGATATTCCGTGATAGGTTATTCGTCCGGGTCATTCCAAGATACTTAACAGATTCGACTATTTAAAAATTTGCTCCGCGGAGGCTCCGGGTAAGATCGTTATTCAGAGTTTTCAGGTCGAAGAAGCTGACAACTGAACACTCGTTTTTATTTTAATCAGATTTCCGCACCAGGTCTTAATATTATCTAAATCATTACTAAGAACAAATCTATCCTCACTGCTAGCCATTTCTCATGGTCCTGTGAGATTCCGTGTTTCGACAGGCATATCGAATCCTGAAACTCACTTCACGTTGATATTAGCGGAAAGATGATGCGGGAGGGCAACGAGTTATGAGCGACGCTCCTGCTCCGCCTGAATCTTGTATCGTAAATATTAGTTGGCATAAGAAAGATACTTGAAAGTGATTTGAGCGATCGTGATGCATGTGGAAGCAACAGGGAATTGAGGGAGTTTGTTTCGTCGAAATGTATCCATTACGGAAAAATATATCGAGCTCTTTAAATTACGAAATTTTTCTCCACCCTGAGTTCACCGGATACCCACCGTATCCGATTCCAATTCCAAAGGTTCAAGTCCAAGAGATTACGAAAGTTTTCCGAACTCCGTAAATAATTTTTCTTTATTTTTGTAAGTGCTTAATCAATAGCAGCTTCGTCTCCAGTGGCATTTCCCGACGCATTGAATTTTTCACACATTTCTCTCCCGTTTACGCCATCTAAAATTGTTGACGAACGAAAATAATGTGAACGAAAGTTCAACTTAAAGGACGTTTGCACCCATGAGAATCGGATTCCCCATTGCGGCATGGTTACTCAAAGCATCGTTCACTAAAGATTCAGATGAGATGAGTTTATCTCTTCGTGCATTTGAGCCGAGCGTATTTGATACGACTGCTCGTAACTCGAACGTTTAGATTGCAACTTTACCATGCATACAGATATTCCTTTCCTCCTATTAACCGAAATCGTCCATCCAAAGAACTACCGTTGCATTTCATGGATAATGAAGCGCCATCATAAATTACAAAATAGATATTCCGCCGTTATTCATTCCTCAGCGAGTAACCTTAGAAAGTAATCATTCCGAGCACATCGTTCGCAGGAATTCCCTGTACGCTTCATGAGACCTCTCTTTACGATCTGAAAATTGGGGATCGTATTCTTTAAATGATGTGCGGCAAATATTTTCCGCTTTTCTCACGGGAAAAACGAGGCTTGCAATTCCATCCGAAGGAGCCTATGTCAGAGACGGGCGAGGATAATGTTCAAGCCGTTCTCGGTTGCTTATGAAGGCAGATTAACGCTCGGAATCTGGTACTTTTAACGAACTCCTATGTCGAACTATATGCGCGAAATTTCCCCGGCGCCTAGCAGAGTAGGAATACCATTGCGTCACGTACTCACTCATTCCAAACGAATGGATGATTCATGGATTTCACGGGCTGCTGGTTGCGAGAGGAGCGAAAGTGGCGAGCGAAAACAGACGGCCCCGTTGGAAAAGAAATGCGACACGGCTTTCCAAACGGAGACTTCCTTCCACGGAGAATTCGTATTCCAATCAACGCATCTTATTCACCGTTCCGAAGACGAGAACGATCGTCTGAAGCACATCGTTGCAGCGAATTGAGATACCGGAGTCGGTTACGAAGACAAGAGGTACGTTTTCGAGACGGTAACCATTTGCACTGTTTAAATGACTGTATCGTCCGCAAAAAACCTAACCTTAGTATCCTCAAAGGGCGTCGATATACGTACATGTGAAAAATAGCAGTTTCCCGATTATGCTTTTATACGATATAACGGTGATGGATGAAGCTTTTGAAATAGTTCACGCGGCGGAACCGTGCCAGTCAGAAGGGGCAATGAGTGGAAAAGAATATCTTTGCAATAGCCGCACGCGGTCCCAAAAAAATATTCTCCCGATATGAACACAAGGGATTTTGGAGTTTAGAAACTTTGGACTTCGGAAACGTTTAGAATTCTTCGGAAATTTTTTAGATGCCCTTCGGGGTTTAACTGAGGACCTTTAGTGTCGGAATTGCATCCGCTGCAACCGGGTAAGTGTCTCCTACGCTCACATCGCAAAGAGTTCATTTTAAATGTTACGCTCAAGATCACAGAATTAGATACCGATCCATTGGTCGAGGAGTTATTCCTCTTAAACGCTTCAATATATCTTCACGTTTAAGATCGATCTTCGCCAAGCTCAAATAAGTTACAAGCAAATCTAACAGACGTCATTTCCAATTCAATCATTCAGACCGAACTACGGCATCGCCGCTTCTTCTCGATGCACGTATGCTCTTACGTGACAGCAAGTCGGTAGCAAAGGAGAGGCGCGATAGTACGTGTTTACGTGGTGGTTAATAAAACGAATGTTTTACCCATACTTGAACCGTGTTACTCGCTGAATGATTCCAGTACTTACCTTTAATCCTCCAAAACCGTAGCTCAATCCTCGTGCTCGCCTCAATCAAGGGTTTAAGCAAGATTTAATTTCCGCTTTGATGGATACGGAATGGAATGTGGGGGGAAATGGATACAGTTCTCTGAAAAGTCGTTGGAACCATAACGATGGCCTCCACGTTTATTCCAAGCGCATTAGCTAGATCTTTGGAGTTTTTTTATTCGAAGGCCACTCTAGTAACTGTAAATAGCTTACTTGTTGGCCTATCACATCTCACCTGCGACTGTATAGATCGATCAGTTTCGACTGCTGGCACATGAATGTTCTACACGGGTGTGAGTTCAGATTCGTCTTAAAGTTCAACTTCCACTCGCTCTACATATTAGCTTGACGTTTCCGATGCGCATTTTAAACGAATATCTCTGGTATTCGAGAACATAAAGGCAGATAGAGGATGCCGGGAATTGGATGTGATGAGCAGAGGGTATAATTCCGTTTGAAGGATGTACGCTTTAAAAATATTCTTTGATCGGTCGTTGATAGTAAGCGAATGCAAATTGATTCATAGAAAAAGTTTATTCAAAAAGTAACATAAATTACATGTCGAGCATCATTTTTCCATCTGTGTTTACGGAAAATAGGGTTCTCCTTCCCACTTGCTGTCGTTCGTCCATGGGTGAGGAATGAAGCATCCAAATCTGGTAAACTTCTCTGGGCTCCTGAATCGAAATCCTCTCCCCAACGGTCGTCGGAGGCATCTGAAACGAGAGTGAAAGAGATTATTCAAAATCGGACACTGAAAGAATTTCTTGCTCTACGGTCGGATTGAAACAGCATTTATCCCTTTGCCAAAACTTTGAATCCGGAATGTGTATGATACTACGGTATAGCATTTCGAAATTATCAGCAACGATTCGTTTAGTGAAAGATCCCATAACAAATTGCGATGGCTAAAGAATTCGGAATGATATTAGGAAGAATATATTCTTCTCTTCCTGTGGCACTTGTGGAATTGGGAAATGCATTGGGTTATAATTGAGTGAAGGGGAATTTTCTGCCAAATATCAGAAAAGTATTGTGTGAGGATTAATTACATCAAATGATCCTCCCTACTCTGAGGATGAATCTCACCGAATGAAGGCGGTAAGAAGGCACACAATAACACGAATCATGAGAAATGGAAATTCTTAAAAATGAAGGAAAGAACACAGAGGTGAGTATGAAACTGATCGAGGAGAGTAAAGGTACTGGAATTTACTTTGTTGCAGTGCCTTCCAAGTGGCATAACGTACGCTGGAGGAGCCAAGAAATATTTGGTCCAAACCATTGAAATATTCAAAAAGAACATGCCACTTCTGTGCGCCATGAATGAATGATTGTAGCATAGCAAAGGATGAAGAAGTGAATGAAGCAATCAGCAGAACACTGCCAGGGTGCACAGAAAAGAACTTGGAGGAAACACTCGAGACTTGGTTGGCAGTTGATGACACTTGAAATAAGAGGCTCAGATAGGGACTCACGATGGCGATTGGAGGTCCAAGAATACACAAAATCATCCAGAAAAGAAGATGAAAAGGGCGCCAGGTGAAAAGATGTGATTTTGCTCCCAATCTACTTCATAGCTATGTGAAGTACGAAGAAGTAACAAGAGTGAAAGAGGAGAAATACAACAGTTTATCAAGAAAGAAAGACCAACCTACAGGTAGAAGTGAATCTAAAGATGGCAAAGCTGAACGCTCATCTTGTTGCTCTTCATATCCATTTGTAACAATATGTTCTTCTCTCACAAGTATGAATTCGTCCATTGCATAACTAGGCTCATTCACTTCATGAAATAATAGGTTTCATTGAAGAAATTCCATTCCAATGAAAGAGAAATATGACCAGTTCGAAGTCATACCTTGAAAAGGTAGTCTACTAAAAAACATCCAAAGGTGTAAGCAATTTCTTCCATCATCTGAGAATAGGCATGGCAATCCATTCCGTGAAGACTCTCCTCGTGGATAGGATGGCGAACGTTCTCGATTCAAAAGGCATCCTGGAAGTGAAGTACGATGAATGCATTAAAGAAGGAAACCATTATCCAGAACCAAGGCTCACTTCCACCACGCTATAACTGCCAAGGCTGTTTGATGATTTATAAATGTAATTTATAAAATATATCAATTCACGTGTTGTACTATTGAAAATAGTGAAAATTAAAATCTCGTATCAGAGAGCGTTATTGCACGTTTATGCTTCAAAAACATATAAACTGATAGTGGCAAAGATTGACATCGTAGTAAATAGGAATAGAGAATCAGACGATGGTAAAACTTGACGTATCTTAGCTTCGGCACGTTCCAAAATGCTGAGAATAGTTTAATTCACCTCTTTTCTAATTAAAACGTTGAAAATAAAAGTGTATAAATTTTTGACTTACCGCTAAACATTTATCTCGCTTCTGATTGGCTGAGAGAAATACCACCGCTGTCAGTGTAGAGGCTGTATTGTTAAATTTTATGACAAGTATTTCTTTATCTGATTGCCGATCGAATATCATCAAAATTTCTCTTTTCTTTTATGTCGACCGCCAGCAATGGCGGTTTTCTTGAAAACGGAGGAAATACGTTGACGAAACTTATGAATTCAGTATTTTTGCACAGTAAGACTCACGTAGTCGGTAAAAAGTCATAATAAATACTAATCTTCATTAAATTTTAATCGGTTACGACTCACCTCAAGTTTATTTTCAATAATCTTTCTCGAATTTTAGATTCCCGCCGGTGACAATCGCGTCTCGAAATACCGCCGCGCGTTATTCACTTTCCATGGCGACCTCTCCGTGTCAACATCCTGCCTCTCACCAGTCATTCATTTTCCCTTTTTTCTAAATCAATGCACTCTATTGAGGATAAAATCATCCTCATTTAAACTATGAAGCTACGCCCGAGCTCTCTGTTCGAAGAAACGGCTTCGGAAACGCACTAAATTTCCCATTGTAGCGATAAGTTACGAGCCCATAAGCACGATGCTGTCGTGAGATATATAAGCCGTCCGTGGATATTATTGTCATTAGTATTTATCTGGTCATTTTCACCGAGGTAAAGATATCTTGAATGGCGATGAATAGGAAGCTAGGTATTCGAAACGCTTCGGTCGGACGCAATCGGTAAATGAAATTCCGGGGCACATCCTTGTCGTCGAGGGAAAAGAAATATTTTTCAACGGGACGTTTCTTACCTTACCTTGCTTTTCGACTGAATCTTGCATCCTCACTAATCGCTGTACTGCTTGTCCTGCACTGGGATGAGGTGAAACAATGCCGTCCTCTTCGAGCTGCAGTCAATCTAATCGATCTCTTATGTGCACCGCTAACCACAGAACGCAATAACATTGACACAATCACTTCATTTAGGTAGAAACTCAGAGATTTGGTAGCCATTCGATGGATAGCAAACGGCGTAACAAAAGCATGGGGAAACTCGATTCACTAATCACAGCAACAACGAACTCTGCTCACTAGGGATAGCCGCCTACTGAGGCGACACCGGAACGATAACTTGGCCCTCTGTCGGATTTCGAATATTTTCCGTACGACGAAAAATGGCGATCTACTTCAACCTTTCCTCATTTCTGCGTAGAGGTTCTATACGTTAAAAACTCTCTTCGGATTCGATTTTTCGAGAACTAAAGTTGGATCGAGTTGCGCTAAAATACTTCTCAAGGAGATAGTTCGTTCCTTGTAGAAAGAACGAAATTAAATGACAATGAACGAATAAGTAAGAAAGAGATTAAGGACGTCGAATTACGAAAAGCTTATTTCCACTGATTATCGACACAAATCATCGCTATCACTTCGGGAAAGAGAAATTTAGTGCTGATGACAGTGCTGAATCAACTCCATCGCGGAGAGCTGCGAAAGCGTGGTATTCAAATTCGCCCACCACCTGGTAATCGTTCGCTGCAACCACCTTCGGTAGCAGGCGGAAGAAGTTCCCTGCAAATCGGAACGAAAATTTGATATTTCGCCAGGAGGTTGATTTTTTCTTTCGTTCCATCGCACGGGAACATAGTCTACAAATTGGGAGAGAAAGACATGGTCGGGAAGGGCGAGAGATGAAATTTTTCCATAGGAGAATTTTCGGACGAAGACAGAGTGTTAATATTGGAGGCTATCGTTCCCATTCGGAGGCTTGTTCGAGCCATCTGAATTCTGGGTTTTCCGTCGAACTATACCCGTAAATGATCGTCCGGTTCAGGCACCACTCACCGAAAGGTGACTCGCAGACACAGACGAAAAAATCGCACTTTGACCCGTATTCCCTTTCCTTGGCAGTATTGCTGGAGAACGTAAGCTTCACTCCGATCCTACTTTCTTCGTCTCAGGTTTGAGGAAATGACATGGCCGAAAGATTATACTGTCTGTTTAGATACCCTGCCGGCCACAATTTGGCAGTGCGTAAACGAACCTTGAATTTACTTCCCTTGACGGTTGTTCTCGCATCTTGTTCGAAGGAGAAACGATGTATTGAATCTGTTAGCTTTCGCTTCTATTTCCCTTATTTTGTGCGCTGTATCTGATAGACCTTTATAGCAGGGTAGGCGCACGATCTGTACTTCGCCTTCCTTGAACGTTCTTTCTCTGAATCTACTCTTCGCTGTTCTAATGTTTCCCATCGCGAGCAGTTTAGTTACACCTATCGATGAATCGTAGTAATTTTTCACGAAACGTATCGCCTTACGTTGGAGCTTTTCTAATTCTCATCAGTTACTTTTATCGGCAGGGTCCCATACACCTCAAGCATATTCAAGGTGTGATCTGACTATCGCAAAGTAACATCGCTCGCGAACTTCTCCTAAGCTCCTACCGACTATCGACTAACGAAACCGAGTTTTTCTAAAGCTTTCTTTTCCACACGTATTACGGATGTGGATATTCCGTGATAGGTTATTCGTCCGGGTCATTCCAAGATACTTAACAGATTCGACTATTTAAAAATTTGCTCCGCGGAGGCTCCGGGTAAGATCGTTATTCAGAGTTTTCAGGTCGAAGAAGCTGACAACTGAACACTCGTTTTTATTTTAATCAGATTTCCGCACCAGGTCATAATATTATCTAAATCATTACTAAGAACAAATCTATCCTCACTGCTAGCCATTTCTCATGGTCCTGTGAGATTCCGTGTTTCGACAGGCATATCGAATCCTGAAACTCACTTCACGTTGATATTAGCGGAAAGATGATGCGGGAGGGCAACGAGTTATGAGCGACGCTCCTGCTCCGCCTGAATCTTGTATCGTAAATATTAGTTGGCATAAGAAAGATACTTGAAAGTGATTTGAGCGATCGTGATGCATGTGGAAGCAACAGGGAATTGAGGGAGTTTGTTTCGTCGAAATGTATCCATTACGGAAAAATATATCGAGCTCTTGAAATTACGAAATTTTTCTCCGCCCTGAGTTCACCGGATACCCACCGTATCCGATTCCAATTCCAAAGGTTCAAGTCCAAGAGATTACGAAAGTTTTCCGAACTCCGTAAATAATTTTTCTTTATTTTTGTAAGTGCTTAATCAATAGCAGCTTCGTCTCCAGTGGCATTTCCCGACGCATTGAATTTTTCACACATTTCTCTCCCGTTTACGCCATCTAAAATTGTTGACGAACGAAAATAATGTGAACGAAAGTTCAACTTAAAGGACGTTTGCACCCATGAGAATCGGATTCCCCATTGCGGCATGGTTACTCAAAGCATCGTTCACTAAAGATTCAGATGAGATGAGTTTATCTCTTCGTGCATTTGAGCCGAGCGTATTTGATACGACTGCTCGTAACTCGAACGTTTAGATTGCAACTTTACCATGCATACAGATATTCCTTTCCTCCTATTAACCGAAATCGTCCATCCAAAGAACTACCGTTGCATTTCATGGATAATGAAGCGCCATCATAAATTACAAAATAGATATTCCGCCGTTATTCATTCCTCAGCGAGTAACCTTAGAAAGTAATCATTCCGAGCACATCGTTCGCAGGAATTCCCTGTACGCTTCATGAGACCTCTCTTTACGATCTGAAAATTGGGGATCGTATTCTTTAAATGATGTGTGGCAAATATTTTCCGCTTTTCTCACGGGAAAAACGAGGCTTGCAATTCCATCCGAAGGAGCCTATGTCAGAGACGGGCGAGGATAATGTTCAAGCCGTTCTCGGTTGCTTATGAAGGCAGATTAACGCTCGGAATCTGGTACTTTTAACGAACTCCTATGTCGAACTATATGCGCGAAATTTCCCCGGCGCCTAGCAGAGTAGGAATACCATTGCGTCACGTACTCACTCATTCCAAACGAATGGATGATTCATGGATTTCACGGGCTGCTGGTTGCGAGAGGAGCGAAAGTGGCGAGCGAAAACAGACGGCCCCGTTGGAAAAGAAATGCGACACGGCTTTCCAAACGGAGACTTCCTTCCACGGAGAATTCGTATTCCAATCAACGCATCTTATTCACCGTTCCGAAGACGAGAACGATCGTCTGAAGCACATCGTTGCAGCGAATTGAGATACCGGAGTCGGTTACGAAGACAAGAGGTACGTTTTCGAGACGGTAACCATTTGCACTGTTTAAATGACTGTATCGTCCGCAAAAAACCTAACCTTAGTATCCTCAAAGGGCGTCGATATACGTACATGTGAAAAATAGCAGTTTCCCGATTATGCTTTTATACGATATAACGGTGATGGATGAAGCTTTTGAAATAGTTCACGCGGCGGAACCGTGCCAGTCAGAAGGGGCAATGAGTGGAAAAGAATATCTTTGCAATAGCCGCACGCGGTCCCAAAAAAATATTCTCCCGATATGAACACAAGGGATTTTGGAGTTTAGAAACTTTGGACTTCGGAAACGTTTAGAATTCTTCGGAAATTTTTTAGATGCCCTTCGGGGTTTAACTGAGGACCTTTAGTGTCGGAATTGCATCCGCTGCAACCGGGTAAGTGTCTCCTACGCTCACATCGCAAAGAGTTCATTTTAAATGTTACGCTCAAGATCACAGAATTAGATACCGATCCATTGGTCGAGGAGTTATTCCTCTTAAACGCTTCAATATATCTTCACGTTTAAGATCGATCTTCGCCAAGCTCAAATAAGTTACAAGCAAATCTAACAGACGTCATTTCCAATTCAATCATTCAGACCGAACTACGGCATCGCCGCTTCTTCTCGATGCACGTATGCTCTTACGTGACAGCAAGTCGGTAGCAAAGGAGAGGCGCGATAGTACGTGTTTACGTGGTGGTTAATAAAACGAATGTTTTACCCATACTTGAACCGTGTTACTCGCTGAATGATTCCAGTACTTACCTTTAATCCTCCAAAACCGTAGCTCAATCCTCGTGCTCGCCTCAATCAAGGGTTTAAGCAAGATTTAATTTCCGCTTTGATGGATACGGAATGGAATGTGGGGGGAAATGGATACAGTTCTCTGAAAAGTCGTTGGAACCATAACGATGGCCTCCACGTTTATTCCAAGCGCATTAGCTAGATCTTTGGAGTTTTTTTATTCGAAGGCCACTCTAGTAACTGTAAATAGCTTACTTGTTGGCCTATCACATCTCACCTGCGACTGTATAGATCGATCAGTTTCGACTGCTGGCACATGAATGTTCTACACGGGTGTGAGTTCAGATTCGTCTTAAAGTTGAACTTCCACTCGCTCTACATATTAGCTTGACGTTTCCGATGCGCATTTTAAACGAATATCTCTGGTATTCGAGAACATAAAGGCAGATAGAGGATGCCGGGAATTGGATGTGATGAGCAGAGGGTATAATTCCGTTTGAAGGATGTACGCTTTAAAAATATTTTTTGATCGGTCGTTGATAGTAAGCGAATGCAAATTGATTCATAGAAAAAGTTTATTCAAAAAGTAACATAAATTACATGTCGAGCATCATTTTTCCATCTGTGTTTACGGAAAATAGGGTTCTCCTTCCCACTTGCTGTCGTTCGTCCATGGGTGAGGAATGAAGCATCCAAATCTGGTAAACTTCTCTGGGCTCCTGAATCGAAATCCTCTCCCCAACGGTCGTCGGAGGCATCTGAAACGAGAGTGAAAGAGATTATTCAAAATCGGACACTGAAAGAATTTCTTGCTCTACGGTCGGATTGAAACAGCATTTATCCCTTTGCCAAAACTTTGAATCCGGAATGTGTATGATACTACGGTATAGCATTTCGAAATTATCAGCAACGATTCGTTTAGTGAAAGATCCCATAACAAATTGCGATGGCTAAAGAATTCGGAATGATATTAGGAAGAATATATTCTTCTCTTCCTGTGGCACTTGTGGAATTGGGAAATGCATTGGGTTATAATTGAGTGAAGGGGAATTTTCTGCCAAATATCAGAAAAGTATTGTGTGAGGATTAATTACATCAAATGATCCTCCCTACTCTGAGGATGAATCTCACCGAATGAAGGCGGTAAGAAGGCACACAATAACACGAATCATGAGAAATGGAAATTCTTAAAAATGAAGGAAAGAACACAGAGGTGAGTATGAAACTGATCGAGGAGAGTAAAGGTACTGGAATTTACTTTGTTGCAGTGCCTTCCAAGTGGCATAACGTACGCTGGAGGAGCCAAGAAATATTTGGTCCAAACCATTGAAATATTCAAAAAGAACATGCCACTTCTGTGCGCCATGAATGAATGATTGTAGCATAGCAAAGGATGAAGAAGTGAATGAAGCAATCAGCAGAACACTGCCAGGGTGCACAGAGAAGAACTTGGAGGAAACACTCGAGACTTGGTTGGCAGTTGATGACACTTGAAATAAGAGGCTCAGATAGGGACTCACGATGGCGATGGGAAGTCCAAAAATACACAAAATCATCCAGAAAAGAAGATGAAATGGGCGCCAGGTGAAAAGATGTGATTTTGCTCCCAATCTACTTCATAGCTATGTGAAGTACGAAGAAGTAACAAGAGTGAAAGAGGAGAAATACAACAGTTTATCAAGAAAGAAAGACCAACCTACAGGTAGAAGTGAATCTAAAGATGGCAAAGCTGAACGCTCATCTTGTTGCTCTTCATATCCATTTGTAACAATATGTTCTTCTCTCACAAGTATGAATTCGTCCATTGCATAACTAGGCTCATTCACTTCATGAAATAATAGGTTTCATTGAAGAAATTCCATTCCAATGAAAGAGAAATATGACCAGTTCGAAGTCATACCTTGAAAAGGTAGTCTACTAAAAAACATCCAAAGGTGTAAGCAATTTCTTCCATCATCTGAGAATAGGCATGGCAATCCATTCCGTGAAGACTCTCCTCGTGGATAGGATGGCGAACGTTCTCGATTCAAAAGGCATCCTGGAAGTGAAGTACGATGAATGCATTAAAGAAGGAAACCATTATCCAGAACCAAGGCTCACTTCCACCACGCTAACACTGCCAAGGCTGTTTGGTGATTTATAAATGTAATTTATAAAATATATCAATTCACGTGTTGTACTATTGAAAATAGTGAAAATTAAAATCTCGTATCAGAGAGCGTTATTGCACGTTTATGCTTCAAAAACATATAAACTGATAGTGGCAAAGATTGACATCGTAGTAAATAGGAATAGAGAATCAGACGATGGTAAAACTTGACGTATCTTAGCTTCGGCACGTTCCAAAATGCTGAGAATAGTTTAATTCACCTCTTTTCTAATTAAAACGTTGAAAATAAAAGTGTATAAATTTTTGACTTACCGCTAAACATTTATCTCGCTTCTGATTGGCTGAGAGAAATACCACCGCTGTCAGTGTAGAGGCTGTATTGTTAAATTTTATGACAAGTATTTCTTTATCTGATTGCCGATCGAATATCATCAAAATTTCTCTTTTCTTTTATGTCGACCGCCAGCAATGGCGGTTTTCTTGAAAACGGAGGAAATACGTTGACGAAACTTATGAATTCAGTATTTTTGCACAGTAAGACTCACGTAGTCGGTAAAAAGTCATAATAAATACTAATCTTCATTAAATTTTAATCGGTTACGACTCACCTCAAGTTTATTTTCAATAATCTTTCTCGAATTTTAGATTCCCGCCGGTGACAATCGCTTCTCGAAATACCGCCGCGCGTTATTCACTTTCCATGGCGACCTCTCCGTGTCAACATCCTGCCTCTCACCAGTCATTCATTTTCCCTTTTTTCTAAATCAATGCACTCTATTGAGGATAAAATCATCCTCATTTAAACTATGAAGCTACGCCCGAGCTCTCTGTTCGAAGAAACGGCTTCGGAAACGCACTAAATTTCCCATTGTAGCGATAAGTTACGAGCCCATAAGCACGATGCTGTCGTGAGATATATAAGCCGTCCGTGGATATTATTGTCATTAGTATTTATCTGGTCATTTTCACCGAGGTAAAGATATCTTGAATGGCGATGAATAGGAAGCTAGGTATTCGAAACGCTTCGGTCGGACGCAATCGGTAAATGAAATTCCGGGGCACATCCTTGTCGTCGAGGGAAAAGAAATATTTTTCAACGGGACGTTTCTTACCTTACCTTGCTTTTCGACTGAATCTTGCATCCTCACTAATCGCTGTACTGCTTGTCCTGCACTGGGATGAGGTGAAACAATGCCGTCCTCTTCGAGCTGCAGTCAATCTAATCGATCTCTTATGTGCACCGCTAACCACAGAACGCAATAACATTGACACAATCACTTCATTTAGGTAGAAACTCAGAGATTTGGTAGCCATTCGATGGATAGCAAACGGCGTAACAAAAGCATGGGGAAACTCGATTCACTAATCACAGCAACAACGAACTCTGCTCACTAGGGATAGCCGCCTACTGAGGCGACACCGGAACGATAACTTGGCCCTCTGTCGGATTTCGAATATTTTCCGTACGACGAAAAATGGCGATCTACTTCAACCTTTCCTCATTTCTGCGTAGAGGTTCTATACGTTAAAAACTCTCTTCGGATTCGATTTTTCGAGAACTAAAGTTGGATCGAGTTGCGCTAAAATACTTCTCAAGGAGATAGTTCGTTCCTTGTAGAAAGAACGAAATTAAATGACAATGAACGAATAAGTAAGAAAGAGATTAAGGACGTCGAATTACGAAAAGCTTATTTCCACTGATTATCGACACAAATCATCGCTATCACTTCGGGAAAGAGAAATTTAGTGCTGATGACAGTGCTGAATCAACTCCATCGCGGAGAGCTGCGAAAGCGTGGTATTCAAATTCGCCCACCACCGGGTAATCGTTCGCTGCAACCACCTTCGGTAGCAGGCGGAAGAAGTTCCCTGCAAATCGGAACGAAAATTTGATATTTCGCCAGGAGGTTGAATTTTTCTTTCGTTCCATCGCACGGGAACATAGTCTACAAATTGGGAGAGAAAGACATGGTCGGGAAGGGCGAGAGATGAAATTTTTCCATAGGAGAATTTTCGGACGAAGACAGAGTGTTAATATTGGAGGCTATCGTTCCCATTCGGAGGCTTGTTCGAGCCATCTGAATTCTGGGTTTTCCGTCGAACTATACCCGTAAATGATCGTCCGGTTCAGGCACCACTCACCGAAAGGTGACTCGCAGACACAGACGAAAAAATCGCACTTTGACCCGTATTCCCTTTCCTTGGCAGTATTGCTGGAGAACGTAAGCTTCACTCCGATCCTACTTTCTTCGTCTCAGGTTTGAGGAAATGACATGGCCGAAAGATTATACTGCCTATGTAGATACCCTGCCGGCCACATTGTGGCAGTGCGTAAACGAACCTTGAATTTACTTCCCTTGACGGTTGTTCTCGCATCTTGTTCGAAGGAGAAACGATGTATTGAATCTGTTAGCTTTCGCTTCTATTTCCCTTATTTTGTGCGCTGTATCTGATAGACCTTTATAGCAGGGTAGGCGCACGATCTGTACTTCGCCATTCTTGAACGTTCTAACTCTGAATCTACTCTTCGCTGTTCTAATGTTTCCCATCGCGAGCAGTTTAGTTACACCTATCGATGAATCGTAGCAATTTTTCACGAAACGTATCGCCTTACGTTGGAGCTTTTCTAATTCTCATCAGTTACTTTTATCGGCAGGGTCCCATACACCTCAAGCATATTCAAGGTGTGATCTGACTATCGCAAAGTAACATCGCTCGCGAACTTCTCCTAAGCTCCTACCGACTATCGACTAACGAAACCGAGTTTTTCTAAAGCTTTTCTTTTCCACACGTATTACGGATGTGGATATTCCGTGATAGGTTATTCGTCCGGGTCATTCCAAGATACTTAACAGATTCGACTATTTAAAAATTTGCTCCGCGGAGGCTCCGGGTAAGATCGTTATTCAGAGTTTTCAGGTCGAAGAAGCTGACAACTGAACACTCGTTTTTATTTTAATCAGATTTCCGCACCAGGTCATAATATTATCTAAATCATTACTAAGAACAAATCTATCCTCACTGCTAGCCATTTCTCATGGTCCTGTGAGATTCCGTGTTTCGACAGGCATATCGAATCCTGAAACTCACTTCACGTTGATATTAGCGGAAAGATGATGCGGGAGGGCAACGAGTTATGAGCGACGCTCCTGCTCCGCCTGAATCTTGTATCGTAAATATTAGTTGGCATAAGAAAGATACTTGAAAGTGATTTGAGCGATCGTGATGCATGTGGAAGCAACAGGGAATTGAGGGAGTTTGTTTCGTCGAAATGTATCCATTACGGAAAAATATATCGAGCTCTTGAAATTACGAAATTTTTCTCCGCCCTGAGTTCACCGGATACCCACCGTATCCGATTCCAATTCCAAAGGTTCAAGTCCAAGAGATTACGAAAGTTTTCCGAACTCCGTAAATAATTTTTCTTTATTTTTGTAAGTGCTTAATCAATAGCAGCTTCGTCTCCAGTGGCATTTCCCGACGCATTGAATTTTTCACACATTTCTCTCCCGTTTACGCCATCTAAAATTGTTGACGAACGAAAATAATGTGAACGAAAGTTCAACTTAAAGGACGTTTGTGCTCATGAGAATCGGATTCCCCATTGCGGCATGGTTACTCAAAGCATCGTTCACTAAAGATTCAGATGAGATGAGTTTATCTCTTCGTGCATTTGAGCCGAGCGTATTTGATACGACTGCTCGTAACTCGAACGTTTAGATTGCAACTTTACCATGCATGCAGATATTCCTTTCCTCCTATTAACCGAAATCGTCCATCCAAAGAACTACCGTTGCATTTCATGGATAATGAAGCGCCATCATAAATTACAAAATAGATATTCCGCCGTTATTCATTCCTCAGCGAGTAACCTTAGAAAGTAATCATTCCGAGCACATCGTTCGCAGGAATTCCCTGTACGCTTCATGAGACCTCTCTTTACGATCTGAAAATTGGGGATCGTATTCTTTAAATGATGTGCGGCAAATATTTTCCGCTTTTCTCACGGGAAAAACGAGGCTTGCAATTCCATCCGAAGGAGCCTATGTCAGAGACGGGCGAGGATAATGTTCAAGCCGTTCTCGGTTGCTTATGAAGGCAGATTAACGCTCGGAATCTGGTACTTTTAACGAACTCCTATGTCGAACTATATGCGCGAAATTTCCCCGGCGCCTAGCAGAGTAGGAATACCATTGCGTCACGTACTCACTCATTCCAAACGAATGGATGATTCATGGATTTCACGGGCTGCTGGTTGCGAGAGGAGCGAAAGTGGCGAGCGAAAACAGACGGCCCCGTTGGAAAAGAAATGCGACACGGCTTTCCAAACGGAGACTTCCTTCCACGGAGAATTCGTATTCCAATCAACGCATCTTATTCACCGTTCCGAAGACGAGAACGATCGTCTGAAGCACATCGTTGCAGCGAATTGAGATACCGGAGTCGGTTACGAAGACAAGAGGTACGTTTTCGAGACGGTAACCATTTGCACTGTTTAAATAACTGTATCGTCCGCAAAAAACCTAACCTTAGTATCCTCAAAGGGCGTCGATATACGTACATGTGAAAAATAGCAGTTTCCCGATTATGCTTTTATACGATATAACGGTGATGGATGAAGCTTTTGAAATAGTTCACGCGGCGGAACCGTGCCAGTCAGAAGGGGCAATGAGTGGAAAAGAATATCTTTGCAATAGCCGCACGCGGTCCCAAAAAAATATTCTCCCGATATGAACACAAGGGATTTTGGAGTTTAGAAACTTTGGACTTCGGAAACGTTTAGAATTCTTCGGAAATTTTTTAGATGCCCTTCGGGGTTTAACTGAGGACCTTTAGTGTCGGAATTGCATCCGCTGCAACCGGGTAAGTGTCTCCTACGCTCACATCGCAAAGAGTTCATTTTAAATGTTACGCTCAAGATCACAGAATTAGATACCGATCCATTGGTCGAGGAGTTATTCCTCTTAAACGCTTCAGTATATCTTCACGTTTAAGATCGATCTTCGCCAAGCTCAAATAAGTTACAAGCAAATCTAACAGACGTCATTTCCAATTCAATCATTCAGACCGAACTACGGCATCGCCGCTTCTTCTCGATGCACGTATGCTCTTACGTGACAGCAAGTCGGTAGCAAAGGAGAGGCGCGATAGTACGTGTTTACGTGGTGGTTAATAAAACGAATGTTTTACCCATACTTGAACCGTGTTACTCGCTGAATGATTCCAGTACTTACCTTTAATCCTCCAAAACCGTAGCTCAATCCTCGTGCTCGCCTCAATCAAGGGTTTAAGCAAGATTTAATTTCCGCTTTGATGGATACGGAATGGAATGTGGGGGGAAATGGATACAGTTCTCTGAAAAGTCGTTGGAACCATAACGATGGCCTCCACGTTTATTCCAAGCGCATTAGCTAGATCTTTGGAGTTTTTTTATTCGAAGGCCACTCTAGTAACTGTAAATAGCTTACTTGTTGGCCTATCACATCTCACCTGCGACTGTATAGATCGATCAGTTTCGACTGCTGGCACATGAATGTTCTACACGGGTGTGAGTTCAGATTCGTCTTAAAGTTGAACTTCCACTCGCTCTACATATTAGCTTGACGTTTCCGATGCGCATTTTAAACGAATATCTCTGGTATTCGAGAACATAAAGGCAGATAGAGGATGCCGGGAATTGGATGTGATGAGCAGAGGGTATAATTCCGTTTGAAGGATGTACGCTTTAAAAATATTTTTTGATCGGTCGTTGATAGTAAGCGAATGCAAATTGATTCATAGAAAAAGTTTATTCAAAAAGTAACATAAATTACATGTCGAGCATCATTTTTCCATCTGTGTTTACGGAAAATAGGGTTCTCCTTCCCACTTGCTGTCGTTCGTCCATGGGTGAGGAATGAAGCATCCAAATCTGGTAAACTTCTCTGGGCTCCTGAATCGAAATCCTCTCCCCAACGGTCGTCGGAGGCATCTGAAACGAGAGTGAAAGAGATTATTCAAAATCGGACACTGAAAGAATTTCTTGCTCTACGGTCGGATTGAAACAGCATTTATCCCTTTGCCAAAACTTTGAATCCGGAATGTGTATGATACTACGGTATAGCATTTCGAAATTATCAGCAACGATTCGTTTAGTGAAAGATCCCATAACAAATTGCGATGGCTAAAGAATTCGGAATGATATTAGGAAGAATATATTCTTCTCTTCCTGTGGCACTTGTGGAATTGGGAAATGCATTGGGTTATAATTGAGTGAAGGGGAATTTTCTGCCAAATATCAGAAAAGTATTGTGTGAGGATTAATTACATCAAATGATCCTCCCTACTCTGAGGATGAATCTCACCGAATGAAGGCGGTAAGAAGGCACACAATAACACGAATCATGAGAAATGGAAATTCTTAAAAATGAAGGAAAGAACACAGAGGTGAGTATGAAACTGATCGAGGAGAGTAAAGGTACTGGAATTTACTTTGTTGCAGTGCCTTCCAAGTGGCATAACGTACGCTGGAGGAGCCAAGAAATATTTGGTCCAAACCATTGAAATATTCAAAAAGAACATGCCACTTCTGTGCGCCATGAATGAATGATTGTAGCATAGCAAAGGATGAAGAAGTGAATGAAGCAATCAGCAGAACACTGCCAGGGTGCACAGAGAAGAACTTGGAGGAAACACTCGAGACTTGGTTGGCAGTTGATGACACTTGAAATAAGAGGCTCAGATAGGGACTCACGATGGCGATGGGAAGTCCAAAAATACACAAAATCATCCAGAAAAGAAGATGAAATGGGCGCCAGGTGAAAAGATGTGATTTTGCTCCCAATCTACTTCATAGCTATGTGAAGTACGAAGAAGTAACAAGAGTGAAAGAGGAGAAATACAACAGTTTATCAAGAAAGAAAGACCAACCTACAGGTAGAAGTGAATCTAAAGATGGCAAAGCTGAACGCTCATCTTGTTGCTCTTCATATCCATTTGTAACAATATGTTCTTCTCTCACAAGTATGAATTCGTCCATTGCATAACTAGGCTCATTCACTTCATGAAATAATAGGTTTCATTGAAGAAATTCCATTCCAATGAAAGAGAAATATGACCAGTTCGAAGTCATACCTTGAAAAGGTAGTCTACTAAAAAACATCCAAAGGTGTAAGCAATTTCTTCCATCATCTGAGAATAGGCATGGCAATCCATTCCGTGAAGACTCTCCTCGTGGATAGGATGGCGAACGTTCTCGATTCAAAAGGCATCCTGGAAGTGAAGTACGATGAATGCATTAAAGAAGGAAACCATTATCCAGAACCAAGGCTCACTTCCACCACGCTATAACTGCCAAGGCTGTTTGATGATTTATAAATGTAATTTATAAAATATATCAATTCACGTGTTGTACTATTGAAAATAGTGAAAATTAAAATCTCGTATCAGAGAGCGTTATTGCACGTTTATGCTTCAAAAACATATAAACTGATAGTGGCAAAGATTGACATCGTAGTAAATAGGAATAGAGAATCAGACGATGGTAAAACTTGACGTATCTTAGCTTCGGCACGTTCCAAAATGCTGAGAATAGTTTAATTCACCTCTTTTCTAATTAAAACGTTGAAAATAAAAGTGTATAAATTTTTGACTTACCGCTAAACATTTATCTCGCTTCTGATTGGCTGAGAGAAATACCACCGCTGTCAGTGTAGAGGCTGTATTGTTAAATTTTATGACAAGTATTTCTTTATCTGATTGCCGATCGAATATCATCAAAATTTCTCTTTTCTTTTATGTCGACCGCCAGCAATGGCGGTTTTCTTGAAAACGGAGGAAATACGTTGACGAAACTTATGAATTCAGTATTTTTGCACAGTAAGACTCACGTAGTCGGTAAAAAGTCATAATAAATACTAATCTTCATTAAATTTTAATCGGTTACGACTCACCTCAAGTTTATTTTCAATAATCTTTCTCGAATTTTAGATTCCCGCCGGTGACAATCGCGTCTCGAAATACCGCCGCGCGTTATTCACTTTCCATGGCGACCTCTCCGTGTCAACATCCTGCCTCTCACCAGTCATTCATTTTCCCTTTTTTCTAAATCAATGCACTCTATTGAGGATAAAATCATCCTCATTTAAACTATGAAGTTACGCCCGAGCCCCCTCTCCGAAGAAACGGCTTCGAAAACTTAACATAGATCGCAATGTAACGATCAGTTACGAGCCCCTATGCACGATGCAGCCCAGAGATATTTAAGCCGTCGGTCAATAGTATTGTTATTAGTATTTATCTGGACATGTTACAGCGGTAAAAATGTCTTGAATTGCGATGAACTGGAATTCGAAACGCTCCGCTCGGAAGCAATCGTTAAATGAAATTCCGGGGCACATCCTTATCGTCGAGGGAAAAGAAATATTTTTCAACGGGACGTTTCTTACCTTACCTTGCTTTTCGACTGAATCTTGCATCCTCACTAATCGCTGTACTGCTTGTCCTGCACTGGGATGAGGTGAAACAATGCCGTCCTCTTCGAGCTGCAGTCAATCTAATCGATCTCTTATGTGCACCGCTAACCACAGAACGCAATAAAATTGACACAATCACTTCATTTAGGTAGAAACTCAGAGATTTGGTAGCCATTCGATGGATAGCAAACGGCGTAACAAAAGCATGGGGAAACTCGATTCACTAATCACAGCAACAACGAACTCTGCTCACTAGGGATAGCCGCCTACTGAGGCGACACCGGAACGATAACTTGGCCCTCTGTCGGATTTCGAATATTTTCCGTACGACGAAAAATGGCGATCTACTTCAACCTTTCCTCATTTCTGCGTAGAGGTTCTATACGTTAAAAACTCTCTTCGGATTCGATTTTTCGAGAACTAAAGTTGGATCGAGTTGCGCTAAAATACTTCTCAAGGAGATAGTTCGTTCCTTGTAGAAAGAACGAAATTAAATGACAATGAACGAATAAGTAAGAAAGAGATTAAGGACGTCGAATTACTAAAAGCTTATTTCCACTGATTATCGACACAAATCATCGCTATCACTTCGGGAAAGAGAAATTTAGTGCTGATGACAGTGCTGAATCAACTCCATCGCGGAGAGCTGCGAAAGCGTGGTATTCAAATTCGCCCACCACCGGGTAATCGTTCGCTGCAACCACCTTCGGTAGCAGGCGGAAGAAGTTCCCTGCAAATCGGAACGAAAATTTGATATTTCGCCAGGAGGTTGATTTTTTCTTTCGTTCCATCGCACGGGAACATAGTCTACAAATTGGGAGAGAAAGACATGGTCGGGAAGGGCGAGAGATGAAATTTTTCCATAGGAGAATTTTCGGACGAAGACAGAGTGTTAATATTGGAGGCTATCGTTCCCATTCGGAGGCTTGTTCGAGCCATCTGAATTCTGGGTTTTCCGTCGAACTATACCCGTAAATGATCGTCCGGTTCAGGCACCACTCACCGAAAGGTGACTCGCAGACACAGACGAAAAAATCGCACATTGACCCGTATTCCCTTTCCTTGGCAGTATTGCTGGAGAACGTAAGCTTCACTCCGATCCTACTTTCTTCGTCTCAGGTTTGAGGAAATGACATGGCCGAAAGATTATACTGCCTATGTAGATACCCTGCCGGCCACATTGTGGCAGTGCGTAAACGAACCTTGAATTTACTTCCCTTGACGGTTGTTCTCGCATCTTGTTCGAAGGAGAAACGATGTATTGAATCTGTTAGCTTTCGCTTCTATTTCCCTTATTTTGTGCGCTGTATCTGATAGACCTTTATAGCAGGGTAGGCGCACGATCTGTACTTCGCCATTCTTGAACGTTCTAACTCTGAATCTACTCTTCGCTGTTCTAATGTTTCCCATCGCGAGCAGTTTAGTTACACCTATCGATGAATCGTAGCAATTTTTCACGAAACGTATCGCCTTACGTTGGAGCTTTTCTAATTCTCATCAGTTACTTTTATCGGCAGGGTCCCATACACCTCAAGCATATTCAAGGTGTGATCTGACTATCGCAAAGTAACATCGCTCGCGAACTTCTCCTAAGCTCCTACCGACTATCGACTAACGAAACCGAGTTTTTCTAAAGCTTTTCTTTTCCACACGTATTACGGATGTGGATATTCCGTGATAGGTTATTCGTCCGGGTCATTCCAAGATACTTAACAGATTCGACTATTTAAAAATTTGCTCCGCGGAGGCTCCGGGTAAGATCGTTATTCAGAGTTTTCAGGTCGAAGAAGCTGACAACTGAACACTCGTTTTTATTTTAATCAGATTTCCGCACCAGGTCATAATATTATCTAAATCATTACTAAGAACAAATCTATCCTCACTGCTAGCCATTTCTCATGGTCCTGTGAGATTCCGTGTTTCGACAGGCATATCGAATCCTGAAACTCACTTCACGTTGATATTAGCGGAAAGATGATGCGGGAGGGCAACGAGTTATGAGCGACGCTCCTGCTCCGCCTGAATCTTGTATCGTAAATATTAGTTGGCATAAGAAAGATACTTGAAAGTGATTTGAGCGATCGTGATGCATGTGGAAGCAACAGGGAATTGAGGGAGTTTGTTTCGTCGAAATGTATCCATTACGGAAAAATATATCGAGCTCTTGAAATTACGAAATTTTTCTCCGCCCTGAGTTCACCGGATACCCACCGTATCCGATTCCAATTCCAAAGGTTCAAGTCCAAGAGATTACGAAAGTTTTCCGAACTCCGTAAATAATTTTTCTTTATTTTTGTAAGTGCTTAATCAATAGCAGCTTCGTCTCCAGTGGCATTTCCCGACGCATTGAATTTTTCACACATTTCTCTCCCGTTTACGCCATCTAAAATTGTTGACGAACGAAAATAATGTGAACGAAAGTTCAACTTAAAGGACGTTTGTGCTCATGAGAATCGGATTCCCCATTGCGGCATGGTTACTCAAAGCATCGTTCACTAAAGATTCAGATGAGATGAGTTTATCTCTTCGTGCATTTGAGCCGAGCGTATTTGATACGACTGCTCGTAACTCGAACGTTTAGATTGCAACTTTACCATGCATGCAGATATTCCTTTCCTCCTATTAACCGAAATCGTCCATCCAAAGAACTACCGTTGCATTTCATGGATAATGAAGCGCCATCATAAATTACAAAATAGATATTCCGCCGTTATTCATTCCTCAGCGAGTAACCTTAGAAAGTAATCATTCCGAGCACATCGTTCGCAGGAATTCCCTGTACGCTTCATGAGACCTCTCTTTACGATCTGAAAATTGGGGATCGTATTCTTTAAATGATGTGCGGCAAATATTTTCCGCTTTTCTCACGGGAAAAACGAGGCTTGCAATTCCATCCGAAGGAGCCTATGTCAGAGACGGGCGAGGATAATGTTCAAGCCGTTCTCGGTTGCTTATGAAGGCAGATTAACGCTCGGAATCTGGTACTTTTAACGAACTCCTATGTCGAACTATATGCGCGAAATTTCCCCGGCGCCTAGCAGAGTAGGAATACCATTGCGTCACGTACTCACTCATTCCAAACGAATGGATGATTCATGGATTTCACGGGCTGCTGGTTGCGAGAGGAGCGAAAGTGGCGAGCGAAAACAGACGGCCCCGTTGGAAAAGAAATGCGACACGGCTTTCCAAACGGAGACTTCCTTCCACGGAGAATTCGTATTCCAATCAACGCATCTTATTCACCGTTCCGAAGACGAGAACGATCGTCTGAAGCACATCGTTGCAGCGAATTGAGATACCGGAGTCGGTTACGAAGACAAGAGGTACGTTTTCGAGACGGTAACCATTTGCACTGTTTAAATGACTGTATCGTCCGCAAAAAACCTAACCTTAGTATCCTCAAAGGGCGTCGATATACGTACATGTGAAAAATAGCAGTTTCCCGATTATGCTTTTATACGATATAACGGTGATGGATGAAGCTTTTGAAATAGTTCACGCGGCGGAACCGTGCCAGTCAGAAGGGGCAATGAGTGGAAAAGAATATCTTTGCAATAGCCGCACGCGGTCCCAAAAAAATATTCTCCCGATATGAACACAAGGGATTTTGGAGTTTAGAAACTTTGGACTTCGGAAACGTTTAGAATTCTTCGGAAATTTTTTAGATGCCCTTCGGGGTTTAACTGAGGACCTTTAGTGTCGGAATTGCATCCGCTGCAACCGGGTAAGTGTCTCCTACGCTCACATCGCAAAGAGTTCATTTTAAATGTTACGCTCAAGATCACAGAATTAGATACCGATCCATTGGTCGAGGAGTTATTCCTCTTAAACGCTTCAATATATCTTCACGTTTAAGATCGATCTTCGCCAAGCTCAAATAAGTTACAAGCAAATCTAACAGACGTCATTTCCAATTCAATCATTCAGACCGAACTACGGCATCGCCGCTTCTTCTCGATGCACGTATGCTCTTACGTGACAGCAAGTCGGTAGCAAAGGAGAGGCGCGATAGTACGTGTTTACGTGGTGGTTAATAAAACGAATGTTTTACCCATACTTGAACCGTGTTACTCGCTGAATGATTCCAGTACTTACCTTTAATCCTCCAAAACCGTAGCTCAATCCTCGTGCTCGCCTCAATCAAGGGTTTAAGCAAGATTTAATTTCCGCTTTGATGGATACGGAATGGAATGTGGGGGGAAATGGATACAGTTCTCTGAAAAGTCGTTGGAACCATAACGATGGCCTCCACGTTTATTCCAAGCGCATTAGCTAGATCTTTGGAGTTTTTTTATTCGAAGGCCACTCTAGTAACTGTAAATAGCTTACTTGTTGGCCTATCACATCTCACCTGCGACTGTATAGATCGATCAGTTTCGACTGCTGGCACATGAATGTTCTACACGGGTGTGAGTTCAGATTCGTCTTAAAGTTGAACTTCCACTCGCTCTACATATTAGCTTGACGTTTCCGATGCGCATTTTAAACGAATATCTCTGGTATTCGAGAACATAAAGGCAGATAGAGGATGCCGGGAATTGGATGTGATGAGCAGAGGGTATAATTCCGTTTTAAGGATGTACGCTTTAAAAATATTCTTTGATCGGTCGTTGATAGTAAGCGAATGCAAATTGATTCATAGAAAAAGTTTATTCAAAAAGTAACATAAATTACATGTCGAGCATCATTTTTCCATCTGTGTTTACGGAAAATAGGGTTCTCCTTCCCACTTGCTGTCGTTCGTCCATGGGTGAGGAATGAAGCATCCAAATCTGGTAAACTTCTCTGGGCTCCTGAATCGAAATCCTCTCCCCAACGGTCGTCGGAGGCATCTGAAACGAGAGTGAAAGAGATTATTCAAAATCGGACACTGAAAGAATTTCTTGCTCTACGGTCGGATTGAAACAGCATTTATCCCTTTGCCAAAACTTTGAATCCGGAATGTGTATGATACTACGGTATAGCATTTCGAAATTATCAGCAACGATTCGTTTAGTGAAAGATCCCATAACAAATTGCGATGGCTAAAGAATTCGGAATGATATTAGGAAGAATATATTCTTCTCTTCCTGTGGCACTTGTGGAATTGGGAAATGCATTGGGTTATAATTGAGTGAAGGGGAATTTTCTGCCAAATATCAGAAAAGTATTGTGTGAGGATTAATTACATCAAATGATCCTCCCTACTCTGAGGATGAATCTCACCGAATGAAGGCGGTAAGAAGGCACACAATAACACGAATCATGAGAAATGGAAATTCTTAAAAATGAAGGAAAGAACACAGAGGTGAGTATGAAACTGATCGAGGAGAGTAAAGGTACTGGAATTTACTTTGTTGCAGTGCCTTCCAAGTGGCATAACGTACGCTGGAGGAGCCAAGAAATATTTGGTCCAAACCATTGAAATATTCAAAAAGAACATGCCACTTCTGTGCGCCATGAATGAATGATTGTAGCATAGCAAAGGATGAAGAAGTGAATGAAGCAATCAGCAGAACACTGCCAGGGTGCACAGAAAAGAACTTGGAGGAAACACTCGAGACTTGGTTGGCAGTTGATGACACTTGAAATAAGAGGCTCAGATAGGGACTCACGATGGCGATTGGAGGTCCAAGAATACACAAAATCATCCAGAAAAGAAGATGAAAAGGGCGCCAGGTGAAAAGATGTGATTTTGCTCCCAATCTACTTCATAGCTATGTGAAGTACGAAGAAGTAACAAGAGTGAAAGAGGAGAAATACAACAGTTTATCAAGAAAGAAAGACCAACCTACAGGTAGAAGTGAATCTAAAGATGGCAAAGCTGAACGCTCATCTTGTTGCTCTTCATATCCATTTGTAACAATATGTTCTTCTCTCACAAGTATGAATTCGTCCATTGCATAACTAGGCTCATTCACTTCATGAAATAATAGGTTTCATTGAAGAAATTCCATTCCAATGAAAGAGAAATATGACCAGTTCGAAGTCATACCTTGAAAAGGTAGTCTACTAAAAAACATCCAAAGGTGTAAGCAATTTCTTCCATCATCTGAGAATAGGCATGGCAATCCATTCCGTGAAGACTCTCCTCGTGGATAGGATGGCGAACGTTCTCGATTCAAAAGGCATCCTGGAAGTGAAGTACGATGAATGCATTAAAGAAGGAAACCATTATCCAGAACCAAGGCTCACTTCCACCACGCTAACACTGCCAAGGCTGTTTGGTGATTTATAAATGTAATTTATAAAATATATCAATTCACGTGTTGTACTATTGAAAATAGTGAAAATTAAAATCTCGTATCAGAGAGCGTTATTGCACGTTTATGCTTCAAAAACATATAAACTGATAGTGGCAAAGATTGACATCGTAGTAAATAGGAATAGAGAATCAGACGATGGTAAAACTTGACGTATCTTAGCTTCGGCACGTTCCAAAATGCTGAGAATAGTTTAATTCACCTCTTTTCTAATTAAAACGTTGAAAATAAAAGTGTATAAATTTTTGACTTACCGCTAAACATTTATCTCGCTTCTGATTGGCTGAGAGAAATACCACCGCTGTCAGTGTAGAGGCTGTATTGTTAAATTTTATGACAAGTATTTCTTTATCTGATTGCCGATCGAATATCATCAAAATTTCTCTTTTCTTTTATGTCGACCGCCAGCAATGGCGGTTTTCTTGAAAACGGAGGAAATACGTTGACGAAACTTATGAATTCAGTATTTTTGCACAGTAAGACTCACGTAGTCGGTAAAAAGTCATAATAAATACTAATCTTCATTAAATTTTAATCGGTTACGACTCACCTCAAGTTTATTTTCAATAATCTTTCTCGAATTTTAGATTCCCGCCGGTGACAATCGCGTCTCGAAATACCGCCGCGCGTTATTCACTTTCCATGGCGACCTCTCCGTGTCAACATCCTGCCTCTCACCAGTCATTCATTTTCCCTTTTTTCTAAATCAATGCACTCTATTGAGGATAAAATCATCCTCATTTAAACTATGAAGCTACGCCCGAGCTCTCTGTTCGAAGAAACGGCTTCGGAAACGCACTAAATTTCCCATTGTAGCGATAAGTTACGAGCCCATAAGCACGATGCTGTCGTGAGATATATAAGCCGTCCGTGGATATTATTGTCATTAGTATTTATCTGGTCATTTTCACCGAGGTAAAGATATCTTGAATGGCGATGAATAGGAAGCTAGGTATTCGAAACGCTTCGGTCGGACGCAATCGGTAAATGAAATTCCGGGGCACATCCTTGTCGTCGAGGGAAAAGAAATATTTTTCAACGGGACGTTTCTTACCTTACCTTGCTTTTCGACTGAATCTTGCATCCTCACTAATCGCTGTACTGCTTGTCCTGCACTGGGATGAGGTGAAACAATGCCGTCCTCTTCGAGCTGCAGTCAATCTAATCGATCTCTTATGTGCACCGCTAACCACAGAACGCAATAACATTGACACAATCACTTCATTTAGGTAGAAACTCAGAGATTTGGTAGCCATTCGATGGATAGCAAACGGCGTAACAAAAGCATGGGGAAACTCGATTCACTAATCACAGCAACAACGAACTCTGCTCACTAGGGATAGCCGCCTACTGAGGCGACACCGGAACGATAACTTGGCCCTCTGTCGGATTTCGAATATTTTCCGTACGACGAAAAATGGCGATCTACTTCAACCTTTCCTCATTTCTGCGTAGAGGTTCTATACGTTAAAAACTCTCTTCGGATTCGATTTTTCGAGAACTAAAGTTGGATCGAGTTGCGCTAAAATACTTCTCAAGGAGATAGTTCGTTCCTTGTATAAAGAACGAAATTAAATGGCAATGAACGAATAAGTAAGAAAGAGATTAAGGACGTCGAATTACGAAAAGCTTATTTCCACTGATTATCGACACAAATCATCGCTATCACTTCGGGAAAGAGAAATTTAGTGCTGATGACAGTGCTGAATCAACTCCATCGCGGAGAGCTGCGAAAGCGTGGTATTCAAATTCGCCCACCACCGGGTAATCGTTCGCTGCAACCACCTTCGGTAGCAGGCGGAAGAAGTTCCCTGCAAATCGGAACGAAAATTTGATATTTCGCCAGGAGGTTGATTTTTTCTTTCGTTCCATCGCACGGGAACATAGTCTACAAATTGGGAGAGAAAGAGATGGTCGGGAAGGGCGAGAGATGAAATTTTTCCATAGGAGAATTTTCGGACGAAGACAGAGTGTTAATATTGGAGGCTATCGTTCCCATTCGGAGGCTTGTTCGAGCCATCTGAATTCTGGGTTTTCCGTCGAACTATACCCGTAAATGATCGTCCGGTTCAGGCACCACTCACCGAAAGGTGACTCGCAGACACAGACGAAAAAATCGCACTTTGACCCGTATTCCCTTTCCTTGGCAGTATTGCTGGAGAACGTAAGCTTCACTCCGATCCTACTTTCTTCGTCTCAGGTTTGAGGAAATGACATGGCCGAAAGATTATACTGCCTATGTAGATACCCTGCCGGCCACATTGTGGCAGTGCGTAAACGAACCTTGAATTTACTTCCCTTGACGGTTGTTCTCGCATCTTGTTCGAAGGAGAAACGATGTATTGAATCTGTTAGCTTTCGCTTCTATTTCCCTTATTTTGTGCGCTGTATCTGATAGACCTTTATAGCAGGGTAGGCGCACGATCTGTACTTCGCCTTCCTTGAACGTTCTTTCTCTGAATCTACTCTTCGCTGTTCTAATGTTTCCCATCGCGAGCAGTTTAGTTACACCTATCGATGAATCGTAGCAATTTTTCACGAAACGTATCGCCTTACGTTGGAGCTTTTCTAATTCTCATCAGTTACTTTTATCGGCAGGGTCCCATACACCTCAAGCATATTCAAGGTGTGATCTGACTATCGCAAAGTAACATCGCTCGCGAACTTCTCCTAAGCTCCTACCGACTATCGACTAACGAAACCGAGTTTTTCTAAAGCTTTTCTTTTCCACACGTATTACGGATGTGGATATTCCGTGATAGGTTATTCGTCCGGGTCATTCCAAGATACTTAACAGATTCGACTATTTAAAAATTTGCTCCGCGGAGGCTCCGGGTAAGATCGTTATTCAGAGTTTTCAGGTCGAAGAAGCTGACAACTGAACACTCGTTTTTATTTTAATCAGATTTCCGCACCAGGTCATAATATTATCTAAATCATTACTAAGAACAAATCTATCCTCACTGCTAGCCATTTCTCATGGTCCTGTGAGATTCCGTGTTTCGACAGGCATATCGAATCCTGAAACTCACTTCACGTTGATATTAGCGGAAAGATGATGCGGGAGGGCAACGAGTTATGAGCGACGCTCCTGCTCCGCCTGAATCTTGTATCGTAAATATTAGTTGGCATAAGAAAGATACTTGAAAGTGATTTGAGCGATCGTGATGCATGTGGAAGCAACAGGGAATTGAGGGAGTTTGTTTCGTCGAAATGTATCCATTACGGAAAAATATATCGAGCTCTTGAAATTACGAAATTTTTCTCCGCCCTGAGTTCACCGGATACCCACCGTATCCGATTCCAATTCCAAAGGTTCAAGTCCAAGAGATTACGAAAGTTTTCCGAACTCCGTAAATAATTTTTCTTTATTTTTGTAAGTGCTTAATCAATAGCAGCTTCGTCTCCAGTGGCATTTCCCGACGCATTGAATTTTTCACACATTTCTCTCCCGTTTACGCCATCTAAAATTGTTGACGAACGAAAATAATGTGAACGAAAGTTCAACTTAAAGGACGTTTGCGCTCATGAGAATCGGATTCCCCATTGCGGCATGGTTACTCAAAGCATCGTTCACTAAAGATTCAGATGAGATGAGTTTATCTCTTCGTGCATTTGAGCCGAGCGTATTTGATACGACTGCTCGTAACTCGAACGTTTAGATTGCAACTTTACCATGCATACAGATATTCCTTTCCTCCTATTAACCGAAATCGTCCATCCAAAGAACTACCGTTGCATTTCATGGATAATGAAGCGCCATCATAAATTGCAAAATAGATATTCCGCCGTTATTCATTCCTCAGCGAGTAACCTTAGAAAGTAATCATTCCGAGCACATCGTTCGCAGGAATTCCCTGTACGCTTCATGAGACCTCTCTTTACGATCTGAAAATTGGGGATCGTATTCTTTAAATGATGTGCGGCAAATATTTTCCGCTTTTCTCACGGGAAAAACGAGGCTTGCAATTCCATCCGAAGGAGCCTATGTCAGAGACGGGCGAGGATAATGTTCAAGCCGTTCTCGGTTGCTTATGAAGGCAGATTAACGCTCGGAATCTGGTACTTTTAACGAACTCTTATGTCGAACTATATGCGCGAAATTTCCCCGGCGCCTAGCAGAGTAGGAATACCATTGCGTCACGTACTCACTCATTCCAAACGAATGGATGATTCATGGATTTCACGGGCTGCTGGTTGCGAGAGGAGCGAAAGTGGCGAGCGAAAACAGACGGCCCCGTTGGAAAAGAAATGCGACACGGCTTTCCAAACGGAGACTTCCTTCCACGGAGAGTTCGTATTCCAATCAACGCATCTTATTCACCGTTCCGAAGACGAGAACGATCGTCTGAAGCACATCGTTGCAGCGAATTGAGATACCGGAGTCGGTTACGAAGACAAGAGGTACGTTTTCGAGACGGTAACCATTTGCACTGTTTAAATGACTGTATCGTCCGCAAAAAACCTAACCTTAGTATCCTCAAAGGGCGTCGATATACGTACATGTGAAAAATAGCAGTTTCCCGATTATGCTTTTATACGATATAACGGTGATGGATGAAGCTTTTGAAATAGTTCACGCGGCGGAACCGTGCCAGTCAGAAGGGGCAATGAGTGGAAAAGAATATCTTTGCAATAGCCGCACGCGGTCCCAAAAAAATATTCTCCCGATATGAACACAAGGGATTTTGGAGTTTAGAAACTTTGGACTTCGGAAACGTTTAGAATTCTTCGGAAATTTTTTAGATGCCCTTCGGGGTTTAACTGAGGACCTTTAGTGTCGGAATTGCATCCGCTGCAACCGGGTAAGTGTCTCCTACGCTCACATCGCAAAGAGTTCATTTTAAATGTTACGCTCAAGATCACAGAATTAGATACCGATCCATTGGTCGAGGAGTTATTCCTCTTAAACGCTTCAATATATCTTCACGTTTAAGATCGATCTTCGCCAAGCTCAAATAAGTTACAAGCAAATCTAACAGACGTCATTTCCAATTCAATCATTCAGACCGAACTACGGCATCGCCGCTTCTTCTCGATGCACGTATGCTCTTACGTGACAGCAAGTCGGTAGCAAAGGAGAGGCGCGATAGTACGTGTTTACGTGGTGGTTAATAAAACGAATGTTTTACCCATACTTGAACCGTGTTACTCGCTGAATGATTCCAGTACTTACCTTTAATCCTCCAAAACCGTAGCTCAATCCTCGTGCTCGCCTCAATCAAGGGTTTAAGCAAGATTTAATTTCCGCTTTGATGGATACGGAATGGAATGTGGGGGGAAATGGATACAGTTCTCTGAAAAGTCGTTGGAACCATAACGATGGCCTCCACGTTTATTCCAAGCGCATTAGCTAGATCTTTGGAGTTTTTTTATTCGAAGGCCACTCTAGTAACTGTAAATAGCTTACTTGTTGGCCTATCACATCTCACCTGCGACTGTATAGATCGATCAGTTTCGACTGCTGGCACATGAATGTTCTACACGGGTGTGAGTTCAGATTCGTCTTAAAGTTGAACTTCCACTCGCTCTACATATTAGCTTGACGTTTCCGATGCGCATTTTAAACGAATGTCTCTGGTATTCGAGAACATAAAGGCAGATAGAGGATGCCGGGAATTGGATGTGATGAGCAGAGGGTATAATTCCGTTTGAAGGATGTACGCTTTAAAAATATTCTTTGATCGGTCGTTGATAGTAAGCGAATGCAAATTGATTCATAGAAAAAGTTTATTCAAAAAGTAACATAAATTACATGTCGAGCATCATTTTTCCATCTGTGTTTACGGAAAATAGGGTTCTCCTTCCCACTTGCTGTCGTTCGTCCATGGGTGAGGAATGAAGCATCCAAATCTGGTAAACTTCTCTGGGCTCCTGAATCGAAATCCTCTCCCCAACGGTCGTCGGAGGCATCTGAAACGAGAGTGAAAGAGATTATTCAAAATCGGACACTGAAAGAATTTCTTGCTCTACGGTCGGATTGAAACAGCATTTATCCCTTTGCCAAAACTTTGAATCCGGAATGTGTATGATACTACGGTATAGCATTTCGAAATTATCAGCAACGATTCGTTTAGTGAAAGATCCCATAACAAATTGCGATGGCTAAAGAATTCGGAATGATATTAGGAAGAATATATTCTTCTCTTCCTGTGGCACTTGTGGAATTGGGAAATGCATTGGGTTATAATTGAGTGAAGGGGAATTTTCTGCCAAATATCAGAAAAGTATTGTGTGAGGATTAATTACATCAAATGATCCTCCCTACTCTGAGGATGAATCTCACCGAATGAAGGCGGTAAGAAGGCACACAATAACACGAATCATGAGAAATGGAAATTCTTAAAAATGAAGGAAAGAACACAGAGGTGAGTATGAAACTGATCGAGGAGAGTAAAGGTACTGGAATTTACTTTGTTGCAGTGCCTTCCAAGTGGCATAACGTACGCTGGAGGAGCCAAGAAATATTTGGTCCAAACCATTGAAATATTCAAAAAGAACATGCCACTTCTGTGCGCCATGAATGAATGATTGTAGCATAGCAAAGGATGAAGAAGTGAATGAAGCAATCAGCAGAACACTGCCAGGGTGCACAGAAAAGAACTTGGAGGAAACACTCGAGACTTGGTTGGCAGTTGATGACACTTGAAATAAGAGGCTCAGATAGGGACTCACGATGGCGATTGGAGGTCCAAGAATACACAAAATCATCCAGAAAAGAAGATGAAAAGGGCGCCAGGTGAAAAGATGTGATTTTGCTCCCAATCTACTTCATAGCTATGTGAAGTACGAAGAAGTAACAAGAGTGAAAGAGGAGAAATACAACAGTTTATCAAGAAAGAAAGACCAACCTACAGGTAGAAGTGAATCTAAAGATGGCAAAGCTGAACGCTCATCTTGTTGCTCTTCATATCCATTTGTAACAATATGTTCTTCTCTCACAAGTATGAATTCGTCCATTGCATAACTAGGCTCATTCACTTCATGAAATAATAGGTTTCATTGAAGAAATTCCATTCCAATGAAAGAGAAATATGACCAGTTCGAAGTCATACCTTGAAAAGGTAGTCTACTAAAAAACATCCAAAGGTGTAAGCAATTTCTTCCATCATCTGAGAATAGGCATGGCAATCCATTCCGTGAAGACTCTCCTCGTGGATAGGATGGCGAACGTTCTCGATTCAAAAGGCATCCTGGAAGTGAAGTACGATGAATGCATTAAAGAAGGAAACCATTATCCAGAACCAAGGCTCACTTCCACCACGCTAACACTGCCAAGGCTGTTTGGTGATTTATAAATGTAATTTATAAAATATATCAATTCACGTGTTGTACTATTGAAAATAGTGAAAATTAAAATCTCGTATCAGAGAGCGTTATTGCACGTTTATGCTTCAAAAACATATAAACTGATAGTGGCAAAGATTGACATCGTAGTAAATAGGAATAGAGAATCAGACGATGGTAAAACTTGACGTATCTTAGCTTCGGCACGTTCCAAAATGCTGAGAATAGTTTAATTCACCTCTTTTCTAATTAAAACGTTGAAAATAAAAGTGTATAAATTTTTGACTTACCGCTAAACATTTATCTCGCTTCTGATTGGCTGAGAGAAATACCACCGCTGTCAGTGTAGAGGCTGTATTGTTAAATTTTATGACAAGTATTTCTTTATCTGATTGCCGATCGAATATCATCAAAATTTCTCTTTTCTTTTATGTCGACCGCCAGCAATGGCGGTTTTCTTGAAAACGGAGGAAATACGTTGACGAAACTTATGAATTCAGTATTTTTGCACAGTAAGACTCACGTAGTCGGTAAAAAGTCATAATAAATACTAATCTTCATTAAATTTTAATCGGTTACGACTCACCTCAAGTTTATTTTCAATAATCTTTCTCGAATTTTAGATTCCCGCCGGTGACAATCGCGTCTCGAAATACCGCCGCGCGTTATTCACTTTCCATGGCGACCTCTCCGTGTCAACATCCTGCCTCTCACCAGTCATTCATTTTCCCTTTTTTCTAAATCAATGCACTCTATTGAGGATAAAATCATCCTCATTTAAACTATGAAGCTACGCCCGAGCTCTCTGTTCGAAGAAACGGCTTCGGAAACGCACTAAATTTCCCATTGTAGCGATAAGTTACGAGCCCATAAGCACGATGCTGTCGTGAGATATATAAGCCGTCCGTGGATATTATTGTCATTAGTATTTATCTGGTCATTTTCACCGAGGTAAAGATATCTTGAATGGCGATGAATAGGAAGCTAGGTATTCGAAACGCTTCGGTCGGACGCAATCGGTAAATGAAATTCCGGGGCACATCCTTGTCGTCGAGGGAAAAGAAATATTTTTCAACGGGACGTTTCTTACCTTACCTTGCTTTTCGACTGAATCTTGCATCCTCACTAATCGCTGTACTGCTTGTCCTGCACTGGGATGAGGTGAAACAATGCCGTCCTCTTCGAGCTGCAGTCAATCTAATCGATCTCTTATGTGCACCGCTAACCACAGAACGCAATAACATTGACACAATCACTTCATTTAGGTAGAAACTCAGAGATTTGGTAGCCATTCGATGGATAGCAAACGGCGTAACAAAAGCATGGGGAAACTCGATTCACTAATCACAGCAACAACGAACTCTGCTCACTAGGGATAGCCGCCTACTGAGGCGACACCGGAACGATAACTTGGCCCTCTGTCGGATTTCGAATATTTTCCGTACGACGAAAAATGGCGATCTACTTCAACCTTTCCTCATTTCTGCGTAGAGGTTCTATACGCTAAAAACTCTCTTCGGATTCGTTTTTTCGAGAACTAAAGTTGGATCGAGTTGCGCTAAAATACTTCTCAAGGAGATAGTTCGTTCCTTGTAGAAAGAACGAAATTAAATGACAATGAACGAATAAGTAAGAAAGAGATTAAAGACGTCGAATTACGAAAAGCTTATTTCCACTGATTATCGACACAAATCATCGCTATCACTTCGGGAAAGAGAAATTTAGTGCTGATGACAGTGCTGAATCAACTCCATCGCGGAGAGCTGCGAAAGCGTGGTATTCAAATTCGCCCACCACCGGGTAATCGTTCGCTGCAACCACCTTCGGTAGCAGGCGGAAGAAGTTCCCTGCAAATCGGAACGAAAATTTGATATTTCGCCAGGAGGTTGATTTTTTCTTTCGTTCCATCGCACGGGAACATAGTCTACAAATTGGGAGAGAAAGACATGGTCGGGAAGGGCGAGAGATGAAATTTTTCCATAGGAGAATTTTCGGACGAAGACAGAGTGTTAATATTGGAGGCTATCGTTCCCATTCGGAGGCTTGTTCGAGCCATCTGAATTCTGGGTTTTCCGTCGAACTATACCCGTAAATGATCGTCCGGTTCAGGCACCACTCACCGAAAGGTGACTCGCAGACACAGACGAAAAAATCGCACTTTGACCCGTATTCCCTTTCCTTGGCAGTATTGCTGGAGAACGTAAGCTTCACTCCGATCCTACTTTCTTCGTCTCAGGTTTGAGGAAATGACATGGCCGAAAGATTATACTGCCTATGTAGATACCCTGCCGGCCACATTGTGGCAGTGCGTAAACGAACCTTGAATTTACTTCCCTTGACGGTTGTTCTCGCATCTTGTTCGAAGGAGAAACGATGTATTGAATCTGTTAGCTTTCGCTTCTATTTCCCTTATTTTGTGCGCTGTATCTGATAGACCTTTATAGCAGGGTAGGCGCACGATCTGTACTTCGCCTTCCTTGAACGTTCTTTCTCTGAATCTACTCTTCGCTGTTCTAATGTTTCCCATCGCGAGCAGTTTAGTTACACCTATCGATGAATCGTAGCAATTTTTCACGAAACGTATCGCCTTACGTTGGAGCTTTTCTAATTCTCATCAGTTACTTTTATCGGCAGGGTCCCATACACCTCAAGCATATTCAAGGTGTGATCTGACTATCGCAAAGTAACATCGCTCGCGAACTTCTCCTAAGCTCCTACCGACTATCGACTAACGAAACCGAGTTTTTCTAAAGCTTTTCTTTTCCACACGTATTACGGATGTGGATATTCCGTGATAGGTTATTCGTCCGGGTCATTCCAAGATACTTAACAGATTCGACTATTTAAAAATTTGCTCCGCGGAGGCTCCGGGTAAGATCGTTATTCAGAGTTTTCAGGTCGAAGAAGCTGACAACTGAACACTCGTTTTTATTTTAATCAGATTTCCGCACCAGGTCATAATATTATCTAAATCATTACTAAGAACAAATCTATCCTCACTGCTAGCCATTTCTCATGGTCCTGTGAGATTCCGTGTTTCGACAGGCATATCGAATCCTGAAACTCACTTCACGTTGATATTAGCGGAAAGATGATGCGGGAGGGCAACGAGTTATGAGCGACGCTCCTGCTCCGCCTGAATCTTGTATCGTAAATATTAGTTGGCATAAGAAAGATACTTGAAAGTGATTTGAGCGATCGTGATGCATGTGGAAGCAACAGGGAATTGAGGGAGTTTGTTTCGTCGAAATGTATCCATTACGGAAAAATATATCGAGCTCTTGAAATTACGAAATTTTTCTCCGCCCTGAGTTCACCGGATACCCACCGTATCCGATTCCAATTCCAAAGGTTCAAGTCCAAGAGATTACGAAAGTTTTCCGAACTCCGTAAATAATTTTTCTTTATTTTTGTAAGTGCTTAATCAATAGCAGCTTCGTCTCCAGTGGCATTTCCCGACGCATTGAATTTTTCACACATTTCTCTCCCGTTTACGCCATCTAAAATTGTTGACGAACGAAAATAATGTGAACGAAAGTTCAACTTAAAGGACGTTTGTGCTCATGAGAATCGGATTCCCCATTGCGGCATGGTTACTCAAAGCATCGTTCACTAAAGATTCAGATGAGATGAGTTTATCTCTTCGTGCATTTGAGCCGAGCGTATTTGATACGACTGCTCGTAACTCGAACGTTTAGATTGCAACTTTACCATGCATACAGATATTCCTTTCCTCCTATTAACCGAAATCGTCCATCCAAAGAACTACCGTTGCATTTCATGGATAATGAAGCGCCATCATAAATTGCAAAATAGATATTCCGCCGTTATTCATTCCTCAGCGAGTAACCTTAGAAAGTAATCATTCCGAGCACATCGTTCGCAGGAATTCCCTGTACGCTTCATGAGACCTCTCTTTACGATCTGAAAATTGGGGATCGTATTCTTTAAATGATGTGCGGCAAATATTTTCCGCTTTTCTCACGGGAAAAACGAGGCTTGCAATTCCATCCGAAGGAGCCTATGTCAGAGACGGGCGAGGATAATGTTCAAGCCGTTCTCGGTTGCTTATGAAGGCAGATTAACGCTCGGAATCTGGTACTTTTAACGAACTCTTATGTCGAACTATATGCGCGAAATTTCCCCGGCGCCTAGCAGAGTAGGAATACCATTGCGTCACGTACTCACTCATTCCAAACGAATGGATGATTCATGGATTTCACGGGCTGCTGGTTGCGAGAGGAGCGAAAGTGGCGAGCGAAAACAGACGGCCCCGTTGGAAAAGAAATGCGACACGGCTTTCCAAACGGAGACTTCCTTCCACGGAGAGTTCGTATTCCAATCAACGCATCTTATTCACCGTTCCGAAGACGAGAACGATCGTCTGAAGCACATCGTTGCAGCGAATTGAGATACCGGAGTCGGTTACGAAGACAAGAGGTACGTTTTCGAGACGGTAACCATTTGCACTGTTTAAATGACTGTATCGTCCGCAAAAAACCTAACCTTAGTATCCTCAAAGGGCGTCGATATACGTACATGTGAAAAATAGCAGTTTCCCGATTATGCTTTTATACGATATAACGGTGATGGATGAAGCTTTTGAAATAGTTCACGCGGCGGAACCGTGCCAGTCAGAAGGGGCAATGAGTGGAAAAGAATATCTTTGCAATAGCCGCACGCGGTCCCAAAAAAATATTCTCCCGATATGAACACAAGGGATTTTGGAGTTTAGAAACTTTGGACTTCGGAAACGTTTAGAATTCTTCGGAAATTTTTTAGATGCCCTTCGGGGTTTAACTGAGGACCTTTAGTGTCGGAATTGCATCCGCTGCAACCGGGTAAGTGTCTCCTACGCTCACATCGCAAAGAGTTCATTTTAAATGTTACGCTCAAGATCACAGAATTAGATACCGATCCATTGGTCGAGGAGTTATTCCTCTTAAACGCTTCAGTATATCTTCACGTTTAAGATCGATCTTCGCCAAGCTCAAATAAGTTACAAGCAAATCTAACAGACGTCATTTCCAATTCAATCATTCAGACCGAACTACGGCATCGCCGCTTCTTCTCGATGCACGTATGCTCTTACGTGACAGCAAGTCGGTAGCAAAGGAGAGGCGCGATAGTACGTGTTTACGTGGTGGTTAATAAAACGAATGTTTTACCCATACTTGAACCGTGTTACTCGCTGAATGATTCCAGTACTTACCTTTAATCCTCCAAAACCGTAGCTCAATCCTCGTGCTCGCCTCAATCAAAGGAAATCAAAATTCAAAATCGGACACTAAAAGAATTTCTTGCTTCACCGTCAGATTGAAACAGCATCATCCTTTAGCGATGTGTGTATTTTTGGAATTATCTTGGAATGACCCGGACGAATAGCATATCATGGTATAACCACATCCGTAATACAGGTAAAAAAATTTTAAAGAAAAGTCGATGATAGAATGGTAATATTTCAAAGCCCTACAATGAAAGAAAAACTCATTTCCCTGTAGTTCTTTCGCATCCATTTCGTGAAACCGATTGTTCTAATCGGTACCACTTACCTATCAAATACCAAAAATGTGAACGATATTCTTCCCTTTAACTAGCAAGTCTCGACAACGACTAGGTAACCACGAAAGCCTATATTGTCCTCCGAATATTTTCTCTATGATTGGGAATGACATAAATAAAATATTATCTCCTCCATACACTAAAATAGTCGATATATATACTGAGTATATCTTAGATAAATTGTAACACAAAGCGGCTCATTTTTGTGAAAATATTAAACTTGCAAAAAGAAAGAAATTAAATAGCGATGACTTGAAGATGAAAAAAGGACCGGTTGGTGAGATAATGTTGTCCATCGACTATCTTAGACCACCTGTGAACATCAACGCATACAGTTCTGTGCTGACACATCATTTCAATCAACGGACGTCAATTGAGCTTCGTCTTTAACCCTTCCATCTCCAAATTTCCTAGATTCTTCTGCTGCGTCTCAAACCCGACAGGGTCTTATAATTGGGCATATACGTTACTTACAGAAAGCCGTAAATTGAGCGAGTAATCTTCACGGAGGGCAGAGTATTCTGGATCCTTCTAAAGCTTAAGGATAAATTCCTTAAAATTTCTCTTTGATATTCGGGTAATGAAAAGCAAATTTTTTACCAAAATTTTAAGCTAAGGAAAGATTGAGTTTCTTGCAGTTGAACCATCATTTACAAAAGGAGCATAACATTTAATTCATTTCGCTGCACTGAAGATAAGGTTCTCTTTCCAAATTGTGGTTGTCTTCACACACCTTTCCTCAGTTATCCATCCACATCTTGAAAGTCCTGTGCCCTCCTTCGTTGATTGAAATAGTCGCCCGTGCAGCCACTCGAATGCCCTGCAATCAAAGACATTGATTATTAAATCAAATACATTCACCGATTTTACAAATGGGTAAAGTGCGAAGGTATTGGCCAAGTTCAGAGGAGCTGCACCTTCTCCAAAGAATAAGAAGTGGGAAGGGTATATATAAGGGGTGAGAGAAGGATAAGGGTAAACCAAGACAGAAGTAAAGGCTCCCAAAGTAATTTATGATGGACATTTCCGAAGAAACGTAGTGACTGATGCAATTTCTGCTGTGAAATAATCGATCGCCAGGATTGAACAGCATCAATGCCACCAAGTCATGTGGGAGCAAATTCCATGGAGTTATATAAGGGGTAAGCAGGATTGCATTGTGAGTTTTAAACCAAAGCGATTGGTAAAACATGAAGGAGGGTAGGCAAGGATACGCATGAAGCATTAAAACTTCTAGGATATAAAATTAAAAGGATCATCTGGTTGTTGATGAATGGGTAACAAATCTAACAGGAACACAGAATGAAGTAGGAGTTAACATTGCATGCGATATAAGAAGAACCATGTTTATAAAATAAATTAGACAAGGACAAAGAGGTTATGTAGAAGATCAGGTTACTGATATGATCGAGGAAAGTATGTGAGAAGGAAAATAAACCATCTAATTTAAACACATCCTGTGAAACATTTTTGGGCATTGTGAGTAAAGCAGGTCATGGCTCGGAATATGATTCTAAATAAAAATCAAAAGAAGCCCAAGATGGACCTCGGAACTGAGATGATGGAACACAAAAAATGGGCCTGTAACATCGAAGGGCGTTATGGAAACCAGCAATGTGGAGAGGTATCCAGGAAAGAATTTGAATGGAGTTTCAACGGATGTCATAATGCATTCGCCAGGAATTTGCTTATATTCATAACGATATTTTTATAAAATCAGGAGTAACCAACACAAGTTCCCAGTAATTGTCTTTTAACTGTGCTTTTTACCTATAATTTTATATTATTGATTTGTTATTTTTGTCTTTAATCTAATTATGTATAATATTGATTGTTGGGTTTGTCACTGTAAATTGGCATATTTATGCTGTATGTGATGAATAAATTTATAAATAGATGTAACATAATGAACGAGAGTGTATTTGCCCTCAAAAGTAAACTAAATCACACTATACTTTAGAATAAGCAATGGCGTATATTAGTAAATATATATGATAGAAAGCCTTTCACTCTAGGGATCTCGACAAAAAAATACATCGGGTGCTTCACTTTGTGAACAGCTCCTTGGCAAAGTTCCGAATTACGAGGAATAATTCAATCGAGAGAATATGTAAGAAGATAGTCAATCATTTTGCTCGAAGAACATCTTACAATAGACCGAACTATTTCAACAGCCCTCCCTATAACTGTTCGATTTCATTAATTCAGTATGAACGGAGAAGCGCTCGAGTGTCTCACAGAAGGCGTGATCTAACTTTGGCCGAATTAAATCGTTCATAACTATTTCTTTCTTAGCTCTTCCACTGCGGATGCTACCTCTAGCATTCATCTTTTCTTTGTAGTCATTTCCATTTCATTTCAAACATTTCAAACAAGTAACTTTAGTTTTAATGCTTTAAGATAGTACCTGAAAATTAGTCCTTAATTCCCTATGCATTTCTTATGGACATACAGTAAACGCCCCATAGTATCGAACCAATGACCATCTACGATATTTTTATGGAAGCTCTATGAAAAAATTGGCTTATCGATGCATGATTGAAATTTAAATCTCTATACCAATAGGAAGTGCCCTATCAAGTGATTGATCTATATGTAATATTAAGGTAGATATGATTTTCAAAATTTGAAAATATTTCACCTCCTGGCATCTAACGCGATATGAAATATTGCGTATATATATAATTTAATCGCGTTATATATAATAATAAATACGAATACGAAACAAATTTAGTTTTTTTTGCATGTTTTGCTGGAATGCTTTAACAGTTTTTGGAATTACTGAAGATTATTTGAGATACCATATTATAGAATAAATAATCTGTTTTTTTTTTTTTTCAATATGTTTGGGTGATATATCCTCAAGTGTTTGTAATTTTGTAAAGTATTGATTTAAAGTTTATAAATGTATGTATGTATAAGTATCTGGTCTCAAAGTCTAGTATTACAGAAGATTGTATAAGTTAAAATATTAAAATAATAAAATATTACTGCAGATAAAATGCAAATCAAACTGTGAACTCTTTTTATACTCCCAGGAAAAACAGGTCTTTATCAACCTTTTGGAATAAATGTAAGATATAGGCCCTCTTTGGTAGGAAAGCTGCATATAAGTTTTGAAATTTCTTATAATTACCAATTATTGTTAATAATTGATTCATATATCTAAATGGAATAGTATTTGGAAAGTACACAATAATGATGCAACTACGGAAAACAAGGGAAAAAATTAACTGGAAAAGCATATTTCAGTACTGGTAATTTTTGACCCTTTGAGTTGACATAATGATCCCAGAGCTACGGATACCAATTTCTACAGTAATTAGTGTAGCAAGTCATGAGATGAAAACTTTTTCGCTATGTATTAATCTTTTAGTGTTAGAAAGACAATCCATCTTTAATGCTCTTAAGTAACTTTTGTCAGAAGAAATATTTTACTATGGAATGAGTAAACCTATTCTTGAAGGGAAGTGGTCCCTGAATTCTTGATTTAATTAAAGCGAAGGGTTTCTATAGTCAATTTTTCTTACATTTTTATCAATAATTTTTTCTAGAGAATTAATAAAGTATACTATTCTTAAAATTAATTTGCTTTGAAAATTTGGCAAAAATTTATTTCTTCTGAAAATGACATGATGTTCAATCATCAATGATCAAAGCACACTTAAGCAGATCAAGAATATTGGTCAACGGCTGAGGAAGATTTTCTTCATCATCGTTAGCAACAAAGATTAACATTGAAATACTGGTTCCTTACGTCCTATCTATGAGTTACGCATAACATAGATATATTTAGTTTGCTATTAAACCCATACTAAATCATTAATATTTTTTGTGTAACCCTATTCACTGCCTTTCCTATTACATTTTATCTGTCAGGAGTTTTAGGTTCCCTTGCAAAAACTCTTTAGATCAAAATTTTCTAAAAAGTAATAGAAGGCATCTTTATATCGGTCACTGTCATCGCCTAATCAAAGGAAGTCTTTCAAATCTAAGAATCAGTAGAATAACTATTTGGGATAGTACTTTGCATACCTTCCAGGCAGCTGAGAGGCCTGAATTCAAGCCAATGTCTTAGATTATGTGTGAACTATGAAAGTATATTCCGATTGCTTATTCCTAATCAAACAGCCACATTTGCTGTCATAAAAGCATTTATTAATAGGTAGGGATATCTTGATTATGTAATACAGATGTATACACAATAATTGAATTTAATAATAAAGAAATGGAAGACACGAACTAGAAATTACAAACCTAGAGTCATCAATTATGGCCAATGAACAGTTATTCATTTTACCTTTGTAATGTAACAGTTTAATTTATTTTCAAAAGGAATTCAAAGAAGCAGAAAGCATGATCATAATTAGCAATGTGTTCAGGAATTCATACTTTCCACCAAGACAGCATAGAAAAGCAGATTGTTGTAAAAATTCTTAGAAACATAAGTGAAATTAAGATATATAACCATGAAATACTAAATGAATAAAAATATTTCTCATTGAATATCATGTGCATTGAATCATACGTAAAGCATCAACATAGTATGGAGTCAATGGAGGTTGATATGTTTGATTGTATCGAATAAGGGTAATTGATCAAGTTGTTCTAGAGCAGTTCTCTATAAGGAAATGAATCATCATTCTTTTCTTTGTGAATGAAGCATTGGTAGCATGAAAATTTTTCATCTTGAAGCACATAAAATCTTTCTCAATGCTAGTTCGATAATCAAAAGGATAGGAAATGGGAACCCAAAAAATATGTTAAAAAGTTGATCATTCCTATTTGCATGGCTATTCTAAAAGGGTGAGTCTTTTGCAGCTATTCTATACTAAGGGATATCCAATTTTCATAACAATTAACTCAATCATTATTAGTGCTCGTTGGGAGCATTAAAATATATGATAATTTTTAAAATTATGTTTATCTCCACCCTTGGAAGGAAATAGATGATGGTGATCATAACATCGGTTGTAGAAAGACAGGATTGTGTTTGTGATCAACTTAGGTGATTTTTAGGGGTATTTATTTCAAAGTATGTACATATAGAACCTCAGATGGAACCAAAATATGTTGATGGTTATTACTGGCGCAGTACCATTACATGCATAACATATAAGCAAAATATAAAGAAGGGAATTTTGGCACCCATATATTGGGGTTAAAATTACTGATTGAGTCCAATTCATGGAGAGATCTAGTTAATGAATATCAAATAATTACTTTCACCATTGGTTAAATATTTTGACAATTGCTCTAATTAATAACCATGGACAGTTTCTGAGATGAGCTCAATATGAATCAGCACTGAAACCAATCCAAAGTCACTATTTTTGCTATCAACTCCAGTTACATGCAGTCAAAATACGATACAAAGTTCAATTTTCTACTATTCAGCAATGAAATAGTGCTATCCTAAATCCAATTCCACATTATTCATTACTTCAATCAGTTACCAGTGAGTCTAATACCTAACACACACCAAGTGTATGACATGCTTCTTGATGCAATTAATCTAGTAATACATAAGGTTTGACACACAAGCGTAACGAAGTTAAATCTGTTTAAAGATACTCAGTTTCGTTCTGCTAAGCTGTAAGGAATAGGTGTTAGAAGGTAAATTAAAGGTAAATTATCAGAAGGCATCCGTTCCAAACGTTTCGCTCCAAAGCCATACCCATCCTACCCCTTGGGAAAGGGCAAGACGGAAAAGCACTGTAGCGTACTACATCGTTTTCGAATAAGTGATGCGAAATGAGATAAACTTGTCGTAGAAATGGTTAATGTCCAAGGCGTTGTTATGATTGTTTTCATTAATTGACGTTAATTAATGGATGGTTGAAATCAAATCAAGCTTCATTTTTCTCATAAATAGAGCGTAATCTTGACGAGATAGTGATTTTAAATTTACGCGAAAGGAAAAGAAGAGAGACGAATGTTTAAGAAAATGGTAAATGAAAGGTTTCGAAATTTATACTTCAAAATTTAACCATTTAATTGTACGCGGAGTTGCTTTTCGGAGGGAAAAAAAGAGCTTTCCACCAATCAAAACGCAGCATTAGCGACCGGAAATCGGCTACATTAGGGAATAGGATCAGTTGGCGCGGAGATATCGTCGTGAGCAGTTGGGAGCTACCATCGGGCATGGAATCCAGAGTCAACGGACGACGCATGGATTTAGGATCATCTGCAAGAGTTACCACTGCCATCGAGAATAAGACTGGCTTCAAGGATTCGCGGCCCGAGTATCTCCACGGTTTCCCCTTTCCAACGCCAAACTTGTTTATATTTGTGTGTTTCTATATTCGTTTACTCGCTTTGCTCACGTAATTGTGTGTACGTAATTTATTATCGGGTAATATTAGTGGTGCATTATCTGCGAACAATTTATTTTATGATGTGTACGTATTTTATTATGGTAGGTAGGGATTGACTGCGCGTAGTCTCTCAAGTTCTGGTTCTTGTCGTTTGGTGGTTTCGAAGGTCCTCTTCTTTGTGTTTGTTGGGTGTCGTTCGATTTGTTTTGGATGGTTTGGGTATAAAGGCTTATCTATGCGTGTGCTTCACCTTTTTCCTGGTATATAATGATCTTTCTTTTGGAGGAATATAAAGTGTGTTATAGATTTTAAGTGTTACGTCGTATTTTTGTTGCATTGCTTTACGTTTGATTTAATGACCCGAGTTTTTTGCAGGTTTATCTCACACATTATGTCGATGTAAGTTACGAATTTTTCAACGTATGTATCGCGATGTTGTGTAATAATGATGAATTTCTCGCAGGTCATTTTATCAATTGGTAATGATGTTTCTATTCTTTCCGTTTTTCAATAATTCCGATCAATGTTTTCAGGGAAATTTTAAATCATGGTACCAATATTTCAAGTTTTATGTCTGTTATTTCCCCTGCTGCTCATAACAAAAATTTTTTGCAGGTACAATAAGCATTTCGATCGAATTTTTAAATTGTTTTCCTTGTTTCGTAATCATGTTGCAATTTTTTTCAGAGGTGCTTTCCAAATGGTAGGTTCCGTTTTCTCGGTTCTCTGAATTCGTAGTGAGATTTCGAATTCAATTTAACAAAGTACTCTTTTCAGGTAAATTGAGCATCACGACAGGAATTGATTCAGGGGAGACGAGAGGAGCCAAAAAGACTACGATCGCCTTCACGCGGTGGGAAACCCAGGAGCAAAAACTACCTCAGTGCAGACCCGAGGATGAGGACAGTGCTATGAAGACACTGACACAGTGCCATGAAGAGAGCTTGCCATCGAACCGTTGGCGAAAACTATATCACCTACGTTGGAAACCCGAGAAGACTTTCTACAGGCACCTTTGTATGTTATTTATAGTTTGGCCTGTCCCGTTGTATGTAAAATTGACTTCTTTCATCAAATACGATTGCACTGTATTGTAGCAGAGCCTACGCTTGTAATTTACAATTTTGCATGTGTATACTTTCGTCAAATATGTTTGTATTGATCATGTCCTTAATTTGTAGAGTATGTACTTTTACTGGATGAGTTACATTAATTTCAACAACAAGGCCTTGTTTGGTAGGTTAACTTTCAATCTTTGCAACTGATGTGCAGAAGTGGAATGGTTCCCATACTTGTATGTGTGTGCTTGTGTGATGCGAGTGCTTGTGAGTGTGGAGTATACTCCTGTGTGAATGCATGAAGGTTTATTTTCGCGGTTCCGATCCATTAGTGTAGAATTTTTGTAGTTACTAACTAACTGGTGGTGGTATGATTGTGTGCGAGGTGTGGGCTTCCATTCCAAACTGTGCATTTTAAAATAACTTTAGCTTCAAGAACGTTTCGTTAACGTAGTACAACAGATGTTTTTAAATATTTTGATGGTTTTTCCAATTGCTAGATCTATATTTACTCAAATTATACTTCCGATGCTCATTTTCACGGCCAAAAATCTGTATAGTTTGTAATGCTGTTTTGTAAAGATCTTTATTGTTCATTTATCTCTCTGTCTTTCGAGGGTTTTACTCCGGAAACAATAGGCAAAGGAGGTTTATTGTTGCTGTTTTTGTTACTTAAGGAAAATAAATTGTTTGAAAAATGATCTTGTGTTTTTCTGATTGCCTCCCTCATTCCTTTGACGAGTTGCGAAGAAAGATTGTCCGGCCAGTCTTTTAGGTGAAATATAATCATTGTGATAACTTTTCCATTCCTGATCTGATAACCGACTTAAAGAAGTTATCGCAACTTATTGAATACCGAGCATGGATGCATAACACTTGGATAAGAAAATCTTGCGAGTTGTTTCTTAACAGATGCAAAATTAAGACGTGCACGATAAAAAGTGATTACGCAGACATAATCCTGAAGTTTTATGAGCAGTAACTTTAAATACCGATTCTTAATCCTTTTCCAAATTTATAGTTTAAACTAGGATTTAATATTAAAGCGATTGAAAAGTTCATTTACATATTGCGCTAATTTATGTATTCGAAAACGTACTTGGGCCGTCACACAAAAGTAATCGATCAGTTCTCGCGTTCAAAATACGTTCCCTCGGGACAAAGACAAACATTCCTTGTCCTTGAATGGTAAAAGAAACTCTACTTCAAATTTGTACTGATAAACGCTTCAATTTAACAAAAAGAAAAATAAAATGCTTCGTATTATACGAAAACGTTGGAAATTACGCGTATAATACGACCGCACATGCACTTGCTCATCATCCCTAGCTTACTTATCAAAATTTGTTACAACGATGAGTTTATCACCACAAAAAGTACATACCCTGACCGCATTCATGGACGGAAATAATGTGCGGTGCGGGGGAAGTTCACGCATATAATTTGACATTGGAGTTCATTAAAAGTGCCAGATTCCGAGCGTTAATCTGCCTTCATAAGCAACCGAGAACGGCTTGAACATTATCCTCTCCCGTCTCTGACATAGGCTCCTTTGGATGGAATTGCAAGCCTCGTTTTTCCCGTGAGAATAGTGGAAAATATTTGCCGCGCATGATTTAAAGAATACGATCCCCAATTTTCAAATCGTAATGAGAGATGAAACGTACAGAAAATTCCTGCGAAAGATTTAGATGTGCTCGGAATGATTACTTTTTAAGGTTACTCGCTGAGGAATGAATAACGGCGGAATCTCTATTTTGGAATTTATGATGGCGCTTCATTATCCATGAAATGCAACGGTATTTCTTTGAATGGCCGGTTTCGGTTAATAGGAGGAAAGGAATATCTGCATGCATGGTAAAGTTGCAAGCTAAACGTTCGAGTTACGAGCAGTCGTACCAAATACGCTCGGTTCAAATGCACGAAGAGATAAACTCATTCCCGAGCATGAAATAAATTTCGTCATCTGAAGCTATAGTGAACGATGCTTTGAGTAACCATGCCGCAATGGGGAATCCGATTCTCATGAGCGCAAACGTCCTTTAGTTGAACATTTGTTCACATTATTTTCGTTCGTGAAGTAAGTTTCACGATTCGATATGCCTATCGAAACACGGAATCTCACAGGACCATGAGAACTGGCTAGCATTGATGATAGATTTGTTCTTGGTAATGATTTAGGGAATATTATGACCTGGTGCGGTAATCTGATTAAAATAATAACGAGTGTTAATTTTGAATATATTTTGAAATAACTTAAGCTTCAGGAACGTTTCGTTAACGTAGTGCAATAGAGGTTTTTAAATATTTTGATGGTTTTTCCAATTGCTAGATCTATATTTACTCAAATTATACTTCCGATACTCATTTTTACGGCCAAAAATCTGTATAGTTTGTAATGCTGTTTTGTAAAGATCTTTATTGTTCATTTGATCTTTATTGATCATTGAGCCTTCCTTAGATTAGGCGAGGACAGTAACGAATAAAAAGATGCCTTCAATTAATTATGAGGAAACTGTGATCCATATAGTTTTTCCAAGGGAACGAAAAACTCCGGACGGATAAAACAAAATTGGGAAGGCCTAGAATACGGTTACGCAAAAAATATTTATGTATTAGTATGGGTTCAATAGCAAACTAAATGTATCTATGGTATGCGTATCTCATAGATAGGACGTAAGGAACCAGTATTTCATTTGAGAATAGATTCGTATATAATGGGGTTGATCAAGAGACTTGAACTGTACTTGTGTGCAGGGATGAAGCTTTTACTTAAGAGCGTGGACCATATATTTCCCACGCTAATCTTCGTTCCTAACGATGATGAAGAAACTTCGATACATCCCTCGATCCGCTTTAGTGTGCTTTGATAAACATCACAACTCCGTTTTCGTTATGTCTCATCCTATTATTGATTCAGCCATTGCATTTGCGATAAGTATTTTATTTCAGTTTAAATGTCTGTGTTATCAGCTCGTCTATCGCACTAAAGCCAGGAAAAAGGAAACGTTAGCATACTTCCTAATATTTTCTGAATATTTTTTTATTGTCGTTCAAATATAACCGTATTTTCAGCCAAATTTTATCAGCGGCCTTCCATCAAGTATTCTTTTCCTTTATTCTGTACTTCCTTAACTCTCAAAATTCCTTCCAATATTGCCAAAGCCTTTTTATTCCCTACTATCGTAGCGCCCATTCTCCCTTATTGCGCGAGAACGAACACGTACGTCGAATTCCGACTGAATAGCATGATTCATTGTTTTGCAGGGAGGAACGCTGCCCGTCGAAGGATGTAGTGAAAGTTGCGAACGAAAACAAAGGGCCCCGTTTGAAAAGGTTGGCGACAACTTCGAAGCCCAGAGCTGTATCCTCGGAAAGCAGCGGTGTGCCTTAAATCACCATCCCGAAGTGAAAGCGATTATTCCCGTCCATGAATGCCTGACCAACGTCCCGAACACATAGCTGCAGCAAATTTTGATAATTGAGCTGCCGATTGTTGGCTACGAAGATTTGATGTAAGTTAACGAGATCGTAAGCATGCAGTGCCTGACAAGGTTCATATATGGTCCGCTGGGTAAATAATTTCATGTTCCGAACAGTAATTCATTTCGTATAAATACACTTTACGTCGATATTAAAAAGGGATGATGAGCGAGTGCATGCGCGGTCGTATTATACGCGTAATTTCAAACGTTTTCGAATTATATGAAGCATTTCATTTTTCTTAGGGGAAATGGAAGCCGTTATCAGAAATGATCTCGGGCTTTCCCGGCGTAACTGATGTAGAAATGTTTCGCGGGTTTCCAACCGGGTGCAGGCTTCGGCGAGAGCCGACGTTTCGGCCACATCCTTCGTGGCCATCCTCAGGTGAAGTGGAGGTGCACGGAGACGGTGGTGTTATATATCTGAAGGGTTCGTATCCCTTTCACTTCTGCGATTGGTTGCGATCCTGTTTTGTGCTATTTTTCTTAGAATCGGTTTCCACGCATTGTTTAAACCGATACCTTTGTCCCGGTTTAAGTTGTTGTCTTCTAAGTAGATTTCTATTGCTTCCTTTGTTTTTCGTTCCCAGAACGAAGGGGCCTTCCACAGTACTTTTGTTTCCTTAAAGGAAATTTTATGTCCATTTTCTAGTGCGTGCTCAGCGATGGCTGACCTATCTGGCTGTTTTAGCCTGATGCATCGCGAGTGTTCGGATATCCTAGTGTCGATGGCTCGGCCTGTCTCTCCTATGTATGTCGCCCCGCATTCACAGGGGACGCGGTACACCCCGGGGGTCCTCAGCCCAAGCTGGTCTTTTATTCTTGTGAGGTGGGTCCCTAACTTTCTGGGGGGCAAGTGCACGGTTTTAATATTGTGTCTACCCAATATCCTCGCGATGACTCTAGACACCGGGGCGGTGTAGGGCAGATAGGCAGTAGCCGTTGGTTTTTCTTCTGGGGTTTTGTTGGTAGCGCCGCAGGCGGCCCTCTTAAGGGCGCGATTGACGTCCCTTAGTGGGTATCCGTTCTGTAGGAAGGTCGTCCTCAGGTGTTTTAATTCCTCAGGAAGACTTTCCCGATCAGACACGGAATATGCCCTATGTATAAGGGTCTTAATTACGGAATTTAATTGGGCAGGATGGTGGTGACTGCCGCCGTTCAGGTATAGGTCGGTGTGCGTCGGCTTCCGATAAACACTATGACCTAGGGTGCCGTCTGGGTGTCTTCTCAGGAGGACGTCAAGAAAAGGGAGTTGGCCGTTCTCTTCCATTTCACAGGTGAACCGAATGTTGGGATGCCTGCTGTTGAGGTGTTCAAGAAATTGGTGTAGTTTTTCTTCTCCGTGGGGCCATATTGCGAACGTGTCATCCACGTATCGGAAATAGTATAATGGCTTCCACGGTGCGGTGTTCAGCGCCTCTTCCTCGAACCGTTCCATGAAGAAATTGGCTATCGCAGGTGAGAGTGGCGATCCCATTGCCACGCCATCTGTTTGTTTGTAATACTCTCCTTTGTACAAGAAATAAGTAGAATTGAGAGTATGCCGGAAAAGATCAATCAACTTCTTGTCGAAGTGTTCTTCCAACATGATGAGCGTGTCTTTTATGGGCACCCGGGTGAAAAGAGAAACGACATCAAAACTCACCATTAAGTCTTTCGGTCCAATTTTAATACTCTTGATCTTGTTTACAAACTCCGTGGAGTTTTTAAGGTGTCGTTCATTTCTTCCCACAAATGGAGAAAGTTGTTTGGAGAGAAATTTGGCTAGGAGGTATGTGGGGGAGTTAATCGCGCTGACTATTGGTCTTAATGGAACACCTATCTTATGGATCTTCGGTAACCCATATAGTCTCGGCGGTACGGGAGCTTGTGGTAGAAGACTCCTGCATGTATCCGGTGGGAGGCCTGACATTTTGAGGAGTGAAGAGGTTTTCCTGACTATTGAGGCTGTTGGGTCGCGTTGTATACGTAGAAATGCCGGGTCGTCGAGTATGAGACGTATCTTCTCGTGGTAGGCCTCCAATTTGAGGAGGACCGTCGCATTCCCCTTGTCAGCAGGTAGGACCACGATATTTGGATTGTCCTTTAAACGTTGTAGGGCGTCCCTCTCCCCTTTAGAGATGTTGGTCTTGGGTGGTGTTGCTTTTTTCAGAACCAAGGCGATTTGACTCCTTACTTCCTCTGAGATCTCTTGAGGGAGGGATCGGATCGCGGGTTCTACTGCTCCGATGTAATTGCTGTAATTTATCGTTCTCGGTGCCGGTGCGAAGTTTAATCCTTTGGCCAGGACGGATTTGGTGTCTTTATCGATGTCTTCTCCGAGTAGGTTGATGACTATCCGGTCTTGATCCAGAGGTGTTGTTGTGGATTTGGGGGTGGATAGGCGGTCGTACTTATTGGTTTGTTTCTGAGTAGCCTTCCTCCTAAGAAGTTGTTCTTGGGCGAAGGTAGCCTTGTCGATATAATCCCAATCTCTTGAAGAAAGCACTGCTGACAGTCTGAGGTGAAGAGCGAGGAGAGACCGGGCGTTCTGGTCTAACGCGTATCTTGTGTAATGGATGCGCTCCCTCACGATAGCTGTACTCGCACGTTTGGCAATACGGTCAGCGGCCGGAGATTTAACTGGGGGTCTCATCTTGGCGAAAACAGGAATGATATTATGATCTCGGCACCTCTGAAGAAAGGCCAAGGAGCACAGAAGTTTGGCCCTTTTCTTCCGCAACTGCTCGAACAAACGGACGTTGCGCTGTGTTTCCTCCCCGTAGAGGAAAGTGAGAAATGATCTCGGGCTTTCCCGGCGTAACTGATGTAGAAATGTTTCGCGGGTTTCCAACCGGGTGCAGGCTTCGGCGAGAGCCGACGTTTCGGCCACATCCTTCGTGGCCATCCTCAGGTGAAGTGGAGGTGCACGGAGACGGTGGTGTTATATATCTGAAGGGTTCGTATCCCTTTCACTTCTGCGATTGGTTGCGATCCTGTTTTGTGCTATTTTTCTTAGAATCGGTTTCCACGCATTGTTTAAACCGATACCTTTGTCCCGGTTTAAGTTGTTGTCTTCTAAGTAGATTTCTATTGCTTCCTTTGTTTTTCGTTCCCAGAACGAAGGGGCCTTCCACAGTACTTTTGTTTCCTTAAAGGAAATTTTATGTCCATTTTCTAGTGCGTGCTCAGCGATGGCTGACCTATCTGGCTGTTTTAGCCTGATGCATCGCGAGTGTTCGGATATCCTAGTGTCGATGGCTCGGCCTGTCTCTCCTATGTATGTCGCCCCGCATTCACAGGGGACGCGGTACACCCCGGGGGTCCTCAGCCCAAGCTGGTCTTTTATTCTTGTGAGGTGGGTCCCTAACTTTCTGGGGGGCAAGTGCCCGGTTTTAATATTGTGTCTACCCAATATCCTCGCGATGACTCTAGACACCGGGGCGGTGTAGGGCAGATAGGCAGTAGCCGTTGGTTTTTCTTCTGGGGTTTTGTTGGTAGCGCCGCAGGCGGCCCTCTTAAGGGCGCGATTGACGTCCCTTAGTGGGTATCCGTTCTGTAGGAAGGTCGTCCTCAGGTGTTTTAATTCCTCAGGAAGACTTTCCCGATCAGACACGGAATATGCCCTATGTATAAGGGTCTTAATTACGGAATTTAATTGGGCAGGATGGTGGTGACTGCCGCCGTTCAGGTATAGGTCGGTGTGCGTCGGCTTCCGATAAACACTATGACCTAGGGTGCCGTCTGGGTGTCTTCTCAGGAGGACGTCAAGAAAAGGGAGTTGGCCGTTCTCTTCCATTTCACAGGTGAACCGAATGTTGGGATGCCTGCTGTTGAGGTGTTCAAGAAATTGGTGTAGTTTTTCTTCTCCGTGGGGCCATATTGCGAACGTGTCATCCACGTATCGGAAATAGTATAATGGCTTCCACGGTGCGGTGTTCAGCGCCTCTTCCTCGAACCGTTCCATGAAGAAATTGGCTATCGCAGGTGAGAGTGGCGATCCCATTGCCACGCCATCTGTTTGTTTGTAATACTCTCCTTTGTACAAGAAATAAGTAGAATTGAGAGTATGCCGGAAAAGATCAATCAACTTCTTGTCGAAGTGTTCTTCCAACATGATGAGCGTGTCTTTTATGGGCACCCGGGTGAAAAGAGAAACGACATCAAAACTCACCATTAAGTCTTTCGGTCCAATTTTAATACTCTTGATCTTGTTTACAAACTCCGTGGAGTTTTTAAGGTGTCGTTCATTTCTTCCCACAAATGGAGAAAGTTGTTTGGAGAGAAATTTGGCTAGGAGGTATGTGGGGGAGTTAATCGCGCTGACTATTGGTCTTAATGGAACACCTATCTTATGGATCTTCGGTAACCCATATAGTCTCGGCGGTACGGGAGCTTGTGGTAGAAGACTCCTGCATGTATCCGGTGGGAGGCCTGACATTTTGAGGAGTGAAGAGGTTTTCCTGACTATTGAGGCTGTTGGGTCGCGTTGTATACGTAGAAATGCCGGGTCGTCGAGTATGAGACGTATCTTCTCGTGGTAGGCCTCCAATTTGAGGAGGACCGTCGCATTCCCCTTGTCAGCAGGTAGGACCACGATATTTGGATTGTCCTTTAAACGTTGTAGGGCGTCCCTCTCCCCTTTAGAGATGTTGGTCTTGGGTGGTGTTGCTTTTTTCAGAACCAAGGCGATTTGACTCCTTACTTCCTCTGAGATCTCTTGAGGGAGGGATCGGATCGCGGGTTCTACTGCTCCGATGTAATTGCTGTAATTTATCGTTCTCGGTGCCGGTGCGAAGTTTAATCCTTTGGCCAGGACGGATTTGGTGTCTTTATCGATGTCTTCTCCGAGTAGGTTGATGACTATCCGGTCTTGATCCAGAGGTGTTGTTGTGGATTTGGGGGTGGATAGGCGGTCGTACTTATTGGTTTGTTTCTGAGTAGCCTTCCTCCTAAGAAGTTGTTCTTGGGCGAAGGTAGCCTTGTCGATATAATCCCAATCTCTTGAAGAAAGCACTGCTGACAGTCTGAGGTGAAGAGCGAGGAGAGACCGGGCGTTCTGGTCTAACGCGTATCTTGTGTAATGGATGCGCTCCCTCACGATAGCTGTACTCGCACGTTTGGCAATACGGTCAGCGGCCGGAGATTTAACTGGGGGTCTCATCTTGGCGAAAACAGGAATGATATTATGATCTCGGCACCTCTGAAGAAAGGCCAAGGAGCACAGAAGTTTGGCCCTTTTCTTCCGCAACTGCTCGAACAAACGGACGTTGCGCTGTGTTTCCTCCCCGTAGAGGAAAGTGAGAAATGATCTCGGGCTTTCCCGGCGTAACTGATGTAGAAATGTTTCGCGGGTTTCCAACCGGGTGCAGGCTTCGGCGAGAGCCGACGTTTCGGCCACATCCTTCGTGGCCATCCTCAGGTGAAGTGGAGGTGCACGGAGACGGTGGTGTTATATATCTGAAGGGTTCGTATCCCTTTCACTTCTGCGATTGGTTGCGATCCTGTTTTGTGCTATTTTTCTTAGAATCGGTTTCCACGCATTGTTTAAACCGATACCTTTGTCCCGGTTTAAGTTGTTGTCTTCTAAGTAGATTTCTATTGCTTCCTTTGTTTTTCGTTCCCAGAACGAAGGGGCCTTCCACAGTACTTTTGTTTCCTTAAAGGAAATTTTATGTCCATTTTCTAGTGCGTGCTCAGCGATGGCTGACCTATCTGGCTGTTTTAGCCTGATGCATCGCGAGTGTTCGGATATCCTAGTGTCGATGGCTCGGCCTGTCTCTCCTATGTATGTCGCCCCGCATTCACAGGGGACGCGGTACACCCCGGGGGTCCTCAGCCCAAGCTGGTCTTTTATTCTTGTGAGGTGGGTCCCTAACTTTCTGGGGGGCAAGTGCACGGTTTTAATATTGTGTCTACCCAATATCCTCGCGATGACTCTAGACACCGGGGCGGTGTAGGGCAGATAGGCAGTAGCCGTTGGTTTTTCTTCTGGGGTTTACAATAAATTACAGCAATTACATCGGAGCAGTAGAACCCGCGATCCGATCCCTCCCTCAAGAGATCTCAGAGGAAGTAAGGAGTCAAATCGCCTTGGTTCTGAAAAAAGCAACACCACCCAAGACCAACATCTCTAAAGGGGAGAGGGACGCCCTACAACGTTTAAAGGACAATCCAAATATCGTGGTCCTACCTGCTGACAAGGGGAATGCGACGGTCCTCCTCAAATTGGAGGCCTACCACGAGAAGATACGTCTCATACTCGACGACCCGGCATTTCTACGTATACAACGCGACCCAACAGCCTCAATAGTCAGGAAAACCTCTTCACTCCTCAAAATGTCAGGCCTCCCACCGGATACATGCAGGAGTCTTCTACCACAAGCTCCCGTACCGCCGAGACTATATGGGTTACCGAAGATCCATAAGATAGGTGTTCCATTAAGACCAATAGTCAGCGCGATTAACTCCCCCACATACCTCCTAGCCAAATTTCTCTCCAAACAACTTTCTCCATTTGTGGGAAGAAATGAACGACACCTTAAAAACTCCACGGAGTTTGTAAACAAGATCAAGAGTATTAAAATTGGACCGAAAGACTTAATGGTGAGTTTTGATGTCGTTTCTCTTTTCACCCGGGTGCCCATAAAAGACACGCTCATCATGTTGGAAGAACACTTCGACAAGAAGTTGATTGATCTTTTCCGGCATACTCTCAATTCTACTTATTTCTTGTACAAAGGAGAGTATTACAAACAAACAGATGGCGTGGCAATGGGATCGCCACTCTCACCTGCGATAGCCAATTTCTTCATGGAACGGTTCGAGGAAGAGGCGCTGAACACCGCACCGTGGAAGCCATTATACTATTTCCGATACGTGGATGACACGTTCGCAATATGGCCCCACGGAGAAGAAAAACTACACCAATTTCTTGAACACCTCAACAGCAGGCATCCCAACATTCGGTTCACCTGTGAAATGGAAGAGAACGGCCAACTCCCTTTTCTTGACGTCCTCCTGAGAAGACACCCAGACGGCACCCTAGGTCATAGTGTTTATCGGAAGCCGACGCACACCGACCTATACCTGAACGGCGGCAGTCACCACCATCCTGCCCAATTAAATTCCGTAATTAAGACCCTTATACATAGGGCATATTCCGTGTCTGATCGGGAAAGTCTTCCTGAGGAATTAAAACACCTGAGGACGACCTTCCTACAGAACGGATACCCACTAAGGGACGTCAATCGCGCCCTTAAGAGGGCCGCCTGCGGCGCTACCAACAAAACCCCAGAAGAAAAACCAACGGCTACTGCCTATCTGCCCTACACCGCCCCGGTGTCTAGAGTCATCGCGAGGATATTGGGTAGACACAATATTAAAACCGTGCACTTGCCCCCCAGAAAGTTAGGGACCCACCTCACAAGAATAAAAGACCAGCTTGGGCTGAGGACCCCCGGGGTGTACCGCGTCCCCTGTGAATGCGGGGCGACATACATAGGAGAGACAGGCCGAGCCATCGACACTAGGATATCCGAACACTCGCGATGCATCAGGCTAAAACAGCCAGATAGGTCAGCCATCGCTGAGCACGCACTAGAAAATGGACATAAAATTTCCTTTAAGGAAACAAAAGTACTGTGGAAGGCCCCTTCGTTCTGGGAACGAAAAACAAAGGAAGCAATAGAAATCTACTTAGAAGACAACAACTTAAACCGGGACAAAGGTATCGGTTTAAACAATGCGTGGAAACCGATTCTAAGAAAAATAGCACAAAACAGGATCGCAACCAATCGCAGAAGTGAAAGGGATACGAACCCTTCAGATATATAACACCACCGTCTCCGTGCACCTCCACTTCACCTGAGGATGGCCACGAAGGATGTGGCCGAAACGTCGGCTCTCGCCGAAGCCTGCACCCGGTTGGAAACCCGCGAAACATTTCGAAGCCGTTATCAGTACAAATTTGAAGCAGAGTATCTTTTTCCATACAAGGACAAGGATTTATTGCGTATGTCCCGAAGGAACGAAATTTGAAAGCGAGAACTGATGGATTACTTTTGTGTGACGGCCCAAGTACGTTTTCGAATACATAAATTAGCGCAATATGTAAATGAACTTTTCAATCGCTTTAATATTAAATCCTAGTTTAAACTATAAATTTGGAAAAGGATTAAGAATCGGTATTTAAAGTTACTGCTCATAAAACTTCAGGATTATGTCTGCGTAATCACTTTTTATCGTGCACGTCTTAATTTTGCATCTGTTAAGAAACAACTCGCAAGATTTTCTTATCCAAGTGTTATGCATCCATGCTCGGTATTCAATAAGTTGCGATAACTTCTTTAAGTCGGTTATCAGATCAGGAATGGAAAAGTTATCACAATGATTATATTTCACCTAAAAGACTGGCCGGACAATCTTTCTTCGCAACTCGTCAAAGGAATGAGGGAGGCAATCAGAAAAACACAAGATCATTTTTCAAACAATTTATTTTCCTTAAGTAACAAAAACAGCAACAATAAACCTCCTTTGCCTATTGTTTCCGGAGTAAAACCCTCGAAAGACAGAGAGATAAATGAACAATAAAGATCTTTACAAAACAGCATTACAAACTATACAGATTTTTGGCCGTGAAAATGAGCATCGGAAGTATAATTTGAGTAAATATAGATCTAGCAATTGGAAAAACCATCAAAATATTTAAAAACATCTGTTGTACTACGTTAACGAAACGTTCTTGAAGCTAAAGTTATTTTAAAATGCACAGTTTGGAATGGAAGCCCACACCTCGCACACAATCATACCACCACCAGTTAGTTAGTAACTACAAAAATTCTACACTAATGGATCGGAACCGCGAAAATAAACCTTCATGCATTCACACAGGAGTATACTCCACACTCACAAGCACTCGCATCACACAAGCACACACATACAAGTATGGGAACCATTCCACTTCTGCACATCAGTTGCAAAGATTGAAAGTTAACCTACCAAACAAGGCCTTGTTGTTGAAATTAATGTAACTCATCCAGTAAAAGTACATACTCTACAAATTAAGGACATGATCAATACAAACATATTTGACGAAAGTATACACATGCAAAATTGTAAATTACAAGCGTAGGCTCTGCTACAATACAGTGCAATCGTATTTGATGAAAGAAGTCAATTTTACATACAACGGGACAGGCCAAACTATAAATAACATACAAAGGTGCCTGTAGAAAGTCTTCTCGGGTTTCCAACGTAGGTGATATAGTTTTCGCCAACGGTTCGATGGCAAGCTCTCTTCATGGCACTGTGTCAGTGTCTTCATAGCACTGTCCTCATCCTCGGGTCTGCACTGAGGTAGTTTTTGCTCCTGGGTTTCCCACCGCGTGAAGGCGATCGTAGTCTTTTTGGCTCCTCTCGTCTCCCCTGAATCAATTCCTGTCGTGATGCTCAATTTACCTGAAAAGAGTACTTTGTTAAATTGAATTCGAAATCTCACTACGAATTCAGAGAACCGAGAAAACGGAACCTACCATTTGGAAAGCACCTCTGAAAAAAATTGCAACATGATTACGAAACAAGGAAAACAATTTAAAAATTCGATCGAAATGCTTATTGTACCTGCAAAAAATTTTTGTTATGAGCAGCAGGGGAAATAACAGACATAAAACTTGAAATATTGGTACCATGATTTAAAATTTCCCTGAAAACATTGATCGGAATTATTGAAAAACGGAAAGAATAGAAACATCATTACCAATTGATAAAATGACCTGCGAGAAATTCATCATTATTACACAACATCGCGATACATACGTTGAAAAATTCGTAACTTACATCGACATAATGTGTGAGATAAACCTGCAAAAAACTCGGGTCATTAAATCAAACGTAAAGCAATGCAACAAAAATACGACGTAACACTTAAAATCTATAACACACTTTATATTCCTCCAAAAGAAAGATCATTATATACCAGGAAAAAGGTGAAGCACACGCATACATAAGCCCTTATACCCAAACCATCCAAAACAAATCGAACGACACCCAACAAACACAAAGAAGAGGACCTTCGAAACCACCAAACGACAAGAACCAGAACTTGAGAGACTACGCGCAGTCAATCCCTACCTACCATAATAAAATACGTACACATCATAAAATAAATTGTTCGCAGATAATGCACCACTAATATTACCCGATAATAAATTACGTACACACAATTACGTGAGCAAAGCGAGTAAACGAATATAGAAACACACAAATATAAACAAGTTTGGCGTTGGAAAGGGGAAACCGTGGAGATACTCGGGCCGCGAATCCTTGAAGCCAGTCTTATTCTCGATGGCAGTGGTAACTCTTGCAGATGATCCTAAATCCATGCGTCGTCCGTTGACTCTGGATTCCATGCCCGATGGTAGCTCCCAACTGCTTACGACGATATCTCCGCGCCAACTGATCTTATTCCCTAATGTAGCCGATTTCCGGTCGCTAATGCTGCGTTTTGATTGGTGGAAAGCTCCTTTTTTCCCTCCGAAAAGCAACTCCGCGTACAATTATATGGTTAAATTTTGAAATATAACATTCGAAAACCTTTCATTTACCATTTTCTTAAACATTCGTCTCTCTTCTATTCCTTTCACGTAAATTTAAAATCACTATCTCGTCAAGATTACGCTCTATTTATGAGAAAAATGAAGCTTGATTTGATTTCAATGATCCATTAGTTATCGTCAATTAATGAAAACAATCATAACAACGCCTTGGACATTAACCATTTCTACGACAAGTTTATCTCATTTCGCATCACTTATTCGAAAACGATGTAGTACGCTACAGTGCTTTTCCGTCTTGCCCTTTCCCAAGGGGTAGGATGGGTATGGCTTTGGAGCGAAACGTTTGGAACGGATGCCTTCTGATAATTTCCCTTTAATTTACCTTCTAACACCTATTCCTTACAGCTTAGCAGAACGAAACTGAGTATCTTTAAACAGATTTAACTTCGTTACGCTTGTGTGTCAAACCTTATGTATTACTAGATTAATTGCATCAAGAAGCATGTCATACACTTGGTGTGTGTTAGGTATTAGACTCACTGGTAACTGATTGAAGTAATGAATTATGTGGAATTGGATTTAGGATAGCACTATTTCATTGCTGAACAGTAGAAAATTGAACTTTGTATTGGATTTTGACTGCATATAATTGGAGTCCAAAGCAAACAGAGAGACAGTGACAGTGAGGAGATTCAAGCCTTCTTCAGCCTACCCCACAATTTGTGCATTTTCTGAATTGGAATGACAGGTCATAAAATTCATATCGTAGTGAACTAATTGATTTTTTAACCCTTACATAGATCCCATTCATGTAATTCGTTACACAATACATGGTTGCCAAAATTCCCCTCCTTTGAATAAGCATTTTATTTATACATGGCAAAGTATGGCTGTAGTTTTTGCCATCATCATATTTCTCAAGGTTCTATTAATACTTACCTCGAAGAAAATATCTCTTAAAAATCATCTAAGTTGACCGCTCCTCATCATAACTTTGCTGAACACTGTAATTGCACAATATTATTCATAAAAGTTCAAGGCATCCACCATCTCAAGGGATTTTTCTTTCTGCCTATTGATACTCATTCCTCTCTTCCTTCAACCTATAAAATCGTCATCATCATGTATCAAAACTATTGCCTTCCAATGGTGGAGATGAACAATATATTTATAATTTTACTATATATTTTAATGCACTGAACCAGCATTAAAAATGATTGAGTAAATTGATATGTAAATAGGTATTCCTTGGAATAGCAGAGTTGCAAAAGACTCACCCGTTGAGAATAATCGTGAATTAAGGAGTGATTGACTTTTTAAGACATTATTTATAAGTTCCTATTTCCTATCCTTTGATTGTCAAACTAGCAGTTAGAAAGGTTTTATAGATTTGAAGATTAAAAATTTTCATATTACTAACACTTCATTCGCAAAGAAAAGAATGATTATTCATTTCCCTACAGATAACTACTCTTGATAAACTATCAATTTACCCTTTATCAATACATGTCAACCTCTATTGACTCCTAACTATATTGATACTTTATCAACGATTCAACTCACATGAGGCTTAATGAGAAATATTTTTATTCACTTGCTATTTTATAGTTATATTTCTGAATTTCACTTATGTTTCTAAGAATTTTTACAACAATCTGCTTTTCTATGCTGTCTTGGTGTGAAGTATGAAATCCTGAACACATTGCTTATGATGGTCATGCTTTCTGCTTCATTGAATTCCTTATGAAAATGAATTAAACTGTTAGATTACAAAGGTAAAATGAATAACCGTTCATCGGCCATAATTGATGACTCTAGGCTTGTAGTTTCTAGTTTGTGGCTTCCATTTCTTTATTATCAAGTTCAATTATTGTTTATACATCAGTATTACATAATCAAGATATCCCTACCTATTAATAAATGCATTGACAGCGAATGTGGCTGTTGGATTAGGAATAAGCAATTCGAATATACTTTCATAGTTCGCACATAATCTAAGGTAATCTTTGAATCCAACATTAAATGTAAATGAATCCATGAAAGAAGTTGAAGGTTATTGACATAACTGGGGCTTATATCCATGCTTCTCAGTTTGCCTGCACTATGCAAAGCACTATCCCAAATAGTTAGTCCACTGATTCTTAGATCTGAAAGACTTCCTTAGATAAGGCGATGACCGTAACAAATATAAAGATGCCTTCTATGAATTATTAGAATATTTTCTACAGCCCTCGATCAATATTCTTGATCTGCTTAAGTGTGTTTTGATCATTGATGATTGAACATCGAGTCATTTTTAGAAGAAAAAAAATTTTGCCAAATTTTCAAAGCAAATTAATTTTAAGAATAGTATACTTTATGAATTCTCTAGAAAAAATTATTGATAAAAATGTAAGAAAATTTTACTATAGAAACCCTTCGCTATAATTAAATCAAGAATTCAGGGACCACTTCCCTTAAAGAATAGGTTTACTCATTCCATAGTAAAGTATTTCTTCTGACAAAAGTTACTTAAGAGCATTAAAGATGGATTGTCTATCTAACACTAAAAGATTAATACATAGTGAAAAAGTTTTCATCTCATGACTTGCTACACTAATTACAGTAGAAATTGGCATCCGTAGCTCTGGGATCATTATGTCAACTCAAAGGGTCAAAAATTACCAGTACTGAAATATGCTTTTCCAGTTAATTTTTTCCCTTGTTTTCCGTAGTTGCATCATTATTGTGTACTTTCCAAATACTATTCCATTTAGATATATGAATCAATTATTAACAATAATTGGTAATTATAAGGATTTTCAAAGCTTCTATGCAGCTTTCCTACCAAAGATGGCCTATGTCTTACATTTATTCTAAAAGGTTGATAAAGACCTTTTTTTCCTGGGAATTTAAAAATCCTTTCACAGTTTGATTGGCATTTTTACTGCAGTAATATTTTATTAGTTTAATATTTTAACTTATACAATGTTCTGTAATACAAGACTTTGCGACTAAAAACTTCCCATTTATAAAAATTTAGATCAATACTTTACAAAAATTACATGAATTAAAACACTTGAGGATATTTCACCCAAACTTATTGAAGAAAGAACAGATTATTAATTTTATAATATGATATCTCAAATTATCTTCAGTAATTCCAAAAACTGTTAAAGCATTCCAGCAAAACTAGCAAAAAACTAAATTTGTTCCATATTAAAAAAGTTATCATTGGATGTATACATTTCACAAAGCATCACATGAAAGAAATATTAAAGCTCATGAAGGGGGATACAAAAATGGAAAAACAAACAGTAATTTTGTGAATTGCTCCTTATTTGCAGTCATTAATTATGGAGAAATATAACAAGTTATATTTATTCAAGATTTTGTTGAACAGAAATTCATGGATTAAAGATATGGTACCCATGAACAATCAAAGCACAGACAAGCAATTTAATAAATAATTCAAACATGTATGAGCTATGTGAGATTATATTTGAGTAAACTGTATTTATATATATACTAGTAAGATCTGATTAGAAAAAAATGAATTTAATATTTTAGATTTATGATCAGAAAAACAAGCCCGATTACCATTTTCAGCATATCCATGTTCACGGTTGTCCTTTGGGCAGTACACTAACTGCAATATTAATGGTCGTCTAGTGACAATACCAGTACCTCTGGGTAAAAAGGGCTGGCCCACCAAGCTTTCAATAAGGGAGGTCTTTCCAGAGCAAACCATTGCATATTTGTTATATCCTGCACATTAATTCTAAACATTTGATGAAAATTCTTGATTATAATCAACATTGTTTACTAGGTATAAGATTCAGTAAATGAATTCCTAGTTAATGCTTCGGAAATCGGAAACAATAAATTCCTGCTCAATAAGCAAATAGAACAACTGGAATGAATGAGATTAGAATGTTACCAATGAGATATAAATACATGTAATAATAGGAATAGGATGTTCTGAGGTCTTAAGATGCTGTATATAATAGACTGTGTTGATTCGGATTTCATGAAAAATATCGTCACATAAATGAAACCTATTATTTGTCTTAAAATCTTTACAGATTTTTCAAGGGTGCAAACGCTACAAATATATAATAATTAAGATGCTTATTCATATTAGGGTCATGGTCAACGTGTATAGAATTCTAACATCCAAATTCAGCTCGTGCTAATATTACATTCATATTTTCAACTACAATTCCACAATTAAATAAAGAACTTTTATTTGAAATTCGCACAGTTTATTTCCATATCAATCATATCATTGTCACTCATTAATGAAGAGACACTCAAAATAAAAATTCTCTATAATATAACCAAAATATTTTGTGATTTAGCGCAAGGATTGAGGGTAATTTCCTCCCTAATAGATTATTCCATTGTAAATTATGATATCAGGGTTAGCTGATAAAAAAAATTACTTGATTTTTTTATACAAAAGCATTCTAAATGCTGCCATTAATCATTTAAGAGAGTAATATAACTATTACATTTTATAGTCAACAATTAACGGAAACAATTGTGCCGTAATTTACCTGTGTTCCAATAAACAAAATTTGCAGCAACTGTATACCATCAGCTCCAATCCAATATATTGAACACATCTTGCAGTTTATTGATGACAGGAATTAAGGCTCCCATGAAGGGCTGAAATTAAAGCAACACCGACATAAACACTTAGTGCATCGATTTTTTGAGTCCAAACTTATTCGAAATCCTACAGTTCTTTCAACTCCATCCACCAAAACAATTGAAATGCATAGAGCGCTGTAATACGATCTGAAGATAATGAGTACCTCTCCCTTAGTTCCTCTCGTGTACCTTAGTAAACACCAGGGGGGATATCAATCTTTATTTATCTCAAAATAAGTGAAACTGAACTGATATGCTACCTAATTGCGGTTTGGGAGATATAGAAAGTCAGTTACGAATTTCATTTCCTCATCACGTGCAATCTATTTTGGTTTAATCTGAAATGAAAAGCCAATAATATTTTAATAATTTCTTAGAAATCCAAATTTTACGTATTTATTACATATTTTTTCAAGCAGTAATAGTAGTATCATTTTATTTTCTAACAGGGTTCCATTATTTTAAATTTATTGATGCAGAGGTGGTCGTATCATAATCGAAAGGAATATTTTTCGGAATTTGCTCCGTAAGAATGAATGGGGTCAATTTTTGAAAATTTAAAAAAAATCTTCCCGTGCACTTAGAATAACAAAATTTCATACAGCTAAAGCAACTTTATGATTCTAACAAAAAATGTTATTTTTTTATCTACAAAAGCTATGCGTTACATGCCAGGAGGTGAAATATATTCAAATTTTGAAAAATCATATCTACCTTAATATTACATATAGATCAATCACTTGAAACGGCACTTCCTGTTGGTGTGAATTCTAAACGTTTCCGAAGTCCAAAGTTTCTAAACTCCAAAATCCCTTGTGTTCATATCGGGAGAATATTTTTTTGGGACCGCGTGCGGCTATTGCAAAGATATTCTTTTCCACTCATTGCCCCTTCTGACTGGCACGGTTCCGCCGCGTGAACTATTTCAAAAGCTTCATCCATCACCGTTATATCGTATAAAAGCATAATCGGGAAACTGCTATTTTTCACATGTACGTATATCGACGCCCTTTGAGGATACTAAGGTTAGGTTTTTTGCGGACGATACAGTCATTTAAACAGTGCAAATGGTTACCGTCTCGAAAACGTACCTCTTGTCTTCGTAACCGACTCCGGTATCTCAATTCGCTGCAACGATGTGCTTCAGACGATCGTTCTCGTCTTCGGAACGGTGAATAAGATGCGTTGATTGGAATACGAACTCTCCGTGGAAGGAAGTCTCCGTTTGGAAAGCCGTGTCGCATTTCTTTTCCAACGGGGCCGTCTGTTTTCGCTCGCCACTTTCGCTCCTCTCGCAACCAGCAGCCCGTGAAATCCATGAATCATCCATTCGTTTGGAATGAGTGAGTACGTGACGCAATGGTATTCCTACTCTGCTAGGCGCCGGGGAAATTTCGCGCATATAGTTCGACATAGGAGTTCGTTAAAAGTACCAGATTCCGAGCGTTAATCTGCCTTCATAAGCAACCGAGAACGGCTTGAACATTATCCTCGCCCGTCTCTGACATAGGCTCCTTCGGATGGAATTGCAAGCCTCGTTTTTCCCGTGAGAAAAGCGGAAAATATTTGCCGCACATCATTTAAAGAATACGATCCCCAATTTTCAGATCGTAAAGAGAGGTCTCATGAAGCGTACAGGGAATTCCTGCGAACGATGTGCTCGGAATGATTACTTTCTAAGGTTACTCGCTGAGGAATGAATAACGGCGGAATATCTATTTTGTAATTTATGATGGCGCTTCATTATCCATGAAATGCAACGGTAGTTCTTTGGATGGACGATTTCGGTTAATAGGAGGAAAGGAATATCTGCATGCATGGTAAAGTTGCAATCTAAACGTTCGAGTTACGAGCAGTCGTATCAAATACGCTCGGCTCAAATGCACGAAGAGATAAACTCATCTCATCTGAATCTTTAGTGAACGATGCTTTGAGTAACCATGCCGCAATGGGGAATCCGATTCTCATGAGCGCAAACGTCCTTTAAGTTGAACTTTCGTTCACATTATTTTCGTTCGTCAACAATTTTAGATGGCGTAAACGGGAGAGAAATGTGTGAAAAATTCAATGCGTCGGGAAATGCCACTGGAGACGAAGCTGCTATTGATTAAGCACTTACAAAAATAAAGAAAAATTATTTACGGAGTTCGGAAAACTTTCGTAATCTCTTGGACTTGAACCTTTGGAATTGGAATCGGATACGGTGGGTATCCGGTGAACTCAGGGCGGAGAAAAATTTCGTAATTTCAAGAGCTCGATATATTTTTCCGTAATGGATACATTTCGACGAAACAAACTCCGTCAATTCCCTGTTGCTTCCACATGCATCACGATCGCTCAAATCACTTTCAAGTATCTTTCTTATGCCAACTAATATTTACGATACAAGATTCAGGCGGAGCAGGAGCGTCGCTCATAACTCGTTGCCCTCCCGCATCATCTTTCCGCTAATATCAACGTGAAGTGAGTTTCAGGATTCGATATGCCTGTCGAAACACGGAATCTCACAGGACCATGAGAAATGGCTAGCAGTGAGGATAGATTTGTTCTTAGTAATGATTTAGATACTATTAAGACCTGGTGCGGAAATCTGATTAAAATAAAAACGAGTGTTCAGTTGTCAGCTTCTTCGACCTGAAAACTCTGAATAACGATCTTACCCGGAGCCTCCGCGGAGCAAATTTTTAAATAGTCGAATCTGTTAAGTATCTTGGAATGACCCGGACGAATAACCTATCACGGAATATCCACATCCGTAATACGTGTGGAAAAGAAAAGCTTTAGAAAAACTCGGTTTCGTTAGAGGATAGTCGGTAGGAGCTTAGGAGAAGTTCGCGAGCGATGTTACTTTGCGATAGTCAGATCACACCTTGAATATGCTTGAGGTGTATGGGACCCTGCCGATAAAAGTAACTGATGAGAATTAGAAAAGCTCCAACGTAAGGCGATACGTTTCGTGAAAAATTGCTACGATTCATCGATAGGTGTAACTAAACTGCTCGCGATGGGAAACATTAGAACAGCGAAGAGTAGATTCAGAGAAAGAACGTTCAAGGAAGGCGAAGTACAGATCGTGCGCCTACCCTGCTATAAAGGTCTATCAGATACAGCGCACAAAATAAGGGAAATAGAAGCGAAAGCTAACAGATTCAATACATCGTTTCTCCTTCGAACAAGATGCGAGGACAACCGTCAAGGGAAGTAAATTCAAGGTTCGTTTACGCACTGCCAAATTGTGGCCGGCAGGGTATCTAAACAGACAGTATAATCTTTCGGCCATGTCATTTCCTCAAACCTGAGACGAAGAAAGTAGGATCGGAGTGAAGCTTACGTTCTCCAGCAATACTGCCAAGGAAAGGGAATACGGGTCAATGTGCGATTTTTTCGTCTGTGTCTGCGAGTCACCTTTCGGTGAGTGGTGCCTGAACCGGACGATCATTTACGGGTATAGTTCGACGGAAAACCCAGAATTCAGATGGCTCGAACAAGCCTCCGAATGGGAACGATAGCCTCCAATATTAACACTCTGTCTTCGTCCGAAAATTCTCCTATGGAAAAATTTCATCTCTCGCCCTTCCCGACCATGTCTTTCTCTCCCAATTTGTAGACTATGTTCCCGTGCGATGGAACGAAAGAAAAAATCAACCTCCTGGCGAAATATCAAATTTTCGTTCCGATTTGCAGGGAACTTCTTCCGCCTGCTACCGAAGGTGGTTGCAGCGAACGATTACCCGGTGGTGGGCGAATTTGAATACCACGCTTTCGCAGCTCTCCGCGATGGAGTTGATTCAGCACTGTCATCAGCACTAAATTTCTCTTTCCCGAAGTGATAGCGATGATTTGTGTCGATAATCAGTGGAAATAAGCTTTTCGTAATTCGACGTCCTTAATCTCTTTCTTACTTATTCGTTCATTGTCATTTAATTTCGTTCTTTCTACAAGGAACGAACTATCTCCTTGAGAAGTATTTTAGCGCAACTCGATCCAACTTTAGTTCTCGAAAAATCGAATCCGAAGAGAGTTTTTAACGTATAGAACCTCTACGCAGAAATGAGGAAAGGTTGAAGTAGATCGCCATTTTTCGTCGTACGGAAAATATTCGAAATCCGACAGAGGGCCAAGTTATCGTTCCGGTGTCGCCTCAGTAGGCGGCTATCCCTAGTGAGCAGAGTTCGTTGTTGCTGTGATTAGTGAATCGAGTTTCCCCATGCTTTTGTTACGCCGTTTGCTATCCATCGAATGGCTACCAAATCTCTGAGTTTCTACCTAAATGAAGTGATTGTGTCAATGTTATTGCGTTCTGTGGTTAGCGGTGCACATAAGAGATCGATTAGATTGACTGCAGCTCGAAGAGGACGGCATTGTTTCACCTCATCCCAGTGCAGGACAAGCAGTACAGCGATTAGTGAGGATGCAAGATTCAGTCGAAAAGCAAGGTAAGGTAAGAAACGTCCCGTTGAAAAATATTTCTTTTCCCTCGACGACAAGGATGTGCCCCGGAATTTCATTTACCGATTGCGTCCGACCGAAGCGTTTCGAATACCTAGCTTCCTATTCATCGCCATTCAAGATATCTTTACCTCGGTGAAAATGACCAGATAAATACTAATGACAATAATATCCACGGACGGCTTATATATCTCACGACAGCATCGTGCTTATGGGCTCGTAACTTATCGCTACAATGGGAAATTTAGTGCGTTTCCGAAGCCGTTTCTTCGAACAGAGAGCTCGGGCGTAGCTTCATAGTCTAAATGAGGATGATTTTATCCTCAATAGAGTGCATTGATTTAGAAAAAAGGGAAAATGAATGACTGGTGAGAGGCAGGATGTTGACACGGAGAGGTCGCCATGGAAAGTGAATAACGCGCGGCGGTATTTCGAGACGCGATTGTCACCGGCGGGAATCTAAAATTCGAGAAAGATTATTGAAAATAAACTTGAGGTGAGTCGTAACCGATTAAAATTTAATGAAGATTAGTATTTATTATGACTTTTTACCGACTACGTGAGTCTTACTGTGCAAAAATACTGAATTCATAAGTTTCGTCAACGTATTTCCTCCGTTTTCAAGAAAACCGCCATTGCTGGCGGTCGACATAAAAGAAAAGAGAAATTTTGATGATATTCGATCGGCAATCAGATAAAGAAATACTTGTCATAAAATTTAACAATACAGCCTCTACACTGACAGCGGTGGTATTTCTCTCAGCCAATCAGAAGCGAGATAAATGTTTAGCGGTAAGTCAAAAATTTATACACTTTTATTTTCAACGTTTTAATTAGAAAAGAGGTGAATTAAACTATTCTCAGCATTTTGGAACGTGCCGAAGCTAAGATACGTATAGTTTTACCATCGTCTGATTCTCTATTCCTATTTACTACGATGTCAATCTTTGCCACTATCAGTTTATATGTTTTTGAAGCATAAACGTGCAATAACGCTCTCTGATACGAGATTTTAATTTTCACAATTTTCAATAGTACAACACGTGAATTGATATATTTTATAAATTACATTTATAAATCATCAAACAGCCTTGGCAGTTATAGCGTGGTGGAAGTGAGCCTTGGTTCTGGATAATGGTTTCCTTCTTTAATGCATTCATCGTACTTCACTTCCAGGATGCCTTTTGAATCGAGAACGTTCGCCATCCTATCCACGAGGAGAGTCTTCACGGAATGGATTGCCATGCCTATTCTCAGATGATGGAAGAAATTGCTTACACCTTTGGATGTTTTTAGTAGACTACCTTTTCAAGGTATGACTTCGAACTGGTCATATTTCTCTTTCATTGGAATGGAATTTCTTCAATGAAACCTATTATTTCATGAAGTGAATGAGCCTAGTTATGCAATGGACGAATTCATACTTGTGAGAGAAGAACATATTGTTACAAATGGATATGAAGAGCAACAAGATGAGCGTTCAGCTTTGCCATCTTTAGATTCACTTCTACCTGTAGGTTGGTCTTTCTTTCTTGATAAACTGTTGTATTTCTCCTCTTTCACTCTTGTTACTTCTTCGTACTTCACATAGCTATGAAGTAGATTGGGAGCAAAATCACATCTTTTCACCTGGCGCCCATTTCATCTTCTTTTCTGGATGATTTTGTGTATTTTTGGACTTCCCATCGCCATCGTGAGTCCCTATCTGAGCCTCTTATTTCAAGTGTCATCAACTGCCAACCAAGTCTCGAGTGTTTCCTCCAAGTTCTTTTCTGTGCACCCTGGCAGTGTTCTGCTGATTGCTTCATTCACTTCTTCATCCTTTGCTATGCTACAATCATTCATTCATGGCGCACAGAAGTGGCATGTTCTTTTTGAATATTTCAATGGTTTGGACCAAATATTTCTTGGCTCCTCCAGCGTACGTTATGCCACTTGGAAGGCACTGCAACAAAGTAAATTCCAGTACCTTTACTCTCCTCGATCAGTTTCATACTCACCTCTGTGTTCTTTCCTTCATTTTTAAGAATTTCCATTTCTCATGATTCGTGTTATTGTGTGCCTTCTTACCGCCTTCATTCGGTGAGATTCATCCTCAGAGTAGGGAGGATCATTTGATGTAATTAATCCTCACACAATACTTTTCTGATATTTGGCAGAAAATTCCCCTTCACTCAATTATAACCCAATGCATTTCCCAATTCCACAAGTGCCACAGGAAGAGAAGAATATATTCTTCCTAATATCATTCCGAATTCTTTAGCCATCGCAATTTGTTATGGGATCTTTCACTAAACGAATCGTTGCTGATAATTTCGAAATGCTATACCGTAGTATCATACACATTCCGGATTCAAAGTTTTGGCAAAGGGATAATGCTGTTTCAATCCGACCGTAGAGCAAGAAATTCTTTCAGTGTCCGATTTTGAATAATCTCTTTCACTCTCGTTTCAGATGCCTCCGACGACCGTTGGGGAGAGGATTTCGATTCAGGAGCCCAGAGAAGTTTACCAGATTTGGATGCTTCATTCCTCACCCATGGACGAACGACAGCAAGTGGGAAGGAGAACCCTATTTTCCGTAAACACAGATGGAAAAATGATGCTCGACATGTAATTTATGTTACTTTTTGAATAAACTTTTTCTATGAATCAATTTGCATTCGCTTACTATCAACGACCGATCAAAGAATATTTTTAAAGCGTACATCCTTCAAACGGAATTATACCCTCTGCTCATCACATCCAATTCCCGGCATCCTCTATCTGCCTTTATGTTCTCGAATACCAGAGATATTCGTTTAAAATGCGCATCGGAAACGTCAAGCTAATATGTAGAGCGAGTGGAAATTCAACTTTAAGACGAATCTGAACTCACACCCGTGTAGAACATTCATGTGCCAGCAGTCGACACTGATCGATCTATACAGTCGCAGGTGAGATGTGATAGGCCAACAAGTAAGCTATTTACAGTTACTAGAGTGGCCTTCGAATAAAAAAACTCCAAAGATCTAGCTAATGCGCTTGGAATAAACGTGGAGGCCATCGTTATGGTTCCAACGACTTTTCAGAGAACTGTATCCATTTCCCCCCACATTCCATTCCGTATCCATCAAAGCGGAAATTAAATCTTGCTTAAACCCTTGATTGAGGCGAGCACGAGGATTGAGCTACGGTTTTGGAGGATTAAAGGTAAGTACTGGAATCATTCAGCGAGTAACACGGTTCAAGTATGGGTAAAACATTCGTTTTATTAACCACCACGTAAACACGTACTATCGCGCCTCTCCTTTGCTACCGACTTGCTGTCACGTAAGAGCATACGTGCATCGAGAAGAAGCGGCGATGCCGTAGTTCGGTCTGAATGATTGAATTGGAAATGACGTCTGTTAGATTTGCTTGTAACTTATTTGAGCTTGGCGAAGATCGATCTTAAACGTGAAGATATATTGAAGCGTTTAAGAGGAATAACTCCTCGACCAATGGATCGGTATCTAATTCTGTGATCTTGAGCGTAACATTTAAAATGAACTCTTTGCGATGTGAGCGTAGGAGACACTTACCCGGTTGCAGCGGATGCAATTCCGACACTAAAGGTCCTCAGTTAAACCCCGAAGGGCATCTAAAAAATTTCCGAAGAATTCTAAACGTTTCCGAAGTCCAAAGTTTCTAAACCCCAAAATCCCTTGTGTTCATATCGGGAGAATATTTTTTTGGGACCGCGTGCGGCTATTGCAAAGATATTCTTTTCCACTCATTGCCCCTTCTGACTGGCACGGTTCCGCCGCGTGAACTATTTCAAAAGCTTCATCCATCACCGTTATATCGTATAAAAGCATAATCGGGAAACTGCTATTTTTCACATGTACGTATATCGACGCCCTTTGAGGATACTAAGGTTAGGTTTTTTGCGGACGATACAGTCATTTAAACAGTGCAAATGGTTACCGTCTCGAAAACGTACCTCTTGTCTTCGTAACCGACTCCGGTATCTCAATTCGCTGCAACGATGTGCTTCAGACGATCGTTCTCGTCTTCGGAACGGTGAATAAGATGCGTTGATTGGAATACGAACTCTCCGTGGAAGGAAGTCTCCGTTTGGAAAGCCGTGTCGCATTTCTTTTCCAACGGGGCCGTCTGTTTTCGCTCGCCACTTTCGCTCCTCTCGCAACCAGCAGCCCGTGAAATCCATGAATCATCCATTCGTTTGGAATGAGTGAGTACGTGACGCAATGGTATTCCTACTCTGCTAGGCGCCGGGGAAATTTCGCGCATATAGTTCGACATAGGAGTTCGTTAAAAGTACCAGATTCCGAGCGTTAATCTGCCTTCATAAGCAACCGAGAACGGCTTGAACATTATCCTCGCCCGTCTCTGACATAGGCTCCTTCGGATGGAATTGCAAGCCTCGTTTTTCCCGTGAGAAAAGCGGAAAATATTTGCCGCACATCATTTAAAGAATGCGATCCCCAATTTTCAGATCGTAAAGAGAGGTCTCATGAAGCGTACAGGGAATTCCTGCGAACGATGTGCTCGGAATGATTACTTTCTAAGGTTACTCGCTGAGGAATGAATAACGGCGGAATATCTATTTTGTAATTTATGATGGCGCTTCATTATCCATGAAATGCAACGGTAGTTCTTTGGATGGACGATTTCGGTTAATAGGAGGAAAGGAATATCTGCATGCATGGTAAAGTTGCAATCTAAACGTTCGAGTTACGAGCAGTCGTATCAAATACGCTCGGCTCAAATGCACGAAGAGATAAACTCATCTCATCTGAATCTTTAGTGAACGATGCTTTGAGTAACCATGCCGCAATGGGGAATCCGATTCTCATGAGCGCAAACGTCCTTTAAGTTGAACTTTCGTTCACATTATTTTCGTTCGTCAACAATTTTAGATGGCGTAAACGGGAGAGAAATGTGTGAAAAATTCAATGCGTCGGGAAATGCCACTGGAGACGAAGCTGCTATTGATTAAGCACTTACAAAAATAAAGAAAAATTATTTACGGAGTTCGGAAAACTTTCGTAATCTCTTGGACTTGAACCTTTGGAATTGGAATCGGATACGGTGGGTATCCGGTGAACTCAGGGCGGAGAAAAATTTCGTAATTTCAAGAGCTCGATATATTTTTCCGTAATGGATACATTTCGACGAAACAAACTCCGTCAATTCCCTGTTGCTTCCACATGCATCACGATCGCTCAAATCACTTTCAAGTATCTTTCTTATGCCAACTAATATTTACGATACAAGATTCAGGCGGAGCAGGAGCGTCGCTCATAACTCGTTGCCCTCCCGCATCATCTTTCCGCTAATATCAACGTGAAGTGAGTTTCAGGATTCGATATGCCTGTCGAAACACGGAATCTCACAGGACCATGAGAAATGGCTAGCAGTGAGGATAGATTTGTTCTTAGTAATGATTTAGATACTATTAAGACCTGGTGCGGAAATCTGATTAAAATAAAAACGAGTGTTCAGTTGTCAGCTTCTTCGACCTGAAAACTCTGAATAACGATCTTACCCGGAGCCTCCGCGGAGCAAATTTTTAAATAGTCGAATCTGTTAAGTATCTTGGAATGACCCGGACGAATAACCTATCACGGAATATCCACATCCGTAATACGTGTGGAAAAGAAAAGCTTTAGAAAAACTCGGTTTCGTTAGAGGATAGTCGGTAGGAGCTTAGGAGAAGTTCGCGAGCGATGTTACTTTGCGATAGTCAGATCACACCTTGAATATGCTTGAGGTGTATGGGACCCTGCCGATAAAAGTAACTGATGAGAATTAGAAAAGCTCCAACGTAAGGCGATACGTTTCGTGAAAAATTGCTACGATTCATCGATAGGTGTAACTAAACTGCTCGCGATGGGAAACATTAGAACAGCGAAGAGTAGATTCAGAGAAAGAACGTTCAAGGAAGGCGAAGTACAGATCGTGCGCCTACCCTGCTATAAAGGTCTATCAGATACAGCGCACAAAATAAGGGAAATAGAAGCGAAAGCTAACAGATTCAATACATCGTTTCTCCTTCGAACAAGATGCGAGGACAACCGTCAAGGGAAGTAAATTCAAGGTTCGTTTACGCACTGCCAAATTGTGGCCGGCAGGGTATCTAAATAGACAGTATAATCTTTCGGCCATGTCATTTCCTCAAACCTGAGACGAAGAAAGTAGGATCGGAGTGAAGCTTACGTTCTCCAGCAATACTGCCAAGGAAAGGGAATACGGGTCAATGTGCGATTTTTTCGTCTGTGTCTGCGAGTCACCTTTCGGTGAGTGGTGCCTGAACCGGACGATCATTTACGGGTATAGTTCGACGGAAAACCCAGAATTCAGATGGCTCGAACAAGCCTCCGAATGGGAACGATAGCCTCCAATATTAACACTCTGTCTTCGTCCGAAAATTCTCCTATGGAAAAATTTCATCTCTCGCCCTTCCCGACCATGTCTTTCTCTCCCAATTTGTAGACTATGTTCCCGTGCGATGGAACGAAAGAAAAAATCAACCTCCTGGCGAAATATCAAATTTTCGTTCCGATTTGCAGGGAACTTCTTCCGCCTGCTACCGAAGGTGGTTGCAGCGAACGATTACCCGGTGGTGGGCGAATTTGAATACCACGCTTTCGCAGCTCTCCGCGATGGAGTTGATTCAGCACTGTCATCAGCACTAAATTTCTCTTTCCCGAAGTGATAGCGATGATTTGTGTCGATAATCAGTGGAAATAAGCTTTTCGTAATTCGACGTCCTTAATCTCTTTCTTACTTATTCGTTCATTGTCATTTAATTTCGTTCTTTCTACAAGGAACGAACTATCTCCTTGAGAAGTATTTTAGCGCAACTCGATCCAACTTTAGTTCTCGAAAAATCGAATCCGAAGAGAGTTTTTAACGTATAGAACCTCTACGCAGAAATGAGGAAAGGTTGAAGTAGATCGCCATTTTTCGTCGTACGGAAAATATTCGAAATCCGACAGAGGGCCAAGTTATCGTTCCGGTGTCGCCTCAGTAGGCGGCTATCCCTAGTGAGCAGAGTTCGTTGTTGCTGTGATTAGTGAATCGAGTTTCCCCATGCTTTTGTTACGCCGTTTGCTATCCATCGAATGGCTACCAAATCTCTGAGTTTCTACCTAAATGAAGTGATTGTGTCAATGTTATTGCGTTCTGTGGTTAGCGGTGCACATAAGAGATCGATTAGATTGACTGCAGCTCGAAGAGGACGGCATTGTTTCACCTCATCCCAGTGCAGGACAAGCAGTACAGCGATTAGTGAGGATTCAAGATTCAGTCGAAAAGCAAGGTAAGGTAAGAAACGTCCCGTTGAAAAATATTTCTTTTCCCTCGACGACAAGGATGTGCCCCGGAATTTCATTTACCGATTGCGTCCGACCGAAGCGTTTCGAATACCTAGCTTCCTATTCATCGCCATTCAAGATATCTTTACCTCGGTGAAAATGACCAGATAAATACTAATGACAATAATATCCACGGACGGCTTATATATCTCACGACAGCATCGTGCTTATGGGCTCGTAACTTATCGCTACAATGGGAAATTTAGTGCGTTTCCGAAGCCGTTTCTTCGAACAGAGAGCTCGGGCGTAGCTTCATAGTCTAAATGAGGATGATTTTATCCTCAATAGAGTGCATTGATTTAGAAAAAAGGGAAAATGAATGACTGGTGAGAGGCAGGATGTTGACACGGAGAGGTCGCCATGGAAAGTGAATAACGCGCGGCGGTATTTCGAGACGCGATTGTCACCGGCGGGAATCTAAAATTCGAGAAAGATTATTGAAAATAAACTTGAGGTGAGTCGTAACCGATTAAAATTTAATGAAGATTAGTATTTATTATGACTTTTTACCGACTACGTGAGTCTTACTGTGCAAAAATACTGAATTCATAAGTTTCGTCAACGTATTTCCTCCGTTTTCAAGAAAACCGCCATTGCTGGCGGTCGACATAAAAGAAAAGAGAAATTTTGATGATATTCGATCGGCAATCAGATAAAGAAATACTTGTCATAAAATTTAACAATACAGCCTCTACACTGACAGCGGTGGTATTTCTCTCAGCCAATCAGAAGCGAGATAAATGTTTAGCGGTAAGTCAAAAATTTATACACTTTTATTTTCAACGTTTTAATTAGAAAAGAGGTGAATTAAACTATTCTCAGCATTTTGGAACGTGCCGAAGCTAAGATACGTCAAGTTTTACCATCGTCTGATTCTCTATTCCTATTTACTACGATGTCAATCTTTGCCACTATCAGTTTATGTTTTTGAAGCATAAACGTGCAATAACGCTCTCTGATACGAGATTTTAATTTTCACAATTTTCAATAGTACAACACGTGAATTGATATATTTTATAAATTACATTTATAAATCACCAAACAGCCTTGGCAGTGTTAGCGTGGTGGAAGTGAGCCTTGGTTCTGGATAATGGTTTCCTTCTTTAATGCATTCATCGTACTTCACTTCCAGGATGCCTTTTGAATCGAGAACGTTCGCCATCCTATCCACGAGGAGAGTCTTCACGGAATGGATTGCCATGCCTATTCTCAGATGATGGAAGAAATTGCTTACACCTTTGGATGTTTTTTAGTAGACTACCTTTTCAAGGTATGACTTCGAACTGGTCATATTTCTCTTTCATTGGAATGGAATTTCTTCAATGGAACCTATTATTTCATGAAGTGAATGAGCCTAGTTATGCAATGGACGAATTCATACTTGTGAGAGAAGAACATATTGTTACAAATGGATATGAAGAGCAACAAGATGAGCGTTCAGCTTTGCCATCTTTAGATTCAGTTCTACCTGTAGGTTGGTCTTTCTTTCTTGATAAACTGTTGTATTTCTCCTCTTTCACTCTTGTAACTTCTTCGTACTTCACATAGCTATGAAGTAGATTGGGAGCAAAATCACATCTTTTCACCTAGCGCCCATTTCATCTTCTTTTCTGGATGATTTTGTGTATTTTTGGACTTCCCATCGCCATCGTGAGTCCCTATCTGAGCCTCTTATTTCAAGTGTCATCAACTGCCAACCAAGTCTCGAGTGTTTCCTCCAAGTTCTTTTCTGTGCACCCTGGCAGTGTTCTGCTGATTGCTTCATTCACTTCTTCATCCTTTGCTATGCTACAATCATTCATTCATGGCGCACAGAAGTGGCATGTTCTTTTTGAATATTTCAATGGTTTGGACCAAATATTTCTTGGCTCCTCCAGCGTACGTTATGCCACTTGGAAGGCACTGCAACAAAGTAAATTCCAGTACCTTTACTCTCCTCGATCAGTTTCATACTCACCTCTGTGTTCTTTCCTTCATTTTTAAGAATTTCCATTTCTCATGATTCGTGTTATTGTGTGCCTTCTTACCGCCTTCATTCGGTGAGATTCATCCTCAGAGTAGGGAGGATCATTTGATGTAATTAATCCTCACACAATACTTTTCTGATATTTGGCAGAAAATTCCCCTTCACTCAATTATAACCCAATGCATTTCCCAATTCCACAAGTGCCACAGGAAGAGAAGAATATATTCTTCCTAATATCATTCCGAATTCTTTAGCCATCGCAATTTGTTATGGGATCTTTCACTAAACGAATCGTTGCTGATAATTTCGAAATGCTATACCGTAGTATCATACACATTCCGGATTCAAAGTTTTGGCAAAGGGATAAATGCTGTTTCAATCCGACCGTAGAGCAAGAAATTCTTTCAGTGTCCGATTTTGAATAATCTCTTTCACTCTCGTTTCAGATGCCTCCGACGACCGTTGGGGAGAGGATTTCGATTCAGGAGCCCAGAGAAGTTTACCAGATTTGGATGCTTCATTCCTCACCCATGGACGAACGACAGCAAGTGGGAAGGAGAACCCTATTTTCCGTAAACACAGATGGAAAAATGATGCTCGACATGTAATTTATGATACTTTTTGAATAAACTTTTTCTATGAATCAATTTGCATTCGCTTACTATCAACGACCGATCAAAGAATATTTTTAAAGCGTACATCCTTCAAACGGAATTATACCCTCTGCTCATCACATCCAATTCCCGGCATCCTCTATCTGCCTTTATGTTCTCGAATACCAGAGATATTCGTTTAAAATGCGCATCGGAAACGTCAAGCTAATATGTAGAGCGAGTGGAAGTTCAACTTTAAGACGAATCTGAACTCACACCCGTGTAGAACATTCATGTGCCGGCAGTCGAAACTGATCGATCTATACAGTCGCAGGTGAGATGTGATAGGCCAACAAGTAAGCTATTTACAGTTACTAGAGTGGCCTTCGAATAAAAAAACTCCAAAGATCTAGCTAATGCGCTTGGAATAAACGTGGAGGCCATCGTTATGGTTCCAACGACTTTTCAGAGAACTGTATCCATTTCCCCCCACATTCCATTCCGTATCCATCAAAGCGGAAATTAAATCTTGCTTAAACCCTTGATTGAGGCGAGCACGAGGATTGAGCTACGGTTTTGGAGGATTAAAGGTAAGTACTGGAATCATTCAGCGAGTAACACGGTTCAAGTATGGGTAAAACATTCGTTTTATTAACCACCACGTAAACACGTACTATCGCGCCTCTCCTTTGCTACCGACTTGCTGTCACGTAAGAGCATACGTGCATCGAGAAGAAGCGGCGATGCCGTTGTTTGGTCTGAATGATTGAATTGGAAATGACGTCTGTTAGATTTGCTTGTAACGTATTTGAGCTTGGCGAAGATCGATCTTAAACGTGAAGATATACTGAAGAGTTTAAGAGGAATAACTCCTCGACCAATGGATCGGTATCTACTTCTGTGATCTTGAGCGTAACATTTAAAATGAACTCTTTGCGATGTGAGCGTAGGAGACACTTTCCCGGTTGCAGCGGATGCAATTCCGACACTAAAGGTCCTCAATTAAACCCCGAAGGGCATCTAAAAAATTTCCGAAGAATTCTAAACGTTTCCGAAGTCCAAAGTTTCTAAACTCCAAAATCCCTTGTGTTCATATCGGGAGAATATTTTTTTGGGACCGCGTGCGGCTATTGCAAAGATATTCTTTTCCACTCATTGCCCCTTCTGACTGGCACGGTTCCGCCGCGTGAACTATTTCAAAAGCTTCATCCATCACCGTTATATCGTATAAAAGCATAATCGGGAAACTGCTATTTTTCACATGTACGTATATCGACGCCCTTTGAGGATTCTAAGGTTAGGTTTTTTGCGGACGATACAGTCATTTAAACAGTGCAAATGGTTACCGTCTCGAAAACGTACCTTTTGTCATCGTAACCGACTCCGGTGTCTCAATTCGCTGCAACGATGTGCTTCAGACGATCGTTCTCGTCTTCGGAACGGTGAAAAAGATGCGTTGATTGGAATACGAACTCTCCGTGGAAGGAAGTCTCCGTTTGGAAAGCCGTGTCGCATTTCTTTTCCAACGGGGCCGTCTGTTTTCGCTCGCCACTTTCGCTCCTCTCGCAACCAGCAGCCCGTGAAATCCATGAATCATCCATTCGTTTGGAATGAGTGAGTACGTGACGCAATGGTATTCCTACTCTGCTAGGCGCCGGGGAAATTTCGCGCATATAGTTCGACATAGGAGTTCGTTAAAAGTACCAGATTCCGAGCGTTAATCTGCCTTCATAAGCAACCGAGAACGGCTTGAACATTATCCTCGCCCGTCTCTGACATAGGCTCCTTCGGATGGAATTGCAAGCCTCGTTTTTCCCGTGAGAAAAGCGGAAAATATTTGCCGCACATCATTTAAAGAATACGATCCCCAATTTTCAGATCGTAAAGAGAGGTCTCATGAAGCTTACAGGGAATTCCTGCGAACGATGTGCTCGGAATGATTACTTTCTAAGGTTACTCGCTGAGGAATGAATAACGGCGGAATATCTATTTTGTAATTTATGATGGCGCTTCATTATCCATGAAATGCAACGGTAGTTCTTTGGATGGACGATTTCGGTTAATAGGAGGAAAGGAATATCTGCATGCATGGTAAAGTTGCAATCTAAACGTTCGAGTTACGAGCAGTCGTATCAAATACGCTCGGCTCAAATGCACGAAGAGATAAACTCATCTCATCTGAATCTTTAGTGAACGATGCTTTGAGTAACCATGCCGCAATGGGGAATCCGATTCTCATGAGCGCAAACGTCCTTTAAGTTGAACTTTCGTTCACATTATTTTCGTTCGTCAACAATTTTAGATGGCGTAAACGGGAGAGAAATGTGTGAAAAATTCAATGCGTCGGGAAATGCCACTGGAGACGAAGCTGCTATTGATTAAGCACTTACAAAAATAAAGAAAAATTATTTACGGAGTTCGGAAAACTTTCGTAATCTCTTGGACTTGAACCTTTGGAATTGGAATCGGATACGGTGGGTATCCGGTGAACTCAGGGCGGAGAAAAATTTCGTAATTTCAAGAGCTCGATATATTTTTCCGTAATGGATACATTTCGACGAAACAAACTCCGTCAATTCCCTGTTGCTTCCACATGCATCACGATCGCTCAAATCACTTTCAAGTATCTTTCTTATGCCAACTAATATTTACGATACAAGATTCAGGCGGAGCAGGAGCGTCGCTCATAACTCGTTGCCCTCCCGCATCATCTTTCCGCTAATATCAACGTGAAGTGAGTTTCAGGATTCGATATGCCTGTCGAAACACGGAATCTCACAGGACCATGAGAAATGGCTAGCAGTGAGGATAGATTTGTTCTTAGTAATGATTTAGATACTATTAAGACCTGGTGCGGAAATCTGATTAAAATAAAAACGAGTGTTCAGTTGTCAGCTTCTTCGACCTGAAAACTCTGAATAACGATCTTACCCGGAGCCTCCGCGGAGCAAATTTTTAAATAGTCGAATCTGTTAAGTATCTTGGAATGACCCGGACGAATAACCTATCACGGAATATTCACATCCGTAATACGTGTGGAAAAGAAAAGCTTTAGAAAAACTCGGTTTCGTTAGAGGATAGTCGGTAGGAGCTTAGGAGAAGTTCGCGAGCGATGTTACTTTGCGATAGTCAGATCACACCTTGAATATGCTTGAGGTGTATGGGACCCTGCCGATAAAAGTAACTGATGAGAATTAGAAAAGCTCCAACGTAAGGCGATACGTTTCGTGAAAAATTGCTACGATTCATCGATAGGTGTAACTAAACTGCTCGCGATGGGAAACATTAGAACAGCGAAGAGTAGATTCAGAGAAAGAACGTTCAAGGAAGGCGAAGTACAGATCGTGCGCCTACCCTGCTATAAAGGTCTATCAGATACAGCGCACAAAATAAGGGAAATAGAAGCGAAAGCTAACAGATTCAATACATCGTTTCTCCTTCGAACAAGATGCGAGAACAACCGTCAAGGGAAGTAAATTCAAGGTTCGTTTACGCACTGCCACAATGTGGCCGGCAGGGTATCTACATAGGCAGTATAATCTTTCGGCCATGTCATTTCCTCAAACCTGAGACGAAGAAAGTAGGATCGGAGTGAAGCTTACGTTCTCCAGCAATACTGCCAAGGAAAGGGAATACGGGTCAAAGTGCGATTTTTTCGTCTGTGTCTGCGAGTCACCTTTCGGTGAGTGGTGCCTGAACCGGACGATCATTTACGGGTATAGTTCGACGGAAAACCCAGAATTCAGATGGCTCGAACAAGCCTCCGAATGGGAACGATAGCCTCCAATATTAACACTCTGTCTTCGTCCGAAAATTCTCCTATGGAAAAATTTCATCTCTCGCCCTTCCCGACCATCTCTTTCTCTCCCAATTTGTAGACTATGTTCCCGTGCGATGGAACGAAAGAAAAAATCAACCTCCTGGCGAAACATCAAATTTTCGTTCCGATTTGCAGGGAACTTCTTCCGCCTGCTACCGAAGGTGGTTGCAGCGAACGATTACCCGGTGGTGGGCGAATTTGAATACCACGCTTTCGCAGCTCTCCGCGATGGAGTTGATTCAGCACTGTCATCAGCACTAAATTTCTCTTTCCCGAAGTGATAGCGATGATTTGTGTCGATAATCAGTGGAAATAAGCTTTTCGTAATTCGACGTCCTTAATCTCTTTCTTACTTATTCGTTCATTGTCATTTAATTTCGTTCTTTCTACAAGGAACGAACTATCTCCTTGAGAAGTATTTTAGCGCAACTCGATCCAACTTTAGTTCTCGAAAAATCGAATCCGAAGAGAGTTTTTAACGTATAGAACCTCTACGCAGAAATGAGGAAAGGTTGAAGTAGATCGCCATTTTTCGTCGTACGGAAAATATTCGAAATCCGACAGAGGGCCAAGTTATCGTTCCGGTGTCGCCTCAGTAGGCGGCTATCCCTAGTGAGCAGAGTTCGTTGTTGCTGTGATTAGTGAATCGAGTTTCCCCATGCTTTTGTTACGCCGTTTGCTATCCATCGAATGGCTACCAAATCTCTGAGTTTCTACCTAAATGAAGTGATTGTGTCAATGTTATTGCGTTCTGTGGTTAGCGGTGCACATAAGAGATCGATTAGATTGACTGCAGCTCGAAGAGGACGGCATTGTTTCACCTCATCCCAGTGCAGGACAAGCAGTACAGCGATTAGTGAGGATTCAAGATTCAGTCGAAAAGCAAGGTAAGGTAAGAAACGTCCCGTTGAAAAATATTTCTTTTCCCTCGACGACAAGGATGTGCCCCGGAATTTCATTTACCGATTGCGTCCGACCGAAGCGTTTCGAATACCTAGCTTCCTATTCATCGCCATTCAAGATATCTTTACCTCGGTGAAAATGACCAGATAAATACTAATGACAATAATATCCACGGACGGCTTATATATCTCACGACAGCATCGTGCTTATGGGCTCGTAACTTATCGCTACAATGGGAAATTTAGTGCGTTTCCGAAGCCGTTTCTTCGAACAGAGAGCTCGGGCGTAGCTTCATAGTTTAAATGAGGATGATTTTATCCTCAATAGAGTGCATTGATTTAGAAAAAAGGGAAAATGAATGACTGGTGAGAGGCAGGATGTTGACACGGAGAGGTCGCCATGGAAAGTGAATAACGCGCGGCGGTATTTCGAGACGCGATTGTCACCGGCGGGAATCTAAAATTCGAGAAAGATTATTGAAAATAAACTTGAGGTGAGTCGTAACCGATTAAAATTTAATGAAGATTAGTATTTATTATGACTTTTTACCGACTACGTGAGTCTTACTGTGCAAAAATACTGAATTCATAAGTTTCGTCAACGTATTTCCTCCGTTTTCAAGAAAACCGCCATTGCTGGCGGTCGACATAAAAGAAAAGAGAAATTTTGATGATATTCGATCGGCAATCAGATAAAGAAATACTTGTCATAAAATTTAACAATACAGCCTCTACACTGACAGCGGTGGTATTTCTCTCAGCCAATCAGAAGCGAGATAAATGTTTAGCGGTAAGTCAAAAATTTATACACTTTTATTTTCAACGTTTTAATTAGAAAAGAGGTGAATTAAACTATTCTCAGCATTTTGGAACGTGCCGAAGCTAAGATACGTCAAGTTTTACCATCGTCTGATTCTCTATTCCTATTTACTACGATGTCAATCTTTGCCACTATCAGTTTATGTTTTTGAAGCATAAACGTGCAATAACGCTCTCTGATACGAGATTTTAATTTTCACAATTTTCAATAGTACAACACGTGAATTGATATATTTTATAAATTACATTTATAAATCACCAAACAGCCTTGGCAGTGTTAGCGTGGTGGAAGTGAGCCTTGGTTCTGGATAATGGTTTCCTTCTTTAATGCATTCATCGTACTTCACTTCCAGGATGCCTTTTGAATCGAGAACGTTCGCCATCCTATCCACGAGGAGAGTCTTCACGGAATGGATTGCCATGCCTATTCTCAGATGATGGAAGAAATTGCTTACACCTTTGGATGTTTTTTAGTAGACTACCTTTTCAAGGTATGACTTCGAACTGGTCATATTTCTCTTTCATTGGAATGGAATTTCTTCAATGAAACCTATTATTTCATGAAGTGAATGAGCCTAGTTATGCAATGGACGAATTCATACTTGTGAGAGAAGAACATATTGTTACAAATGGATATGAAGAGCAACAAGATGAGCGTTCAGCTTTGCCATCTTTAGATTCACTTCTACCTGTAGGTTGGTCTTTCTTTCTTGATAAACTGTTGTATTTCTCCTCTTTCACTCTTGTTACTTCTTCGTACTTCACATAGCTATGAAGTAGATTGGGAGCAAAATCACATCTTTTCACCTGGCGCCCATTTCATCTTCTTTTCTGGATGATTTTGTGTATTTTTGGACTTCCCATCGCCATCGTGAGTCCCTATCTGAGCCTCTTATTTCAAGTGTCATCAACTGCCAACCAAGTCTCGAGTGTTTCCTCCAAGTTCTTTTCTGTGCACCCTGGCAGTGTTCTGCTGATTGCTTCATTCACTTCTTCATCCTTTGCTATGCTACAATCATTCATTCATGGCGCACAGAAGTGGCATGTTCTTTTTGAATATTTCAATGGTTTGGACCAAATATTTCTTGGCTCCTCCAGCGTACGTTATGCCACTTGGAAGGCACTGCAACAAAGTAAATTCCAGTACCTTTACTCTCCTCGATCAGTTTCATACTCACCTCTGTGTTCTTTCCTTCATTTTTAAGAAATTCCATTTCTCATGATTCCTGTTATTGTGTGCCTTCTTACCGCCTTCATTCGGTGAGATTCATCCTCAGAGTAGGGAGGATCATTTGATGTAATTAATCCTCACACAATACTTTTCTGATATTTGGCAGAAAATTCCCCTTCACTCAATTATAACCCAATGCATTTCCCAATTCCACAAGTGCCACAGGAAGAGAAGAATATATTCTTCCTAATATCATTCCGAATTCTTTAGCCATCGCAATTTGTTATGGGATCTTTCACTAAACGAATCGTTGCTGATAATTTCGAAATGCTATACCGTAGTATCATACACATTCCGGATTCAAAGTTTTGGCAAAGGGATAATGCTGTTTCAATCCGACCGTAGAGCAAGAAATTCTTTCAGTGTCCGATTTTGAATAATCTCTTTCACTCTCGTTTCAGATGCCTCCGACGACCGTTGGGGAGAGGATTTCGATTCAGGAGCCCAGAGAAGTTTACCAGATTTGGATGCTTCATTCCTCACCCATGGACGAACGACAGCAAGTGGGAAGGAGAACCCTATTTTCCGTAAACACAGATGGAAAAATGATGCTCGACATGTAATTTATGATACTTTTTGAATAAACTTTTTCTATGAATCAATTTGCATTCGCTTACTATCAACGACCGATCAAAGAATATTTTTAAAGCGTACATCCTTCAAACGGAATTATACCCTCTGCTCATCACATCCAATTCCCGGCATCCTCTATCTGCCTTTATGTTCTCGAATACCAGAGATATTCGTTTAAAATGCGCATCGGAAACGTCAAGCTAATATGTAGAGCGAGTGGAAGTTCAACTTTAAGACGAATCTGAACTCACACCCGTGTAGAACATTCATGTGCCGGCAGTCGAAACTGATCGATCTATACAGTCGCAGGTGAGATGTGATAGGCCAACAAGTAAGCTATTTACAGTTACTAGAGTGGCCTTCGAATAAAAAAACTCCAAAGATCTAGCTAATGCGCTTGGAATAAACGTGGAGGCCATCGTTATGGTTCCAACGACTTTTCAGAGAACTGTATCCATTTCCCCCCACATTCCATTCCGTATCCATCAAAGCGGAAATTTAATCTTGCTTAAACCCTTGATTGAGGCGAGCACGAGGATTGAGCTACGGTTTTGGAGGATTAAAGGTAAGTACTGGAATCATTCAGCGAGTAACACGGTTCAAGTATGGGTAAAACATTCGTTTTATTAACCACCACGTAAACACGTACTATCGCGCCTCTCCTTTGCTACCGACTTGCTGTCACGTAAGAGCATACGTGCATCGAGAAGAAGCGGCGATGCCGTAGTTCGGTCTGAATGATTGAATTGGAAATGACGTCTGTTAGATTTGCTTGTAACGTATTTGAGCTTGGCGAAGATCGATCTTAAACGTGAAGATATATTGAAGCGTTTAAGAGGAATAACTCCTCGACCAATGGATCGGTATCTAATTCTGTGATCTTGAGCGTAACATTTAAAATGAACTCTTTGCGATGTGAGCGTAGGAGACACTTTCCCGGTTGCAGCGGATGCAATTCCGACACTAAAGGTCCTCAATTAAACCCCGAAGGGCATCTAAAAAATTTCCGAAGAATTCTAAACGTTTCCGAAGTCCAAAGTTTCTAAACTCCAAAATCCCTTGTGTTCATATCGGGAGAATATTTTTTTGGGACCGCGTGCGGCTATTGCAAAGATATTCTTTTCCACTCATTGCCCCTTCTGACTGGCACGGTTCCGCCGCGTGAACTATTTCAAAAGCTTCATCCATCACCGTTATATCGTATAAAAGCATAATCGGGAAACTGCTATTTTTCACATGTACGTATATCGACGCCCTTTGAGGATTCTAAGGTTAGGTTTTTTGCGGACGATACAGTCATTTAAACAGTGCAAATGGTTACCGTCTCGAAAACGTACCTTTTGTCATCGTAACCGACTCCGGTGTCTCAATTCGCTGCAACGATGTGCTTCAGACGATCGTTCTCGTCTTCGGAACGGTGAAAAAGATGCGTTGATTGGAATACGAACTCTCCGTGGAAGGAAGTCTCCGTTTGGAAAGCCGTGTCGCATTTCTTTTCCAACGGGGCCGTCTGTTTTCGCTCGCCACTTTCGCTCCTCTCGCAACCAGCAGCCCGTGAAATCCATGAATCATCCATTCGTTTGGAATGAGTGAGTACGTGACGCAATGGTATTCCTACTCTGCTAGGCGCCGGGGAAATTTCGCGCATATAGTTCGACATAGGAGTTCGTTAAAAGTACCAGATTCCGAGCGTTAATCTGCCTTCATAAGCAACCGAGAACGGCTTGAACATTATCCTCGCCCGTCTCTGACATAGGCTCCTTCGGATGGAATTGCAAGCCTCGTTTTTCCCGTGAGAAAAGCGGAAAATATTTGCCGCACATCATTTAAAGAATACGATCCCCAATTTTCAGATCGTAAAGAGAGGTCTCATGAAGCGTACAGGGAATTCCTGCGAACGATGTGCTCGGAATGATTACTTTCTAAGGTTACTCGCTGAGGAATGAATAACGGCGGAATATCTATTTTGTAATTTATGATGGCGCTTCATTATCCATGAAATGCAACGGTAGTTCTTTGGATGGACGATTTCGGTTAATAGGAGGAAAGGAATATCTGCATGCATGGTAAAGTTGCAATCTAAACGTTCGAGTTACGAGCAGTCGTATCAAATACGCTCGGCTCAAATGCACGAAGAGATAAACTCATCTCATCTGAATCTTTAGTGAACGATGCTTTGAGTAACCATGCCGCAATGGGGAATCCGATTCTCATGAGCGCAAACGTCCTTTAAGTTGAACTTTCGTTCACATTATTTTCGTTCGTCAACAATTTTAGATGGCGTAAACGGGAGAGAAATGTGTGAAAAATTCAATGCGTCGGGAAATGCCACTGGAGACGAAGCTGCTATTGATTAAGCACTTACAAAAATAAAGAAAAATTATTTACGGAGTTCGGAAAACTTTCGTTATCTCTTGGACTTGAACCTTTGGAATTGGAATCGGATACGGTGGGTATCCGGTGAACTCAGGGCGGAGAAAAATTTCGTAATTTAAAGAGCTCGATATATTTTTCCGTAATGGATACATTTCGACGAAACAAACTCCGTCAATTCCCTGTTGCTTCCACATGCATCACGATCGCTCAAATCACTTTCAAGTATCTTTCTTATGCCAACTAATATTTACGATACAAGATTCAGGCGGAGCAGGAGCGTCGCTCATAACTCGTTGCCCTCCCGCATCATCTTTCCGCTAATATCAACGTGAAGTGAGTTTCAGGATTCGATATGCCTGTCGAAACACGGAATCTCACAGGACCATGAGAAATGGCTAGCAGTGAGGATAGATTTGCTCTTAGTAATGATTTAGATAATATTAAGACCTGGTGCGGAAATCTGATTAAAATAAAAACGAGTGTTCAGTTGTCAGCTTCTTCGACCTGAAAACTCTGAATAACGATCTTACCCGGAGCCTCCGCGGAGCAAATTTTTAAATAGTCGAATCTGTTAAGTATCTTGGAATGACCCGGACGAATAAACTATCACGGAATATCCACATCCGTAATACGTGTGGAAAAGAAAAGCTTTAGAAAAACTCGGTTTCGTTAGAGGATAGTCGGTAGGAGCTTAGGAGAAGTTCGCGAGCGATGTTACTTTGCGATAGTCAGATCACACCTTGAATATGCTTGAGGTGTATGGGACCCTGCCGATAAAAGTAACTGATGAGAATTAGAAAAGCTCCAACGTAAGGCGATACGTTTCGTGAAAAATTGCTACGATTCATCGATAGGTGTAACTAAACTGCTCGCGATGGGAAACATTAGAACAGCGAAGAGTAGATTCAGAGAAAGAACGTTCAAGGAAGGCGAAGTACAGATCGTGCGCCTACCCTGCTATAAAGGTCTATCAGATACAGCGCACAAAATAAGGGAAATAGAAGCGAAAGCTAACAGATTCAATACATCGTTTCTCCTTCGAACAAGATGCGAGAACAACCGTCAAGGGAAGTAAATTCAAGGTTCGTTTACGCACTGCCACAATGTGGCCGGCAGGGTATCTACATAGGCAGTATAATCTTTCGGCCATGTCATTTCCTCAAACCTGAGACGAAGAAAGTAGGATCGGAGTGAAGCTTACGTTCTCCAGCAATACTGCCAAGGAAAGGGAATACGGGTCAAAGTGCGATTTTTTCGTCTGTGTCTGCGAGTCACCTTTCGGTGAGTGGTGCCTGAACCGGACGATCATTTACGGGTATAGTTCGACGGAAAACCCAGAATTCAGATGGCTCGAACAAGCCTCCGAATGGGAACGATAGCCTTCAATATTAACACTCTGTCTTCGTCCGAAAATTCTCCTATGGAAAAATTTCATCTCTCGCCCTTCCCGACCATCTCTTTCTCTCCCAATTTGTAGACTATGTTCCCGTGCGATGGAACGAAAGAAAAAATCAACCTCCTGGCGAAACATCAAATTTTCGTTCCGATTTGCAGGGAACTTCTTCCGCCTGCTACCGAAGGTGGTTGCAGCGAACGATTACCCGGTGGTGGGCGAATTTGAATACCACGCTTTCGCAGCTCTCCGCGATGGAGTTGATTCAGCACTGTCATCAGCACTAAATTTCTCTTTCCCGAAGTGATAGCGATGATTTGTGTCGATAATCAGTGGAAATAAGCTTTTCGTAATTCGACGTCCTTAATCTCTTTCTTACTTATTCGTTCATTGTCATTTAATTTCGTTCTTTCTACAAGGAACGAACTATCTCCTTGAGAAGTATTTTAGCGCAACTCGATCCAACTTTAGTTCTCGAAAAATCGAATCCGAAGAGAGTTTTTAACGTATAGAACCTCTACGCAGAAATGAGGAAAGGTTGAAGTAGATCGCCATTTTTCGTCGTACGGAAAATATTCGAAATCCGACAGAGGGCCAAGTTATCGTTCCGGTGTCGCCTCAGTAGGCGGCTATCCCTAGTGAGCAGAGTTCGTTGTTGCTGTGATTAGTGAATCGAGTTTCCCCATGCTTTTGTTACGCCGTTTGCTATCCATCGAATGGCTACCAAATCTCTGAGTTTCTACCTAAATGAAGTGATTGTGTCAATGTTATTGCGTTCTGTGGTTAGCGGTGCACATAAGAGATCGATTAGATTGACTGCAGCTCGAAGAGGACGGCATTGTTTCACCTCATCCCAGTGCAGGACAAGCAGTACAGCGATTAGTGAGGATTCAAGATTCAGTCGAAAAGCAAGGTAAGGTAAGAAACGTCCCGTTGAAAAATATTTCTTTTCCCTCGACGACAAGGATGTGCCCCGGAATTTCATTTACCGATTGCGTCCGACCGAAGCGTTTCGAATACCTAGCTTCCTATTCATCGCCATTCAAGATATCTTTACCTCGGTGAAAATGACCAGATAAATACTAATGACAATAATATCCACGGACGGCTTATATATCTCACGACAGCATCGTGCTTATGGGCTCGTAACTTATCGCTACAATGGGAAATTTAGTGCGTTTCCGAAGCCGTTTCTTCGAACAGAGAGCTCGGGCGTAGCTTCATAGTTTAAATGAGGATGATTTTATCCTCAATAGAGTGCATTGATTTAGAAAAAAGGGAAAATGAATGACTGGTGAGAGGCAGGATGTTGACACGGAGAGGTCGCCATGGAAAGTGAATAACGCGCGGCGGTATTTCGAGACGCGATTGTCACCGGCGGGAATCTAAAATTCGAGAAAGATTATTGAAAATAAACTTGAGGTGAGTCGTAACCGATTAAAATTTAATGAAGATTAGTATTTATTATGACTTTTTACCGACTACGTGAGTCTTACTGTGCAAAAATACTGAATTCATAAGTTTCGTCAACGTATTTCCTCCGTTTTCAAGAAAACCGCCATTGCTGGCGGTCGACATAAAAGAAAAGAGAAATTTTGATGATATTCGATCGGCAATCAGATAAAGAAATACTTGTCATAAAATTTAACAATACAGCCTCTACACTGACAGCGGTGGTATTTCTCTCAGCCAATCAGAAGCGAGATAAATGTTTAGCGGTAAGTCAAAAATTTATACACTTTTATTTTCAACGTTTTAATTAGAAAAGAGGTGAATTAAACTATTCTCAGCATTTTGGAACGTGCCGAAGCTAAGATACGTCAAGTTTTACCATCGTCTGATTCTCTATTCCTATTTACTACGATGTCAATCTTTGCCACTATCAGTTTATGTTTTTGAAGCATAAACGTGCAATAACGCTCTCTGATACGAGATTTTAATTTTCACAATTTTCAATAGTACAACACGTGAATTGATATATTTTATAAATTACATTTATAAATCACCAAACAGCCTTGGCAGTGTTAGCGTGGTGGAAGTGAGCCTTGGTTCTGGATAATGGTTTCCTTCTTTAATGCATTCATCGTACTTCACTTCCAGGATGCCTTTTGAATCGAGAACGTTCGCCATCCTATCCACGAGGAGAGTCTTCACGGAATGGATTGCCATGCCTATTCTCAGATGATGGAAGAAATTGCTTACACCTTTGGATGTTTTTTAGTAGACTACCTTTTCAAGGTATGACTTCGAACTGGTCATATTTCTCTTTCATTGGAATGGAATTTCTTCAATGAAACCTATTATTTCATGAAGTGAATGAGCCTAGTTATGCAATGGACGAATTCATACTTGTGAGAGAAGAACATATTGTTACAAATGGATATGAAGAGCAACAAGATGAGCGTTCAGCTTTGCCATCTTTAGATTCACTTCTACCTGTAGGTTGGTCTTTCTTTCTTGATAAACTGTTGTATTTCTCCTCTTTCACTCTTGTTACTTCTTCGTACTTCACATAGCTATGAAGTAGATTGGGAGCAAAATCACATCTTTTCACCTGGCGCCCATTTCATCTTCTTTTCTGGATGATTTTGTGTATTTTTGGACTTCCCATCGCCATCGTGAGTCCCTATCTGAGCCTCTTATTTCAAGTGTCATCAACTGCCAACCAAGTCTCGAGTGTTTCCTCCAAGTTCTTTTCTGTGCACCCTGGCAGTGTTCTGCTGATTGCTTCATTCACTTCTTCATCCTTTGCTATGCTACAATCATTCATTCATGGCGCACAGAAGTGGCATGTTCTTTTTGAATATTTCAATGGTTTGGACCAAATATTTCTTGGCTCCTCCAGCGTACGTTATGCCACTTGGAAGGCACTGCAACAAAGTAAATTCCAGTACCTTTACTCTCCTCGATCAGTTTCATACTCACCTCTGTGTTCTTTCCTTCATTTTTAAGAAATTCCATTTCTCATGATTCCTGTTATTGTGTGCCTTCTTACCGCCTTCATTCGGTGAGATTCATCCTCAGAGTAGGGAGGATCATTTGATGTAATTAATCCTCACACAATACTTTTCTGATATTTGGCAGAAAATTCCCCTTCACTCAATTATAACCCAATGCATTTCCCAATTCCACAAGTGCCACAGGAAGAGAAGAATATATTCTTCCTAATATCATTCCGAATTCTTTAGCCATCGCAATTTGTTATGGGATCTTTCACTAAACGAATCGTTGCTGATAATTTCGAAATGCTATACCGTAGTATCATACACATTCCGGATTCAAAGTTTTGGCAAAGGGATAATGCTGTTTCAATCCGACCGTAGAGCAAGAAATTCTTTCAGTGTCCGATTTTGAATAATCTCTTTCACTCTCGTTTCAGATGCCTCCGACGACCGTTGGGGAGAGGATTTCGATTCAGGAGCCCAGAGAAGTTTACCAGATTTGGATGCTTCATTCCTCACCCATGGACGAACGACAGCAAGTGGGAAGGAGAACCCTATTTTCCGTAAACACAGATGGAAAAATGATGCTCGACATGTAATTTATGATACTTTTTGAATAAACTTTTTCTATGAATCAATTTGCATTCGCTTACTATCAACGACCGATCAAAGAATATTTTTAAAGCGTACATCCTTCAAACGGAATTATACCCTCTGCTCATCACATCCAATTCCCGGCATCCTCTATCTGCCTTTATGTTCTCGAATAACAGAGGTATTCGTTTAAAATGCGCATCGGAAACGTCAAGCTAATATGTAGAGCGAGTGGAAGTTCAACTTTAAGACGAATCTGAACTCACACCCGTGTAGAACATTCATGTGCCGGCAGTCGAAACTGATCGATCTATACAGTCGCAGGTGAGATGTGATAGGCCGACAAGTAAGCTATTTACAGTTACTAGAGTGGCCTTCGAATAAAAAAACTCCAAAGATCTAGCTAATGCGCTTGGAATAAACGTGGAGGCCATCGTTATGGTTCCAACGACTTTTCAGAGAACTGTATCCATTTCCCCCCACATTCCATTCCGTATCCATCAAAGCGGAAATTAAATCTTGCTTAAACCCTTGATTGAGGCGAGCACGAGGATTGAGCTACGGTTTTGGAGGATTAAAGGTAAGTACTGGAATCATTCAGCGAGTAACACGGTTCAAGTATGGGTAAAACATTCGTTTTATTAACCACCACGTAAACACGTACTATCGCGCCTCTCCTTTGCTACCGACTTGCTGTCACGTAAGAGCATACGTGCATCGAGAAGAAGCGGCGATGCCGTAGTTCGGTCTGAATGATTGAATTGGAAATGACGTCTGTTAGATTTGCTTGTAACGTATTTGAGCTTGGCGAAGATCGATCTTAAACGTGAAGATATATTGAAGCGTTTAAGAGGAATAACTCCTCGACCAATGGATCGGTATCTAATTCTGTGATCTTGAGCGTAACATTTAAAATGAACTCTTTGCGATGTGAGCGTAGGAGACACTTTCCCGGTTGCAGCGGATGCAATTCCGACACTAAAGGTCCTCAATTAAACCCCGAAGGGCATCTAAAAAATTTCCGAAGAATTCTAAACGTTTCCGAAGTCCAAAGTTTCTAAACTCCAAAATCCCTTGTGTTCATATCGGGAGAATATTTTTTTGGGACCGCGTGCGGCTATTGCAAAGATATTCTTTTCCACTCATTGCCCCTTCTGACTGGCACGGTTCCGCCGCGTGAACTATTTCAAAAGCTTCATCCATCACCGTTATATCGTATAAAAGCATAATCGGGAAACTGCTATTTTTCACATGTACGTATATCGACGCCCTTTGAGGATTCTAAGGTTAGGTTTTTTGCGGACGATACAGTCATTTAAACAGTGCAAATGGTTACCGTCTCGAAAACGTACCTTTTGTCATCGTAACCGACTCCGGTGTCTCAATTCGCTGCAACGATGTGCTTCAGACGATCGTTCTCGTCTTCGGAACGGTGAAAAAGATGCGTTGATTGGAATACGAACTCTCCGTGGAAGGAAGTCTCCGTTTGGAAAGCCGTGTCGCATTTCTTTTCCAACGGGGCCGTCTGTTTTCGCTCGCCACTTTCGCTCCTCTCGCAACCAGCAGCCCGTGAAATCCATGAATCATCCATTCGTTTGGAATGAGTGAGTACGTGACGCAATGGTATTCCTACTCTGCTAGGCGCCGGGGAAATTTCGCGCATATAGTTCGACATAGGAGTTCGTTTAAAGTACCAGATTCCGAGCGTTAATCTGCCTTCATAAGCAACCGAGAACGGCTTGAACATTATCCTCGCCCGTCTCTGACATAGGCTCCTTCGGATGGAATTGCAAGCCTCGTTTTTCCCGTGAGAAAAGCGGAAAATATTTGCCGCACATCATTTAAAGAATACGATCCCCAATTTTCAGATCGTAAAGAGAGGTCTCATGAAGCGTACAGGGAATTCCTGCGAACGATGTGCTCGGAATGATTACTTTCTAAGGTTACTCGCTGAGGAATGAATAACGGCGGAATATCTATTTTGTAATTTATGATGGCGCTTCATTATCCATGAAATGCAACGGTAGTTCTTTGGATGGACGATTTCGGTTAATAGGAGGAAAGGAATATCTGCATGCATGGTAAAGTTGCAATCTAAACGTTCGAGTTACGAGCAGTCGTATCAAATACGCTCGGCTCAAATGCACGAAGAGATAAACTCATCTCATCTGAATCTTTAGTGAACGATGCTTTGAGTAACCATGCCGCAATGGGGAATCCGATTCTCATGAGCGCAAACGTCCTTTAAGTTGAACTTTCGTTCACATTATTTTCGTTCGTCAACAATTTTAGATGGCGTAAACGGGAGAGAAATGTGTGAAAAATTCAATGCGTCGGGAAATGCCACTGGAGACGAAGCTGCTATTGATTAAGCACTTACAAAAATAAAGAAAAATTATTTACGGAGTTCGGAAAACTTTCGTTATCTCTTGGACTTGAACCTTTGGAATTGGAATCGGATACGGTGGGTATCCGGTGAACTCAGGGCGGAGAAAAATTTCGTAATTTAAAGAGCTCGATATATTTTTCCGTAATGGATACATTTCGACGAAACAAACTCCGTCAATTCCCTGTTGCTTCCACATGCATCACGATCGCTCAAATCACTTTCAAGTATCTTTCTTATGCCAACTAATATTTACGATACAAGATTCAGGCGGAGCAGGAGCGTCGCTCATAACTCGTTGCCCTCCCGCATCATCTTTCCGCTAATATCAACGTGAAGTGAGTTTCAGGATTCGATATGCCTGTCGAAACACGGAATCTCACAGGACCATGAGAAATGGCTAGCAGTGAGGATAGATTTGCTCTTAGTAATGATTTAGATAATATTAAGACCTGGTGCGGAAATCTGATTAAAATAAAAACGAGTGTTCAGTTGTCAGCTTCTTCGACCTGAAAACTCTGAATAACGATCTTACCCGGAGCCTCCGCGGAGCAAATTTTTAAATAGTCGAATCTGTTAAGTATCTTGGAATGACCCGGACGAATAAACTATCACGGAATATCCACATCCGTAATACGTGTGGAAAAGAAAAGCTTTAGAAAAACTCGGTTTCGTTAGAGGATAGTCGGTAGGAGCTTAGGAGAAGTTCGCGAGCGATGTTACTTTGCGATAGTCAGATCACACCTTGAATATGCTTGAGGTGTATGGGACCCTGCCGATAAAAGTAACTGATGAGAATTAGAAAAGCTCCAACGTAAGGCGATACGTTTCGTGAAAAATTGCTACGATTCATCGATAGGTGTAACTAAACTGCTCGCGATGGGAAACATTAGAACAGCGAAGAGTAGATTCAGAGAAAGAACGTTCAAGGAAGGCGAAGTACAGATCGTGCGCCTACCCTGCTATAAAGGTCTATCAGATACAGCGCACAAAATAAGGGAAATAGAAGCGAAAGCTAACAGATTCAATACATCGTTTCTCCTTCGAACAAGATGCGAGAACAACCGTCAAGGGAAGTAAATTCAAGGTTCGTTTACGCACTGCCACAATGTGGCCGGCAGGGTATCTACATAGGCAGTATAATCTTTCGGCCATGTCATTTCCTCAAACCTGAGACGAAGAAAGTAGGATCGGAGTGAAGCTTACGTTCTCCAGCAATACTGCCAAGGAAAGGGAATACGGGTCAAAGTGCGATTTTTTCGTCTGTGTCTGCGAGTCACCTTTCGGTGAGTGGTGCCTGAACCGGACGATCATTTACGGGTATAGTTCGACGGAAAACCCAGAATTCAGATGGCTCGAACAAGCCTCCGAATGGGAACGATAGCCTTCAATATTAACACTCTGTCTTCGTCCGAAAATTCTCCTATGGAAAAATTTCATCTCTCGCCCTTCCCGACCATCTCTTTCTCTCCCAATTTGTAGACTATGTTCCCGTGCGATGGAACGAAAGAAAAAATCAACCTCCTGGCGAAACATCAAATTTTCGTTCCGATTTGCAGGGAACTTCTTCCGCCTGCTACCGAAGGTGGTTGCAGCGAACGATTACCCGGTGGTGGGCGAATTTGAATACCACGCTTTCGCAGCTCTCCGCGATGGAGTTGATTCAGCACTGTCATCAGCACTAAATTTCTCTTTCCCGAAGTGATAGCGATGATTTGTGTCGATAATCAGTGGAAATAAGCTTTTCGTAATTCGACGTCCTTAATCTCTTTCTTACTTATTCGTTCATTGTCATTTAATTTCGTTCTTTCTACAAGGAACGAACTATCTCCTTGAGAAGTATTTTAGCGCAACTCGATCCAACTTTAGTTCTCGAAAAATCGAATCCGAAGAGAGTTTTTAACGTATAGAACCTCTACGCAGAAATGAGGAAAGGTTGAAGTAGATCGCCATTTTTCGTCGTACGGAAAATATTCGAAATCCGACAGAGGGCCAAGTTATCGTTCCGGTGTCGCCTCAGTAGGCGGCTATCCCTAGTGAGCAGAGTTCGTTGTTGCTGTGATTAGTGAATCGAGTTTCCCCATGCTTTTGTTACGCCGTTTGCTATCCATCGAATGGCTACCAAATCTCTGAGTTTCTACCTAAATGAAGTGATTGTGTCAATGTTATTGCGTTCTGTGGTTAGCGGTGCACATAAGAGATCGATTAGATTGACTGCAGCTCGAAGAGGACGGCATTGTTTCACCTCATCCCAGTGCAGGACAAGCAGTACAGCGATTAGTGAGGATTCAAGATTCAGTCGAAAAGCAAGGTAAGGTAAGAAACGTCCCGTTGAAAAATATTTCTTTTCCCTCGACGACAAGGATGTGCCCCGGAATTTCATTTACCGATTGCGTCCGACCGAAGCGTTTCGAATACCTAGCTTCCTATTCATCGCCATTCAAGATATCTTTACCTCGGTGAAAATGACCAGATAAATACTAATGACAATAATATCCACGGACGGCTTATATATCTCACGACAGCATCGTGCTTATGGGCTCGTAACTTATCGCTACAATGGGAAATTTAGTGCGTTTCCGAAGCCGTTTCTTCGAACAGAGAGCTCGGGCGTAGCTTCATAGTTTAAATGAGGATGATTTTATCCTCAATAGAGTGCATTGATTTAGAAAAAAGGGAAAATGAATGACTGGTGAGAGGCAGGATGTTGACACGGAGAGGTCGCCATGGAAAGTGAATAACGCGCGGCGGTATTTCGAGACGCGATTGTCACCGGCGGGAATCTAAAATTCGAGAAAGATTATTGAAAATAAACTTGAGGTGAGTCGTAACCGATTAAAATTTAATGAAGATTAGTATTTATTATGACTTTTTACCGACTACGTGAGTCTTACTGTGCAAAAATACTGAATTCATAAGTTTCGTCAACGTATTTCCTCCGTTTTCAAGAAAACCGCCATTGCTGGCGGTCGACATAAAAGAAAAGAGAAATTTTGATGATATTCGATCGGCAATCAGATAAAGAAATCCTTGTCATAAAATTTAACAATACAGCCTCTACACTGACAGCGGTGGTATTTCTCTCAGCCAATCAGAAGCGAGATAAATGTTTAGCGGTAAGTCAAAAATTTATACACTTTTATTTTCAACGTTTTAATTAGAAAAGAGGTGAATTAAACTATTCTCAGCATTTTGGAACGTGCCGAAGCTAAGATACGTCAAGTTTTACCATCGTCTGATTCTCTATTCCTATTTACTACGATGTCAATCTTTGCCACTATCAGTTTATGTTTTTGAAGCATAAACGTGCAATAACGCTCTCTGATACGAGATTTTAATTTTCACAATTTTCAATAGTACAACACGTGAATTGATATATTTTATAAATTACATTTATAAATCACCAAACAGCCTTGGCAGTGTTAGCGTGGTGGAAATGAGCCTTGGTTCTGGATAATGGTTTCCTTCTTTAATGCATTCATCGTACTTCACTTCCAGGACGCCTTTTGAATCGAGAACGTTCGCCATCCTATCCACGAGGAGAGTCTTCACGGAATGGATTGCCATGCCTATTCTCAGATGATGGAAGAAATTGCTTACACCTTTGGATGTTTTTTAGTAGACTACCTTTTCAAGGTATGACTTCGAACTGGTCATATTTCTCTTTCATTGGAATGGAATTTCTTCAATGAAACCTATTATTTCATGAAGTGAATGAGCCTAGTTATGCAATGGACGAATTCATACTTGTGAGAGAAGAACATATTGTTACAAATGGATATGAAGAGCAACAAGATGAGCGTTCAGCTTTGCCATCTTTAGATTCACTTCTACCTGTAGGTTGGTCTTTCTTTCTTGATAAACTGTTGTATTTCTCCTCTTTCACTCTTGTTACTTCTTCGTACTTCACATAGCTATGAAGTAGATTGGGAGCAAAATCACATCTTTTCACCTGGCGCCCATTTCATCTTCTTTTCTGGATGATTTTGTGTATTTTTGGACTTCCCATCGCCATCGTGAGTCCCTATCTGAGCCTCTTATTTCAAGTGTCATCAACTGCCAACCAAGTCTCGAGTGTTTCCTCCAAGTTCTTTTCTGTGCACCCTGGCAGTGTTCTGCTGATTGCTTCATTCACTTCTTCATCCTTTGCTATGCTACAATCATTCATTCATGGCGCACAGAAGTGGCATGTTCTTTTTGAATATTTCAATGGTTTGGACCAAATATTTCTTGGCTCCTCCAGCGTACGTTATGCCACTTGGAAGGCACTGCAACAAAGTAAATTCCAGTACCTTTACTCTCCTCGATCAGTTTCATACTCACCTCTGTGTTCTTTCCTTCATTTTTAAGAAATTCCATTTCTCATGATTCCTGTTATTGTGTGCCTTCTTACCGCCTTCATTCGGTGAGATTCATCCTCAGAGTAGGGAGGATCATTTGATGTAATTAATCCTCACACAATACTTTTCTGATATTTGGCAGAAAATTCCCCTTCACTCAATTATAACCCAATGCATTTCCCAATTCCACAAGTGCCACAGGAAGAGAAGAATATATTCTTCCTAATATCATTCCGAATTCTTTAGCCATCGCAATTTGTTATGGGATCTTTCACTAAACGAATCGTTGCTGATAATTTCGAAATGCTATACCGTAGTATCATACACATTCCGGATTCAAAGTTTTGGCAAAGGGATAATGCTGTTTCAATCCGACCGTAGAGCAAGAAATTCTTTCAGTGTCCGATTTTGAATAATCTCTTTCACTCTCGTTTCAGATGCCTCCGACGACCGTTGGGGAGAGGATTTCGATTCAGGAGCCCAGAGAAGTTTACCAGATTTGGATGCTTCATTCCTCACCCATGGACGAACGACAGCAAGTGGGAAGGAGAACCCTATTTTCCGTAAACACAGATGGAAAAATGATGCTCGACATGTAATTTATGTTACTTTTTGAATAAACTTTTTCTATGAATCAATTTGCATTCGCTTACTATCAACGACCGATCAAAGAATATTTTTAAAGCGTACATCCTTCAAACGGAATTATACCCTCTGCTCATCACATCCAATTCCCGGCATCCTCTATCTGCCTTTATGTTCTCGAATACCAGAGATATTCGTTTAAAATGCGCATCGGAAACGTTCATATGCACGAAGAGATAAACTCATTCTCGAGCACGAAATAAATTTCGTCATCTGAATGTCATCTGAAAACTTACTTCACAATGATATTAGCGGAAAGATGATGCGGGAAGGCATCGAGTTATGTGCGATTCGAGATCCTGCTCCGCCTGAATCTTGTATCGTAAATATTAGTTGGCATTATAAAGATACGTGAAAGTAAATTGAGCGATCGTTATGCATGTGGAAGCAACAGGGAATTGACGGAATTTTTTTCGTCGAAATGTATCCATCACGGAAAAATCTCCCGAGCTCTTTGAATTACGAGATTTCTTTTCCGCCATGAGTTCCCCGGATACCCACCGTATCCGATTCCAATTCCAAAGGTTCAAGTCCAAGAGATTACGAAAGTTTTCCGAACTCCGTAAATAATTTTTCTTTATTTTTGTAAGTGCTTAATCAATAGCAGCTTCGTCTCCAGTGGCATTTCCCGACGCATTGAATTTTTTCACACATTTCTCTCCCGTTTACGCCATCTAAAATTGTTGACGAACGAAAATAATGTGAACGAAAGTTCAACTTAAAGGACGTTTGCGCTCATGAGAATCGGATTCCCCATTGCGGCATGGTTACTCAAAGCATCGTTCACTAAAGATTCATATTGACGAAATTTATTTCGTGCTCGATTATGAGTTTATCTCTTCGTGCATTTGAGTAGAGCGTATTTGGTCCAACCGTTGCATTTGATGGATAATGAAGCGCCTTCATTTATTCCAAATTAGAGATTCTGCCGTTATTCATTCCTCAGCCAGTATCCTTAAAATGTAATCATACCGAGCACAGCTGAATCGTTCGCGGGAATTCCCTGCATTTTTCATCTCTCATTACGATCCGAAAATTAGGGATCGTATTCTTTAAATGATCTGCGGCATATATATATCACAAATTTTGGTTGTTAGATCTTATTTTTTCCTCCTAAGATTCTAGGCGAGTAATTCAATATTTTGTTTAGCATGGGCTTGTTGATGTTGGCGAGGTTGCTGGCAAATTTTTGTTTTATTTTCCCACGAGGTTTGAAACGGTTGTCAGCTGGTGAAAGTGTCTAATTTCTTTAAGTGGGATGTGTTTATTCCTTGTGGTGACCGAGCGGATGCATTTGTTGTATAATACTTCGATTTTCCGGATATTGTGCTTTTGAGTGTTGAAAGTTACTATTGCAGCATATGTTAGGTGGGGTAGAATTAAGGAATTGATTAGACGTAATTTTGCGGAGGTCGGGAGGGGGCTGTCATGTTGGAGCACGGGGTTGAGTTTTGTTTTCTTGTAATGAGCGACGGAGTCGCAGTTATTTATGTGGGAAGTACAGGACAGGTTTTGGGTGAGGTGGATTCCAAGGAATTTTGTGGTCGGGGTTGTAGGTATTGGTGTGTTTTGGATCGGGGTGGTGGTGGGTTTCTTCCTCTTGGGGAAAAGGTTATATGTTTTGATTTTGAGGGATTGATGTTGAGATGCCAGAGGTTAAGCCATGATTCGAGCAGAGGGATGTAAGAGTTGATGCGTTTGACAGCTAGGTTAGGGGATGGGGATTGAGCTGCAACTGTAAGGTCGTCTGCGTATAGAAAGCGATGGATGTTAGGGTCGGAGGGGATGTCATTGATGAAAAGTAAGAAGAGGGTTGGACTAAGAATGCTCCTTTGCTGGACGCCAGCTGTAATGGGTAGGGGAGATGATGTGATGTCGGCTATTTAACTTGGATATATCTGTCGAGTAGGAAGCTTTGAATTAGTTTGAAGATGGAGATCGGGAATTGAGACGCATGTAATTTGTATATTAGGCCCTCATGCCAGACGCTATCAAAGGCCCGGTTTAAATCGAAAAAGACGGCCTGCGTGGTATGGTGTTCGGTAAGGTGCCCTTGTGTAATGAAATCCACGAGTCGGAGGATTTGGTTGGTTGTTGAAATGTGTTTGATGAAGCCCATTCGTTCCGGAATGATTAGGTTATGCGTATTGGTGTGAGCGACGATCTTTTTTGCGATGATTTTTTCGAAGATGTTGGACAAGGACGAAAGGAGTGTTATGGGACGGTAGTTATTTATTATATATATATTGATAGTTATTATGTCTGTGGGATCTTTTTTAGGTTTTGGGATAAGGATGACTGTACCAAGTTTCCAGGAGGAAGGGAAGTAGTTAATGTGAAGGCAGGAGTTGAATAGGTTGAGGAGAAGGTTAATGAATTTAGGGAAGGCAGAAAGGAGTTTAAGAATACGGTTGGTAAAAGGATCGGGGCCGGGTGCTTTGTTTGAATTGAGGTCTTTTATTATGTCGGTAATTTCTGTTGCTGAGGTTGCGAGGGGAGGTTCCGTGGGTTGGAAGGGGGAAAGGAATTTGTAGAGGTCGAGGATTGGGGAGTCGGCTTCGGAAGGGGGGAAGTTGTTACTCATTGTTGACGACAGGTGTTTAACGGCGTGTGCAGCTGTGGAGGGAGGGTCGAAGGAGAGGTGGTTGTTAGAGGTTGAACGGAAGGAATTGATATGATTAATGCTTTCGATATTTCCCAAAGTGAATTGTCTTCAAACGATAGAGAGCTCGTGAAATTCACGCATTTGTTGGATAAAAATTTTTGGATTAGTTTCTTGATCTCGTTATTTGTGAATTTTAAGGCGTCTTTGTCCTCGGGGAGTTTGTAGGTATTGTATTGTCTACGTAGCCGATTTCTGGACTGGATGAAACGACGGATGTTAGGAGGGAGAGGGCAGTGGGTAGCGGGTTTGGGTGGGTGGTAACATCTACATCTACATCTACATAAGTACCCTGCAAGCCGCCTTTCGGCGTGTGGCAGGGGATAAGAAGTGGATTCGGTTTTTGTAGAGGCAATGAGGTCATTTAGAAGGGAAATTTGGAAATCTATTGCTTCGGGAGTTGGGGAAGAGGGAATGAGTGGGTAGTTGTTTATGCGATCTTCTATTATGGATTTGAAATTGTGCCAGTTTGTTGAGGGTTTGAAGAGCGACGGGAGGAGTGAAGTGTGAAAAGTTGTTGCTGATAATGAAGTCCAGTAAATCGGATGTTCTATGGGCTTGATAGGTGAGTGTGAATGGGGAGGCGATACCTAGCCTGGATAGCGGTAGATATTGGTTTAGTAAGCGGCCGTTTCGGTTAATGGTCTTAGACCCCCATACGGGATGTTTACAGTTCCAGTCCCCTATGAATAGTGCAGGGGACGTGGAAGAATCAAGGAATGTTAAATCGTCCTTTCACGTGAATTGAATAAAGTATGACCGGTTGGTTGCCAATGGTGATTTGAATTCCGACTAGGTCAATACCTTTTAGCTTTGCAATTGGGAGGGTGTTGAAGTAGATGTCTTTTTTGGATAAAATGGCCAGCCCGTGAGTGGAGGTGTCCACATCGAGACGGGTTATATTATACATTTTGGAGTGAAGCTTTTGAAGAGGTTTGAGTTCGGTTTCTCGCAGGAAAGCTAAATGGATGTTTTGGGTTGCGCAGAGGTCTAGAAATTCCGGAAATTTATTTTTGATACTGTTTGCATTCCATGAAGATATGAAAGCATTAATGATGAAGAAGGCTCCGTTAAAAAATGTCTTAGTTTTTTCCGTAGTTGTTGGTGCGGCAAAGACTTTTTGGATTGCGGAGATTTCAGTAGTAAGGAAAGTAGGGAGTGGAAATGGGGTTTGTTCGGACTGGTTTTGAGGTGGAGGTGGTCGAGGAGTGGGGTTCGGGGAGTTACGGTTGACGGTAGAGTAGGTGCGGGAGGGGAGGTTCGGGAAGGAGTTTGGGTCGTTGACTGTTGGAGGGGGTGGGTTGGTTGACGTACGATTATCTCGAGTTTTTAGTATGATATTTCTTCTGATTTCTTTAAACTTTTGACACCCTTTGTAGGTCGAGGAGTGGTTAGAGTTGCAGTGAATGCAGGTCGGACGGAAAGAGGGGTCAAAGCTGAAATTTTTAGGGTGTGGGGGCCACCGCAAAGGGAGCATTTGGGGGTGACGTGGCAAAAATTTTTGGTGTGTCCGAACTCTAAACAGTTGAAACATTGGATCGGCTCTAGTCTTTTAATGAATGGTCGAACTTCCACCCGGACATTGGAGAGTTCGTTTATTTTCTTAAATGCTTCGAAATCATTCACTGGGGAAAGGGTTACCTTGTACACGGGGATTTGTCGTTTGGGGACAAGGGTAATGCCCTTTTCGAGGTCAGCAGGTGGGGGTTTTGTCGTGAACATTGGGGTGACTGAGATGACATCAAATGCAAGAGAGGCAAGTTCATCTTATATGTATACCGGATCTATGTTGGTGGGTAGATGTTTAATGATAAAGTCCTGTTTTTATTTGCCGGGAATTGGTAGGTGAAAAATTCAACATTTTCGCTTTTAAGAAAGTTGAATGCAATGCCATAGTCGCAAACTGAAGTACATTTGATGAGAATGAGGTCAGAATTGACAAGATTGCAAACTGGGGGATATTTGGTTAGTTTCTTGAGCTCGCGAACTGTGATTTGCCAGTTATCGTAAAGTTTTAGTTTTAGCGAGAGGATTTTCGGAACTGACAGTTCGGGTTTGGTTGGGTTAAGTTGAGACGGGGTAGAGTGAGGTGGGGTAAGATGTAATGGGGTAGAGTTAGAATGGCTGGGCTGGACTGAGGATGGACTGGGACGGTTGGGTTTGGTTGGGGAGGGGTTGTCTGAGTTATCAATCTGAGCGAGAGCGGCGAAAGAGTTACGGAGCGGAATTGCAGATGGTGTAGGTAACGACCGGGGGCTTATCCTGCGTTTTGCTGAAACCGATTGAATGCTGAACGAGAGAGGACGTTTAGACGATGATGAAGCAGCCGATGTATCAATATGACTTAGAGGAGCTGTTGATTCAGCGGGTTCTGCCTTGGTGATAAATGGTGCAATAGATGCCTGGAAGATTTCTGGTGGGAGAAGTTCCTTCTGGGTCATGAGGAGGTCCTGAAGTTTCTGGGCCTCCTAGGCGATGGTTAGGGATGGCAACGTGTTGGTGGTATCAGTGACGACGGGCGTGACGACCTTGTAAATATGCATTTTTAAGGTTGCGATCTTTTTAGTTAAACCGGTGGCCACCACCGGGTAGTGGCGCTGGAGTTTGGGAGACTTCCCGAGACAACTATAATTGGTCAAGAGGTAAGTCTCAAATAAATGGGCTAATTAGCTCAATTTATTTTAAATTTTTTATAGACTCAGATTTACGAAAGAGATCTCCTAGTCAATTGTACTAAACACACTTTAAATTTACTCTATAGGAGCGTGAAAAATATAAGTTTCCAGATTGTGCTTTTATACGATTTTTAAACGACATTACGGTGATGGATGGAGCTTATGAAATAGATCAAGTGCCGGAACCATGCATGTCAGAAGGGGCAATGAGTGGAAAAGAATATCTTTGCAATAGCCGCACGCGGTCCCAAAAAAATATTCTCCCGATATGAACGCAAGGGATTTTGGAGTTTAGAAACTTTGGACTTCGGAAACGTTTAGAATTCTTCGGAAATTTTTTAGATGCCCTTCGGGGTTTAATTGAGGACCTTTAGTGTCGGAATTGCATCCGCTGCAACCGCGTAAGTGTCTCCTACGCTCACATCGCAAAGAGTTCATTTTAAATGTTACGCTCAAGATCACAGAAGTAGATACCGATCCATTGGTCGAGGAGTTATTCCTCTTAAACGCTTCAGTATATCTTCACGTTTAAGATCGATCTTCGCCAAGCTCAAATACGTTACAAGCAAATCTAACAGACGTCATTTCCAATTCAATCATTCAGACCGAACAACGGCATCGCCGCTTCTTCTCGATGCACGTATGCTCTTACGTGACAGCAAGTCGGTAGCAAAGGAGAGGCGCGATAGTACGTGTTTACGTGGTGGTTAATAAAACGAATGTTTTACCCATACTTGAACCGTGTTACTCGCTGAATGATTCCAGTACTTACCTTTAATCCTCCAAAACCGTAGCTCAATCCTCGTGCTCGCCTCAATCAAGGGTTTAAGCAAGATTTAATTTCCGCTTTGATGGATACGGAATGGAATGTGGGGGGAAATGGATACAGTTCTCTGAAAAGTCGTTGGAACCATAACGATGGCCTCCACGTTTATTCCAAGCGCATTAGCTAGATCTTTGGAGTTTTTTTATTCGAAGGCCACTCTAGTAACTGTAAATAGCTTACTTGTCGGCCTATCACATCTCACCTGCGACTGTATAGATCGATCAGTTTCGACTGCCGGCACATGAATGTTCTACACGGGTGTGAGTTCAGATTCGTCTTAAAGTTGAACTTCCACTCGCTCTACATATTAGCTTGACGTTTCCGATGCGCAATTTAAACGAATATCTCTGGTATTCGAGAACATAAAGGCAGATAGAGGATGCCGGGAATTGGATGTGATGAGCAGAGGGTATAATTCCGTTTGAAGGATGTACGCTTTAAAAATATTCTTTGATCGGTCGTTGATAGTAAGCGAATGCAAATTGATTCATAGAAAAAGTTTATTCAAAAAGTAACATAAATTACATGTCGAGCATCATTTTTCCATCTGTGTTTACGGAAAATAGGGTTCTCCTTCCCACTTGCTGTCCTTCGTCCATGGGTGAGGAATGAAGCATCCAAATCTGGTAAACTTCTCTGGGCTCCTGAATCGAAATCCTCTCCCCAACGGTCGTCGGAGGCATCTGAAACGAGAGTGAAAGAGATTATTCAAAATCGGACACTGAAAGAATTTCTTGCTCTACGGTCGGATTGAAACAGCATTATCCCTTTGCCAAAACTTTGAATCCGGAATGTGTATGATACTACGGTATAGCATTTCGAAATTATCAGCAACGATTCGTTTAGTGAATGATCCCATAACAAATTGCGATGGCTAAAGAATTCGGAATGATATTAGGAAGAATATATTCTTCTCTTCCTGTGGTACTTGTGGAATTGGGAAATGCATTGGGTTATAATTGAGTGAAGGGGAATTTTCTGCCAAACATCAGAATTGTAGTTTGTGAGGATTAATTACATCAAATGATCCTCCCTACTCTGAGGATGAATCTCACCGAATGAAGGCGGTAAGAAGGCACACAATAACAGGAATCATGAGAAATGGAATTTCTTAAAAATGAAGGAAAGAACACAGAGGTGAGTATGAAACTGATCGAGGAGAGTAAAGGTACTGGAATTTACTTTGTTGCAGTGCCTTCCAAGTGGCATAACGTACGCTGGAGGAGCCAAGAAATATTTGGTCCAAACCATTGAAATATTCAAAAAGAACATGCCACTTAATGGTACTGGAATTTACTTTGTTGCAGTGCCTTCCAAGTGGTTCAAAGAGTGTTCAGTTGTCCACTTCTTTGACCGGAAAACTCTGGATAACGATCTTATCTGCATCCTCCACGGAGAAAATTTTCAATAGTAGAATCTGGTTAGTATCTTGGAATAAACCTGACGAATAACCTATCATGGAACAACCACATCCGTAATACACGTAAAAAAGCTTTTTAAAATGTCGATGATAGAATGGTAATATTTCAAAGCCCTACAATGAAAGAAAAACTCATTTCCCTGTAGTTCTTTCGCATCCATTCCGTGAAACCGATTGCTCTAATCGGTACCACTTACCTATCAAATACCAAAAATGTGAACGATATTCTTCCCTTTAACTAGCAAGTCTCGACAACGACTAGGAAACCACGAAAGCCTATATTGTCCTCCGAATATTTTCTCTATGATTAGGATTGACATAAATCAAAATATTATCTCCTCCATACACTAAAATAGTCGATATATATACTGAGTATATCTTAGATAAATTGTAACACAAAGCGGCTCATTTTTGTGAAAATATTAAACTTGCAAAAAGAAAGAAATTAAATAGCGATGACTTGAAGATGAAAAAAGGACCGGTTGGTGAGATAATGTTGTCCATCGACTATCTTAGACCACCTGTGAACATCAACGCATACAGTTCTGTGCTGACACATCATTTCAATCAACGGACGTCAATTGAGCTTCGTCTTTAACCCTTCCATCTCCAAATTTCCTAGATTCTTCTGCTGCGTCTCAAACCCGACAGGGTCTTATAATTGGGCATATACGTTACTTACGGAAAGCCGTAAATTGAGCGAGTAATCTTCACGGAGGGCAGAGTATTCTGGATCCTTCTAAAGCTTAAGGATAAATTCCTTAAAATTTCTCTTTGATATTCGGGTAATGAAAAGCAAATTTTTTACCAAAATTTTAAGCTAAGGAAAGATTGAGTTTCTTGCAGTTGAACCATCATTTACAAAAGGAGCATAACATTTAATTCATTTCGCTGCACTGAAGATAAGGTTCTCTTTCCAAATTGTGGTTGTCTTCACACACCTTTCCTCAGTTATCCATCCACATCTTGAAAGTCCTGTGCCCTCCTTCGTTGATTGAAATAGTCGCCCGTGCAGCCACTCGAATGCCCTGCAATCAAAGACATTGATTATTAAATCAAATACATTCACCGATTTTACAAATGGGTAAAGTGCGAAGGTATTGGCCAAGTTCAGAGGAGCTGCACCTTCTCCAAAGAATAAGAAGTGGGAAGGGTATATATAAGGGGTGAGAGAAGGATAAGGGTAAACCAAGACAGAAGTAAAGGCTCCCAAAGTAATTTATGATGGACATTTCCGAAGAAACGTAGTGACTGATGCAATTTCTGCTGTGAAATAATCGATCGCCAGGATTGAACAGCATCAATGCCACCAAGTCATGTGGGAGCAAATTCCATGGAGTTATATAAGGGGTAAGCAGGATTGCATTGTGAGTTTTAAACCAAAGCGATTGGTAAAACATGAAGGAGGGTAGGCAAGGATACACATGAAGCATTAAAACTTCTAGGATATAAAATTAAAAGGATCATCTGGTTGTTGATGAATGGGTAACACATCTAACAGGAACACAGAATGAAGTAGGAGTTAACATTGCATGCGATATAAGAAGAACCATGTTTATAAAATATATTAGACAAGGACAAAGAGGTTATGTAGAAGATCAGGCTACTGATATGATCGAGGAAAGTATGTCAGAAGGAAAATAAACCATCTAACTTTCAACACGACCTGTGAAACATTTTTGGGCATTGTGAGTAAAGCAGGTCATGGCTACGGCTTTCCGTAACTAACGTATATGCCCAATTATAAGAGCGATATGGCCCCGAATATGATTCTAAATAAAAATCATAAGAAGCCCAGGATGGACCTCGGAACAGAGATGATGGAACACAAAAAATGGGCCTGTAACATCGAAGGGCGTTATGGAAACCAGCAATGTGGAGAGGTATCCAGGAAAGAATTCGATTGGAGTTTCAACGGATGTCATAATGCATTCGCCAGGAATGTGCTTGTAGGAAAATGATGGGAAAGCATTTGCGGAAAGGAGAGGGATATGAGAAAGACAGTTACTAGTGAGTTCTTATACTAAGACGATATTCATAACGATATTTTTATAAAATCAGGAGTAACCAACACAAGTTCCCAGTAATTGTCTTTTAACTGTGCTTTTTACCTATAATTTTATACTATTGATTTGTTATTTTTGTCTTTAATCTAATTATGTATAATATTGATTGTTGGGTTTGTCACTGTAAATTGGCATATTTATGCTGTATGTGATGAATAAATTTATAAATAGATGTAACATAATGAACGAGAGTGTATTTGCCCTCAAAAGTAAACTAAATCACACTGTACCTTAGAATAAGCAATGGCGTATATTAGTAAATATATATGATAGAAAGCCTTTCACTCTAGGGATCTCGACAAAAAAATACATCGGGTGCTTCACTTTGTGAACAGCTCCTTGGCAAAGTTCCGAATTACGAGGAATAATTCAATCGAGAGAATATGTAAGAAGATAGTCAATCATTTTGCTCGAAGAACATCTTACAATAGACCGAACTATTTCAACAGCCCTCCCTGTAACTGTTCGATTTCTTTAATTCAGTATGAACGGAGAAGCGCTCGAGTGTCTCACAGAAGGCACGATCTAACTTTGGCCGAATTAAATCGTTCATAACTATTTCTTTCTTAGCTCTTCCACTGCGGATGCTACCTCTAGCATTCATCTTTTCTTTGTAGTCATTTCCATTTCATTTCTAACATTTCAAACAAGTAACTTTAGTTTTAATGCTTTAAGATAGTGCATGAAAATTAGTCCTTAATTCCCTATGCATTTCTTATGGACATACAGTAAACGCCCCATAGTATCGAACCAATGACCATCTACGATATTTTTATGGAAGCTCTATGAAAAAATTGGCTTATCGATGCATAATTGAAATTTAAATCTCTATACCAATAGGAAGTGCCCTATCAAGTGATTGATCTATATGTAATATTAAGGTAGATATGATTTTCAAAATTTGAAAATATTTCACCTCCTGGCATCTAACGCGATATGAAATATTGCGTATATATATAATATAATCGCGTTATATATAATAATAAATACGAATACGAAACAAATTTAGTTTTTTTTGCATGTTTTGCTGGAATGCTTTAACAGTTTTTGGAATTACTGAAGATTATTTGAGATACCATATTATAGAATAAATAATCTGTTTTTTTGTTTGGGTGATATATCCTCAAGTGTTTGTAATTTTGTAAAGTATTGATTTAAAGTTTATTAATGTATGTATGTATAAGTATCTGGTCTCAAAGTCTAGTATTACAGAAGATTGTATAAGTTAAAATATTAAAATAATAAAATATTACTGCAGATAAAATGCAAATCAAACTGTGAACTCTTTTTATACTCCCAGGAAAAACAGGTCTTTATCAACCTTTTGGAATAAATGTAAGATATAGGCCCTCTTTGGTAGGAAAGCTGCATAGAAGTTTTGAAATTTCTTATAATTACCAATTATTGTTAATAATTGATTCATATATCTAAATGGAATAGTATTTGGAAAGTACACAATAATGATGCAACTACGGAAAACAAGGGAAAAAATTAACTGGAAAAGCATATTTCAGTACTGGTAATTTTTGACCCTTTGAGTTGACATAATGATCCCAGAGCTACGGATACCAATTTCTACAGTAATTAGTGTAGCAAGTCATGAGATGAAAACTTTTTCGCTATGTATTAATCTTTTAGTGTTAGAAAGACAATCCATCTTTAATGCTCTTAAGTAACTTTTGTCAGAAGAAATATTTTACTATGGAATGAGTAAACCTATTCTTGAAGGGAAGTGGTCCCTGAATTCTTGATTTAATTAAAGCGAAGGGTTTCTATAGTCAATTTTTCTTACATTTTTATCAATAATTTTTTCTAGAGAATTCATAAAGTATACTATTCTTAAAATTAATTTGCTTTGAAAATTTGGCAAAAATTTATTTCTTCTGAAAATGACATGATGTTCAATCATCAATGATCAAAGCACACTTGAGCAGATCAAGAATATTGGTCAACGGCTGAGGCAGATTTTCTTCATCATCGTTAGCAACAAAGATTAACATGGGAAATATATGCTCTTATATATATATATATATAGTATATATGCCCTTTATGAAAACTTTTATCAATGTACTGTACTAAGTAGTTCAAGTCACTTGATCCATCCTATTATATACGAATCTATTCTCAAATGAAATACTGGTTCCTTACGTCCTATCTATGAGTTACGCATAACATAGATATATTTAGTTTGCTATTAAACCCATACTAAATCATTAATATTTTTTGAGTAACCCTATTCACTGCCTTTCCTATTACATTTTATCTGTCAGGAGTTTTAGGTTCCCTTGCAAAAACTCTTTAGATCAAAATTTTCTAAAAAGTAATAGAAGGCATCTTTATATCGGTCACTGTCATCGCCTAATCTAAGGAAGTCTTTCAAATCTAAGAATCAGTAGAATAACTATTTGGGATAGTACTTTGCATACCTTCCAGGCAGCTGAGAAGCCTGAATTCAAGCCAATGTCTTAGATTATGTGTGAACTATGAAAGTATATTCCGATTGCTTATTCCTAATCAAACAGCCACATTTGCTGTCATAAAAGCATTTATTAATAGGTAGGGATATCTTGATTATGTAATACAGATGTATACACAATAATTGAATTTAATAATAAAGAAATGGAAGACACTAACTAGAAATTACAAACCTAGAGTCATCAATTATGGCCAATGAACAGTTATTCATTTTACCTTTGTAATGTAACAGTTTAATTTATTTTCAAAAGGAATTCAAAGAAGCAGAAAGCATGATCATAATTAGCAATGTGTTCAGGAATTCATACTTTCCACCAAGACAGCATAGAAAAGCAGATTGTTGTAAAAATTCTTAGAAACATAAGTGAAATTAAGATATATAACCATGAAATACTAAATGAATAAAAATATTTCTCATTGAATATCATGTGCATTGAATCATACGTAAAGCATCAACATAGTATGGAGTCAATGGAGGTTGATATGTTTGATTGTATCGAATAAGGGTAATTGATCAAGTTGTTCTAGAGCAGTTCTCTATAAGGAAATGAATCATCATTCTTTTCTTTGTGAATGAAGCATTGGTAGCATGAAAATTTTTCATCTTGAAGCACATAAAATCTTTCTCAATGCTAGTTCGATAATCAAAAGGATAGGAAATGGGAACCCAAAAAATATGTTAAAAAGTTGATCATTCCTATTTGCATGGCTATTCTAAAAGGGTGAGTCTTTTGCAGCTATTCTATACTAAGGGATATCCAATTTTCATAACAATTAACTCAATCATTATTAGTGCTCGTTGGGAGCATTAAAATATATGATAATTTTTAAAATTATGTTTATCTCCACCCTTGGAAGGAAATAGATGATGGTGATCATAACATCGGTTGTAGAAAGACAGGATTGTGTTTGTGATCAACTTAGGTGATTTTTAGGGGTATTTATTTCAAAGTATGTACATATAGAACCTCAGATGGAACCAAAATATGTTGATGGTTATTACTGGCACAGTACCATTAAATGCATAACATATAAGCAAAATATAAAGAAGGAAATTTTGGCACCCATATATTGGGGTTAAAATTACTGATTGAGTCCAATTCATGGAGAGATCTAGTTAATGAATATCAAATAATTACTTTCACCATTGGTTAAATATTTTGACAATTGCTCTAATTAATAACCATGGACAGTTTCTGAGATGAGCTCAATATGAATCAGTACTGAAACCAATCCAAAGTCACTATTTTTGCTATCAACTCCAGTTACATGCAGTCAAAATACGATACAAAGTTCAATTTTCTACTGTTCAGCAATGAAATAGTGCTATCCTAAATCCAATTCCACATTATTCATTACTTCAATCAGTTACAAGTGAGTCTAATACCTAACACACACCAAGTGTATGACATGCTTCTTGATACAATTAATCTAGTAATACATAAGGTTTGACACACAAGCGTAACGAAGTTAAATCTGTTTAAAGATGCTCAGTTTCGTTCTGCAAAGCTGTAAGGAATAGGTGTTAGAAGGTAAATTAAAGGTAAATTATCAGAAGGCATCCGTTCCAAACGTTTCGCTCCAAAGCCATACCCATCCTACCCCTTGGGAAAGGGCAAGACGGAAAAGCACTGTCGCGTACTATATCGTTCTCGAATAAGTGATGCGAAATGCGATAAACGTGTCGTAGAAATGGTTAATGTCCAAAGCGTTGTTATATTCGTTTTTATTAATTGACGTTAATTCATCGATCACTTGAAATCAAATCAAGGTTCATTTTTCTCATATATGGAGCGTAATCTTGACGAGATAGTGATTTTAAATTTACGCGAAAGGAATAGAAGAGAGACGAATGTTTAAGAAAATGGTAAATGAAAGGTTTCGAACTTTATACTTCAAAATTTAACCATATAATTGTACGCGGAGTTGCTTTTCGGAGGGAAAAATGGAGCTTTCCACCAATCAAAACGCAGCATTAGCGACCGGAAATCGGCTACATTAGGGAATAGGATCAGTTGGCGCGGAGATATCGTCGTGAGCAGTTGGGAGCTACCATCGGGCATGGAATCCAGATTCAACGGACGACGCATGGATTTAGGACCATCTACAAGAGATACCACTGCCATCGAGAATCAGACTGGCTTCAAGGATTCGCGGCCCGAGTATCTCCACGGTTTCCCCTTTCCAACGCCAAACTTGTTTATATTTGTGTGTTTCTATATTCGTTTACTCGCTTTGCTCACGTAATTGTGTGTACGTAATTTATTATCGGGTAATATTAGTGGTGCATTATCTGCGAACAATTTATTTTATGATGTGTACGTATTTTATTATGGTAGGTAGGGATTGACTGCGCGTAGTCTCTCAAGTTCTGGTTCTTGTCGTTTGGTGGTTTCGAAGGTCCTCTTCTTTTTGTTTGTTGGGTGTCGTTCGATTTGTTTTGGATGGTTTGGGTATAAAGGCTTATGTATGCGTGTGCTTCACCTTTTTCCTGGTATATAATGATCTTTCTTTTGGAGGAATATAAAGTGTGTTATAGATTTTAAGTGTAATGTCGTATTTTTGTTGCATTGCTTTACGTTTGATTTAATGACCCGAGTTTTTTGCAGGTTTATCTCACACATTATGTCGATGTAAGTTACGAATTTTTCAACGTATGTATTGCGATGTTGTGTAATAATGATGAATTTCTTGCAGGTCATTTTATCAATTGGTAATGATGTTTCTATTCTTTCCGTTTTTCAATAATTCTGATCAATGTTTTCAGGGAAATTTTAAATCATGGTACCGATATTTCAAGTTTTATGTCTGTCATTTCCCCTGCTGCTCATAACAAAAATTTTTTGCAGGTATAATAAGCATTTCGATCGAATTTTTAAATTGTTTTCCTTGTTTCGTAATCATGTTGCAATTTTTTTCAGAGGTGCTTTCCAAATGGTAGGTTCCGTTTTCTCAGTTCTCTGAATTCGTAGTGAGATTTCGAATTCAATTTAACGAAGTACTCTTTTCAGGTAAATTGTGCATCACGACAGGGATTGATTCAGGGGAGACGAGAGGAGCCAAAAAGACTACGATCGCCTTCACGCGGTGGGAAACCCAGGAGCAAAAACTACCTCAGTGCAGACCCGAGGATGAGGACAGTGCTATGAAGACACTGACACAGTGCCATGAAGAGAGCTTGCCATCGAACCGTTGGCGAAAACTATATCACCTACGTTGGAAACCCGAGAAGACTTTCTACAGGCACCTTTGTATGTTATTTATAGTTTGGCCTGTCCCGTTGTATGTAAAATTGACTTCTTTCATCAAATACGATTGCACTGTATTGTAGCAGAGCCTACGCTTGTAATTTACAATTTTGCATGTGTATACTTTCGTCAAATATGTTTGTATTGATCATGTCCTTAATTTGTAGAGTATGTACTTTTACTGGATGAGTTACATTAATTTCAACAACAAGGCCTTGTTTGGTAGGTTAACTTTCAATCGTTGCAACTGATGTGCAGAAGTGGAATGGTTCCCATACTTGTATGTGTGTGCTTGTGTGATGCGAGTGCTTGTGAGTGTGGAGTATACTCCTGTGTGAATGCATGAAGGTTTATTTTCGCGGTTCCGATCCATTAGTGTAGAATTTTTGTAGTTACTAACTAACTGGTGGTGGTATGATTGTGTGCGAGGTGTGGGCTTCCATTCCAAACTGTGCATTTTAAAATAACTTTAGCTTCAAGAACGTTTCGTTAACGTAGTACAACAGATGTTTTTAAATATTTTGATGGTTTTTCCAATTGCTAGATCTATATTTACTCAAATTATACTTCCGATGCTCATTTTCACGGCCAAAAATCTGTATAGTTTGTAATGCTGTTTTGTAAAGATCTTTATTGTTCATTTATCTCTCTGTCTTTCGAGGGTTTTACTCCGGAAACAATAGGCAAAGGAGGTTTATCTCGCTTGTTCTTTTTAATCAAAAATAAATTGTTTGAAAAATGATCTTGTGTTTTTCTGATTGCCTCCCTCATTCCTTTGACGTTTTGCGAAGAAAGATTGTCCGGCCAGTCTTTTAAGTGAAATATAATCGCTGTGATAACTTTTCGATTCCTGATCTGATAATCGACTTAAAGAAGTTATCGCAACTTATTGAATACCGAGCATGGATGCATAACACTTGGATAAGAAAATCTTGCGAGTTGTTTCTTAACAGATGCAAAATTAAGACGTGCACAATAAAAGGTGATTACGCAGTTATAAACCAGAAATATTATGAGCAGTAACTTTATGTAACAATTCTTAATCCTTTTCCGAAAATATAGTTTAAACTAGGATTTAATATTAAAGCGATTGAAAAGTCCATTTACATATTGCGCTAATTTATATATTCAAAAACGTTCTTGGGCCGACAAACACAAGTAATCCATCAGTTCTCGCTTTCAAATTTCGTTCCTTCGGGACATACGCAATAAATCCTTATCCTTGTATGGAAAAAGATACTCTGCCTCAAATTTGTACTGATAACGGCTTCCATTTCCCCTAAGAAAAATGAAATGCTTCATATAATTCGAAAACGTTTGAAATTACGCGTATAATACGCTGATGCACTCGCTCATCATCCCTTCTTAATATCGACGTAAAGTGTATTTATCCGACATGAATTACTGTTCGGAACATGAAATTATTTACCCAGCGGACCATATATGAACCTTGTCAGGCACTGCATGCTTACGATCTCGTTAACTTACATCAAATCTTCGTAGCCAACAATCGGCAGCTCAATTATCAAAATTCGCTGCAGCTATGTGTTCGGGACGTTGGTCAGGCATTCATGGACGGGAATAATCGATTTCACTTCGGGATGGTGATTTAAGGCACACCGCTGCTCTCCTAGGATACAGCTCTGGGCTTCGAAGTTGTCGCCAACCTTTTCAAACGGGGCCCTTTGTTTTCGTTCGCAACTTTCACTACATCCTTCGACGGGCAGTGTTCCTCCCTGCAAAACAATGAATCATGCTATTCAGTCGGAATTCGACGTACGTGTTCGTTCTCGCGCAATAAGGGAGAATGGGCGCTACGATAGTAGGGAATAAAAAGGCTTTGGCAATATTGGAAGGATTTTGAGAGTTAAGGAAGTACAGAATAAAGGAAAAGAATACTTGATGGAAGGCCGCTGATAAAATTTGGTTGAAAATACGGTTATATTTGAACGACAATAAAAAAATATTCAGAAAATATTAGGAAGTATGCTAACGTTTCATTTTTCCTGGCTTTAGTGCGATAGACGAGCTGATAACACAGACATTTAAACTGAAATAAAATACTTATCGCAAATGCAATGGCTGAATCAATAATAGGATGAGACATAACGAAAACGGAGTTGTGATGTTTATCAAAGCACACTAAAGCGGATCGAGGGATGAATCAAAGATTCTTCATCATCGTTAGGAACGAAGATTAGCCTGGGAAATATATGGTCCACGCTCTTAAGTAAAAGCTTCATCCCTGCACACAAGTACAGTTCAAGTCTCTTGATCAACCCCATTATATACGAATCTATTCTCAAATGAAATACTGGTTCCTTACGTCCTATCTATGAGATACGCATACCATAGATACATTTAGTTTGCTATTGAACCCATACTAAATCATAAATATTTTTTGCGTAACCGTATTCTAGGCCTTCCCAATTTTGTTTTATCCGTCCGGAGTTTTTCGTTCCCTTGGAAAAACTATATGGATCACAGTTTCCTCATAATTAATTGAAGGCATCTTTTTATTCGTTACTGTCCTCGCCTAATCTAAGGAAGGCTCAATGATCAATAAAGATCAAATGAACAATAAAGATCCTTACAAAACAGCATTACAAACTATACAGATTTTTGGCCGTAAAAATGAGTATCGGAAGTATAATTTGAGTAAAAATAGATCTAGCAATTGGAAAAACCATCAAAATCTTTAAAAACCTCTATTGTACTACGTTAACGAAACGTTCCTGAAGCTTAAGTTATTTCAAAATATATTCAAAATTAACACTCGTTATTATTTTAATCAGATTACCGCACCAGGTCATAACATTCCCTAAATCATTACCAAGAACAAATCTATCATCAATGCTAGCCAGTTCTCATGGTCCTGTGAGATTCCGTGTTTCGATAGGCATATCGAATCGTGAAACTTACTTCACGAACGAAAATAATGTGAACAAATGTTCAACTAAAGGACGTTTGCGCTCATGAGAATCGGATTCCCCATTGCGGCATGGTTACTCAAAGCATCGTTCACTATAGCTTCAGATGACGAAATTTATTTCGTGCTCGGGAATGAGTTTATCTCTTCGTGCATTTGAACCGAGCGTATTTAGTACGACTGCTCGTAACTCGAACGTTTAGCTTGCAACTTTACCATGCATGCAGATATTCCTTTCCACCTATTAACCGAAACCGTCCATCCAAAGAATTACCGTTGCATTTCAAGGATAATGAAGCGCCATCATAAATTACAAAATAGATATTCCGCCGTTATTCATTCCTCAGCGAGTAACCTTAGAAAGTAATCATTCCGAGCACATCTAAATCTTTCGCAGGAATTTTCTGTACGTTTCATCTCTCATTACGATTTGAAAATTGGGGATCGTATTCTTTAAATCATGTGCGGCAAATATTTTCCACTATTCTCACGGGAAAAACGAGGCTTGCAATTCCATCCGAAGGAGCCTATGTCAGAGACCGGAGAGGATAATGTTCAAGCCGTTCTCGGTTGCTTATGAAGGCAGATTAACGCTCGGAATCTGGCACTTTTAATGAACTCCAATGTCGAATTATATGCGTGAACTTCCCCCGCACCGCACATTATTTCCGTCCATGAATGCGGTCAGGGTATGTACTTTTTATGGTGATAAACTCATCGTTGTAGCAAATTTTGATAAGTGAGCTAGGGATGATGAGCAAGTGCATGTGCGGTCGTATTATACGCGTAATTTCTAACGTTTTCGTATAATACGAAGCATTTTATTTTTCTTTTTGTTAAATTGAAGCGTTTATCAGTACAAATTTGAGGTAGAGTTTCTTTTTCCATTCAAGGACAAGGAATGTTTGTCTTTGTCCCGAGGGAACGTATTTTGAACGCGAGAACTGATCGATTACTTTTGTGTGACGGCCCAAGAACGTTTTTGAATACATAAATTTGCGCAATATGTAAATGGACTTTTCAATCGCTTTAATATTAAATCCTAGTTTAAACTATATTTTCGGAAAAGGATTAAGAATTGTTACATAAAGTTACTGCTCATAATATTTCTGGTTTATAACTGCGTAATCACCTTTTATTGTGCACGTCTTAATTTTGCATCTGTTAAGAAACAACTCGCAAGATTTTCTTATCCAAGTGTTATGCATCCATGCTCGGTATTCAATAAGTTGCGATAACTTCTTTAAGTCGATTATCAGATCAGGAATCGAAAAGTTATCACAGCGATTATATTTCACTTAAAAGACTGGCCGGACAATCTTTCTTCGCAAAACGTCAAAGGAATGAGGGAGGCAATCAGAAAAACACAAGATCATTTTTCAAACAATTTATTTTTGATTAAAAAGAACAAGCGAGATAAACCTCCTTTGCCTATTGTTTCCGGAGTAAAACCCTCGAAAGACAGAGAGATAAATGAACAATAAAGATCTTTACAAAACAGCATTACAAACTATACAGATTTTTGGCCGTGAAAATGAGCATCGGAAGTATAATTTGAGTAAATATAGATCTAGCAATTGGAAAAACCATCAAAATATTTAAAAACATCTGTTGTACTACGTTAACGAAACGTTCTTGAAGCTAAAGTTATTTTAAAATGCACAGTTTGGAATGGAAGCCCACACCTCGCACACAATCATACCACCACCAGTTAGTTAGTAACTACAAAAATTCTACACTAATGGATCGGAACCGCGAAAATAAACCTTCATGCATTCACACAGGAGTATACTCCACACTCACAAGCACTCGCATCACACAAGCACACACATACAAGTATGGGAACCATTCCACTTCTGCACATCAGTTGCAACGATTGAAAGTTAACCTACCAAACAAGGCCTTGTTGTTGAAATTAATGTAACTCATCCAGTAAAAGTACATACTCTACAAATTAAGGACATGATCAATACAAACATATTTGACGAAAGTATACACATGCAAAATTGTAAATTACAAGCGTAGGCTCTGCTACAATACAGTGCAATCGTATTTGATGAAAGAAGTCAATTTTACATACAACGGGACAGGCCAAACTATAAATAACATACAAAGGTGCCTGTAGAAAGTCTTCTCGGGTTTCCAACGTAGGTGATATAGTTTTCGCCAACGGTTCGATGGCAAGCTCTCTTCATGGCACTGTGTCAGTGTCTTCATAGCACTGTCCTCATCCTCGGGTCTGCACTGAGGTAGTTTTTGCTCCTGGGTTTCCCACCGCGTGAAGGCGATCGTAGTCTTTTTGGCTCCTCTCGTCTCCCCTGAATCAATCCCTGTCGTGATGCACAATTTACCTGAAAAGAGTACTTCGTTAAATTGAATTCGAAATCTCACTACGAATTCAGAGAACTGAGAAAACGGAACCTACCATTTGGAAAGCACCTCTGAAAAAAATTGCAACATGATTACGAAACAAGGAAAACAATTTAAAAATTCGATCGAAATGCTTATTGTACCTGCAAAAAATTTTTGTTATGAGCAGCAGGGGAAATGACAGACATAAAACTTGAAATATCGGTACCATGATTTAAAATTTCCCTGAAAACATTGATCAGAATTATTGAAAAACGGAAAGAATAGAAACATCATTACCAATTGATAAAATGACCTGCAAGAAATTCATCATTATTACACAACATCGCAATACATACGTTGAAAAATTCGTAACTTACATCGACATAATGTGTGAGATAAACCTGCAAAAAACTCGGGTCATTAAATCAAACGTAAAGCAATGCAACAAAAATACGACATTACACTTAAAATCTATAACACACTTTATATTCCTCCAAAAGAAAGATCATTATATACCAGGAAAAAGGTGAAGCACACGCATACATAAGCCTTTATACCCAAACCATCCAAAACAAATCGAACGACACCCAACAAACAAAAAGAAGAGGACCTTCGAAACCACCAAACGACAAGAACCAGAACTTGAGAGACTACGCGCAGTCAATCCCTACCTACCATAATAAAATACGTACACATCATAAAATAAATTGTTCGCAGATAATGCACCACTAATATTACCCGATAATAAATTACGTACACACAATTACGTGAGCAAAGCGAGTAAACGAATATAGAAACACACAAATATAAACAAGTTTGGCGTTGGAAAGGGGAAACCGTGGAGATACTCGGGCCGCGAATCCTTGAAGCCAGTCTGATTCTCGATGGCAGTGGTATCTCTTGTAGATGGTCCTAAATCCATGCGTCGTCCGTTGACTCTGGATTCCATGCCCGATGGTAGCTCCCAACTGCTCACGACGATATCTCCGCGCCAACTGATCCTATTCCCTAATGTAGCCGATTTCCGGTCGCTAATGCTGCGTTTTGATTGGTGGAAAGCTCCTTTTTTCCCTCCGAAAAGCAACTACGCGTACAATTAAATGGTTAAATTTTGAAGTATAAAGTTCGAAACCTTTCATTTACCATTTTCTTAAACATTCGTCTCTCTTCTATTCCTTTCACGTAAATTTAAAATCACTATCTCGTCAAGATTACGCTCTATTTATGAGAAAAATGAAGCTTGATTTGATTTCAATGATGCATTAGTTATCGTCAATTAATGAAAGCAATCATAACAACGCCTTGGACATTAACCATTTCTACGACACGTTTATCTCATTTCGCATCACTTATTGGAAAACGATGTAGTACGCTACAGTGCTTTTCCGTCTTGCCCTTTCCCAAGGGGTAGGATGGGTATGGCTTTGGAGCGAAACGTTTGGAACGGATGCCTTCTGATAATTTCCCTTTAATTTACCTTCTAACACCTATTCCTTACAGCTTAGCAGAACGAAACTGAGTATCTTTAAACAGATTTAACTTCGTTACGCTTGTGTGTCAAACCTTATGTATTACTAGATTAATTGCATCAAGAAGCATGTCATACACTTGGTGTGTGTTAGGTATTAGACTCACTGGTAACTGATTGAAGTAATGAATAATGTGGAATTGGATTTAGGATAGCACTATTTCATTGCTGAACAGTAGAAAATTGAACTTTGTATTGTATTTTGACTGCATGTAATTGGAGTCCAAAGCAAACAGAGAGACAGTGACAGTGAGGAGATTCAAGCCTTCTTCAGCCTACTCCACAATTTGTGCATTTTCTGAATTGGAATGACAGGTCATAAAATTCATATCGTAGTGAACTAATTGATTTTTTAACCCTTACATAGATCCCATTCATGTAATTCGTTACACAATACATGGTTGCCAAAATTCCCCTCCTTTGAATAAGCATTTTATTTATACATGGCAAAGTATGGCTGTAGTTTTTGCCATCATCATATTTCTCAAGGTTCTATTAATACTTACCTCGAAGAAAATATCTCTTAAAAATCATCTAAGTTGACCGCTCCTCATCCTCAACTTTGCTGATCTCTGTAATTGCACAATATTATTCATAAAAGTTCAAGGCATCCACCATCTAAAGGGATTTTTCTTTCTGCCTATTGATACTCATTCCTCTCTTCCTTCAACCTATAAAATTGTCATCATCATGTATCAAAACTATTGCCTTCCAATGGTGGAGATGAACAATATATTTATAATTTTACTATATATTTTAATGCACTGAACCAGCATTAAAAATGATTGAGTAAATTGATATGTAAATAGGTATTCCTTGGAATAGCAGAGTTGCAAAAGACTCACCCGTTGAGAATAATCGTGAATTAAGGAGTGATTGACTTTTTAAGACATTATTTATAAGTTCCTATTTCCTATCCTTTGATTGTCAAACTAGCAGTTAGAAAGGTTTTATAGATTTGAAGATTAAAAATTTTCATATTACTAACACTTCATTCGCAAAGAAAAGAATGATTATTCATTTCCCTACAGATAACTACTCTTGATAAACTATCAATTTACCCTTTATCAATACATGTCAACCTCTATTGACTCCTAACTATATTGATACTTTATCAATGATTCAACTCACATGAGGCTTAATGAGAAATATTTTTATTCACTTGCTATTTTATAGTTATATTTCTGAATTTCACTTATGTTTCTAAGAATTTTTACAACAATCTGCTTTTCTATGCTGTCTTGGTGTGAAGTATGAAATCCTGAACACATTGCTTATGATGGTCATGCTTTCTGCTTCATTGAATTCCTTATGAAAATGAATTAAACTGTTAGATTACAAAGGTAAAATGAATAACCGTTCATCGGCCATAATTGATGACTCTAGGCTTGTAGTTTCTAGTTCGTGGCTTCCATTTCTTTATTATCAAGTTCAATTATTGTTTATACATCAGTATTACATAATCAAGATATCCCTACCTATTAATAAATGCATTGACAGCGAATGTGGCTGTTGGATTAGGAATAAGCAATTCGAATATACTTTCATAGTTCGCACATAATCTAAGGTAATCTTTGAATCCAACATTAAATGTAAATGAATCCATGAAAGAAGTTGAAGGTTATTGACATAACTGGGGCTTGAATCCATGCTTCTCAGTTTGCCTGCACTATGCAAAGCACTATCCCAAATAGTTAGTCCACTGATTCTTAGATCTGAAAGACTTCCTTAGATAAGGCGATGACCGTAACAAATATAAAGATGCCTTCTATTAATTATTAGAATATTTTCTACAGCCCTCGATCAATATTCTTGATCTGCTTAAGTGTGTTTTGATCATTGATGATTGAACATCGAGTCATTTTTAGAAGAAAAAAATTTTTGCCAAATTTTCAAAGCAAATTAATTTTAAGAATAGTATACTTTATGAATTCTCAAGAAAAAATTATTGATAAAAATGTAAGAAAATTTTACTATAGAAACCCTTCGCTATAATTAAATCAAGAATTCAGGGACCACTTCCCTTAAAGAATAGGTTTACTCATTCCATAGTAAAGTATTTCTTCTGACAAAAGTTACTTAAGAGCATTAAAGATGGATTGTCTATCTAACACTAAAAGATTAATACATAGTGAAAAAGTTTTCATCTCATGACTTGCTACACTAATTACTGTAGAAATTGGCATCCGTAGCTCTGGGATCATTATGTCAACTCAAAGGGTCAAAAATTACCAGTACTGAAATATGCTTTTCCAGTTAATTTTTTCCCTTGTTTTCCGTAGTTGCATCATTATTGTGTACTTTCCAAATACTATTCCATTTAGATATATGAATCAATTATTAACAATAATTGGTAATTATAAGGATTTTCAAAGCTTCTATTCAGCTTTCCTACCAAAGATGGCCTATGTCTTACATTTATTCTAAAAGGTTGATAAAGACCTTTTTTTCCTGGGAATTTAAAAATCCTTTCACAGTTTGATTGGCATTTTTACTGCAGTAATATTTTATTAGTTTAATATTTTAACTTATACAATGTTCTGTAATACAAGACTTTGCGACTAAAAACTTCCCATTTATAAAAATTTAGATCAATACTTTACAAAAATTACATGAATTAAAACACTTGAGGATATTTCACCCAAACTTATTGAAAAAAGAACAGATTATTAATTTTATAATATGATATCTCAAATTATCTTCAGTAATTCCAAAAACTGTTAAAGCATTCCAGCAAAACTAGCAAAAAACTAAATTTGTTTCATATTAAAAAAGTTATCATTGGATGTATACATTTCACAAAGCATCACATGAAAGAAATATAAAAGCTCATGAAGGGGGATACAAAAATGGAAAAACAAACAGTAATTTTGTGAATTGCTCCTTATTTGCAGTCATTAATTATGGAGAAATATAACAAGTTATATTTATTCAAGATTTTGTTGAACAGAAATTCATGGATTAAAGATATGGTACCCATGAACAATCAAAGCACAGACAAGCAATTTAATAAATAATTCAAACATGTATGAGCTACGTGAGATTATATTTGAGTAAACTGTATTTATATCTACTAGTAAGATCTGATTAGAAAAAAATGAATTTAATATTTAGGATTTATTATCAGAAAAACAAGCCCGATTACCATTTTCAGCATATCCATGTTCACGGTTGTCCTTTGGGCAGTACACTAACTGCAATATTAATGGTCGTCTAGTGACAATACCAGTACCTCTGGGTAAAAAGGGCTGGCCCACCAAGCTTTCAATAAGGGAGGTCTTTCCAGAGCAAACCATTGCATATTTGTTATATCCTGCACATTAATTCTAAACATTTGATGAAAATTCTTGATTATAATAAACATTGTTTACTAGGTATGAGATTCAGTAAATGAATTCCTAGTTAATGCTTCGGAAATCGGAAACAATAAATTCCTGCTCAATAAGCAAATAGAACAACTGGAATGAATGAGATTAGAATGTTACCAATGAGATATAAATACATGTAATAATAGGAATAGGATGTTCTGAGGTCTTAACATGCTGTATATAATAGACTGTGTTGATTCGGATTTCATGAAAAATATCGTCACATAAATGAAACCTATTATTTGTCTTAAAATCTTTACAGATTTTTCAAGGGTGCAAACGCTACAAATATATAATGATTAAGATGCTTTTCATATTAGGGTCATGGTCAACGCGTATAGAATTCTAACATCCAAATTCAGCTTGTGCTAATATTACATTCATATTTTCAACTACAATTCCACAATTAAATAAAGAACTTTTATTTGAAATTCGCACAGTTTATTTCCATATCAATCATATCATTGTCACTCATTAATGTAGAGACACTCAAAATAAAAATTCTCTATAATATAACCAAAATATTTTGTGATTTAGCGCAAGGATTGAAGGTAATTTCCTCCCTAATAGATTATTTCATTGTAAATTATGATATCAGGGTTAGCTGATAAATAAAATTACTTGATTTTTTTATACAAAAGCATTCTAAATGCTGCCATTAATCATTTAAGAGAGTAATATAACTATTACATTTTATAGTCAACAATTAACGGAAACATAATTGTGCCGTAATTTACCTGTGTTCCAATAAACAAAATTTGCAGCAGCTGTATAACATCAGCTCCAATCCAATATATTGAACACATCTTGCAGTTTATTGATGACAGGAATTAAGGCTTCCATGAAGGGCTGAAATTAAAGCAACACCGACATAAACACTTAGTGCATCGATTTTTTGAGTCCAAACTTATTTGAAATCCTACAGTTCTTTCAACTCCATCAACCAAAAACAATTGAAATGCATAGAGCGCTGTAATACGATCTGAAGATAATGAGTACCTCTCCCTTAGTTCCTCTCGTGTACCTTAGTAAACACCAGGGGGGATATCAATCTTTATTTATCTCAAAATAAGTGAAACTGAACTGATATGCTACCTAATTGCGGTTTGGGAGATATAGAAAGTCAGTTACGAATTTCATTTCCTCATCACGTGCAATCTATTTTGGTTTAATCTGAAATGAAAAGCCAATAATATTATAAGAATTTCTTAGAAATCCAAATTTTACGTATTTATTACATATTTTTTCAAGCAGTAATAGTAGTATCATTTTATTTTCTAACAGGGTTCCATTATTTTAAATTTATTGATGCAGAGGTGGTCGTATCATAATCGAAAGGAATATTTTTCGGAATATACTCTGTAAGAATGAATGGGGTCAATTTTTGAAAATTTAAAAAAAATCTCCCCCTGCACTTAGAATAACAAAATTTCATACAGCTAAAGCAACTTAATGATTCTAACAAAAAATGTTATTTTTTTATCCACAAAAGCTATGCGTTACATGCCAGGAGGTGAAATATTTTCAAATTTTGAAAAATCATATCTACCTTAATATTACATATAGATCAATCACTTGATAGGGCACTTCCTGTTGGTGTAGAGATTTAAATTTCAACCATGCATTGATAAGCAAATTTTTCAGTAGACCTTCCGTAAAAAAATCTTAGATGGTTGTTGGCTGATACTAGGGGGCGTTTACTGTATGTCTGTAAGAAATGCATAGGGAATCAAGGACTAATTTTCAAGCACTATCTTAAAGCATTACCCGTGATATCTGGGGAAATTATAAAGATAGGGATGCATAAGCGAATGAAGGATGATCATTAAGCAGCATGTCCTGGGTTCGAACTCGGGCTGTAAATGCTCTGCCTTAGGAAATGCATAGGAATACGAACACAATGTAAATATGCGCTCAGATAATTTCGTTTAGTTAATCTTTAGCAATGTGTACGAAGATTAACCTTCCAAAGAATCTAATCTTTCATTTAAAAACATATTATAGCATTGCTTACTGATAGAAAGCAAATCTTTACACGTATATCTATATCATTGATACAGAAAGTTGGTTGACGATTTTCGTTACTTGCGGAAAGTTTGAAATGAAATGGAAATGACTACAAAGAAAAGATGAATGCTAGAGGTAGCATCCGCAGTGGAAGAGCTAAGAAAGAAATAGTTATGAACGATTTAATTCGGCCAAAGTTAGATCGCGCCTTCTGTGAGACACTCGAGCGCTTCTCCGTTCATACTGAATTAAAGAAATCGAACAGTTACAGGGAGGGCTGTTGAAATAGTTCGGTCTATTGTAAGATGTTCTTCGAGCAAAATGATTGACTATCTTCTTACATATTCTCTCGATTGAATTATTCCTCGTAATTCGGAACTTTGCCAAGGAGCTGTTCACAAAGTGAAGCACCCGATGTATTTTTTTGTCGAGATCCCTAGAGTGAAAGGCTTTCTATCATATATATTTACTAATATACGCCATTGCTTATTCTAAGGTACAGTGTGATTTAGTTTACTTTTGAGGGCAAATACACTCTCGTTCATTATGTTACATCTATTTATAAATTTATTCATCACATACAGCATAAATATGCCAATTTACAGTGACAAACCCAACAATCAATATTATACATAATTAGATTAAAGACAAAAATAACAAATCAATAGTATAAAATTATAGGTAAAAAGCACAGTTAAAAGACAATTACTGGGAACTTGTGTTGGTTACTCCTGATTTTATAAAAATATCGTTATGAATATCGTCTTAGTATAAGAACTCACTAGTAACTGTCTTTCTCATATCCCTCTCCTTTCCGCAAATGCTTTCCCATCATTTTCCTACAAGCACATTCCTGGCGAATGCATTATGACATCCGTTGAAACTCCAATCGAATTCTTTCCTGGATACCTCTCCACATTGCTGGTTTCCATAACGCCCTTCGATGTTACAGGCCCATTTTTTGTGTTCCATCATCTCTGTTCCGAGGTCCATCCTGGGCTTCTTATGATTTTTATTTAGAATCATATTCGGGGCCATATCGCTCTTATAATTGGGCATATACGTTAGTTACGGAAAGCCGTAGCCATGACCTGCTTTACTCACAATGCCCAAAAATGTTTCACAGGTCGTGTTGAAAGTTAGATGGTTTATTTTCCTTCTGACATACTTTCCTCGATCATATCAGTAGCCTGATCTTCTACATAACCTCTTTGTCCTTGTCTAATATATTTTATAAACATGGTTCTTCTTATATCGCATGCAATGTTAACTCCTACTTCATTCTGTGTTCCTGTTAGATGTGTTACCCATTCATCAACAACCAGATGATCCTTTTAATTTTATATCCTAGAAGTTTTAATGCTTCATGTGTATCCTTGCCTACCCTCCTTCATGTTTTACCAATCGCTTTGGTTTAAAACTCACAATGCAATCCTGCTTACCCCTTATATAACTCCATGGAATTTGCTCCCACATGACTTGGTGGCATTGATGCTGTTCAATCCTGGCGATCGATTATTTCACAGCAGAAATTGCATCAGTCACTACGTTTCTTCGGAAATGTCCATCATAAATTACTTTGGGAGCCTTTACTTCTGTCTTGGTTTACCCTTATCCTTCTCTCACCCCTTATATATACCCTTCCCACTTCTTATTCTTTGGAGAAGGTGCAGCTCCTCTGAACTTGGCCAATACCTTCGCACTTTACCCATTTGTAAAATCGGTGAATGTATTTGATTTAATAATCAATGTCTTTGATTGCAGGGCATTCGAGTGGCTGCACGGGCGACTATTTCAATCAACGAAGGAGGGCACAGGACTTTCAAGATGTGGATGGATAACTGAGGAAAGGTGTGTGAAGACAACCACAATTTGGAAAGAGAACCTTATCTTCAGTGCAGCGAAATGAATTAAATGTTATGCTCCTTTTGTAAATGATGGTTCAACTGCAAGAAACTCAATCTTTCCTTAGCTTAAAATTTTGGTAAAAAATTTGCTTTTCATTACCCGAATATCAAAGAGAAATTTTAAGGAATTTATCCTTAAGCTTTAGAAGGATCCAGAATACTCTGCCCTCCGTGAAGATTACTCGCTCAATTTACGGCTTTCCGTAAGTAACGTATATGCCCAATTATAAGACCCTGTCGGGTTTGAGACGCAGCAGAAGAATCTAGGAAATTTGGAGATGGAAGGGTTAAAGACGAAGCTCAATTGACGTCCGTTGATTGAAATGATGTGTCAGCACAGAACTGTATGCGTTGATGTTCACAGGTGGTCTAAGATAGTCGATGGACAACATTATCTCACCAACCGGTCCTTTTTTCATCTTCAAGTCATCGCTATTTAATTTCTTTCTTTTTGCAAGTTTAATATTTTCACAAAAATGAGCCGCTTTGTGTTACAATTTATCTAAGATATACTCAGTATATATATCGACTATTTTAGTGTATGGAGGAGATAATATTTTGATTTATGTCAATCCTAATCATAGAGAAAATATTCGGAGGACAATATAGGCTTTCGTGGTTTCCTAGTCGTTGTCGAGACTTGCTAGTTAAAGGGAAGAATATCGTTCACATTTTTGGTATTTGATAGGTAAGTGGTACCGATTAGAGCAATCGGTTTCACGGAATGGATGCGAAAGAACTACAGGGAAATGAGTTTTTCTTTCATTGTAGGGCTTTGAAATATTACCATTCTATCATCGACATTTTAAAAAGCTTTTTTACGTGTATTACGGATGTGGTTGTTCCATGATAGGTTATTCGTCAGGTTTATTCCAAGATACTAACCAGATTCTACTATTGAAAATTTTCTCCGTGGAGGATGCAGATAAGATCGTTATCCAGAGTTTTCCGGTCAAAGAAGTGGACAACTGAACACTCTTTGAACCACTTGGAAGGCACTGCAACAAAGTAAATTCCAGTACCATTAAGTGGCATGTTCTTTTTGAATATTTCAATGGTTTGGACCAAATATTTCTTGGCTCCTCCAGCGTACGTTATGCCACTTGGAAGGCACTGCAACAAAGTAAATTCCAGTACCTTTACTCTCCTCGATCAGTTTCATACTCACCTCTGTGTTCTTTCCTTCATTTTTAAGAATTTCCATTTCTCATGATTCGTGTTATTGTGTGCCTTCTTACCGCCTTCATTCGGTGAGATTCATCCTCAGAGTAGGGAGGATCATTTGATGTAATTAATCCTCACACAATACTTTTCTGATATTTGGCAGAAAATTCCCCTTCACTCAATTATAACCCAATGCTTTTCCCAATTCCACAAGTGCCACAGGAAGAGAAGAATATATTCTTCCTAATATCATTCCGAATTCTTTAGCCATCGCAATTTGTTATGGGATCTTTCACTAAACGAATCGTTGCTGATAATTTCGAAATGCTATACCGTAGTATCATACACATTCCGGATTCAAAGTTTTGGCAAAGGGATAAATGCTGTTTCAATCCGACCGTAGAGCAAGAAATTCTTTCAGTGTCCGATTTTGAATAATCTCTTTCACTCTCGTTTCAGATGCCTCCGACGACCGTTGGGGAGAGGATTTCGATTCAGGAGCCCAGAGAAGTTTACCAGATTTGGATGCTTCATTCCTCACCCATGGACGAACGACAGCAAGTGGGAAGGAGAACCCTATTTTCCGTAAACACAGATGGAAAAATGATGCTCGACATGTAATTTATGATACTTTTTGAATAAACTTTTTCTATGAATCAATTTGCATTCGCTTACTATCAACGACCGATCAAAGAATATTTTTAAAGCGTACATCCTTCAAACGGAATTATACCCTCTGCTCATCACATCCAATTCCCGGCATCCTCTATCTGCCTTTATGTTCTCGAATACCAGAGATATTCGTTTAAAATGCGCATCGGAAACGTCAAGCTAATATGTAGAGCGAGTGGAAGTTCAACTTTAAGACGAATCTGAACTCACACCCGTGTAGAACATTCATGTGCCAGCAGTCGAAACTGATCGATCTATACAGTCGCAGGTGAGATGTGATAGGCCAACAAGTAAGCTATTTACAGTTACTAGAGTGGCCTTCGAATAAAAAAACTCCAAAGATCTAGCTAATGCGCTTGGAATAAACGTGGAGGCCATCGTTATGGTTCAAACGAATTTCAGAGAACTGTATCCATTTCCCCCCACATTCCATTCCGTATCCATCAAAGCGGAAATTAAATCTTGCTTAAACCCTTGATTGAGGCGAGCACGAGGATTGAGCTACGGTTTTGGAGGATTAAAGGTAAGTACTGGAATCATTCAGCGAGTAACACGGTTCAAGTATGGGTAAAACATTCGTTTTATTAACCACCACGTAAACACGTACTATCGCGCCTCTCCTTTGCTACCGACTTGCTGTCACGTAAGAGCATACGTGCATCGAGAAGAAGCGGCGATGCCGTAGTTCGGTCTGAATGATTGAATTGGAAATGACGTCTGTTAGATTTGCTTGTAACTTATTTGAGCTTGGCGAAGATCGATCTTAAACGTGAAGATATACTGAAGCGTTTAAGAGGAATAACTCCTCGACCAATGGATCGGTATCTAATTCTGTGATCTTGAGCGTAACATTTAAAATGAACTCTTTGCGATGTGAGCGTAGGAGACACTTACCCGGTTGCAGCGGATGCAATTCCGACACTAAAGGTCCTCAGTTAAACCCCGAAGGGCATAAAAAAATTTCCGAAGAATTCTAAACGTTTCCGAAGTCCAAAGTTTCTAAACTCCAAAATCCCTTGTGTTCATATCGGGAGAATATTTTTTTGGGACCGCGTGCGGCTATTGCAAAGATATTCTTTTCCACTCATTGCCCCTTCTGACTGGCACGGTTCCGCCGCGTGAACTATTTCAAAAGCTTCATCCATCACCGTTATATCGTATAAAAGCATAATCGGGAAACTGCTATTTTTCACATGTACGTATATCGACGCCCTTTGAGGATACTAAGGTTAGGTTTTTTGCGGACGATACAGTCATTTAAACAGTGCAAATGGTTACCGTCTCGAAAACGTACCTCTTGTCTTCGTAACCGACTCCGGTATCTCAATTCGCTGCAACGATGTGCTTCAGACGATCGTTCTCGTCTTCGGAACGGTGAATAAGATGCGTTGATTGGAATACGAACTCTCCGTGGAAGGAAGTCTCCGTTTGGAAAGCCGTGTCGCATTTCTTTTCCAACGGGGCCGTCTGTTTTCGCTCGCCACTTTCGCTCCTCTCGCAACCAGCAGCCCGTGAAATCCATGAATCATCCATTCGTTTGGAATGAGTGAGTACGTGACGCAATGGTATTCCTACTCTGCTAGGCGCCGGGGAAATTTCGCGCATATAGTTCGACATAGGAGTTCGTTAAAAGTACCAGATTCCGAGCGTTAATCTGCCTTCATAAGCAACCGAGAACAGCTTGAACATTATCCTCGCCCGTCTCTGACATAGGCTCCTTCGGATGGAATTGCAAGCCTCGTTTTTCCCGTGAGAAAAGCGGAAAATATTTGCCGCGCATCATTTAAAGAATACGATCCCCAATTTTCAGATCGTAAAGAGAGGTCTCATGAAGCGTACAGGGAATTCCTGCGAACGATGTGCTCGGAATGATTACTTTCTAAGGTTACTCGCTGAGGAATGAATAACGGCGGAATATCTATTTTGTAATTTATGATGGCGCTTCATTATCCATGAAATGCAACGGTAGTTCTTTGGATGGACGATTTCGGTTAATAGGAGGAAAGGAATATCTGCATGCATGGTAAAGTTGCAATCTAAACGTTCGAGTTACGAGCAGTCGTATCAAATACGCTCGGCTCAAATGCACGAAGAGATAAACTCATCTCATCTGAATCTTTAGTGAACGATGCTTTGAGTAACCATGCCGCAATGGGGAATCCGATTCTCATGAGCGCAAACGTCCTTTAGATGAACTTTCGTTCCCATTATTTTCGTTCGTCAACAATTTTAGATGGCGTAAACGGGAGAGAAATGTGTGAAAAATTCAATGCGTCGGGAAATGCCACTGGAGACGAAGCTGCTATTGATTAAGCACTTTAAAAATAAAGAAAAATTATTTACGGAGTTCGGAAAACTTTCGTAATATCTTGGACTTGAACCTTTGGAATTGGAATCGGATACGGTGGGTATCCGGTGAACTCAGGGCGGAGAAAAATTTCGTAATTTAAAGAGCTCGATATATTTTTCCGTAATGGATACATTTCGACGAAACAAACTCCGTCAATTCCCTGTTGCTTCCACATGCATCACGATCGCTCAAATCACTTTCAAGTATCTTTCTTATGCCAACTAATATTTACGATACAAGATTCAGGCGGAGCAGGAGCGTCGCTCATAAGTCGTTGCCCTCCCGCATCATCTTTCCGCTAATATCAACGTGAAGTGAGTTTCAGGATTCGATATGCCTGTCGAAACACGGAATCTCACAGGACCATGAGAAATGGCTAGCAGTGAGGATAGATTTGTTCTTAGTAATGATTTAGATACTATTAAGACCTGGTGCGGAAATCTGATTAAAATAAAAACGAGTGTTCAGTTGTCAGCTTCTTCGACCTGAAAACTCTGAATAACGATCTTACCCGGAGCCTCCGCGGAGCAAATTTTTAAATAGTCGAATCTGTTAAGTATCTTGGAATGACCCGGACGAATAACCTATCACGGAATATCCACATCCGTAATACGTGTGGAAAAGAAAAGCTATAGAAAAAATCGGTTTCGTTAGAGGATAGTCGGTAGGAGCTTAGGAGAAGTTCGCGAGCGATGTTACTTTGCGATAGTCAGATCACACCTTGAATATGCTTGAGGTGTATGGGACCCTGCCGATAAAAGTAACTGATGAGAATTAGAAAAGCTCCAACGTAAGGCGATACGTTTCGTGAAAAATTGCTACGATTCATCGATAGGTGTAACTAAACTGCTCGCGATGGGAAACATTAGAACAGCGAAGAGTAGATTCAGAGAAAGAACGTTCAAGAAAGGCGAAGTACAGATCGTGCGCCTACCCTGCTATAAAGGTCTATCAGATACAGCGCACAAAATAAGGGAAATAGAAGCGAAAGCTAACAGATTCAATACTTCGTTTCTCCTTCGAACAAGATGCGAGAACAACCGTCAAGGGAAGTAAATTCAAGGTTCGTTTACGCACTGCCAAATTGTGGCCGGCAGGGTATCTAAATAGACAGTATAATCTTTCGGCCATGTCATTTCCTCAAACCTGAGACGAAGAAAGTAGGATCGGAGTGAAGCTTACGTTCTCCAGCAATACTGCCAAGGAAAGGGAATACGGGTCAAAGTGCGATTTTTTCGTCTGTGTCTGCGAGTCACCTTTCGGTGAGTGGTGCCTGAACCGGACGATCATTTACGGGTATAGTTCGACGGAAAACCCAGAATTCAGATGGCTCGAACAAGCCTCCGAATGGGAACGATAGCCTCCAATATTAACACTCTGTCTTCGTCCGAAAATTCTCCTATGGAAAAATTTCATCTCTCGCCCTTCCCGACCATCTCTTTCTCTCCCAATTTGTAGACTATGTTCCCGTGCGATGGAACGAAAGAAAAAATCAACCTCCTGGCGAAATATCAAATTTTCGTTCCGATTTGCAGGGAACTTCTTCCGTCTGCTACCGAAGGTGGTTGCAGCGAACGATTACCCGGTGGTGGGCGAATTTGAATACCACGCTTCCGCAGCTCTCCGCGATGGAGTTGATTCAGCACTGTCATCAGCACTAAATTTCTCTTTCCCGAAGTGATAGCGATGATTTGTGTCGATAATCAGTGGAAATAAGCTTTTCGTAATTCGACGTCCTTAATCTCTTTCTTACTTATTCGTTCATTGTCATTTAATTTCGTTCTTTCTACAAGGAACGAACTATCTCCTTGAGAAGTATTTTAGCGCAACTCGATCCAACTTTAGTTCTCGAAAAATCGAATCCGAAGAGAGTTTTTAACGTATAGAACCTCTACGCAGAAATGAGGAAAGGTTGAAGTAGATCGCCATTTTTCGTCGTACGGAAAATATTCGAAATCCGACAGAGGGCCAAGTTATCGTTCCGGTGTCGCCTCAGTAGGCGGCTATCCCTAGTGAGCAGAGTTCGTTGTTGCTGTGATTAGTGAATCGAGTTTCCCCATGCTTTTGTTACGCCGTTTGCTATCCATCGAATGGCTACCAAATCTCTGAGTTTCTACCTAAATGAAGTGATTGTGTCAATGTTATTGCGTTCTGTGGTTAGCGGTGCACATAAGAGATCGATTAGATTGACTGCAGCTCGAAGAGGACGGCATTGTTTCACCTCATCCCAGGGCAGGACAAGCAGTACAGCGATTAGTGAGGATTCAAGATTCAGTCGAAAAGCAAGGTAAGGTAAGAAACGTCCCGTTGAAAAATATTTCTTTTCCCTCGACGACAAGGATGTGCCCCGGAATTTCATTTACCGATTGCGTCCGACCGAAGCGTTTCGAATACCTAGCTTCCTATTCATCGCCATTCAAGATATCTTTACCTCGGTGAAAATGACCAGATAAATACTAATGACAATAATATCCACGGACGGCTTATATATCTCACGACAGCATCGTGCTTATGGGCTCGTAACTTATCGCTACAATGGGAAATTTAGTGCGTTTCCGAAGCCGTTTCTTCGAACAGAGAGCTCGGGCGTAGCTTCATAGTTTAAATGAGGATGATTTTATCCTCAATAGAGTGCATTGATTTAGAAAAAAGGGAAAATGAATGACTGGTGAGAGGCAGGATGTTGACACGGAGAGGTCGCCATGGAAAGTGAATAACGCGCGGCGGTATTTCGAGACGCGATTGTCACCGGCGGGAATCTAAAATTCGAGAAAGATTATTGAAAATAAACTTGAGGTGAGTCGTAACCGATTAAAATTTAATGAAGATTAGTATTTATTATGACTTTTTACCGACTACGTGAGTCTTACTGTGCAAAAATACTGAATTCATAAGTTTCGTCAACGTATTTCCTCCGTTTTCAAGAAAACCGCCATTGCTGGCGGTCGACATAAAAGAAAAGAGAAATTTTGATGATATTCGATCGGCAATCAGATAAAGAAATACTTGTCATAAAATTTAACAATACAGCCTCTACACTGACAGCGGTGGTATTTCTCTCAGCCAATCAGAAGCGAGATAAATGTTTAGCGGTAAGTCAAAAATTTATACACTTTTATTTTCAACGTTTTAATTAGAAAAGAGGTGAATTAAACTATTCTCAGCATTTTGGAACGTGCCGAAGCTAAGATACGTCAAGTTTTACCATCGTCTGATTCTCTATTCCTATTTACTACGATGTCAATCTTTGCCACTATCAGTTTATATGTTTTTGAAGCATGAACGTGCAATAACGCTCTCTGATACGAGATTTTAATTTTCACTATTTTCAATAGTACAACACGTGAATTGATATATTTTATAAATTACATTTATAAATCACCAAACAGCCTTGGCAGTGTTAGCGTGGTGGAAGTGAGCCTTGGTTCTGGATAATGGTTTCCTTCTTTAATGCATTCATCGTACTTCACTTCCAGGACGACTTTTGAATCGAGAACGTTCGCCATCCTATCCACGAGGAGAGTCTTCACGGAATGGATTGCCATGCCTATTCTCAGATGATGGAAGAAATTGCTTACACCTTTGGATGTTTTTTAGTAGACTACCTTTTCAAGGTATGACTTCGAACTGGTCATATTTCTCTTTCATTGGAATGGAATTTCTTCAATGAAACCTATTATTTCATGAAGTGAATGAGCCTAGTTATGCAATGGACGAATTCATACTTGTGAGAGAAGAACATATTGTTACAAATGGATATGAAGAGCAACAAGATGAGCGTTCAGCTTTGCCATCTTTAGATTCACTTCTACCTGTAGGTTGGTCTTTCTTTCTTGATAAACTGTTGTATTTCTCCTCTTTCACTCTTGTTACTTCTTCGTACTTCACATAGCTATGAAGTAGATTGGGAGCAAAATCACATCTTTTCACCTGGCGCCCATTTCATCTTCTTTTCTGGATGATTTTGTGTATTTTTGGACTTCCCATCGCCATCGTGAGTCCCTATCTGAGCCTCTTATTTCAAGTGTCATCAACTGCCAACCAAGTCTCGAGTGTTTCCTCCAAGTTCTTTTTTGTGCACCCTGGCAGTGTTCTGCTGATTGCTTCATTCACTTCTTCATCCTTTGCTATGCTACAATCATTCATTCATGGCGCACAGAAGTGGCATGTTCTTTTTGAATATTTCAATGGTTTGGACCAAATATTTCTTGGCTCCTCCAGCGTACGTTATGCCACTTGGAAGGCACTGCAACAAAGTAAATTCCAGTACCTTTACTCTCCTCGATCAGTTTCATACTCACCTCTGTGTTCTTTCCTTCATTTTTAAGAATTTCCATTTCTCATGATTCGTGTTATTGTGTGCCTTCTTACCGCCTTCATTCGGTGAGATTCATCCTCAGAGTAGGGAGGATCATTTGATGTAATTAATCCTCACAAACTACAATTCTGATGTTTGGCAGAAAATTCCCCTTCACTCAATTATAACCCAATGCATTTCCCAATTCCACAAGTGCCACAGGAAGAGAAGAATATATTCTTCCTAATATCATTCCGAATTCTTTAGCCATCGCAATTTGTTATGGGATCATTCACTAAACGAATCGTTGCTGATAATTTCGAAATGCTATACCGTAGTATCATACACATTCCGGATTCAAAGTTTTGGCAAAGGGATAATGCTGTTTCAATCCGACCGTAGAGCAAGAAATTCTTTCAGTGTCCGATTTTGAATAATCTCTTTCACTCTCGTTTCAGATGCCTCCGACGACCGTTGGGGAGAGGATTTCGATTCAGGAGCCCAGAGAAGTTTACCAGATTTGGATGCTTCATTCCTCACCCATGGACGAACGACAGCAAGTGGGAAGGAGAACCCTATTTTCCGTAAACACAGATGGAAAAATGATGCTCGACATGTAATTTATGTTACTTTTTGAATAAACTTTTTCTATGAATCAATTTGCATTCGCTTACTATCAACGACCGATCAAAGAATATTTTTAAAGCGTACATCCTTCAAACGGAATTATACCCTCTGCTCATCACATCCAATTCCCGGCATCCTCTATCTGCCTTTATGTTCTCGAATACCAGAGATATTCGTTTAAAATGCGCATCGGAAACGTCAAGCTAATATGTAGAGCGAGTGGAAGTTCAACTTTAAGACGAATCTGAACTCACACCCGTGTAGAACATTCATGTGCCAGCAGTCGAAACTGATCGATCTATACAGTCGCAGGTGAGATGTGATAGGCCAACAAGTAAGCTATTTACAGTTACTAGAGTGGCCTTCGAATAAAAAAACTCCAAAGATCTAGCTAATGCGCTTGGAATAAACGTGGAGGCCATCGTTATGGTTCAAACGAATTTCAGAGAACTGTATCCATTTCCCCCCACATTCCATTCCGTATCCATCAAAGCGGAAATTAAATCTTGCTTAAACCCTTGATTGAGGCGAGCACGAGGATTGAGCTACGGTTTTGGAGGATTAAAGGTAAGTACTGGAATCATTCAGCGAGTAACACGGTTCAAGTATGGGTAAAACATTCGTTTTATTAACCACCACGTAAACACGTACTATCGCGCCTCTCCTTTGCTACCGACTTGCTGTCACGTAAGAGCATACGTGCATCGAGAAGAAGCGGCGATGCCGTAGTTCGGTCTGAATGATTGAATTGGAAATGACGTCTGTTAGATTTGCTTGTAACGTATTTGAGCTTGGCGAAGATCGATCTTAAACGTGAAGATATACTGAAGCGTTTAAGAGGAATAACTCCTCGACCAATGGATCGGTATCTACTTCTGTGATCTTGAGCGTAACATTTAAAATGAACTCTTTGCGATGTGAGCGTAGGAGACACTTTCCCGGTTGCAGCGGATGCAATTCCGACACTAAAGGTCCTCAATTAAACCCCGAAGGGCATCTAAAAAATTTCCGAAGAATTCTAAACGTTTCCGAAGTCCAAAGTTTCTAAACTCCAAAATCCCTTGCGTTCATATCGGGAGAATATTTTTTTGGGACCGCGTGCGGCTATTGCAAAGATATTCTTTTCCACTCATTGCCCCTTCTGACTGGCACGGTTCCGCCGCGTGAACTATTTCAAAAGCTTCATCCATCACCGTTATATCGTATAAAAGCATAATCGGGAAACTGCTATTTTTCACATGTACGTATATCGACGCCCTTTGAGGATTCTAAGGTTAGGTTTTTTGCGGACGATACAGTCATTTAAACAGTGCAAATGGTTACCGTCTCGAAAACGTACCTCTTGTCATCGTAACCGACTCCGGTGTCTCAATTCGCTGCAACGATGTGCTTCAGATGATCGTTCTCGTCTTCGGAACGGAAAAAAAGATGCGTTGATTGGAATACGAACTCTCCGTGGAAGGAAGTCTCCGTTTGGAAAGCCGTGTCGCATTTCTTTTCCAACGGGGCCGTCTGTTTTCGCTCGCCACTTTCGCTCCTCTCGCAACCAGCAGCCCGTGAAATCCATGAATCATCCATTCGTTTGGAATGAGTGAGTACGTGACGCAATGGTATTCCTACTCTGCTAGGCGCCGGGGAAATTTCGCGCATATAGTTCGACATAGGAGTTCGTTAAAAGTACCAGATTCCGAGCGTTAATCTGCCTTCATAAGCAACCGAGAACGGCTTGAACATTATCCTCGCCCGTCTCTGACATAGGCTCCTTCGGATGGAATTGCAAGCCTCGTTTTTCCCGTGAGAAAAGCGGAAAATATTTGCCGCACATCATTTAAAGAATACGATCCCCAATTTTCAGATCGTAAAGAGAGGTCTCATGAAGCGTACAGGGAATTCCTGCGAACGATGTGCTCGGAATGATTACTTTCTAAGGTTACTCGCTGAGGAATGAATAACGGCGGAATCTCTATTTTGGAATTTATGATGGCGCTTCATTATCCATGAAATGCAACGGTAGTTTTTCGGTTGGACGGTTTCGGAGAATAGGGAGAAAGGAATATCTGCGAGCATGGTAAAGTTGCAAGCTAAACGTTCGAGATACGGTACATGTCGTACCAAATACGCTCGGTTCATATGCACGAAGAGATAAACTCATTCTCGAGCACGAAATAAATTTCGTCATCTGAATGTCACCTGAAAACTTACTTCACAATGATATTAGCGGAAAGATGATGCGGGAAGGCATCGAGTTATGTGCGATTCGAGATCCTGCTCCGCCTGAATCTTGTATCGTAAATATTAGTTGGCATTATAAAGATACGTGAAAGTAAATTGAGCGATCGTTATGCATGTGGAAGCAACAGGGAATTGACGGAATTTTTTTCGTCGAAATGTATCCATCACGGAAAAATCTCCCGAGCTCTTTGAATTACGAGATTTCTTTTCCGCCATGAGTTCCCCGGATACCCACCGTATCCGATTCCAATTCCAAAGGTTCAAGTCCAAGAGATTACGAAAGTTTTCCGAACTCCGTAAATAATTTTTCTTTATTTTTGTAAGTGCTTAATCAATAGCAGCTTCGTCTCCAGTGGCATTTCCCGACGCATTGAATTTTTTCACACATTTCTCTCCCGTTTACGCCATCTAAAATTGTTGACGAACGAAAATAATGTGAACGAAAGTTCAACTTAAAGGACGTTTGCGCTCATGAGAATCGGATTCCCCATTGCGGCATGGTTACTCAAAGCATCGTTCACTAAAGATTCATATTGACGAAATTTATTTCGTGCTCGATTATGAGTTTATCTCTTCGTGCATTTGAGTAGAGCGTATTTGGTCCAACCGTTGCATTTGATGGATAATGAAGCGCCTTCATTTATTCCAAATTAGAGATTCTGCCGTTATTCATTCCTCAGCCAGTATCCTTAAAATGTAATCATACCGAGCACAGCTGAATCGTTCGCGGGAATTCCCTGCATTTTTCATCTCTCATTACGATCCGAAAATTAGGGATCGTATTCTTTAAATGATCTGCGGCATATATATATCACAAATTTTGGTTGTTAGATCTTATTTTTTCCTCCTAAGATTCTAGGCGAGTAATTCAATATTTTGTTTAGCATGGGCTTGTTGATGTTGGCGAGGTTGCTGGCAAATTTTTGTTTTATTTTCCCACGAGGTTTGAAACGGTTGTCAGCTGGTGAAAGTGTCTAATTTCTTTAAGTGGGATGTGTTTATTCCTTGTGGTGACCGAGCGGATGCATTTGTTGTATAATACTTCGATTTTCCGGATATTGTGCTTTTGAGTGTTGAAAGTTACTATTGCAGCATATGTTAGGTGGGGTAGAATTAAGGAATTGATTAGACGTAATTTTGCGGAGGTCGGGAGGGGGCTGTCATGTTGGAGCACGGGGTTGAGTTTTGTTTTCTTGTAATGAGCGACGGAGTCGCAGTTATTTATGTGGGAAGTACAGGACAGGTTTTGGGTGAGGTGGATTCCAAGGAATTTTGTGGTCGGGGTTGTAGGTATTGGTGTGTTTTGGATCGGGGTGGTGGTGGGTTTCTTCCTCTTGGGGAAAAGGTTATATGTTTTGATTTTGAGGGATTGATGTTGAGATGCCAGAGGTTAAGCCATGATTCGAGCAGAGGGATGTAAGAGTTGATGCGTTTGACAGCTAGGTTAGGGGATGGGGATTGAGCTGCAACTGTAAGGTCGTCTGCGTATAGAAAGCGATGGATGTTAGGGTCGGAGGGGATGTCATTGATGAAAAGTAAGAAGAGGGTTGGACTAAGAATGCTCCTTTGCTGGACGCCAGCTGTAATGGGTAGGGGAGATGATGTGATGTCGGCTATTTAACTTGGATATATCTGTCGAGTAGGAAGCTTTGAATTAGTTTGAAGATGGAGATCGGGAATTGAGACGCATGTAATTTGTATATTAGGCCCTCATGCCAGACGCTATCAAAGGCCCGGTTTAAATCGAAAAAGACGGCCTGCGTGGTATGGTGTTCGGTAAGGTGCCCTTGTGTAATGAATTCCACGAGTCGGAGGATTTGGTTGGTTGTTGAAATGTGTTTGATGAAGCCCATTCGTTCCGGAATGATTAGGTTATGCGTATTGGTGTGAGCGACGATCTTTTTTGCGATGATTTTTTCGAAGATGTTGGACAAGGACGAAAGGAGTGTTATGGGACGGTAGTTATTTATTATATATATATTGATAGTTATTATGTCTGTGGGATCTTTTTTAGGTTTTGGGATAAGGATGACTGTACCAAGTTTCCAGGAGGAAGGGAAGTAGTTAATGTGAAGGCAGGAGTTGAATAGGTTGAGGAGAAGGTTAATGAATTTAGGGAAGGCAGAAAGGAGTTTAAGAATACGGTTGGTAAAAGGATCGGGGCCGGGTGCTTTGTTTGAATTGAGGTCTTTTATTATGTCGGTAATTTCTGTTGCTGAGGTTGCGAGGGGAGGTTCCGTGGGTTGGAAGGGGGAAAGGAATTTGTAGAGGTCGAGGATTGGGGAGTCGGCTTCGGAAGGGGGGAAGTTGTTACTCATTGTTGACGACAGGTGTTTAACGGCGTGTGCAGCTGTGGAGGGAGGGTCGAAGGAGAGGTGGTTGTTAGAGGTTGAACGGAAGGAATTGATATGATTAATGCTTTCGATATTTCCCAAAGTGAATTGTCTTCAAACGATAGAGAGCTCGTGAAATTCACGCATTTGTTGGATAAAAATTTTTGGATTAGTTTCTTGATCTCGTTATTTGTGAATTTTAAGGCGTCTTTGTCCTCGGGGAGTTTGTAGGTATTGTATTGTCTACGTAGCCGATTTCTGGACTGGATGAAACGACGGATGTTAGGAGGGAGAGGGCAGTGGGTAGCGGGTTTGGGTGGGTGGTAACATCTACATCTACATCTACATAAGTACCCTGCAAGCCGCCTTTCGGCGTGTGGCAGGGGATAAGAAGTGGATTCGGTTTTTGTAGAGGCAATGAGGTCATTTAGAAGGGAAATTTGGAAATCTATTGCTTCGGGAGTTGGGGAAGAGGGAATGAGTGGGTAGTTGTTTATGCGATCTTCTATTATGGATTTGAAATTGTGCCAGTTTGTTGAGGGTTTGAAGAGCGACGGGAGGAGTGAAGTGTGAAAAGTTGTTGCTGATAATGAAGTCCAGTAAATCGGATGTTCTATGGGCTTGATAGGTGAGTGTGAATGGGGAGGCGATACCTAGCCTGGATAGCGGTAGATATTGGTTTAGTAAGCGGCCGTTTCGGTTAATGGTCTTAGACCCCCATACGGGATGTTTACAGTTCCAGTCCCCTATGAATAGTGCAGGGGACGTGGAAGAATCAAGGAATGTTAAATCGTCCTTTCACGTGAATTGAATAAAGTATGACCGGTTGGTTGCCAATGGTGATTTGAATTCCGACTAGGTCAATACCTTTTAGCTTTGCAATTGGGAGGGTGTTGAAGTAGATGTCTTTTTTGGATAAAATGGCCAGCCCGTGAGTGGAGGTGTCCACATCGAGACGGGTTATATTATACATTTTGGAGTGAAGCTTTTGAAGAGGTTTGAGTTCGGTTTCTCGCAGGAAAGCTAAATGGATGTTTTGGGTTGCGCAGAGGTCTAGAAATTCCGGAAATTTATTTTTGATACTGTTTGCATTCCATGAAGATATGAAAGCATTAATGATGAAGAAGGCTCCGTTAAAAAATGTCTTAGTTTTTTCCGTAGTTGTTGGTGCGGCAAAGACTTTTTGGATTGCGGAGATTTCAGTAGTAAGGAAAGTAGGGAGTGGAAATGGGGTTTGTTCGGACTGGTTTTGAGGTGGAGGTGGTCGAGGAGTGGGGTTCGGGGAGTTACGGTTGACGGTAGAGTAGGTGCGGGAGGGGAGGTTCGGGAAGGAGTTTGGGTCGTTGACTGTTGGAGGGGGTGGGTTGGTTGACGTACGATTATCTCGAGTTTTTAGTATGATATTTCTTCTGATTTCTTTAAACTTTTGACACCCTTTGTAGGTCGAGGAGTGGTTAGAGTTGCAGTGAATGCAGGTCGGACGGAAAGAGGGGTCAAAGCTGAAATTTTTAGGGTGTGGGGGCCACCGCAAAGGGAGCATTTGGGGGTGACGTGGCAAAAATTTTTGGTGTGTCCGAACTCTAAACAGTTGAAACATTGGATCGGCTCTAGTCTTTTAATGAATGGTCGAACTTCCACCCGGACATTGGAGAGTTCGTTTATTTTCTTAAATGCTTCGAAATCATTCACTGGGGAAAGGGTTACCTTGTACACGGGGATTTGTCGTTTGGGGACAAGGGTAATGCCCTTTTCGAGGTCAGCAGGTGGGGGTTTTGTCGTGAACATTGGGGTGACTGAGATGACATCAAATGCAAGAGAGGCAAGTTCATCTTATATGTATACCGGATCTATGTTGGTGGGTAGATGTTTAATGATAAAGTCCTGTTTTTATTTGCCGGGAATTGGTAGGTGAAAAATTCAACATTTTCGCTTTTAAGAAAGTTGAATGCAATGCCGTAGTCGCAAACTGAAGTACATTTGATGAGAATGAGGTCAGAATTGACAAGATTGCAAACTGGGGGATATTTGGTTAGTTTCTTGAGCTCGCGAACTGTGATTTGCCAGTTATCGTAAAGTTTTAGTTTTAGCGAGAGGATTTTCGGAACTGACAGTTCGGGTTTGGTTGGGTTAAGTTGAGACGGGGTAGAGTGAGGTGGGGTAAGATGTAATGGGGTAGAGTTAGAATGGCTGGGCTGGACTGAGGATGGACTGGGACGGTTGGGTTTGGTTGGGGAGGGGTTGTCTGAGTTATCAATCTGAGCGAGAGCGGCGAAAGAGTTACGGAGCGGAATTGCAGATGGTGTAGGTAACGACCGGGGGCTTATCCTGCGTTTTGCTGAAACCGATTGAATGCTGAACGAGAGAGGACGTTTAGACGATGATGAAGCAGCCGATGTATCAATATGACTTAGAGGAGCTGTTGATTCAGCGGGTTCTGCCTTGGTGATAAATGGTGCAATAGATGCCTGGAAGATTTCTGGTGGGAGAAGTTCCTTCTGGGTCATGAGGAGGTCCTGAAGTTTCTGGGCCTCCTAGGCGATGGTTAGGGATGGCAACGTGTTGGTGGTATCAGTGACGACGGGCGTGACGACCTTGTAAATATGCATTTTTAAGGTTGCGATCTTTTTAGTTAAACCGGTGGCCACCACCGGGTAGTGGCGCTGGAGTTTGGGAGACTTCCCGAGACAACTATAATTGGTCAAGAGGTAAGTCTCAAATAAATGGGCTAATTAGCTCAATTTATTTTAAATTTTTTATAGACTCAGATTTACGAAAGAGATCTCCTAGTCAATTGTACTAAACACACTTTAAATTTACTCTATAGGAGCGTGAAAAATATAAGTTTCCAGATTGTGCTTTTATACGATTTTTAAACGACATTACGGTGATGGATGGAGCTTATGAAATAGATCAAGTGCCGGAACCATGCATGTCAGAAGGGGCAATGAGTGGAAAAGAATATCTTTGCAATAGCCGCACGCGGTCCCAAAAAAATATTCTCCCGATATGAACGCAAGGGATTTTGGAGTTTAGAAACTTTGGACTTCGGAAACGTTTAGAATTCTTCGGAAATTTTTTAGATGCCCTTCGGGGTTTAATTGAGGACCTTTAGTGTCGGAATTGCATCCGCTGCAACCGCGTAAGTGTCTCCTACGCTCACATCGCAAAGAGTTCATTTTAAATGTTACGCTCAAGATCACAGAAGTAGATACCGATCCATTGGTCGAGGAGTTATTCCTCTTAAACGCTTCAGTATATCTTCACGTTTAAGATCGATCTTCGCCAAGCTCAAATACGTTACAAGCAAATCTAACAGACGTCATTTCCAATTCAATCATTCAGACCGAACAACGGCATCGCCGCTTCTTCTCGATGCACGTATGCTCTTACGTGACAGCAAGTCGGTAGCAAAGGAGAGGCGCGATAGTACGTGTTTACGTGGTGGTTAATAAAACGAATGTTTTACCCATACTTGAACCGTGTTACTCGCTGAATGATTCCAGTACTTACCTTTAATCCTCCAAAACCGTAGCTCAATCCTCGTGCTCGCCTCAATCAAGGGTTTAAGCAAGATTTAATTTCCGCTTTGATGGATACGGAATGGAATGTGGGGGGAAATGGATACAGTTCTCTGAAATTCGTTTGAACCATAACGATGGCCTCCACGTTTATTCCAAGCGCATTAGCTAGATCTTTGGAGTTTTTTTATTCGAAGGCCACTCTAGTAACTGTAAATAGCTTACTTGTTGGCCTATCACATCTCACCTGCGACTGTATAGATCGATCAGTTTCGACTGCTGGCACATGAATGTTCTACACGGGTGTGAGTTCAGATTCGTCTTAAAGTTCAACTTCCACTCGCTCTACATATTAGCTTGACGTTTCCGATGCGCATTTTAAACGAATATCTCTGGTATTCGAGAACATAAAGGCAGATAGAGGATGCCGGGAATTGGATGTGATGAGCAGAGGGTATAATTCCGTTTGAAGGATGTACGCTTTAAAAATATTCTTTGATCGGTCGTTGATAGTAAGCGAATGCAAACTGATTCATAGAAAAATTTTATTCAAAAAGTAACATAAATTACATGTCGAGCATCATTTTTCCATCTGTGTTTACGGAAAATAGGGTTCTCCTTCCCACTTGCTGTCGTTCGTCCATGGGTGAGGAATGAAGCATCCAAATCTGGTAAACTTTTCTGGGCTCCAGAATCGAAATCCTCTCCCCAACGGTCGTCGGAGGCATCTGAAACGAGAGTGAAAGAGATTATTCAAAATCGGACACTAAAAGAATTTCTTGCTTCACCGTCAGATTGAAGCAGCATCATCCTTTAGCGATGTGTGTATTTTTGGAATTATCTTGGAATGACCCGGACGAATAGCCTATCATGGTATAACCACATCCGTAATACAGGTAAAAAAATTTTAAAGAAAAGTCGATGATAGAATGGTAATATTTCAAAGCCCTACAATGAAAGAAAAACTCATTTCCCTGTAGTTCTTTCGCATCCATTTCGTGAAACCGATTGTTCTAATCGGTACCACTTACCTATCAAATACCAAAAATGTGAACGATATTCTTCCCTTTAACTAGCAAGTCTCGACAACGACTAGGTAACCACGAAAGCCTATATTGTCCTCCGAATATTTTCTCTATGATTGGGAATGACATAAATAAAATATTATCTCCTCCATACACTAAAATAGTCGATATATATACTGAGTATATCTTAGATAATTTGTAACACAAAGCGGCTCATTTTTGTGAAAATATTAAACTTGCAAAAAGAAAGAAATTAAATAGCGATGACTTGAAGATGAAAAAAGGACCGGTTGGTGAGATAATGTTGTCCATCGACTATCTTAGACCACCTGTGAACATCAACGCATACAGTTCTGTGCTGACACATCATTTCAATCAACGGACGTCAATTGAGCTTCGTCTTTAACCCTTCCATCTCCAAATTTCCTAGATTCTTCTGCTGCGTCTCAAACCCGACAGGGTCTTATAATTGGGCATATACGTTACTTACGGAAAGCCGTAAATTGAGCGAGTAATCTTCACGGAGGGCAGAGTATTCTGGATCCTTCTAAAGCTTAAGGATAAATTCCTTAAAATTTCTCTTTGATATTCGGGTAATGAAAAGCAAATTTTTTACCAAAATTTTAAGCTAAGGAAAGATTGAGTTTCTTGCAGTTGAACCATCATTTACAAAAGGAGCATAACATTTAATTCATTTCGCTGCACTGAAGATAAGGTTCTCTTTCCAAATTGTGGTTGTCTTCACACACCTTTCCTCAGTTATCCATCCACATCTTGAAAGTCCTGTGCCCTCCTTCGTTGATTGAAATAGTCGCCCGTGCAGCCACTCGAATGCCCTGCAATCAAAGACATTGATTATTAAATCAAATACATTCACCGATTTTACAAATGGGTAAAGTGCGAAGGTATTGGCCAAGTTCAGAGGAGCTGCACCTTCTCCAAAGAATAAGAAGTGGGAAGGGTATATATAAGGGGTGAGAGAAGGATAAGGGTAAACCAAGACAGAAGTAAAGGCTCCCAAAGTAATTTATGATGGACATTTCCGAAGAAACGTAGTGACTGATGCAATTTCTGCTGTGAAATAATCGATCGCCAGGATTGAACAGCATCAATGCCACCAAGTCATGTGGGAGCAAATTCCATGGAGTTATATAAGGGGTAAGCAGGATTGCATTGTGAGTTTTAAACCAAAGCGATTGGTAAAACATGAAGGAGGGTAGGCAAGGATACACATGAAGCATTAAAACTTCTAGGATATAAAATTAAAAGGATCATCTGGTTGTTGATGAATGGGTAACACATCTAACAGGAACACAGAATGAAGTAGGAGTTAACATTGCATGCGATATAAGAAGAACCATGTTTATAAAATAAATTAGACAAGGACAAAGAGGTTATGTAGAAGATCAGGCTACTGATATGATCGAGGAAAGTATGTCAGAAGGAAAATAAACCATCTAACTTTCAACACGACCTGTGAAACATTTTTGGGCATTGTGAGTAAAGCATAGCATATTCCGAGCCATGACCGGCTCGGAATATGATTCTAAATAAAAATCAAAAGAAGCCCAGGATGGACCTCGGAACAGAGATGATGGAACACAAAAAATGGGCCTGTAACATCGAAGGGCGTTATGGAAACCAGCAATGTGGAGAGGTATCCAGGAAAGAATTTGAATGGAATTTCAACGGATGTCATAATGCATTCGCCAGGAATGTGCTTATATTCATAACGATATTTTTATAAAATCAGGAGTAACCAACACAAGTTCCCAGTAATTGTCTTTTAACTGTGCTTTTTACCTATAATTTTATACTATTGATTTGTTATTTTTGTCTTTAATCTAATTATGTATAATATTGATTGTTGGGTTTGTCACTGTAAATTGGCATATTTATGCTGTATGTGATGAATAAATTTATAAATAGATGTAACATAATGAACGAGAGTGTATTTGCCCTCAAAAGTAAACTAAATCACACTGTACCTTAGAATAAGCAATGGCGTATATTAGTAAATATATATGATAGAAAGCCTTTCACTCTAGGGATCTCGACAAAAAAATACATCGGGTGCTTCACTTTGTGAACAGCTCCTTGGCAAAGTTCCGAATTACGAGGAATAATTCAATCGAGAGAATATGTAAGAAGATAGTCAATCATTTTGCTCGAAGAACATCTTACAATAGACCGAACTATTTCAACAGCCCTCCCTGTAACTGTTCGATTTCTTTAATTCTGTATGAACGGAGAAGCGCTCGAGTGTCTCACAGAAGGCACGATCTAACTTTGGCCGAATTAAATCGTTCATAACTATTTCTTTCTTAGCTCTTCCACTGCGGATGCTACCTCTAGCATTCATCTTTTCTTTGTAGTCATTTCCATTTCATTTCTAACATTTCAAACAAGTAACTTTAGTTTTAATGCTTTAAGATAGTGCATGAAAATTAGTCCTTAATTCCCTATGCATTTCTTATGGACATACAGTAAACGCCCCATAGTATCGAACCAATGACCATCTACGATATTTTTATGGAAGCTCTATGAAAAAATTGGCTTATCGATGCATGATTGAAATTTAAATCTCTATACCAATAGGAAGTGCCCTATCAAGTGATTGATCTATATGTAATATTAAGGTAGATATGATTTTCAAAATTTGAAAATATTTCACCTCCTGGCATCTAACGCGATATGAAATATTGCGTATATATATAATATAATCGCGTTATATATAATAATAAATACGAATACGAAACAAATTTAGTTTTTTTTGCATGTTTTGCTGGAATGCTTTAACAGTTTTTGGAATTACTGAAGATTATTTGAGATACCATATTATAGAATAAATAATCTGTTTTTTTGTTTGGGTGATATATCCTCAAGTGTTTGTAATTTTGTAAAGTATTGATTTAAAGTTTATTAATGTATGTATGTATAAGTATCTGGTCTCAAAGTCTAGTATTACAGAAGATTGTATAAGTTAAAATATTAAAATAATAAAATATTACTGCAGATAAAATGCAAATCAAACTGTGAACTCTTTTTATACTCCCAGGAAAAACAGGTCTTTATCAACCTTTTGGAATAAATGTAAGATATAGGCCCTCTTTGGTAGGAAAGCTGCATAGAAGTTTTGAAATTTCTTATAATTACCAATTATTGTTAATAATTGATTCATATATCTAAATGGAATAGTATTTGGAAAGTACACAATAATGATGCAACTACGGAAAACAAGGGAAAAAATTAACTGGAAAAGCATATTTCAGTACTGGTAATTTTTGACCCTTTGAGTTGACATAATGATCCCAGAGCTACGGATGCCAATTTCTACAGTAATTAGTGTAGCAAGTCATGAGATGAAAACTTTTTCGCTATGTATTAATCTTTTAGTGTTAGAAAGACAATCCATCTTTAATGCTCTTAAGTAACTTTTGTCAGAAGAAATATTTTACTATGGAATGAGTAAACCTATTCTTTAAGGGAAGTGGTCCGTGAATTCTTGATTTAATTAAAGCGAAGGGTTTCTATAGTCAATTTTTCTTACATTTTTATCAATAATTTTTTCTAGAGAATTCATAAGGTATACTATTCTTAAAATTAATTTGCTTTGAAAATTTGGCAAAAATTTATTTCTTCTGAAAATGACATGATGTTCAATCATCAATGATCAAAGCACACTTGAGCAGATCAAGAATATTGGTCAACGGCTGAAGCAGATTTTCTTCATCATCGTTAGCAACAAAGATTAACATGGGAAATATATGCTCTTATATATATATATATATATATATATATATATATATATATAGTATATATGCCCTTTATGAAAAGTTTTATCAATGTACTGTACTAAGTAGTTCAAGTCACTTGATCCATCCCATTATATACGAATCTATTCTCAAATGAAATACTGGTTCCTTACGTCCTATCTATGAGTTACGCATAACATAGATATATTTAGTTTGCTATTAAACCCATACTAAATCATTAATATTTTTTGTGTAACCCTATTCACTGCCTTTCCTATTACATTTTATCTGTCAGGAGTTTTAGGTTCCCTTGCAAAAACTCTTTAGATCAAAATTTTCTAAAAAGTAATAGAAGGCATCTTTATATCGGTCACTGTCATCGCCTAATCTAAGGAAGTCTTTCAAATCTAAGAATCAGTAGAATAACTATTTGGGATAGTACTTTGCATACCTTCCAGGCAGCTGAGAAGCCTGAATTCAAGCCAATGTCTTAGATTATGTGTGAACTATGAAAGTATATTCCGATTGCTTATTCCTAATCAAACAGCCACATTTGCTGTCATAAAAGCATTTATTAATAGGTAGGGATATCTTGATTATGTAATACAGATGTATACACAATAATTGAATTTAATAATAAAGAAATGGAAGACACTAACTAGAAATTACAAACCTAGAGTCATCAATTATGGCCAATGAACAGTTATTCATTTTACCTTTGTAATGTAACAGTTTAATTTATTTTCAAAAGGAATTCAAAGAAGCAGAAAGCATGATCATAATTAGCAATGTGTTCAGGAATTCATACTTTCCACCAAGACAGCATAGAAAAGCAGATTGTTGTAAAAATTCTTAGAAACATAAGTGAAATTAAGATATATAACCATGAAATACTAAATGAATAAAAATATTTCTCATTGAATATCATGTGCATTGAATCATACGTAAAGCATCAACATAGTATGGAGTCAATGGAGGTTGATATGTTTGATTGTATCGAATAAGGGTAATTGATCAAGTTGTTCTAGAGCAGTTCTCTATAAGGAAATGAATCATCATTCTTTTCTTTGTGAATGAAGCATTGGTAGCATGAAAATTTTTCATCTTGAAGCACATAAAATCTTTCTCAATGCTAGTTCGATAATCAAAAGGATAGGAAATGGGAACCCAAAAAATATGTTAAAAAGTTGATCATTCCTATTTGCATGGCTATTCTAAAAGGGTGAGTCTTTTGCAGCTATTCTATACTAAGGGATATCCAATTTTCATAACAATTAACTCAATCATTATTAGTGCTCGTTGGGAGCATTAAAATATATGATAATTTTTAAAATTATGTTTATCTCCACCCTTGGAAGGAAATAGATGATGGTGATCATAACATCGGTTGTAGAAAGACAGGATTGTGTTTGTGATCAACTTAGGTGATTTTTAGGGGTATTTATTTCAAAGTATGTACATATAGAACCTCAGATGGAACCAAAATATGTTGATGGTTATTACTGGCACAGTACCATTACATGCATAACATATAAGCAAAATATAAAGAAGGAAATTTTGGCACCCATATATTGGGGTTAAAATTACTGATTGAGTCCAATTCATGGAGAGATCTAGTTAATGAATATCAAATAATTACTTTCACCATTGGTTAAATATTTTGACAATTGCTCTAATTAATAACCATGGACAGTTTCTGAGATGAGCTCAATATGAATCAGTACTGAAACCAATCCAAAGTCACTATTTTTGCTATCAACTCCAGTTACATGCAGTCAAAATACGATACAAAGTTCAATTTTCTACTGTTCAGCAATGAAATAGTGCTATCCTAAATCCAATTCCACATTATTCATTACTTCAATCAGTTACCAGTGAGTCTAATACCTAACACACACCAAGTGTATGACATGCTTCTTGATACAATTAATCTAGTAATACATAAGGTTTGACACACAAGCGTAACGAAGTTAAATCTGTTTAAAGATGCTCAGTTTCGTTCTGCTAAGCTGTAAGGAATAGGTGTTAGAAGGTAAATTAAAGGTAAATTATCAGAAGGCATCCGTTCCAAACGTTTCGCTCCAAAGCCATACCCATCCTACCCCTTGGGAAAGGGCAAGACGGAAAAGCACTGTCGCGTACTATATCGTTCTCGAATAAGTGATGCGAAATGCGATAAACGTGTCGTAGAAATGGTTAATGTCCAAAGCGTTGTTATATTCGTTTTTATTAATTGACGTTAATTCATCGATCACTTGAAATCAAATCAAGGTTCATTTTTCTCATATATGGAGCGTAATCTTGACGAGATAGTGATTTTAAATTTACGCGAAAGGAATAGAAGAGAGACGAATGTTTAAGAAAATGGTAAATGAAAGGTTTCGAACTTTATACTTCAAAATTTAACCATTTAATTGCACGCGGAGTTGCTTTTCGGAGGGAAAAATGGAGCTTTCCACCAATCAAAACGCAGCATTAGCGACCGGAAATCGGCTACATTAGGGAATAGGATCAGTTGGCGCGGAGATATCGTCGTGAGCAGTTGGGAGCTACCATCGGGCATGGAATCCAGATTCAACGGACGACGCATGGATTTAGGACCATCTACAAGAGATACCACTGCCATCGAGAATCAGACTGGCTTCAAGGATTCGCGGCCCGAGTATCTCCACGGTTTCCCCTTTCCAACGCCAAACTTGTTTATATTTGTGTGTTTCTATATTCGTTTACTCGCTTTGCTCACGTAATTGTGTGTACGTAATTTATTATCGGGTAATATTAGTGGTGCATTATCTGCGAACAATTTATTTTATGATGTGTACGTATTTTATTATGGAAGGTAGGGATTGACTGCGCGTAGTCTCTCAAGTTTTGGTTCTTGTCGTTTGGTGGTTTCGAAGGTCCTCTTCTTTGTGTTTGTTGGGTGTCGTTCGATTTGTTTTGGATGGTTTGGGTATAAAGGCTTATGTATGCGTGTGCTTCACCTTTTTCCTGGTACATAATGATCTTCCTTTTGAAGGAATATAAAGTGTGTTATAGATTTTAAGTGTAATGTCGTATTTTTGTTGCATTGCTTTACGTTTGATTTAATGACCCGAGTTTTTTGCAGGTTTATCTCTCACATTATTTCGATGTAAGTTACGAATTTTTCAACGTATGTATTGCGATTTTGTGTAATAATGATGAATTTCTTGCAGGTCATTTTATCAATTGGTAATGATGTTTCTATTCTTTCCGTTTTTCAATAATTCCGATCAATGTTTTCAGGGAAATTTTAAATCATGGTACCGATATTTCAAATTTTATGTCTGTCATTTCCCCTGCTGCTCATAACAAAAATTTTTTGCAGGTACAATAAGCATTTCGATCGAATTTTTAAATTGTTTTCCTTGTTTCGTAATCATGTTGCAATTTTTTTCAGAGGTGCTTTCCAAATGGTAGGTTCCGTTTTCTCAGTTCTCTGAATTCGTAGTGAGATTTCGAATTCAATTTAACAAAGTACTCTTTTCAGGTAAATTGTGCATCACGACAGGGATTGATTCAGGGGAGACGAGAGGAGCCAAAAAGACTACGATCGCCTTCACGCGGTGGGAAACCCAGGAGCAAAAACTACCTCAGTGCAGACCCGAGGATGAGGACAGTGCTATGAAGACACTGACACAGTGCCATGAAGAGAGCTTGCCATCGAACCGTTGGCGAAAACTATATCACCTACGTTGGAAACCCGAGAAGACTTTCTACAGGCACCTTTGTATGTTATTTATAGTTTGGCCTGTCCCGTTGTATGTAAAATTGACTTCTTTCATCAAATACGATTGCACTGTATTGTAGCAGAGCCTACGCTTGTAATTTACAATTTTGCATGTGTATACTTTCGTCAAATATGTTTGTATTGATCATGTCCTTAATTTGTAGAGTATGTACTTTTACTGGATGAGTTACATTAATTTCAACAACAAGGCCTTGTTTGGTAGGTTAACTTTCAATCGTTGCAACTGATGTGCAGAAGTGGAATGGTTCCCATACTTGTATGTGTGTGCTTGTGTGATGCGAGTGCTTGTGAGTGTGGAGTATACTCCTGTGTGAATGCATGAAGGTTTATTTTCGCGGTTCCGATCCATTAGTGTAGAATTTTTGTAGTTACTAACTAACTGGTGGTGGTATGATTGTGTGCGAGGTGTGGGCTTCCATTCCAAACTGTGCATTTTAAAATAACTTTAGCTTCAAGAACGTTTCGTTAACGTAGTACAACAGATGTTTTTAAATATTTTGATGGTTTTTCCAATTGCTAGATCTATATTTACTCAAATTATACTTCCGATGCTCATTTTCACGGCCAAAAATCTGTATAGTTTGTAATGCTGTTTTGTAAAGATCTTTATTGTTCATTTATCTCTCTGTCTTTCGAGGGTTTTACTCCGGAAACAATAGGCAAAGGAGGTTTATCTCGCTTGTTCTTTTTAATCAAAAATAAATTGTTTGAAAAATGATCTTGTGTTTTTCTGATTGCCTCCCTCATTCCTTTGACGTTTTGCGAAGAAAGATTGTCCGGCCAGTCTTTTAAGTGAAATATAATCGCTGTGATAACTTTTCGATTCCTGATCTGATAATCGACTTAAAGAAGTTATCGCAACTTATTGAATACCGAGCATGGATGCATAACACTTGGATAAGAAAATCTTGCGAGTTGTTTCTTAACAGATGCAAAATTAAGACGTGCACAATAAAAGGTGATTACGCAGTTATAAACCAGAAATATTATGAGCAGTAACTTTATGTAACAATTCTTAATCCTTTTCCGAAAATATAGTTTAAACTAGGATTTAATATTAAAGCGATTGAAAAGTCCATTTACATATTGCGCAAATTTATGTATTCAAAAACGTTCTTGGGCCGTCACACAAAAGTAATCGATCAGTTCTCGCGTTCAAAATACGTTCCCTCGGGACAAAGACAAACATTCCTTGTCCTTGAATGGAAAAAGAAACTCTACCTCAAATTTGTACTGATAAACGCTTCAATTTAACAAAAAGAAAAATAAAATGCTTCGTATTATACGAAAACGTTAGAAATTACGCGTATAATACGACCGCACATGCACTTGCTCATCATCCCTAGCTCACTTATCAAAATTTGCTACAACGATGAGTTTATCACCATAAAAAGTACACACCCTGACCGCATTCATGGACGGAAATAATGTGCGGTGCGGGGGAAGTTCACGCATATAATTCGACATTGGAGTTCATTAAAAGTGCCAGATTCCGAGCGTTAATCTGCCTTCATAAGCAACCGAGAACGGCTTGAACATTATCCTCTCCGGTCTCTGACATAGGCTCCTTCGGATGGAATTGCAAGCCTCGTTTTTCCCGTGAGAATAGTGGAAAATATTTGCCGCACATCATTTAAAGAATACGATCCCCAATTTTCAAATCGTAATGAGAGATGAAACGTACAGAAAATTCCTGCGAAAGATTTAGATGTGCTCGGAATGATTACTTTTTAAGGTTACTCGCTGAGGAATGAATAACGGCGGAATATCTATTTTGTAATTTATGATGGCGCTTCATTATCCTTGAAATGCAACGGTAATTCTTTGGATGGACGGTTTCGGTTAATAGGTGGAAAGGAATATCTGCATGCATGGTAAAGTTGCAAGCTAAACGTTCGAGTTACGAGCAGTCGTACTAAATACGCTCGGTTCAAATGCACGAAGAGATAAACTCATTCCCTAGCACGAAATAAATTTCGTCATCTGAAGCTATAGTGAACGATGCTTTGAGTAACCATGCCGCAATGGGGAATCCGATTCTCATGAGCGCAAACGTCCTTTAGTTGAACATTTGTTCACATTATTTTCGTTCGTGAAGTAAGTATCACGATTCGATATGCCTATCGAAACACGGAATCTCACAGGACCATGAGAACTGGCTAGCATTGATGATAGATTTGTTCTTGGTAATGATTTAGGGAATGTTATGACCTGGTGCGGTAATCTGATTAAAATAATAACGAGTGTTAATTTTGAATATATTTTGAAATAACTTAAGCTTCAGGAACGTTTCGTTAACGTAGTACAATAGAGGTTTTTAAAGATTTTGATGGTTTTTCCAATTGCTAGATCTATTTTTACTCAAATTATACTTCCGATACTCATTTTTACGGCCAAAAATCTGTATAGTTTGTAATGCTGTTTTGTAAGGATCTTTATTGTTCATTTGATCTTTATTGATCATTGAGCCTTCCTTAGATTAGGCGAGGACAGTAACGAATAAAAAGATGCCTTCAATTAATTATGAGGAAACTGTGATCCATATAGTTTTTCCAAGGGAACGAAAAACTCCGGACGGATAAAACAAAATTGGGAAGGCCTAGAATACGGTTACGCAAAAAATATTTATGATTTAGTATGGGTTCAATAGCAAACTAAATGTATCTATGGTATGCGTATCTCATAGATAGGACGTAAGGAACCAGTATTTCATTTGAGAATAGATTCGTATATAATGGGGTTGATCAAGAGACTTGAACTGTACTTGTGTGCAGGGATGAAGCTTTTACTTAAGAGCGTGGACCATATATTTCCCAGGCTAATCTTCGTTCCTAACGATGATGAAGAATCTTTGATTCATCCCTCGATCCGCTTTAGTGTGCTTTGATAAACATCACAACTCCGTTTTCGTTATGTCTCATCCTATTATTGATTCAGCCATTGCATTTGCGATAAGTATTTTATTTCAGTTTAAATGTCTGTGTTATCAGCTCGTCTATCGCACTAAAGCCAGGAAAAATGAAACGTTAGCATACTTCCTAATATTTTCTGAATATTTTTTTATTGTCGTTCAAATATAACCGTATTTTCAACCAAATTTTATCAGCGGCCTTCCATCAAGTATTCTTTTCCTTTATTCTGTACTTCCTTAACTCTCAAAATCCTTCCAATATTGCCAAAGCCTTTTTATTCCCTACTATCGTAGCGCCCATTCTCCCTTATTGAGCGAGAACGAACACGTACGTCGAATTCCGACTGAATAGCATGATTCATTGTTTTGCAGGGAGGAACACTGCCCGTCGAAGGATGTAGTGAAAGTTGCGAACGAAAACAAAGGGCCCCGTTTGAAAAGGTTGGCGACAACTTCGAAGCCCAGAGCTGTATCCTAGGAGAGCAGCGGTGTGCCTTAAATCACCATCCCGAAGTGAAAGCGATTATTCCCGTCCATGAATGCCTGACCAACGTCCCGAACACATAGCTGCAGCGAATTTTGATAATTGAGCTGCCGATTGTTGGCTACGAAGATTTGATGTAAGTTAACGAGATCGTAAGCATGCAGTGCCTGACAAGGTTCATATATGGTCCGCTGGGTAAATAATTTCATGTTCCGAACAGTAATTCATGTCGGATAAATACACTTTACGTCGATATTAAGAAGGGATGATGAGCGAGTGCATCAGCGTATTATACGCGTAATTTCAAACGTTTTCGAATTATATGAAGCATTTCATTTTTCTTAGGGGAAATGGAAGCCGTTATCAGTACAAATTTGAGGCAGAGTATCTTTTTCCATACAAGGATAAGGATTTATTGCGTATGTCCCGAAGGAACGAAATTTGAAAGCGAGAACTGATGGATTACTTGTGTTTGTCGGCCCAAGAACGTTTTTGAATATATAAATTAGCGCAATATGTAAATGGACTTTTCAATCGCTTTAATATTAAATCCTAGTTTAAACTATATTTTCGGAAAAGGATTAAGAATTGTTACATAAAGTTACTGCTCATAATATTTCTGGTTTATAACTGCGTAATCACCTTTTATTGTGCACGTCTTAATTTTGCATCTGTTAAGAAACAACTCGCAAGATTTTCTTATCCAAGTGTTATGCATCCATGCTCGGTATTCAATAAGTTGCGATAACTTCTTTAAGTCGATTATCAGATCAGGAATCGAAAAGTTATCACAGCGATTATATTTCACTTAAAAGACTGGCCGGACAATCTTTCTTCGCAAAACGTCAAAGGAATGAGGGAGGCAATCAGAAAAACACAAGATCATTTTTCAAACAATTTATTTTTGATTAAAAAGAACAAGCGAGATAAACCTCCTTTGCCTATTGTTTCCGGAGTAAAACCCTCGAAAGACAGAGAGATAAATGAACAATAAAGATCTTTACAAAACAGCATTACAAACTATACAGATTTTTGGCCGTGAAAATGAGCATCGGAAGTATAATTTGAGTAAATATAGATCTAGCAATTGGAAAAACCATCAAAATATTTAAAAACATCTGTTGTACTACGTTAACGAAACGTTCTTGAAGCTAAAGTTATTTTAAAATGCACAGTTTGGAATGGAAGCCCACACCTCGCACACAATCATACCACCACCAGTTAGTTAGTAACTACAAAAATTCTACACTAATGGATCGGAACCGCGAAAATAAACCTTCATGCATTCACACAGGAGTATACTCCACACTCACAAGCACTCGCATCACACAAGCACACACATACAAGTATGGGAACCATTCCACTTCTGCACATCAGTTGCAACGATTGAAAGTTAACCTACCAAACAAGGCCTTGTTGTTGAAATTAATGTAACTCATCCAGTAAAAGTACATACTCTACAAATTAAGGACATGATCAATACAAACATATTTGACGAAAGTATACACATGCAAAATTGTAAATTACAAGCGTAGGCTCTGCTACAATACAGTGCAATCGTATTTGATGAAAGAAGTCAATTTTACATACAACGGGACAGGCCAAACTATAAATAACATACAAAGGTGCCTGTAGAAAGTCTTCTCGGGTTTCCAACGTAGGTGATATAGTTTTCGCCAACGGTTCGATGGCAAGCTCTCTTCATGGCACTGTGTCAGTGTCTTCATAGCACTGTCCTCATCCTCGGGTCTGCACTGAGGTAGTTTTTGCTCCTGGGTTTCCCACCGCGTGAAGGCGATCGTAGTCTTTTTGGCTCCTCTCGTCTCCCCTGAATCAATCCCTGTCGTGATGCACAATTTACCTGAAAAGAGTACTTTGTTAAATTGAATTCGAAATCTCACTACGAATTCAGAGAACTGAGAAAACGGAACCTACCATTTGGAAAGCACCTCTGAAAAAAATTGCAACATGATTACGAAACAAGGAAAACAATTTAAAAATTCGATCGAAATGCTTATTGTACCTGCAAAAAATTTTTGTTATGAGCAGCAGGGGAAATGACAGACATAAAATTTGAAATATCGGTACCATGATTTAAAATTTCCCTGAAAACATTGATCGGAATTATTGAAAAACGGAAAGAATAGAAACATCATTACCAATTGATAAAATGACCTGCAAGAAATTCATCATTATTACACAACATCGCAATACATACGTTGAAAAATTCGTAAATTACATCGACATAATGTGTGAGATAAACCTGCAAAAAACTCGGGTCATTAAATCAAACGTAAAGCAATGCAACAAAAATACGACATTACACTTAAAATCTATAACACACTTTATATTCCTCCAAAAGAAAGATCATTATATACCAGGAAAAAGGTGAAGCACACGCATACATAAGCCTTTATACCCAAACCATCCAAAACAAATCGAACGACACCCAACAAACAAAAAGAAGAGGACCTTCGAAACCACCAAACGACAAGAACCAGAACTTGAGAGACTACGCGCAGTCAATCCCTACCTACCATAATAAAATACGTACACATCATAAAATAAATTGTTCGCAGATAATGCACCACTAATATTACCCGATAATAAATTACGTACACACAATTACGTGAGCAAAGCGAGTAAACGAATATAGAAACACACAAATATAAACAAGTTTGGCGTTGGAAAGGGGAAACCGTGGAGATACTCGGGCCGCGAATCCTTGAAGCCAGTCTGATTCTCGATGGCAGTGGTATCTCTTGTAGATGGTCCTAAATCCATGCGTCGTCCGTTGACTCTGGATTCCATGCCCGATGGTAGCTCCCAACTGCTCACGACGATATCTCCGCGCCAACTGATCCTATTCCCTAATGTAGCCGATTTCCGGTCGCTAATGCTGCGTTTTGATTGGTGGAAAGCTCCTTTTTTCCCTCCGAAAAGCAACTACGCGTACAATTAAATGGTTAAATTTTGAAGTATAAAGTTCGAAACCTTTCATTTACCATTTTCTTAAACATTCGTCTCTCTTCTATTCCTTTCACGTAAATTTAAAATCACTATCTCGTCAAGATTACGCTCTATTTATGAGAAAAATGAAGCTTGATTTGATTTCAATGATGCATTAGTTATCGTCAATTAATGAAAGCAATCATAACAACGCCTTGGACATTAACCATTTCTACGACACGTTTATCTCATTTCGCATCACTTATTGGAAAACGATGTAGTACGCGACAGTGCTTTTCCGTCTTGCCCTTTCCCAAGGGGTAGGATGGGTATGGCTTTGGAGCGAAACGTTTGGAACGGATGCCTTCTGATAATTTCCCTTTAATTTACCTTCTAACACCTATTCCTTACAGCTTAGCAGAACGAAACTGAGTATCTTTAAACAGATTTAACTTCGTTACGCTTGTGTGTCAAACCTTATGTATTACTAGATTAATTGCATCAAGAAGCATGTCATACACTTGGTGTGTGTTAGGTATTAGACTCACTGGTAACTGATTGAAGTAATGAATAATGTGGAATTGGATTTAGGATAGCACTATTTCATTGCTGAACAGTAGAAAATTGAACTTTGTATTGTATTTTGACTGCATGTAATTGGAGTCCAAAGCAAACAGAGAGACAGTGACAGTGAGGAGATTCAAGCCTTCTTCAGCCTACCCCACAATTTGTGCATTTTCTGAATTGGAATGACAGGTCATAAAATTCATATCGTAGTGAACTAATTGATTTTTTAACCCTTACATAGATCCCATTCATGTAATTCGTTACACAATACATGGTTGCCAAAATTCCCCTCCTTTGAATAAGCATTTTATTTATACATGGCAAAGTATGGCTGTAGTTTTTGCCATCATCATATTTCTCAAGGTTCTATTAATACTTACCTCGAAGAAAATATCTCTTAAAAATCATCTAAGTTGACCGCTCCTCATCCTCAACTTTGCTGATCTCTGTAATTGCACAATATTATTCATAAAAGTTCAAGGCATCCACCATCTAAAGGGATTTTTCTTTCTGCCTATTGATACTCATTCCTCTCTTCCTTCAACCTATAAAATTGTCATCATCATGTATCAAAACTATTGCCTTCCAATGGTGGAGATGAACAATATATTTATAATTTTACTATATATTTTAATGCACTGAACCAGCATTAAAAATGATTGAGTAAATTGATATGTAAATAGGTATTCCTTGGAATAGCAGAGTTGCAAAAGACTCACCCGTTGAGAATAATCGTGAATTAAGGAGTGATTGACTTTTTAAGACATTATTTATAAGTTCCTATTTCCTATCCTTTGATTGTCAAACTAGCAGTTAGAAAGGTTTTATAGATTTGAAGATTAAAAATTTTCATATTACTAACACTTCATTCGCAAAGAAAAGAATGATTATTCATTTCCCTACAGATAACTACTCTTGATAAACTATCAATTTACCCTTTATCAATACATGTCAACCTCTATTGACTCCTAACTATATTGATACTTTATCAATGATTCAACTCACATGAGGCTTAATGAGAAATATTTTTATTCACTTGCTATTTTATAGTTATATTTCTGAATTTCACTTATGTTTCTAAGAATTTTTACAACAATCTGCTTTTCTATGCTGTCTTGGTGTGAAGTATGAAATCCTGAACACATTGCTTATGATGGTCATGCTTTCTGCTTCATTGAATTCCTTATGAAAATGAATTAAACTGTTAGATTACAAAGGTAAAATGAATAACCGTTCATCGGCCATAATTGATGACTCTAGGCTTGTAGTTTCTAGTTCGTGGCTTCCATTTCTTTATTATCAAGTTCAATTATTGTTTATACATCAGTATTACATAATCAAGATATCCCTACCTATTAATAAATGCATTGACAGCGAATGTGGCTGTTGGATTAGGAATAAGCAATTCGAATATACTTTCATAGTTCGCACATAATCTAAGGTAATCTTTGAATCCAACATTAAATGTAAATGAATCCATGAAAGAAGTTGAAGGTTATTGACATAACTGGGGCTTGAATCCATGCTTCTCAGTTTGCCTGCACTATGCAAAGCACTATCCCAAATAGTTAGTCCACTGATTCTTAGATCTGAAAGACTTCCTTAGATAAGGCGATGACCGTAACAAATATAAAGATGCCTTCTATTAATTATTAGAATATTTTCTACAGCCCTCGATCAATATTCTTGATCTGCTTAAGTGTGTTTTGATCATTGATGATTGAACATCGAGTCATTTTTAGAAGAAAAAAATTTTTGCCAAATTTTCAAAGCAAATTAATTTTAAGAATAGTATACTTTATGAATTCTCAAGAAAAAATTATTGATAAAAATGTAAGAAAATTTTACTATAGAAACCCTTCGCTATAATTAAATCAAGAATTCAGGGACCACTTCCCTTAAAGAATAGGTTTACTCATTCCATAGTAAAGTATTTCTTCTGACAAAAGTTACTTAAGAGCATTAAAGATGGATTGTCTATCTAACACTAAAAGATTAATACATAGTGAAAAAGTTTTCATCTCATGACTTGCTACACTAATTACTGTAGAAATTGGCATCCGTAGCTCTGGGATCATTATGTCAACTCAAAGGGTCAAAAATTACCAGTACTGAAATATGCTTTTCCAGTTAATTTTTTCCCTTGTTTTCCGTAGTTGCATCATTATTGTGTACTTTCCAAATACTATTCCATTTAGATATATGAATCAATTATTAACAATAATTGGTAATTATAAGGATTTTCAAAGCTTCTATTCAGCTTTCCTACCAAAGATGGCCTATGTCTTACATTTATTCTAAAAGGTTGATAAAGACCTTTTTTTCCTGGGAATTTAAAAATCCTTTCACAGTTTGATTGGCATTTTTACTGCAGTAATATTTTATTAGTTTAATATTTTAACTTATACAATGTTCTGTAATACAAGACTTTGCGACTAAAAACTTCCCATTTATAAAAATTTAGATCAATACTTTACAAAAATTACATGAATTAAAACACTTGAGGATATTTCACCCAAACTTATTGAAAAAAGAACAGATTATTAATTTTATAATATGATATCTCAAATTATCTTCAGTAATTCCAAAAACTGTTAAAGCATTCCAGCAAAACTAGCAAAAAACTAAATTTGTTTCATATTAAAAAAGTTATCATTGGATGTATACATTTCACAAAGCATCACATGAAAGAAATATAAAAGCTCATGAAGGGGGATACAAAAATGGAAAAACAAACAGTAATTTTGTGAATTGCTCCTTATTTGCAGTCATTAATTATGGAGAAATATAACAAGTTATATTTATTCAAGATTTTGTTGAACAGAAATTCATGGATTAAAGATATGGTACCCATGAACAATCAAAGCACAGACAAGCAATTTAATAAATAATTCAAACATGTATGAGCTACGTGAGATTATATTTGAGTAAACTGTATTTATATCTACTAGTAAGATCTGATTAGAAAAAAATGAATTTAATATTTAGGATTTATTATCAGAAAAACAAGCCCGATTACCATTTTCAGCATATCCATGTTCACGGTTGTCCTTTGGGCAGTACACTAACTGCAATATTAATGGTCGTCTAGTGACAATACCAGTACCTCTGGGTAAAAAGGGCTGGCCCACCAAGCTTTCAATAAGGGAGGTCTTTCCAGAGCAAACCATTGCATATTTGTTATATCCTGCACATTAATTCTAAACATTTGATGTAAATTCTTGATTATAATAAACATTGTTTACTAGGTATGAGATTCAGTAAATGAATTCCTAGTTAATGCTTCGGAAATCGGAAACAATAAATTCCTGCTCAATAAGCAAATAGAACAACTGGAATGAATGAGATTAGAATGTTACCAATGAGATATAAATACATGTAATAATAGGAATAGGATGTTCTGAGGTCTTAACATGCTGTATATAATAGACTGTGTTGATTCGGATTTCATGAAAAATATCGTCACATAAATGAAACCTATTATTTGTCTTAAAATCTTTACAGATTTTTCAAGGGTGCAAACGCTACAAATATATAATGATTAAGATGCTTTTCATATTAGGGTCATGGTCAACGCGTATAGAATTCTAACATCCAAATTCAGCTTGTGCTAATATTACATTCATATTTTCAACTACAATTCCACAATTAAATAAAGAACTTTTATTTGAAATTCGCACAGTTTATTTCCATATCAATCATATCATTGTCACTCATTAATGAAGAGACACTCAAAATAAAAATTCTCTATAATATAACCAAAATATTTTGTGATTTAGCGCAAGGATTGAAGGTAATTTCCTCCCTAATAGATTATTTCATTGTAAATTATGATATCAGGGTTAGCTGATAAATAAAATTACTTGATTTTTTTATACAAAAGCATTCTAAATGCTGCCATTAATCATTTAAGAGAGTAATATAACTATTACATTTTATAGTCAACAATTAACGGAAACATAATTGTGCCGTAATTTACCTGTGTTCCAATAAACAAAATTTGCAGCAGCTGTATAACATCAGCTCCAATCCAATATATTGAACACATCTTGCAGTTTATTGATGACAGGAATTAAGGCTTCCATGAAGGGCTGAAATTAAAGCAACACCGACATAAACACTTAGTGCATCGATTTTTTGAGTCCAAACTTATTTGAAATCCTACAGTTCTTTCAACTCCATCAACCAAAAACAATTGAAATGCATAGAGCGCTGTAATACGATCTGAAGATAATGAGTACCTCTCCCTTAGTTCCTCTCGTGTACCTTAGTAAACACCAGGGGGGATATCAATCTTTATTTATCTCAAAATAAGTGAAACTGAACTGATATGCTACCTAATTGCGGTTTGGGAGATATAGAAAGTCAGTTACGAATTTCATTTCCTCATCACGTGCAATCTATTTTGGTTTAATCTGAAATGAAAAGCCAATAATATTATAAGAATTTCTTAGAAATCCAAATTTTACGTATTTATTACATATTTTTTCAAGCAGTAATAGTAGTATCATTTTATTTTCTAACAGGGTTCCATTATTTTAAATTTATTGATGCAGAGGTGGTCGTATCATAATCGAAAGGAATATTTTTCGGAATATACTCTGTAAGAATGAATGGGGTCAATTTTTGAAAATTTAAAAAAAATCTCCCCCTGCACTTAGAATAACAAAATTTCATACAGCTAAAGCAACTTAATGATTCTAACAAAAAATGTTATTTTTTTATCCACAAAAGCTATGCGTTACATGCCAGGAGGTGAAATATTTTCAAATTTTGAAAAATCATATCTACCTTAATATTACATATAGATCAATCACTTGATAGGGCACTTCCTGTTGGTGTAGAGATTTAAATTTCAACCATGCATTGATAAGCAAATTTTTCAGTAGACCTTCCGTAAAAAAATCTTAGATGGTTGTTGGCTGATACTAGGGGGCGTTTACTGTATGTCTGTAAGAAATGCATAGGGAATCAAGGACTAATTTTCAAGCACTATCTTAAAGCATTACCCGTGATATCTGGGGAAATTATAAAGATAGGGATGCATAAGCGAATGAAGGATGATCATTAAGCAGCATGTCCTGGGTTCGAACTCGGGCTGGAAATGCTCTGCCTTAGGAAATGCATAGGAATACGAACACAATGTAAATATGCGCTCAGATAATTTCGTTTAGTTAATCTTTAGCAATGTGTACGAAGATTAACCTTCCAAAGAATCTAATCTTTCATTTAAAAATATATTATAGCAATGCTTACTGATAGAAAGCAAATCTTTACACGTATATCTATATCATTGATACAGAAAGTTGGTTGACGATTTTCGTTACTTGCGGAAAGTTTGAAATGAAATGGATATGACTACAAAGAAAAGATGAATGCTAGAGGTAGCATCCGCAGTGGAAGAGCTAAGAAAGAAATAGTTATGAACGATTTAATTCGGCCAAAGTTAGATCGCGCCTTCTGTGAGACACTCGAGCGCTTCTCCGTTCATACTGAATTAAAGAAATCGAACAGTTACAGGGAGGGCTGTTGAAATAGTTCGGTCTATTGTAAGATGTTCTTCGAGCAAAATGATTGACTATCTTCTTACATATTCTCTCGATTGAATTATTCCTCGTAATTCGGAACTTTGCCAAGGAGCTGTTCACAAAGTGAAGCACCCGATGTATTTTTTTGTCGAGATCCCTAGAGTGAAAGGCTTTCTATCATATATATTTACTAATATACGCCATTGCTTATTCTAAGGTACAGTGTGATTTAGTTTACTTTTGAGGGCAAATACACTCTCGTTCATTATGTTACATCTATTTATAAATTTATTCATCACATACAGCATAAATATGCCAATTTACAGTGACAAACCCAACAATCAATATTATACATAATTAGATTAAAGACAAAAATAACAAATCAATAGTATAAAATTATAGGTAAAAAGCACAGTTAAAAGACAATTACTGGGAACTTGTGTTGGTTACTCCTGATTTTATAAAAATATCGTTATGAATATCGTCTTAGTATAAGAACTCACTAGTAACTGTCTTTCTCATATCCCTCTCCTTTCCGCAAATGCTTTCCCATCATTTTCCTACAAGCACATTCCTGGCGAATGCATTATGACATCCGTTGAAACTCCAATCGAATTCTTTCCTGGATACCTCTCCACATTGCTGGTTTCCATAACGCCCTTCGATGTTACAGGCCCATTTTTTGTGTTCCATCATCTCTGTTCCGAGGTCCATCCTGGGCTTCTTTTGATTTTTATTTAGAATCATATTCGGGGCCATATCGCTCTTATAATTGGGCATATACGTTAGTTACGGAAAGCCGTAGCCATGACCTGCTTTACTCACAATGCCCAAAAATGTTTCACAGGTCGTGTTGAAAGTTAGATGGTTTATTTTCCTTCTGACATACTTTCCTCGATCATATCAGTAGCCTGATCTTCTGCATAACCTCTTTGTCCTTGTCTAATATATTTTATAAACATGGTTCTTCTTATATCGCATGCAATGTTAACTCCTACTTCATTCTGTGTTCCTGTTAGATGTGTTACCCATTCATCAACAACCAGATGATCCTTTTAATTTTATATCCTAGAAGTTTTAATGCTTCATGTGTATCCTTGCCTACCCTCCTTCATGTTTTACCAATCGCTTTGGTTTAAAACTCACAATGCAATCCTGCTTACCCCTTATATAACTCCATGGAATTTGCTCCCACATGACTTGGTGGCATTGATGCTGTTCAATCCTGGCGATCGATTATTTCACAGCAGAAATTGCATCAGTCACTACGTTTCTTCGGAAATGTCCATCATAAATTACTTTGGGAGCCTTTACTTCTGTCTTGGTTTACCCTTATCCTTCTCTCACCCCTTATATATACCCTTCCCACTTCTTATTCTTTGGAGAAGGTGCAGCTCCTCTGAACTTGGCCAATACCTTCGCACTTTACCCATTTGTAAAATCGGTGAATGTATTTGATTTAATAATCAATGTCTTTGATTGCAGGGCATTCGAGTGGCTGCACGGGCGACTATTTCAATCAACGAAGGAGGGCACAGGACTTTCAAGATGTGGATGGATAACTGAGGAAAGGTGTGTGAAGACAACCACAATTTGGAAAGAGAACCTTATCTTCAGTGCAGCGAAATGAATTAAATGTTATGCTCCTTTTGTAAATGATGGTTCAACTGCAAGAAACTCAATCTTTCCTTAGCTTAAAATTTTGGTAAAAAATTTGCTTTTCATTACCCGAATATCAAAGAGAAATTTTAAGGAATTTATCCTTAAGCTTTAGAAGGATCCAGAATACTCTGCCCTCCGTGAAGATTACTCGCTCAATTTACGGCTTTCCGTAAGTAACGTATATGCCCAATTATAAGACCCTGTCGGGTTTGAGACGCAGCAGAAGAATCTAGGAAATTTGGAGATGGAAGGATTAAAGACGAAGCTCAATTGACGTCCGTTGATTGAAATGATGTGTCAGCACAGAACTGTATGCGTTGATGTTCACAGGTGGTCTAAGATAGTCGATGGACAACATTATCTCACCAACCGGTCCTTTTTTCATCTTCAAGTCATCGCTATTTAATTTCTTTCTTTTTGCAAGTTTAATATTTTCACAAAAATGAGCCGCTTTGTGTTACAATTTATCTAAGATATACTCAGTATATATATCGACTATTTTAGTGTATGGAGGAGATAATATTTTGATTTATGTCAATCCTAATCATAGAGAAAATATTCGGAGGACAATATAGGCTTTCGTGGTTTCCTAGTCGTTGTCGAGACTTGCTAGTTAAAGGGAAGAACATTGTTCACATTTTTGGTATTTGATAGGTAAGTGGTACCGATTAGAGCAATCGGTTTCACGGAATGGATGCGAAAGAACTACAGGGAAATGAGTTTTTCTTTCATTGTAGGGCTTTGAAATATTACCATTCTATCATCGACATTTTAAAAAGCTTTTTTACGTGTATTACGGATGTGGTTGTTCCATGATAGGTTATTCGTCAGGTTTATTCCAAGATACTAACCAGATTCTACTATTGAAAATTTTCTCCGTGGAGGATGCAGATAAGATCGTTATCCAGAGTTTTCCGGTCAAAGAAGTGGACAACTGAACACTCTTTGAACCACTTGGAAGGCACTGCAACAAAGTAAATTCCAGTACCTTTACTCTCCTCGATCAGTTTCATACTCACCTCTGTGTTCTTTCCTTCATTTTTAAGAATTTCCATTTCTCATGATTCGTGTTATTGTGTGCCTTCTTACCGCCTTCATTCGGTGAGATTCATCCTCAGAGTAGGGAGGATCATTTGATGTAATTAATCCTCACAAACTACAATTCTGATGTTTGGCAGAAAATTCCCCTTCACTCAATTATAACCCAATGCATTTCCCAATTCCACAAGTACCACAGGAAGAGAAGAATATATTCTTCCTAATAACATTCCGAATTCTTTAGCCATCGCAATTTGTTATGGGATCATTCACTAAACGAATCGTTGCTGATAATTTCGAAATGCTATACCGTAGTATCATACACATTCCGGATTCAAAGTTTTGGCAAAGGGATAATGCTGTTTCAATCCGACCGTAGAGCAAGAAATTCTTTCAGTGTCCGATTTTGAATAATCTCTTTCACTCTCGTTTCAGATGCCTCCGACGACCGTTGGGGAGAGGATTTCGATTCAGGAGCCCAGAGAAGTTTACCAGATTTGGATGCTTCATTCCTCACCCATGGACGAAGGACAGCAAGTGGGAAGGAGAACCCTATTTTCCGTAAACACAGATGGAAAAATGATGCTCGACATGTAATTTATGTTACTTTTTGAATAAACTTTTTCTATGAATCAATTTGCATTCGCTTACTATCAACGACCGATCAAAGAATATTTTTAAAGCGTACATCCTTCAAACGGAATTATACCCTCTGCTCATCACATCCAATTCCCGGCATCCTCTATCTGCCTTTATGTTCTCGAATACCAGAGGTATTCGTTTAAAATGCGCATCGGAAACGTCAAGCTAATATGTAGAGCGAGTGGAAGTTCAACTTTAAGACGAATCTGAACTCACACCCGTGTAGAACATTCATGTGCCGGCAGTCGAAACTGATCGATCTATACAGTCGCAGGTGAGATGTGATAGGCCGACAAGTAAGCTATTTACAGTTACTAGAGTGGCCTTCGAATAAAAAAACTCCAAAGATCTAGCTAATGCGCTTGGAATAAACGTGGAGGCCATCGTTATGGTTCCAACGACTTTTCAGAGAACTGTATCCATTTCCCCCCACATTCCATTCCGTATCCATCAAAGCGGAAATAAAATCTTGCTTAAACCCTTGATTGAGGCGAGCACGAGGATTGAGCTACGGTTTTGGAGGATTAAAGGTAAGTACTGGAATCATTCAGCGAGTAACACGGTTCAAGTATGGGTAAAACATTCGTTTTATTAACCACCACGTAAACACGTACTATCGCGCCTCTCCTTTGCTACCGACTTGCTGTCACGTAAGAGCATACGTGCATCGAGAAGAAGCGGCGATGCCGTTGTTCGGTCTGAATGATTGAATTGGAAATGACGTCTGTTAGATTTGCTTGTAACGTATTTGAGCTTGGCGAAGATCGATCTTAAACGTGAAGATATACTGAAGCGTTTAAGAGGAATAACTCCTCGACCAATGGATCGGTATCTACTTCTGTGATCTTGAGCGTAACATTTAAAATGAACTCTTTGCGATGTGAGCGTAGGAGACACTTACGCGGTTGCAGCGGATGCAATTCCGACACTAAAGGTCCTCAATTAAACCCCGAAGGGCATCTAAAAAATTTCCGAAGAATTCTAAACGTTTCCGAAGTCCAAAGTTTCTAAACTCCAAAATCCCTTGTGTTCATATCGGGAGAATATTTTTTTTGGGACCGCGTGCGGCTATTGCAAAGATATTCTTTTCCACTCATTGCCCCTTCTGACTGGCACGGTTCCGCCGCGTGAACTATTTCAAAAGCTTCATCCATCACCGTTATATCGTATAAAAGCATAATCGGGAAACAGCTATTTTTCACATGTACGTATATCGACGCCCTTTGAGGATACTAAGTTTAGGTTTTTTGCGGACGATACAGTCATTTAAACAGTGCAAATGGTTACCGTCTCGAAAACGTACCTCTTGTCTTCGTAACCGACTCCGGTATCTCAATTCGCTGCAACGATGTGCTTCAGACGATCGTTCTCGTCTTCGGAACGGTGAAAAAGATGCGTTGATTGGAATACGAACTCTCCGTGGAAGGAAGTCTCCGTTTGGAAAGCCGTGTCGCATTTCTTTTCCAACGGGGCCGTCTGTTTTCGCTCGCCACTTTCGCTCCTCTCGCAACCAGCAGCCCGTGAAATCCATGAATCATCCATTCGTTTGGAATGAGTGAGTACGTGACGCAATGGTATTCCTACTCTGCTAGGCGCCGGGGAAATTTCGCGCATATAGTTCGACATAGGAGTTCGTTAAAAGTACCAGATTCCGAGCGTTAATCTGCCTTCATAAGCAACCGAGAACGGCTTGAACATTATCCTCGCCCGTCTCTGACATAGGCTCCTTCGGATGGAATTGCAAGCCTCGTTTTTCCCGTGAGAAAAGCGGAAAATACTTGCCGCGCATCATTTAAAGAATACGATCCCCAATTTTCAGATCGTAAAGAGAGGTCTCATGAAGCGTACAGGGAATTCCTGCGAACGATGTGCTCGGAATGATTACTTTCTAAGGTTACTCGCTGAGGAATGAATAACGGCGGAATATCTATTTTGTAATTTATGATGGCGCTTCATTATCCATGAAATGCAACGGTAGTTCTTTGGATGGACGATTTCGGTTAATAGGAGGAAAGGAATATCTGCATGCATGGTAAAGTTGCAATCTAAACGTTCGAGTTACGAGCAGTCGTATCAAATACGCTCGGCTCAAATGCACGAAGAGATAAACTCATCTCATCTGAATCTTTAGTGAACGATGCTTTGAGTAACCATGCCGCAATGGGGAATCCGATTCTCATGAGCGCAAACGTCCTTTAAGTTGAACTTTCGTTCATATTATTTTCGTTCGTCAACAATTTTAGATGGCGTAAACGGGAGAGAAATGTGTGAAAAATTCAATGCGTCGGGAAATGCCAATGGAGACGAAGCTGCTATTGATTAAGCACTTACAAAAATAAAGAAAAATTATTTACGGAGTTCGGAAAACTTTCGTAATCTCTTGGACTTGAACCTTTGGAATTGGAATCGGATACGGTGGGTATCCGGTGAACTCAGGGCGGAGAAAAATTTCGTAATTTAAACAGCTCGATATATTTTTCCGTAATGGATACATTTCGACGAAACAAACTCCGTCAATTCCCTGTTGCTTCCACATGCATCACGATCGCTCAAATCACTTTCAAGTATCTTTCTTATGCCAACTAATATTTACGATACAAGATTCAGGCGGAGCAGGAGCGTCGCTCATAAGTCGTTGCCCTCCCGCATCATCTTTCCGCTAATATCAACGTGAAGTAAGTTTCACGATTCGATATGCCTGTCGAAACACGGAATCTCACAGGACCATGAGAAATGGATAGCAGTGAGGATAGATTTGTTCTTAGTAATGATTTAGATAATATTATGACCTGGTGCGGAAATCTGATTAAAATAAAAACGAGTGTTCAGTTGTCAGCTTCTTCGACCTGAAAACTCTGAATAACGATCTTACCCGGAGCCTCCGCGGAGCAAATTTTTAAATAGTTGAATCTGTTAAGTATCTTGGAATGACCCGAACGAATAACCGATCATGGAATATCCACATCCGTAATACGTGTGGAAAAGAAAAGCTTTAGAAAAACTCGGTTTCGTTAGAGGATAGTCGGTAGGAGCTCAGGAAAAGTTCGCGAGCGATGTTACTTTGCGATAGTCAGACCACACCTTGAATATGCTTGAGGTGTATAGGACCCTGCCGATAAAAGTAACTGATGAGAATTAGAAAAGCTCCAACGTAAGGCGATACGTTTCGTGAAAAATTGCTACGATTCATCGATAGGTGTAACTAAACTGCTCGCGATGGGAAACATTAGAACAGCGAAGAGTAGATTCAGAGAAAGAACGTTCAAGAAAGGCGAAGTACAGATCGTGCGCCTACCCTGCTATAAAGGTCTATCAGATACAGCGCACAAAATAAGGGAAATAGAAGCGAAAGCTAACAGATTCAATACTTCGTTTCTCCTTCGAACAAGACTCGAGAACAACCGTCAAGGGAAGTAAATTCAAGGTTCGTTTACGCACTGCCACAATGTGGCCGGCAGGGTATCTAAATAGACAGTATAATCTTTCGGCCATGTCATTTCCTCAAACCTGAGACGAAGAAAGTAGGATCGGAGTGAAGCTTACGTTCTCCAGCAATACTGCCAAGGAAAGGGAATACGGGTCAAAGTGCGATTTTTTCGTCTGTGTCTGCGAGTCACCTTTCGGTGAGTGGTGCCTGAACCGGACGATCATTTACGGGTATAGTTCGACGGAAAACCCAGAATTCAGATGGCTCGAACAAGCCTCCGAATGGGAACGATAGCCTCCAATATTAACACTCTGTCTTCGTCCGAAAATTCTCCTATGGAAAAATTTCATCTCTCGCCCTTCCCGACCATCTCTTTCATCTCCCAATTTGTAGACTATGTTCCCGTGCGATGGAACGAAAGAAAAAATCAACCTCCTGGCGAAATATCAAATTTTCGTTCCGATTTGCAGGGAACTTCTTCCGCCTGCTACCGAAGGTGGTTGCAGCGAGCGATTACCCGGTGGTGGGCGAATTTGAATACCACGCTTTCGCAGCTCTCCGCGATTGAGTTGATTCAGGACTGTCATGAGCACGATATTTCTCTTTCCCGAAGTGATAGCGATGATTTGTGTCGATACTCCGTGGAAGTAAGCTTTTCGTAATTCGACGTCCTTAATCTCTTTCTTACTTATTCGTTCATTGTCATTTAATTTCGTTCTTTCTACAAGGAACGAACTATCTCCTTGAGAAGTATTTTAGCGCAACTCGATCCAACTTTAGTTCTCGAAAAATCGAATCCGAAGAGAGTTTTTAACGTATAGAACCTCTACGCAGAAATGAGGAAGGTTGAAGTAGATCGCCATTTTTCGTCGTACGGAAAATATTCGAAATCCGACAGAGGGCCAAGTTATCGTTCCGGTGTCGCCTCAGTAGGCGGCTATCCCTAGTGAGCAGAGTTCGTTGTTGCTGTGATTAGTGAATCGAGTTTCCCCATGCTTTTGTTACGCCGTTTGCTATCCATCGAATGGCTACCAAATCTCTGAGTTTCTACCTAAATGAAGTGATTGTGTCAATTTTATTGCGTTCTGTGGTTAGCGGTGCACATAAGAGATCGATTAGATTGACTGCAGCTCGAAGAGGACGGCATTGTTTCACCTCATCCCAGTGCAGGACAAGCAGTACAGCGATTAGTGAGGATGCAAGATTCAGTCGAAAAGCAAGGTAAGGTAAGAAACGTCCCGTTGAAAAATATTTCTTTTCCCTCGACGATAAGGATGTGCCCCGGAATTTCATTTAACGATTGCTTCCGAGCGGAGCGTTTCGAATTCCAGTTCATCGCAATTCAAGACATTTTTACCGCTGTAACATGTCCAGATAAATACTAATAACAATACTATTGACCGACGGCTTAAATATCTCTGGGCTGCATCGTGCATAGGGGCTCGTAACTGATCGTTACATTGCGATCTATGTTAAGTTTTCGAAGCCGTTTCTTCGGAGAGGGGGCTCGGGCGTAACTTCATAGTTTAAATGAGGATGATTTTATCCTCAATGGAGTGCATTGATTTAGAAAAAAGGGAAAATGAATGACTGGTGAAAGGCAGGATGTTGACACGGAGAGGTCGCCATGGAAAGTGAATAACGCGCGGCGGTATTTCGAGACGCGATTGTCACCGGCGGGAATCTAAAATTCGAGAAAGATTATTGAAAATAAACTTGAGGTGAGTCGTAACCGATTAAAATTTAATGAAGATTAGTATTTATTATGACTTTTTACCGACTACGTGAGTCTTACTGTGCAAAAATACTGAATTCATAAGTTTCGTCAACGTATTTCCTCCGTTTTCAAGAAAACCGCCATTGCTGGCGGTCGACATAAAAGAAAAGAGAAATTTTGATGATATTCGATCGGCAATCAGATAAAGAAATACTTGTCATAAAATTTAACAATACAGCCTCTACACTGACAGCGGTGGTATTTCTCTCAGCCAATCAGAAGCGAGATAAATGTTTAGCGGTAAGTCAAAAATTTATACACTTTTATTTTCAACGTTTTAATTAGAAAAGAGGTGAATTAAACTATTCTCAGCATTTTGGAACGTGCCGAAGCTAAGATACGTCAAGTTTTACCATCGTCTGATTCTCTATTCCTATTTACTACGATGTCAATCTTTGCCACTATCAGTTTATATGTTTTTGAAGCATGAACGTGCAATAACGCTCTCTGATACGAGATTTTAATTTTCACTATTTTCAATAGTACAACACGTGAATTGATATATTTTATAAATTACATTTATAAATCACCAAACAGCCTTGGCAGTGTTAGCGTGGTGGAAGTGAGCCTTGGTTCTGGATAATGGTTTCCTTCTTTAATGCAGTCATCGTACTTCAATTCCAGGACGACTTTTGAATCGAGAACGTTCGCCATCCTATCCACGAGGAGAGTCTTCACGGAATGGATTGCCATGCCTATTGTCAGATGATGGAAGAAATTGCTTACACCTTTGGATGTATTTTAGTAGACTACCTTTTCAAGGTATGACTTCGAACTGGTCATATTTCTCTTTCATTGGAATGGAATTTCTTCAATGAAACCTATTATTTCATGAAGTGAATGAGCCTAGTTATGCAATGGACGAATTCATACATGTGAAAGAAGAACATATTGTTACAAATCGATTTGAAGAGCAACAAGATGAGCGTTCAGCTTTGCCATCTTTAGATTCACTTCTACCTGTAGGTTGGTCTTTCTTTCTTGATAAACTGTTGTATTTCTCCTCTTTCACTCTTGTTACTTCTTCGTACTTCACATAGATATGAAGTAGATTGGGAGCAAAATCACATCTTTTCACCTGGCGCCCTTTTCATCTTCTTTTCTGGATGATTTTGTGTATTCTTGGACCTCCCATCGCCATCGTGAATCCCTATCCGAGCCTCTTATTTCAAGTGTCATCAACTGCCAACCAAGTCTCGAGTGTTTCCTCCAAGTTCTTTTCTGTGCACCCTGGCAGTGTTCTGCTGATTGCTTCATTCACTTCTTCATCTTTTGCTATGCTACAAGCATTCATTCATGGCACACAGAAGTGGCATGTTCTTTTTGAATATTTCAATGGTTTGGACCAAATATTTCTTGGCTCCTCCAGCGTACGTTATGCCACTTGGAAGGCACTGCAACAAAGTAAATTCCAGTACCTTTACTCTCCTCGATCAGTTTCATACTCACCTCTGTGTTCTTTCCTTCATTTTTAAGAATTTCCATTTCTCATGATTCGTGTTATTGTGTGCCTTCTTACCGCCTTCATTCGGTGAGATTCATCCTCAGAGTAGGGAGGATCATTTGATGTAATTAATCCTCACAAACTACAATTCTGATGTTTGGCAGAAAATTCCCCTTCACTCAATTATAACCCAATGCATTTCCCAATTCCACAAGTACCACAGGAAGAGAAGAATATATTCTTCCTAATAACATTCCGAATTCTTTAGCCATCGCAATTTGTTATGGGATCATTCACTAAACGAATCGTTGCTGATAATTTCGAAATGCTATACCGTAGTATCATACACATTCCGGATTCAAAGTTTTGGCAAAGGGATAATGCTGTTTCAATCCGACCGTAGAGCAAGAAATTCTTTCAGTGTCCGATTTTGAATAATCTCTTTCACTCTCGTTTCAGATGCCTCCGACGACCGTTGGGGAGAGGATTTCGATTCAGGAGCCCAGAGAAGTTTACCAGATTTGGATGCTTCATTCCTCACCCATGGACGAAGGACAGCAAGTGGGAAGGAGAACCCTATTTTCCGTAAACACAGATGGAAAAATGATGCTCGACATGTAATTTATGTTACTTTTTGAATAAACTTTTTCTATGAATCAATTTGCATTCGCTTACTATCAACGACCGATCAAAGAATATTTTTAAAGCGTACATCCTTCAAACGGAATTATACCCTCTGCTCATCACATCCAATTCCCGGCATCCTCTATCTGCCTTTATGTTCTCGAATACCAGAGGTATTCGTTTAAAATGCGCATCGGAAACGTCAAGCTAATATGTAGAGCGAGTGGAAGTTCAACTTTAAGACGAATCTGAACTCACACCCGTGTAGAACATTCATGTGCCGGCAGTCGAAACTGATCGATCTATACAGTCGCAGGTGAGATGTGATAGGCCGACAAGTAAGCTATTTACAGTTACTAGAGTGGCCTTCGAATAAAAAAACTCCAAAGATCTAGCTAATGCGCTTGGAATAAACGTGGAGGCCATCGTTATGGTTCCAACGACTTTTCAGAGAACTGTATCCATTTCCCCCCACATTCCATTCCGTATCCATCAAAGCGGAAATAAAATCTTGCTTAAACCCTTGATTGAGGCGAGCACGAGGATTGAGCTACGGTTTTGGAGGATTAAAGGTAAGTACTGGAATCATTCAGCGAGTAACACGGTTCAAGTATGGGTAAAACATTCGTTTTATTAACCACCACGTAAACACGTACTATCGCGCCTCTCCTTTGCTACCGACTTGCTGTCACGTAAGAGCATACGTGCATCGAGAAGAAGCGGCGATGCCGTTGTTCGGTCTGAATGATTGAATTGGAAATGACGTCTGTTAGATTTGCTTGTAACGTATTTGAGCTTGGCGAAGATCGACCTTAAACGTGAAGATATACTGAAGCGTTTAAGAGGAATAACTCCTCGACCAATGGATCGGTATCTACTTCTGTGATCTTGAGCGTAACATTTAAAATGAACTCTTTGCGATGTGAGCGTAGGAGACACTTACGCGGTTGCAGCGGATGCAATTCCGACACTAAAGGTCCTCAATTAAACCCCGAAGGGCATCTAAAAAATTTCCGAAGAATTCTAAACGTTTCCGAAGTCCAAAGTTTCTAAACTCCAAAATCCCTTGTGTTCATATCGGGAGAATATTTTTTTTGGGACCGCGTGCGGCTATTGCAAAGATATTCTTTTCCACTCATTGCCCCTTCTGACTGGCACGGTTCCGCCGCGTGAACTATTTCAAAAGCTTCATCCATCACCGTTATATCGTATAAAAGCATAATCGGGAAACAGCTATTTTTCACATGTACGTATATCGACGCCCTTTGAGGATACTAAGGTTAGGTTTTTTGCGGACGATACAGTCATTTAAACAGTGCAAATGGTTACCGTCTCGAAAACGTACCTCTTGTCTTCGTAACCGACTCCGGTATCTCAATTCGCTGCAACGATGTGCTTCAGACGATCGTTCTCGTCTTCGGAACGGTGAAAAAGATGCGTTGATTGGAATACGAACTCTCCGTGGAAGGAAGTCTCCGTTTGGAAAGCCGTGTCGCATTTCTTTTCCAACGGGGCCGTCTGTTTTCGCTCGCCACTTTCGCTCCTCTCGCAACCAGCAGCCCGTGAAATCCATGAATCATCCATTCGTTTGGAATGAGTGAGTACGTGACGCAATGGTATTCCTACTCTGCTAGGCGCCGGGGAAATTTCGCGCATATAGTTCGACATAGGAGTTCGTTAAAAGTACCAGATTCCGAGCGTTAATCTGCCTTCATAAGCAACCGAGAACGGCTTGAACATTATCCTCGCCCGTCTCTGACATAGGCTCCTTCGGATGGAATTGCAAGCCTCGTTTTTCCCGTGAGAAAAGCGGAAAATACTTGCCGCGCATCATTTAAAGAATACGATCCCCAATTTTCAGATCGTAAAGAGAGGTCTCATGAAGCGTACAGGGAATTCCTGCGAACGATGTGCTCGGAATGATTACTTTCTAAGGTTACTCGCTGAGGAATGAATAACGGCGGAATATCTATTTTGTAATTTATGATGGCGCTTCATTATCCATGAAATGCAACGGTAGTTCTTTGGATGGACGATTTCGGTTAATAGGAGGAAAGGAATATCTGCATGCATGGTAAAGTTGCAATCTAAACGTTCGAGTTACGAGCAGTCGTATCAAATACGCTCGGCTCAAATGCACGAAGAGATAAACTCATCTCATCTGAATCTTTAGTGAACGATGCTTTGAGTAACCATGCCGCAATGGGGAATCCGATTCTCATGAGCGCAAACGTCCTTTAAGTTGAACTTTCGTTCATATTATTTTCGTTCGTCAACAATTTTAGATGGCGTAAACGGGAGAGAAATGTGTGAAAAATTCAATGCGTCGGGAAATGCCAATGGAGACGAAGCTGCTATTGATTAAGCACTTACAAAAATAAAGAAAAATTATTTACGGAGTTCGGAAAACTTTCGTAATCTCTTGGACTTGAACCTTTGGAATTGGAATCGGATACGGTGGGTATCCGGTGAACTCAGGGCGGAGAAAAATTTCGTAATTTAAACAGCTCGATATATTTTTCCGTAATGGATACATTTCGACGAAACAAACTCCGTCAATTCCCTGTTGCTTCCACATGCATCACGATCGCTCAAATCACTTTCAAGTATCTTTCTTATGCCAACTAATATTTACGATACAAGATTCAGGCGGAGCAGGAGCGTCGCTCATAAGTCGTTGCCCTCCCGCATCATCTTTCCGCTAATATCAACGTGAAGTAAGTTTCACGATTCGATATGCCTGTCGAAACACGGAATCTCACAGGACCATGAGAAATGGATAGCAGTGAGGATAGATTTGTTCTTAGTAATGATTTAGATAATATTATGACCTGGTGCGGAAATCTGATTAAAATAAAAACGAGTGTTCAGTTGTCAGCTTCTTCGACCTGAAAACTCTGAATAACGATCTTACCCGGAGCCTCCGCGGAGCAAATTTTTAAATAGTTGAATCTGTTAAGTATCTTGGAATGACCCGAACGAATAACCGATCATGGAATATCCACATCCGTAATACGTGTGGAAAAGAAAAGCTTTAGAAAAACTCGGTTTCGTTAGAGGATAGTCGGTAGGAGCTCAGGAAAAGTTCGCGAGCGATGTTACTTTGCGATAGTCAGACCACACCTTGAATATGCTTGAGGTGTATAGGACCCTGCCGATAAAAGTAACTGATGAGAATTAGAAAAGCTCCAACGTAAGGCGATACGTTTCGTGAAAAATTGCTACGATTCATCGATAGGTGTAACTAAACTGCTCGCGATGGGAAACATTAGAACAGCGAAGAGTAGATTCAGAGAAAGAACGTTCAAGAAAGGCGAAGTACAGATCGTGCGCCTACCCTGCTATAAAGGTCTATCAGATACAGCGCACAAAATAAGGGAAATAGAAGCGAAAGCTAACAGATTCAATACTTCGTTTCTCCTTCGAACAAGACTCGAGAACAACCGTCAAGGGAAGTAAATTCAAGGTTCGTTTACGCACTGCCACAATGTGGCCGGCAGGGTATCTAAATAGACAGTATAATCTTTCGGCCATGTCATTTCCTCAAACCTGAGACGAAGAAAGTAGGATCGGAGTGAAGCTTACGTTCTCCAGCAATACTGCCAAGGAAAGGGAATACGGGTCAAAGTGCGATTTTTTCGTCTGTGTCTGCGAGTCACCTTTCGGTGAGTGGTGCCTGAACCGGACGATCATTTACGGGTATAGTTCGACGGAAAACCCAGAATTCAGATGGCTCGAACAAGCCTCCGAATGGGAACGATAGCCTCCAATATTAACACTCTGTCTTCGTCCGAAAATTCTCCTATGGAAAAATTTCATCTCTCGCCCTTCCCGACCATCTCTTTCATCTCCCAATTTGTAGACTATGTTCCCGTGCGATGGAACGAAAGAAAAAATCAACCTCCTGGCGAAATATCAAATTTTCGTTCCGATTTGCAGGGAACTTCTTCCGCCTGCTACCGAAGGTGGTTGCAGCGAGCGATTACCCGGTGGTGGGCGAATTTGAATACCACGCTTTCGCAGCTCTCCGCGATTGAGTTGATTCAGGACTGTCATGAGCACGATATTTCTCTTTCCCGAAGTGATAGCGATGATTTGTGTCGATACTCCGTGGAAGTAAGCTTTTCGTAATTCGACGTCCTTAATCTCTTTCTTACTTATTCGTTCATTGTCATTTAATTTCGTTCTTTCTACAAGGAACGAACTATCTCCTTGAGAAGTATTTTAGCGCAACTCGATCCAACTTTAGTTCTCGAAAAATCGAATCCGAAGAGAGTTTTTAACGTATAGAACCTCTACGCAGAAATGAGGAAGGTTGAAGTAGATCGCCATTTTTCGTCGTACGGAAAATATTCGAAATCCGACAGAGGGCCAAGTTATCGTTCCGGTGTCGCCTCAGTAGGCGGCTATCCCTAGTGAGCAGAGTTCGTTGTTGCTGTGATTAGTGAATCGAGTTTCCCCATGCTTTTGTTACGCCGTTTGCTATCCATCGAATGGCTACCAAATCTCTGAGTTTCTACCTAAATGAAGTGATTGTGTCAATTTTATTGCGTTCTGTGGTTAGCGGTGCACATAAGAGATCGATTAGATTGACTGCAGCTCGAAGAGGACGGCATTGTTTCACCTCATCCCAGTGCAGGACAAGCAGTACAGCGATTAGTGAGGATGCAAGATTCAGTCGAAAAGCAAGGTAAGGTAAGAAACGTCCCGTTGAAAAATATTTCTTTTCCCTCGACGATAAGGATGTGCCCCGGAATTTCATTTAACGATTGCTTCCGAGCGGAGCGTTTCGAATTCCAGTTCATCGCAATTCAAGACATTTTTACCGCTGTAACATGTCCAGATAAATACTAATAACAATACTATTGACCGACGGCTTAAATATCTCTGGGCTGCATCGTGCATAGGGGCTCGTAACTGATCGTTACATTGCGATCTATGTTAAGTTTTCGAAGCCGTTTCTTCGGAGAGGGGGCTCGGGCGTAACTTCATAGTTTAAATGAGGATGATTTTATCCTCAATGGAGTGCATTGATTTAGAAAAAAGGGAAAATGAATGACTGGTGAAAGGCAGGATGTTGACACGGAGAGGTCGCCATGGAAAGTGAATAACGCGCGGCGGTATTTCGAGACGCGATTGTCACCGGCGGGAATCTAAAATTCGAGAAAGATTATTGAAAATAAACTTGAGGTGAGTCGTAACCGATTAAAATTTAATGAAGATTAGTATTTATTATGACTTTTTACCGACTACGTGAGTCTTACTGTGCAAAAATACTGAATTCATAAGTTTCGTCAACGTATTTCCTCCGTTTTCAAGAAAACCGCCATTGCTGGCGGTCGACATAAAAGAAAAGAGAAATTTTGATGATATTCGATCGGCAATCAGATAAAGAAATACTTGTCATAAAATTTAACAATACAGCCTCTACACTGACAGCGGTGGTATTTCTCTCAGCCAATCAGAAGCGAGATAAATGTTTAGCGGTAAGTCAAAAATTTATACACTTTTATTTTCAACGTTTTAATTAGAAAAGAGGTGAATTAAACTATTCTCAGCATTTTGGAACGTGCCGAAGCTAAGATACGTCAAGTTTTACCATCGTCTGATTCTCTATTCCTATTTACTACGATGTCAATCTTTGCCACTATCAGTTTATATGTTTTTGAAGCATGAACGTGCAATAACGCTCTCTGATACGAGATTTTAATTTTCACTATTTTCAATAGTACAACACGTGAATTGATATATTTTATAAATTACATTTATAAATCACCAAACAGCCTTGGCAGTGTTAGCGTGGTGGAAGTGAGCCTTGGTTCTGGATAATGGTTTCCTTCTTTAATGCAGTCATCGTACTTCAATTCCAGGACGACTTTTGAATCGAGAACGTTCGCCATCCTATCCACGAGGAGAGTCTTCACGGAATGGATTGCCATGCCTATTGTCAGATGATGGAAGAAATTGCTTACACCTTTGGATGTATTTTAGTAGACTACCTTTTCAAGGTATGACTTCGAACTGGTCATATTTCTCTTTCATTGGAATGGAATTTCTTCAATGAAACCTATTATTTCATGAAGTGAATGAGCCTAGTTATGCAATGGACGAATTCATACATGTGAAAGAAGAACATATTGTTACAAATCGATTTGAAGAGCAACAAGATGAGCGTTCAGCTTTGCCATCTTTAGATTCACTTCTACCTGTAGGTTGGTCTTTCTTTCTTGATAAACTGTTGTATTTCTCCTCTTTCACTCTTGTTACTTCTTCGTACTTCACATAGATATGAAGTAGATTGGGAGCAAAATCACATCTTTTCACCTGGCGCCCTTTTCATCTTCTTTTCTGGATGATTTTGTGTATTCTTGGACCTCCCATCGCCATCGTGAATCCCTATCCGAGCCTCTTATTTCAAGTGTCATCAACTGCCAACCAAGTCTCGAGTGTTTCCTCCAAGTTCTTTTCTGTGCACCCTGGCAGTGTTCTGCTGATTGCTTCATTCACTTCTTCATCTTTTGCTATGCTACAAGCATTCATTCATGGCACACAGAAGTGGCATGTTCTTTTTGAATATTTCAATGGTTTGGACCAAATATTTCTTGGCTCCTCCAGCGTACGTTATGCCACTTGGAAGGCACTGCAACAAAGTAAATTCCAGTACCTTTACTCTCCTCGATCAGTTTCATACTCACCTCTGTGTTCTTTCCTTCATTTTTAAGAATTTCCATTTCTCATGATTCGTGTTATTGTGTGCCTTCTTACCGCCTTCATTCGGTGAGATTCATCCTCAGAGTAGGGAGGATCATTTGATGTAATTAATCCTCACAAACTACAATTCTGATGTTTGGCAGAAAATTCCCCTTCACTCAATTATAACCCAATGCATTTCCCAATTCCACAAGTACCACAGGAAGAGAAGAATATATTCTTCCTAATAACATTCCGAATTCTTTAGCCATCGCAATTTGTTATGGGATCATTCACTAAACGAATCGTTGCTGATAATTTCGAAATGCTATACCGTAGTATCATACACATTCCGGATTCAAAGTTTTGGCAAAGGGATAATGCTGTTTCAATCCGACCGTAGAGCAAGAAATTCTTTCAGTGTCCGATTTTGAATAATCTCTTTCACTCTCGTTTCAGATGCCTCCGACGACCGTTGGGGAGAGGATTTCGATTCAGGAGCCCAGAGAAGTTTACCAGATTTGGATGCTTCATTCCTCACCCATGGACGAAGGACAGCAAGTGGGAAGGAGAACCCTATTTTCCGTAAACACAGATGGAAAAATGATGCTCGACATGTAATTTATGTTACTTTTTGAATAAACTTTTTCTATGAATCAATTTGCATTCGCTTACTATCAACGACCGATCAAAGAATATTTTTAAAGCGTACATCCTTCAAACGGAATTATACCCTCTGCTCATCACATCCAATTCCCGGCATCCTCTATCTGCCTTTATGTTCTCGAATACCAGAGGTATTCGTTTAAAATGCGCATCGGAAACGTCAAGCTAATATGTAGAGCGAGTGGAAGTTCAACTTTAAGACGAATCTGAACTCACACCCGTGTAGAACATTCATGTGCCGGCAGTCGAAACTGATCGATCTATACAGTCGCAGGTGAGATGTGATAGGCCGACAAGTAAGCTATTTACAGTTACTAGAGTGGCCTTCGAATAAAAAAACTCCAAAGATCTAGCTAATGCGCTTGGAATAAACGTGGAGGCCATCGTTATGGTTCCAACGACTTTTCAGAGAACTGTATCCATTTCCCCCCACATTCCATTCCGTATCCATCAAAGCGGAAATAAAATCTTGCTTAAACCCTTGATTGAGGCGAGCACGAGGATTGAGCTACGGTTTTGGAGGATTAAAGGTAAGTACTGGAATCATTCAGCGAGTAACACGGTTCAAGTATGGGTAAAACATTCGTTTTATTAACCACCACGTAAACACGTACTATCGCGCCTCTCCTTTGCTACCGACTTGCTGTCACGTAAGAGCATACGTGCATCGAGAAGAAGCGGCGATGCCGTTGTTCGGTCTGAATGATTGAATTGGAAATGACGTCTGTTAGATTTGCTTGTAACGTATTTGAGCTTGGCGAAGATCGACCTTAAACGTGAAGATATACTGAAGCGTTTAAGAGGAATAACTCCTCGACCAATGGATCGGTATCTACTTCTGTGATCTTGAGCGTAACATTTAAAATGAACTCTTTGCGATGTGAGCGTAGGAGACACTTACGCGGTTGCAGCGGATGCAATTCCGACACTAAAGGTCCTCAATTAAACCCCGAAGGGCATCTAAAAAATTTCCGAAGAATTCTAAACGTTTCCGAAGTCCAAAGTTTCTAAACTCCAAAATCCCTTGTGTTCATATCGGGAGAATATTTTTTTTGGGACCGCGTGCGGCTATTGCAAAGATATTCTTTTCCACTCATTGCCCCTTCTGACTGGCACGGTTCCGCCGCGTGAACTATTTCAAAAGCTTCATCCATCACCGTTATATCGTATAAAAGCATAATCGGGAAACAGCTATTTTTCACATGTACGTATATCGACGCCCTTTGAGGATACTAAGGTTAGGTTTTTTGCGGACGATACAGTCATTTAAACAGTGCAAATGGTTACCGTCTCGAAAACGTACCTCTTGTCTTCGTAACCGACTCCGGTATCTCAATTCGCTGCAACGATGTGCTTCAGACGATCGTTCTCGTCTTCGGAACGGTGAAAAAGATGCGTTGATTGGAATACGAACTCTCCGTGGAAGGAAGTCTCCGTTTGGAAAGCCGTGTCGCATTTCTTTTCCAACGGGGCCGTCTGTTTTCGCTCGCCACTTTCGCTCCTCTCGCAACCAGCAGCCCGTGAAATCCATGAATCATCCATTCGTTTGGAATGAGTGAGTACGTGACGCAATGGTATTCCTACTCTGCTAGGCGCCGGGGAAATTTCGCGCATATAGTTCGACATAGGAGTTCGTTAAAAGTACCAGATTCCGAGCGTTAATCTGCCTTCATAAGCAACCGAGAACGGCTTGAACATTATCCTCGCCCGTCTCTGACATAGGCTCCTTCGGATGGAATTGCAAGCCTCGTTTTTCCCGTGAGAAAAGCGGAAAATACTTGCCGCGCATCATTTAAAGAATACGATCCCCAATTTTCAGATCGTAAAGAGAGGTCTCATGAAGCGTACAGGGAATTCCTGCGAACGATGTGCTCGGAATGATTACTTTCTAAGGTTACTCGCTGAGGAATGAATAACGGCGGAATATCTATTTTGTAATTTATGATGGCGCTTCATTATCCATGAAATGCAACGGTAGTTCTTTGGATGGACGATTTCGGTTAATAGGAGGAAAGGAATATCTGCATGCATGGTAAAGTTGCAATCTAAACGTTCGAGTTACGAGCAGTCGTATCAAATACGCTCGGCTCAAATGCACGAAGAGATAAACTCATCTCATCTGAATCTTTAGTGAACGATGCTTTGAGTAACCATGCCGCAATGGGGAATCCGATTCTCATGAGCGCAAACGTCCTTTAAGTTGAACTTTCGTTCATATTATTTTCGTTCGTCAACAATTTTAGATGGCGTAAACGGGAGAGAAATGTGTGAAAAATTCAATGCGTCGGGAAATGCCAATGGAGACGAAGCTGCTATTGATTAAGCACTTACAAAAATAAAGAAAAATTATTTACGGAGTTCGGAAAACTTTCGTAATCTCTTGGACTTGAACCTTTGGAATTGGAATCGGATACGGTGGGTATCCGGTGAACTCAGGGCGGAGAAAAATTTCGTAATTTAAACAGCTCGATATATTTTTCCGTAATGGATACATTTCGACGAAACAAACTCCGTCAATTCCCTGTTGCTTCCACATGCATCACGATCGCTCAAATCACTTTCAAGTATCTTTCTTATGCCAACTAATATTTACGATACAAGATTCAGGCGGAGCAGGAGCGTCGCTCATAAGTCGTTGCCCTCCCGCATCATCTTTCCGCTAATATCAACGTGAAGTAAGTTTCACGATTCGATATGCCTGTCGAAACACGGAATCTCACAGGACCATGAGAAATGGATAGCAGTGAGGATAGATTTGTTCTTAGTAATGATTTAGATAATATTATGACCTGGTGCGGAAATCTGATTAAAATAAAAACGAGTGTTCAGTTGTCAGCTTCTTCGACCTGAAAACTCTGAATAACGATCTTACCCGGAGCCTCCGCGGAGCAAATTTTTAAATAGTTGAATCTGTTAAGTATCTTGGAATGACCCGAACGAATAACCGATCATGGAATATCCACATCCGTAATACGTGTGGAAAAGAAAAGCTTTAGAAAAACTCGGTTTCGTTAGAGGATAGTCGGTAGGAGCTCAGGAAAAGTTCGCGAGCGATGTTACTTTGCGATAGTCAGACCACACCTTGAATATGCTTGAGGTGTATAGGACCCTGCCGATAAAAGTAACTGATGAGAATTAGAAAAGCTCCAACGTAAGGCGATACGTTTCGTGAAAAATTGCTACGATTCATCGATAGGTGTAACTAAACTGCTCGCGATGGGAAACATTAGAACAGCGAAGAGTAGATTCAGAGAAAGAACGTTCAAGAAAGGCGAAGTACAGATCGTGCGCCTACCCTGCTATAAAGGTCTATCAGATACAGCGCACAAAATAAGGGAAATAGAAGCGAAAGCTAACAGATTCAATACTTCGTTTCTCCTTCGAACAAGACTCGAGAACAACCGTCAAGGGAAGTAAATTCAAGGTTCGTTTACGCACTGCCACAATGTGGCCGGCAGGGTATCTAAATAGACAGTATAATCTTTCGGCCATGTCATTTCCTCAAACCTGAGACGAAGAAAGTAGGATCGGAGTGAAGCTTACGTTCTCCAGCAATACTGCCAAGGAAAGGGAATACGGGTCAAAGTGCGATTTTTTCGTCTGTGTCTGCGAGTCACCTTTCGGTGAGTGGTGCCTGAACCGGACGATCATTTACGGGTATAGTTCGACGGAAAACCCAGAATTCAGATGGCTCGAACAAGCCTCCGAATGGGAACGATAGCCTCCAATATTAACACTCTGTCTTCGTCCGAAAATTCTCCTATGGAAAAATTTCATCTCTCGCCCTTCCCGACCATCTCTTTCATCTCCCAATTTGTAGACTATGTTCCCGTGCGATGGAACGAAAGAAAAAATCAACCTCCTGGCGAAATATCAAATTTTCGTTCCGATTTGCAGGGAACTTCTTCCGCCTGCTACCGAAGGTGGTTGCAGCGAGCGATTACCCGGTGGTGGGCGAATTTGAATACCACGCTTTCGCAGCTCTCCGCGATTGAGTTGATTCAGGACTGTCATGAGCACGATATTTCTCTTTCCCGAAGTGATAGCGATGATTTGTGTCGATACTCCGTGGAAGTAAGCTTTTCGTAATTCGACGTCCTTAATCTCTTTCTTACTTATTCGTTCATTGTCATTTAATTTCGTTCTTTCTACAAGGAACGAACTATCTCCTTGAGAAGTATTTTAGCGCAACTCGATCCAACTTTAGTTCTCGAAAAATCGAATCCGAAGAGAGTTTTTAACGTATAGAACCTCTACGCAGAAATGAGGAAGGTTGAAGTAGATCGCCATTTTTCGTCGTACGGAAAATATTCGAAATCCGACAGAGGGCCAAGTTATCGTTCCGGTGTCGCCTCAGTAGGCGGCTATCCCTAGTGAGCAGAGTTCGTTGTTGCTGTGATTAGTGAATCGAGTTTCCCCATGCTTTTGTTACGCCGTTTGCTATCCATCGAATGGCTACCAAATCTCTGAGTTTCTACCTAAATGAAGTGATTGTGTCAATTTTATTGCGTTCTGTGGTTAGCGGTGCACATAAGAGATCGATTAGATTGACTGCAGCTCGAAGAGGACGGCATTGTTTCACCTCATCCCAGTGCAGGACAAGCAGTACAGCGATTAGTGAGGATGCAAGATTCAGTCGAAAAGCAAGGTAAGGTAAGAAACGTCCCGTTGAAAAATATTTCTTTTCCCTCGACGATAAGGATGTGCCCCGGAATTTCATTTAACGATTGCTTCCGAGCGGAGCGTTTCGAATTCCAGTTCATCGCAATTCAAGACATTTTTACCGCTGTAACATGTCCAGATAAATACTAATAACAATACTATTGACCGACGGCTTAAATATCTCTGGGCTGCATCGTGCATAGGGGCTCGTAACTGATCGTTACATTGCGATCTATGTTAAGTTTTCGAAGCCGTTTCTTCGGAGAGGGGGCTCGGGCGTAACTTCATAGTTTAAATGAGGATGATTTTATCCTCAATGGAGTGCATTGATTTAGAAAAAAGGGAAAATGAATGACTGGTGAAAGGCAGGATGTTGACACGGAGAGGTCGCCATGGAAAGTGAATAACGCGCGGCGGTATTTCGAGACGCGATTGTCACCGGCGGGAATCTAAAATTCGAGAAAGATTATTGAAAATAAACTTGAGGTGAGTCGTAACCGATTAAAATTTAATGAAGATTAGTATTTATTATGACTTTTTACCGACTACGTGAGTCTTACTGTGCAAAAATACTGAATTCATAAGTTTCGTCAACGTATTTCCTCCGTTTTCAAGAAAACCGCCATTGCTGGCGGTCGACATAAAAGAAAAGAGAAATTTTGATGATATTCGATCGGCAATCAGATAAAGAAATACTTGTCATAAAATTTAACAATACAGCCTCTACACTGACAGCGGTGGTATTTCTCTCAGCCAATCAGAAGCGAGATAAATGTTTAGCGGTAAGTCAAAAATTTATACACTTTTATTTTCAACGTTTTAATTAGAAAAGAGGTGAATTAAACTATTCTCAGCATTTTGGAACGTGCCGAAGCTAAGATACGTCAAGTTTTACCATCGTCTGATTCTCTATTCCTATTTACTACGATGTCAATCTTTGCCACTATCAGTTTATATGTTTTTGAAGCATGAACGTGCAATAACGCTCTCTGATACGAGATTTTAATTTTCACTATTTTCAATAGTACAACACGTGAATTGATATATTTTATAAATTACATTTATAAATCACCAAACAGCCTTGGCAGTGTTAGCGTGGTGGAAGTGAGCCTTGGTTCTGGATAATGGTTTCCTTCTTTAATGCAGTCATCGTACTTCAATTCCAGGACGACTTTTGAATCGAGAACGTTCGCCATCCTATCCACGAGGAGAGTCTTCACGGAATGGATTGCCATGCCTATTGTCAGATGATGGAAGAAATTGCTTACACCTTTGGATGTATTTTAGTAGACTACCTTTTCAAGGTATGACTTCGAACTGGTCATATTTCTCTTTCATTGGAATGGAATTTCTTCAATGAAACCTATTATTTCATGAAGTGAATGAGCCTAGTTATGCAATGGACGAATTCATACATGTGAAAGAAGAACATATTGTTACAAATCGATTTGAAGAGCAACAAGATGAGCGTTCAGCTTTGCCATCTTCAGATTCACTTCTATCTGTAGGTTGGTCTTTCTTTCTTGATAAACTGTTGTATTTCTCCTCTTTCACTCTTGTTACTTCTTCGTACTTCACATAGATATGAAGTAGATTGGGAGCAAAATCACATCTTTTCACCTGGCGCCCTTTTCATCTTCTTTTCTGGATGATTTTGTGTATTCTTGGACCTCCCATCGCCATCGTGAATCCCTATCCGAGCCTCTTATTTCAAGTGTCATCAACTGCCAACCAAGTCTCGAGTGTTTCCTCCAAGTTCTTTTCTGTGCACCCTGGCAGTGTTCTGCTGATTGCTTCATTCACTTCTTCATCTTTTGCTATGCTACAAGCATTCATTCATGGCACACAGAAGTGGCATGTTCTTTTTGAATATTTCAATGGTTTGGACCAAATATTTCTTGGCTCCTCCAGCGTACGTTATGCCACTTGGAAGGCACTGCAACAAAGTAAATTCCAGTACCTTTACTCTCCTCGATCAGTTTCATACTCACCTCTGTGTTCTTTCCTTCATTTTTAAGAATTTCCATTTCTCATGATTCGTGTTATTGTGTGCCTTCTTACCGCCTTCATTCGGTGAGATTCATCCTCAGAGTAGGGAGGATCATTTGATGTAATTAATCCTCACAAACTACAATTCTGATGTTTGGCAGAAAATTCCCCTTCACTCAATTATAACCCAATGCATTTCCCAATTCCACAAGTACCACAGGAAGAGAAGAATATATTCTTCCTAATAACATTCCGAATTCTTTAGCCATCGCAATTTGTTATGGGATCATTCACTAAACGAATCGTTGCTGATAATTTCGAAATGCTATACCGTAGTATCATACACATTCCGGATTCAAAGTTTTGGCAAAGGGATAATGCTGTTTCAATCCGACCGTAGAGCAAGAAATTCTTTCAGTGTCCGATTTTGAATAATCTCTTTCACTCTCGTTTCAGATGCCTCCGACGACCGTTGGGGAGAGGATTTCGATTCAGGAGCCCAGAGAAGTTTACCAGATTTGGATGCTTCATTCCTCACCCATGGACGAAGGACAGCAAGTGGGAAGGAGAACCCTATTTTCCGTAAACACAGATGGAAAAATGATGCTCGACATGTAATTTATGTTACTTTTTGAATAAACTTTTTCTATGAATCAATTTGCATTCGCTTACTATCAACGACCGATCAAAGAATATTTTTAAAGCGTACATCCTTCAAACGGAATTATACCCTCTGCTCATCACATCCAATTCCCGGCATCCTCTATCTGCCTTTATGTTCTCGAATACCAGAGGTATTCGTTTAAAATGCGCATCGGAAACGTCAAGCTAATATGTAGAGCGAGTGGAAGTTCAACTTTAAGACGAATCTGAACTCACACCCGTGTAGAACATTCATGTGCCGGCAGTCGAAACTGATCGATCTATACAGTCGCAGGTGAGATGTGATAGGCCGACAAGTAAGCTATTTACAGTTACTAGAGTGGCCTTCGAATAAAAAAACTCCAAAGATCTAGCTAATGCGCTTGGAATAAACGTGGAGGCCATCGTTATGGTTCCAACGACTTTTCAGAGAACTGTATCCATTTCCCCCCACATTCCATTCCGTATCCATCAAAGCGGAAATAAAATCTTGCTTAAACCCTTGATTGAGGCGAGCACGAGGATTGAGCTACGGTTTTGGAGGATTAAAGGTAAGTACTGGAATCATTCAGCGAGTAACACGGTTCAAGTATGGGTAAAACATTCGTTTTATTAACCACCACGTAAACACGTACTATCGCGCCTCTCCTTTGCTACCGACTTGCTGTCACGTAAGAGCATACGTGCATCGAGAAGAAGCGGCGATGCCGTTGTTCGGTCTGAATGATTGAATTGGAAATGACGTCTGTTAGATTTGCTTGTAACGTATTTGAGCTTGGCGAAGATCGACCTTAAACGTGAAGATATACTGAAGCGTTTAAGAGGAATAACTCCTCGACCAATGGATCGGTATCTACTTCTGTGATCTTGAGCGTAACATTTAAAATGAACTCTTTGCGATGTGAGCGTAGGAGACACTTACGCGGTTGCAGCGGATGCAATTCCGACACTAAAGGTCCTCAATTAAACCCCGAAGGGCATCTAAAAAATTTCCGAAGAATTCTAAACGTTTCCGAAGTCCAAAGTTTCTAAACTCCAAAATCCCTTGTGTTCATATCGGGAGAATATTTTTTTTGGGACCGCGTGCGGCTATTGCAAAGATATTCTTTTCCACTCATTGCCCCTTCTGACTGGCACGGTTCCGCCGCGTGAACTATTTCAAAAGCTTCATCCATCACCGTTATATCGTATAAAAGCATAATCGGGAAACAGCTATTTTTCACATGTACGTATATCGACGCCCTTTGAGGATACTAAGGTTAGGTTTTTTGCGGACGATACAGTCATTTAAACAGTGCAAATGGTTACCGTCTCGAAAACGTACCTCTTGTCTTCGTAACCGACTCCGGTATCTCAATTCGCTGCAACGATGTGCTTCAGACGATCGTTCTCGTTTCTCGAAAAGTTGCAAGCTAAGCGTTCGAGTTACGAGCAGTCGTATCAAATACGCTCGGCTCAAATGCACGAAGAGATAAACTCATTCTCGAGCACGAAATAAATTTCGTCATCTGAATCTTTAGTGAACGATGCTTTGAGTAACCATGCCGCAATGGGGAATCCGATTCTCATGAGCGCAAACGTCCTTTAAGTTGAACTTTCGTTCACATTATTTTCGTTCGTCAACAATTTTAGATGGCGTAAACGGGAGAGAAATGTGTGAAAAATTCAATACGTCGGGAAATGCCACTGGAGACGAAGCTGCTATTGATTAAGCACTTACACAAATAAAGAAAAATTATTTACGGAGTTCGGAAAACTTTCGTAATCTCTTGGACTTGAACCTTTGGAATTGGAATCGGATACGGTGGGTATCCGGTGAACTCAGGGCGGAGAAAAATTTCGTAATTTAAACAGCTCGATATATTTTTCCGTAATGGATACATTTCGACGAAACAAACTCCGTCAATTCCCTGTTGCTTCCACATGCATCACGATCGCTCAAATCACTTTCAAGTATCTTTCTTATGCCAACTAATATTTACGATACAAGATTCAGGCGGAGCAGGAGCGTCGCTCATAAGTCGTTGCCCTCCCGCATCATCTTTCCGCTAATATCAACGTGAAGTAAGTTTCACGATTCGATATGCCTGTCGAAACACGGAATCTCACAGGACCATGAGAAATGGATAGCAGTGAGGATAGATTTGTTCTTAGTAATGATTTAGATAATATTATGACCTGGTGCGGAAATCTGATTAAAATAAAAACGAGTGTTCAGTTGTCAGCTTCTTCGACCTGAAAGCTCTGAATAACGATCTTACCCGGAGCCTCCGCGGAGCAAATTTTTAAATAGTCGAATCTGTTAAGTATCTTGGAATGCCCCGTACGAATAACCGATCATGGAATATCCACATCCGTAATACGTGTGGAAAAGAAAAGCTTTAGAAAAACTCGGTTTCGTTTGGGGTTAGTCGGTAGGAGCTTAGGAAAAGTTCGCGAGCGATGTTACTTTGCGATAGTCAGATCACACCTTGAATATGCTTGAGGTGTATGGGACCCTGCCGATAAAAGTAACTGATGAGAATTAGAAAAGCTCCAACGTAAGGCGATACGTTTCGTGAAAAATTGCTACGATTCATCGATAGGTGTAACTAAACTGCTCGCGATGGTAAACATTAGAACAGCGAAGAGTAGATTCAGAGAAAGAACGTTCAAGGAAGGCGAAGTACAGATCGTGCGCCTACCCTGCTATAAAGGTCTATCAGATACAGCGCACAAAATAAGGGAAATAGAAGCGAAAGCTAACAGATTCAATACATCGTTTCTCCTTCGAACAAGATGCGAGAACAACCGTCAAGGGAAGTAAATTTCAAAGTTCGTTTACGCACTGCCACAATGTGGCTGGCTGGGTATCTACATAGACAGTATAATCTTTCGGCCATGTCATTTCTTCAAACCTGAGACGAAGAAGGTAGGATCGGAGTGAAGCTTACGTTCTCCAGCAATACTGCCAAGGAAAGGGAATACGGGTCAAAGTGCGATTTTTTCGTCTGTGTCTGCGAGTCACCTTTCGGTGAGTGGTGCCTGAACCGGACGATCATTTACGGGTATAGTTCGACGGAAAACCCAGAATTCAGATGGCTCGAACAAGCCTCCGAATGGGAACGATAGCCTCCAATATTAACACTCTGTCTTCGTCCGAAAATTCTCCTATGGAAAAATTTCATCTCTCGCCCTTCCCGACCATCTCTTTCTCTCCCAATTTGTAGACCATGTTCCCGTGCGATGGAACGAAAGAAAAAATCAACCTCCTGGCGAAATATCAAATTTTCGTTCCGATTTGCAGGGAACTTCTTCCGCCTGCTACCGAAGGTGGTTGCAGCGAGCGATTACCCGGTGGTGGGCGAATTTGAATACCACGCTTTCGCAGCTCTCCGCGATTGAGTTGATTCAGCACTGTCATGAGCACGATATTTCTCTTTCCCGAAGTGATAGCGATGATTTGTGTCGATACTCCGTGGAAGTAAGCTTTTCGTAATTCGACGTCCTTAATCTCTTTCTTACTTATTCGTTCATTGTCATTTAATTTCGTTCTTTCTACAAGGAACGAACTATCTACTTGAGAAGTATTTTAGCGCAACTCGATCCAACTTTAGTTCTCGAAAAATCGAATCCGAAGAGAGTTTTTAACGTATAGAACCTCTACGCAGAAATGAGGAAGGTTGAAGTAGATCGCCATTTTTCGTCGTACGGAAAATATTCGAAATCCGACAGAGGGCCAAGTTATCGTTCCGGTGTCGCCTCAGTAGGCGGCTATCCCTAGTGAGCAGAGTTCGTTGTTGCTGTGATTAGTGAATCGAGTTTCCCCATGCTTTTGTTACGCCGTTTGCTATCCATCGAATGGCTACCAAATCTCTGAGTTTCTACCTAAATGAAGTGATTGTGTCAATTTTATTGCGTTCTGTGGTTAGCGGTGCACATAAGAGATCGATTAGATTGACTGCAGCTCGAAGAGGACGGCATTGTTTCACCTCATCCCAGTGCAGGACAAGCAGTACAGCGATTAGTGAGGATGCAAGATTCAGTCGAAAAGCAAGGTAAGGTAAGAAACGTCCCGTTGAAAAATATTTCTTTTCCCTCGACGATAAGGATGTGCCCCGGAATTTCATTTAACGATTGCTTCCGAGCGGAGCGTTTCGAATTCCAGTTCATCGCAATTCAAGACATTTTTACCGCTGTAACATGTCCAGATAAATACTAATAACAATACTATTGACCGACGGCTTAAATATCTCTGGGCTGCATCGTGCATAGGGGCTCGTAACTGATCGTTACATTGCGATCTATGTTAAGTTTTCGAAGCCGTTTCTTCGGAGAGGGGGCTCGGGCGTAACTTCATAGTTTAAATGAGGATGATTTTATCCTCAATGGAGTGCATTGATTTAGAAAAAAGGGAAAATGAATGACTGGTGAAAGGCAGGATGTTGACACGGAGAGGTCGCCATGGAAAGTGAATAACGCGCGGCGGTATTTCGAGACGCGATTGTCACCGGCGGGAATCTAAAATTCGAGAAAGATTATTGAAAATAAACTTGAGGTGAGTCGTAACCGATTAAAATTTAATGAAGATTAGTATTTATTATGACTTTTTACCGACTACGTGAGTCTTACTGTGCAAAAATACTGAATTCATAAGTTTCGTCAACGTATTTCCTCCGTTTTCAAGAAAACCGCCATTGCTGGCGGTCGACATAAAAGAAAAGAGAAATTTTGATGATATTCGATCGGCAATCAGATAAAGAAATACTTGTCATAAAATTTAACAATACAGCCTCTACACTGACAGCGGTGGTATTTCTCTCAGCCAATCAGAAGCGAGATAAATGTTTAGCGGTAAGTCAAAAATTTATACACTTTTATTTTCAACGTTTTAATTAGAAAAGAGGTGAATTAAACTATTCTCAGCATTTTGGAACGTGCCGAAGCTAAGATACGTCAAGTTTTACCATCGTCTGATTCTCTATTCCTATTTACTACGATGTCAATCTTTGCCACTATCAGTTTATATGTTTTTGAAGCATGAACGTGCAATAACGCTCTCTGATACGAGATTTTAATTTTCACTATTTTCAATAGTACAACACGTGAATTGATATATTTTATAAATTACATTTATAAATCACCAAACAGCCTTGGCAGTGTTAGCGTGGTGGAAGTGAGCCTTGGTTCTGGATAATGGTTTCCTTCTTTAATGCAGTCATCGTACTTCAATTCCAGGACGACTTTTGAATCGAGAACGTTCGCCATCCTATCCACGAGGAGAGTCTTCACGGAATGGATTGCCATGCCTATTGTCAGATGATGGAAGAAATTGCTTACACCTTTGGATGTATTTTAGTAGACTACCTTTTCAAGGTATGACTTCGAACTGGTCATATTTCTCTTTCATTGGAATGGAATTTCTTCAATGAAACCTATTATTTCATGAAGTGAATGAGCCTAGTTATGCAATGGACGAATTCATACATGTGAAAGAAGAACATATTGTTACAAATCGATTTGAAGAGCAACAAGATGAGCGTTCAGCTTTGCCATCTTCAGATTCACTTCTATCTGTAGGTTGGTCTTTCTTTCTTGATAAACTGTTGTATTTCTCCTCTTTCACTCTTGTTACTTCTTCGTACTTCACATAGATATGAAGTAGATTGGGAGCAAAATCACATCTTTTCACCTGGCGCCCTTTTCATCTTCTTTTCTGGATGATTTTGTGTATTCTTGGACCTCCCATCGCCATCGTGAATCCCTATCCGAGCCTCTTATTTCAAGTGTCATCAACTGCCAACCAAGTCTCGAGTGTTTCCTCCAAGTTCTTTTCTGTGCACCCTGGCAGTGTTCTGCTGATTGCTTCATTCACTTCTTCATCTTTTGCTATGCTACAAGCATTCATTCATGGCACACAGAAGTGGCATGTTCTTTTTGAATATTTCAATGGTTTGGACCAAATATTTCTTGGCTCCTCCAGCGTACGTTATGCCACTTGGAAGGCACTGCAACAAAGTAAATTCCAGTACCTTTACTCTCCTCGATCAGTTTCATACTCACCTCTGTGTTCTTTCCTTCATTTTTAAGAATTTCCATTTCTCATGATTCGTGTTATTGTGTGCCTTCTTACCGCCTTCATTCGGTGAGATTCATCCTCAGAGTAGGGAGGATCATTTGATGTAATTAATCCTCACAAACTACAATTCTGATGTTTGGCAGAAAATTCCCCTTCACTCAATTATAACCCAATGCATTTCCCAATTCCACAAGTACCACAGGAAGAGAAGAATATATTCTTCCTAATAACATTCCGAATTCTTTAGCCATCGCAATTTGTTATGGGATCATTCACTAAACGAATCGTTGCTGATAATTTCGAAATGCTATACCGTAGTATCATACACATTCCGGATTCAAAGTTTTGGCAAAGGGATAATGCTGTTTCAATCCGACCGTAGAGCAAGAAATTCTTTCAGTGTCCGATTTTGAATAATCTCTTTCACTCTCGTTTCAGATGCCTCCGACGACCGTTGGGGAGAGGATTTCGATTCAGGAGCCCAGAGAAGTTTACCAGATTTGGATGCTTCATTCCTCACCCATGGACGAAGGACAGCAAGTGGGAAGGAGAACCCTATTTTCCGTAAACACAGATGGAAAAATGATGCTCGACATGTAATTTATGTTACTTTTTGAATAAACTTTTTCTATGAATCAATTTGCATTCGCTTACTATCAACGACCGATCAAAGAATATTTTTAAAGCGTACATCCTTCAAACGGAATTATACCCTCTGCTCATCACATCCAATTCCCGGCATCCTCTATCTGCCTTTATGTTCTCGAATACCAGAGGTATTCGTTTAAAATGCGCATCGGAAACGTCAAGCTAATATGTAGAGCGAGTGGAAGTTCAACTTTAAGACGAATCTGAACTCACACCCGTGTAGAACATTCATGTGCCGGCAGTCGAAACTGATCGATCTATACAGTCGCAGGTGAGATGTGATAGGCCGACAAGTAAGCTATTTACAGTTACTAGAGTGGCCTTCGAATAAAAAAACTCCAAAGATCTAGCTAATGCGCTTGGAATAAACGTGGAGGCCATCGTTATGGTTCCAACGACTTTTCAGAGAACTGTATCCATTTCCCCCCACATTCCATTCCGTATCCATCAAAGCGGAAATAAAATCTTGCTTAAACCCTTGATTGAGGCGAGCACGAGGATTGAGCTACGGTTTTGGAGGATTAAAGGTAAGTACTGGAATCATTCAGCGAGTAACACGGTTCAAGTATGGGTAAAACATTCGTTTTATTAACCACCACGTAAACACGTACTATCGCGCCTCTCCTTTGCTACCGACTTGCTGTCACGTAAGAGCATACGTGCATCGAGAAGAAGCGGCGATGCCGTTGTTCGGTCTGAATGATTGAATTGGAAATGACGTCTGTTAGATTTGCTTGTAACGTATTTGAGCTTGGCGAAGATCGACCTTAAACGTGAAGATATACTGAAGCGTTTAAGAGGAATAACTCCTCGACCAATGGATCGGTATCTACTTCTGTGATCTTGAGCGTAACATTTAAAATGAACTCTTTGCGATGTGAGCGTAGGAGACACTTACGCGGTTGCAGCGGATGCAATTCCGACACTAAAGGTCCTCAATTAAACCCCGAAGGGCATCTAAAAAATTTCCGAAGAATTCTAAACGTTTCCGAAGTCCAAAGTTTCTAAACTCCAAAATCCCTTGTGTTCATATCGGGAGAATATTTTTTTTGGGACCGCGTGCGGCTATTGCAAAGATATTCTTTTCCACTCATTGCCCCTTCTGACTGGCACGGTTCCGCCGCGTGAACTATTTCAAAAGCTTCATCCATCACCGTTATATCGTATAAAAGCATAATCGGGAAACAGCTATTTTTCACATGTACGTATATCGACGCCCTTTGAGGATACTAAGGTTAGGTTTTTTGCGGACGATACAGTCATTTAAACAGTGCAAATGGTTACCGTCTCGAAAACGTACCTCTTGTCTTCGTAACCGACTCCGGTATCTCAATTCGCTGCAACGATGTGCTTCAGACGATCGTTCTCGTTTCTCGAAAAGTTGCAAGCTAAGCGTTCGAGTTACGAGCAGTCGTATCAAATACGCTCGGCTCAAATGCACGAAGAGATAAACTCATTCTCGAGCACGAAATAAATTTCGTCATCTGAATCTTTAGTGAACGATGCTTTGAGTAACCATGCCGCAATGGGGAATCCGATTCTCATGAGCGCAAACGTCCTTTAAGTTGAACTTTCGTTCACATTATTTTCGTTCGTCAACAATTTTAGATGGCGTAAACGGGAGAGAAATGTGTGAAAAATTCAATACGTCGGGAAATGCCACTGGAGAAGAAGCTGCTATTGATTAAGCACTTACACAAATAAAGAAAAATTATTTACGGAGTTCGGAAAACTTTCGTAATCTCTTGGACTTGAACCTTTGGAATTGGAATCGGATACGGTGGGTATCCGGTGAACTCAGGGCGGAGAAAAATTTCGTAATTTAAACAGCTCGATATATTTTTCCGTAATGGATACATTTCGACGAAACAAACTCCGTCAATTCCCTGTTGCTTCCACATGCATCACGATCGCTCAAATCACTTTCAAGTATCTTTCTTATGCCAACTAATATTTACGATACAAGATTCAGGCGGAGCAGGAGCGTCGCTCATAAGTCGTTGCCCTCCCGCATCATCTTTCCGCTAATATCAACGTGAAGTAAGTTTCACGATTCGATATGCCTGTCGAAACACGGAATCTCACAGGACCATGAGAAATGGATAGCAGTGAGGATAGATTTGTTCTTAGTAATGATTTAGATAATATTATGACCTGGTGCGGAAATCTGATTAAAATAAAAACGAGTGTTCAGTTGTCAGCTTCTTCGACCTGAAAGCTCTGAATAACGATCTTACCCGGAGCCTCCGCGGAGCAAATTTTTAAATAGTCGAATCTGTTAAGTATCTTGGAATGCCCCGTACGAATAACCGATCATGGAATATCCACATCCGTAATACGTGTGGAAAAGAAAAGCTTTAGAAAAACTCGGTTTCGTTTGGGGTTAGTCGGTAGGAGCTTAGGAAAAGTTCGCGAGCGATGTTACTTTGCGATAGTCAGATCACACCTTGAATATGCTTGAGGTGTATGGGACCCTGCCGATAAAAGTAACTGATGAGAATTAGAAAAGCTCCAACGTAAGGCGATACGTTTCGTGAAAAATTGCTACGATTCATCGATAGGTGTAACTAAACTGCTCGCGATGGTAAACATTAGAACAGCGAAGAGTAGATTCAGAGAAAGAACGTTCAAGGAAGGCGAAGTACAGATCGTGCGCCTACCCTGCTATAAAGGTCTATCAGATACAGCGCACAAAATAAGGGAAATAGAAGCGAAAGCTAACAGATTCAATACATCGTTTCTCCTTCGAACAAGATGCGAGAACAACCGTCAAGGGAAGTAAATTTCAAAGTTCGTTTACGCACTGCCACAATGTGGCTGGCTGGGTATCTACATAGACAGTATAATCTTTCGGCCATGTCATTTCTTCAAACCTGAGACGAAGAAGGTAGGATCGGAGTGAAGCTTACGTTCTCCAGCAATACTGCCAAGGAAAGGGAATACGGGTCAAAGTGCGATTTTTTCGTCTGTGTCTGCGAGTCACCTTTCGGTGAGTGGTGCCTGAACCGGACGATCATTTACGGGTATAGTTCGACGGAAAACCCAGAATTCAGATGGCTCGAACAAGCCTCCGAATGGGAACGATAGCCTCCAATATTAACACTCTGTCTTCGTCCGAAAATTCTCCTATGGAAAAATTTCATCTCTCGCCCTTCCCGACCATCTCTTTCTCTCCCAATTTGTAGACCATGTTCCCGTGCGATGGAACGAAAGAAAAAATCAACCTCCTGGCGAAATATCAAATTTTCGTTCCGATTTGCAGGGAACTTCTTCCGCCTGCTACCGAAGGTGGTTGCAGCGAGCGATTACCCGGTGGTGGGCGAATTTGAATACCACGCTTTCGCAGCTCTCCGCGATTGAGTTGATTCAGCACTGTCATGAGCACGATATTTCTCTTTCCCGAAGTGATAGCGATGATTTGTGTCGATACTCCGTGGAAGTAAGCTTTTCGTAATTCGACGTCCTTAATCTCTTTCTTACTTATTCGTTCATTGTCATTTAATTTCGTTCTTTCTACAAGGAACGAACTATCTACTTGAGAAGTATTTTAGCGCAACTCGATCCAACTTTAGTTCTCGAAAAATCGAATCCGAAGAGAGTTTTTAACGTATAGAACCTCTACGCAGAAATGAGGAAGGTTGAAGTAGATCGCCATTTTTCGTCGTACGGAAAATATTCGAAATCCGACAGAGGGCCAAGTTATCGTTCCGGTGTCGCCTCAGTAGGCGGCTATCCCTAGTGAGCAGAGTTCGTTGTTGCTGTGATTAGTGAATCGAGTTTCCCCATGCTTTTGTTACGCCGTTTGCTATCCATCGAATGGCTACCAAATCTCTGAGTTTCTACCTAAATGAAGTGATTGTGTCAATTTTATTGCGTTCTGTGGTTAGCGGTGCACATAAGAGATCGATTAGATTGACTGCAGCTCGAAGAGGACGGCATTGTTTCACCTCATCCCAGTGCAGGACAAGCAGTACAGCGATTAGTGAGGATGCAAGATTCAGTCGAAAAGCAAGGTAAGGTAAGAAACGTCCCGTTGAAAAATATTTCTTTTCCCTCGACGATAAGGATGTGCCCCGGAATTTCATTTAACGATTGCTTCCGAGCGGAGCGTTTCGAATTCCAGTTCATCGCAATTCAAGACATTTTTACCGCTGTAACATGTCCAGATAAATACTAATAACAATACTATTGACCGACGGCTTAAATATCTCTGGGCTGCATCGTGCATAGGGGCTCGTAACTGATCGTTACATTGCGATCTATGTTAAGTTTTCGAAGCCGTTTCTTCGGAGAGGGGGCTCGGGCGTAACTTCATAGTTTAAATGAGGATGATTTTATCCTCAATGGAGTGCATTGATTTAGAAAAAAGGGAAAATGAATGACTGGTGAAAGGCAGGATGTTGACACGGAGAGGTCGCCATGGAAAGTGAATAACGCGCGGCGGTATTTCGAGACGCGATTGTCACCGGCGGGAATCTAAAATTCGAGAAAGATTATTGAAAATAAACTTGAGGTGAGTCGTAACCGATTAAAATTTAATGAAGATTAGTATTTATTATGACTTTTTACCGACTACGTGAGTCTTACTGTGCAAAAATACTGAATTCATAAGTTTCGTCAACGTATTTCCTCCGTTTTCAAGAAAACCGCCATTGCTGGCGGTCGACATAAAAGAAAAGAGAAATTTTGATGATATTCGATCGGCAATCAGATAAAGAAATACTTGTCATAAAATTTAACAATACAGCCTCTACACTGACAGCGGTGGTATTTCTCTCAGCCAATCAGAAGCGAGATAAATGTTTAGCGGTAAGTCAAAAATTTATACACTTTTATTTTCAACGTTTTAATTAGAAAAGAGGTGAATTAAACTATTCTCAGCATTTTGGAACGTGCCGAAGCTAAGATACGTCAAGTTTTACCATCGTCTGATTCTCTATTCCTATTTACTACGATGTCAATCTTTGCCACTATCAGTTTATATGTTTTTGAAGCATGAACGTGCAATAACGCTCTCTGATACGAGATTTTAATTTTCACTATTTTCAATAGTACAACACGTGAATTGATATATTTTATAAATTACATTTATAAATCACCAAACAGCCTTGGCAGTGTTAGCGTGGTGGAAGTGAGCCTTGGTTCTGGATAATGGTTTCCTTCTTTAATGCAGTCATCGTACTTCAATTCCAGGACGACTTTTGAATCGAGAACGTTCGCCATCCTATCCACGAGGAGAGTCTTCACGGAATGGATTGCCATGCCTATTGTCAGATGATGGAAGAAATTGCTTACACCTTTGGATGTATTTTAGTAGACTACCTTTTCAAGGTATGACTTCGAACTGGTCATATTTCTCTTTCATTGGAATGGAATTTCTTCAATGAAACCTATTATTTCATGAAGTGAATGAGCCTAGTTATGCAATGGACGAATTCATACATGTGAAAGAAGAACATATTGTTACAAATCGATTTGAAGAGCAACAAGATGAGCGTTCAGCTTTGCCATCTTCAGATTCACTTCTATCTGTAGGTTGGTCTTTCTTTCTTGATAAACTGTTGTATTTCTCCTCTTTCACTCTTGTTACTTCTTCGTACTTCACATAGATATGAAGTAGATTGGGAGCAAAATCACATCTTTTCACCTGGCGCCCTTTTCATCTTCTTTTCTGGATGATTTTGTGTATTCTTGGACCTCCCATCGCCATCGTGAATCCCTATCCGAGCCTCTTATTTCAAGTGTCATCAACTGCCAACCAAGTCTCGAGTGTTTCCTCCAAGTTCTTTTCTGTGCACCCTGGCAGTGTTCTGCTGATTGCTTCATTCACTTCTTCATCTTTTGCTATGCTACAAGCATTCATTCATGGCACACAGAAGTGGCATGTTCTTTTTGAATATTTCAATGGTTTGGACCAAATATTTCTTGGCTCCTCCAGCGTACGTTATGCCACTTGGAAGGCACTGCAACAAAGTAAATTCCAGTACCTTTACTCTCCTCGATCAGTTTCATACTCACCTCTGTGTTCTTTCCTTCATTTTTAAGAATTTCCATTTCTCATGATTCGTGTTATTGTGTGCCTTCTTACCGCCTTCATTCGGTGAGATTCATCCTCAGAGTAGGGAGGATCATTTGATGTAATTAATCCTCACAAACTACAATTCTGATGTTTGGCAGAAAATTCCCCTTCACTCAATTATAACCCAATGCATTTCCCAATTCCACAAGTACCACAGGAAGAGAAGAATATATTCTTCCTAATAACATTCCGAATTCTTTAGCCATCGCAATTTGTTATGGGATCATTCACTAAACGAATCGTTGCTGATAATTTCGAAATGCTATACCGTAGTATCATACACATTCCGGATTCAAAGTTTTGGCAAAGGGATAATGCTGTTTCAATCCGACCGTAGAGCAAGAAATTCTTTCAGTGTCCGATTTTGAATAATCTCTTTCACTCTCGTTTCAGATGCCTCCGACGACCGTTGGGGAGAGGATTTCGATTCAGGAGCCCAGAGAAGTTTACCAGATTTGGATGCTTCATTCCTCACCCATGGACGAAGGACAGCAAGTGGGAAGGAGAACCCTATTTTCCGTAAACACAGATGGAAAAATGATGCTCGACATGTAATTTATGTTACTTTTTGAATAAACTTTTTCTATGAATCAATTTGCATTCGCTTACTATCAACGACCGATCAAAGAATATTTTTAAAGCGTACATCCTTCAAACGGAATTATACCCTCTGCTCATCACATCCAATTCCCGGCATCCTCTATCTGCCTTTATGTTCTCGAATACCAGAGGTATTCGTTTAAAATGCGCATCGGAAACGTCAAGCTAATATGTAGAGCGAGTGGAAGTTCAACTTTAAGACGAATCTGAACTCACACCCGTGTAGAACATTCATGTGCCGGCAGTCGAAACTGATCGATCTATACAGTCGCAGGTGAGATGTGATAGGCCGACAAGTAAGCTATTTACAGTTACTAGAGTGGCCTTCGAATAAAAAAACTCCAAAGATCTAGCTAATGCGCTTGGAATAAACGTGGAGGCCATCGTTATGGTTCCAACGACTTTTCAGAGAACTGTATCCATTTCCCCCCACATTCCATTCCGTATCCATCAAAGCGGAAATTAAATCTTGCTTAAACCCTTGATTGAGGCGAGCACGAGGATTGAGCTACGGTTTTGGAGGATTAAAGGTAAGTACTGGAATCATTCAGCGAGTAACACGTTTCAAGTATGGGTAAAACATTCGTTTTATTAACCACCACGTAAACACGTACTATCGCGCCTCTCCTTTGCTACCGACTTGCTGTCACGTAAGAGCATACGTGCATCGAGAAGAAGCGGCGATGCCGTTGTTCGGTCTGAATGATTGAATTGGAAATGACGTCTGTTAGATTTGCTTGTAACTTATTTGAGCTTGGCGAAGATCGACCTTAAACGTGAAGATATACTGAAGCGTTTAAGAGGAATAACTCCTCGACCAATGGATCGGTATCTACTTCTGTGATCTTGAGCGTAACATTTAAAATGAACTCTTTGCGATGTGAGCGTAGGAGACACTTACGCGGTTGCAGCGGATGCAATTCCGACACTAAAGGTCCTCAATTAAACCCCGAAGGGCATCTAAAAAATTTCCGAAGAATTCTAAACGTTTCCGAAGTCCAAAGTTTCTAAACTCCAAAATCCCTTGTGTTCATATCGGGAGAATATTTTTTTGGGACCGCGTGCGGCTATTGCAAAGATATTCTTTTCCACTAATTGCCCCTTCTGACTGGCACGGTTCCGCCGCGTGAACTATTTCAAAAGCTTCATCCATCACCGTTATATCGTATAAAAGCATAATCGGGAAACTGCTATTTTTCACATGTACGTATATCGACGCCCTTGGAGGATACTAAGGTTAGGTTTTTTGCGGACGATACAGTCATTTAAACAGTGCAAATGGTTACCGTCTCGAAAACGTACCTCTTGTCTTCGTAACCGACTGCGGTATCTCAATTCGCTGCAACGATGTGCTTAAGACGATCGTTCTCGTCTTCGGAACGGTGAAAAAGATGCGTTGATTGGAATACGAACTCTCCGTGGAAGGACGTCTCCGTTTGGAAAGCCGTGTCGCATTTCTTTTCCAACGGGGCCGTCTGTTTTCGCTCGCCACTTTCGCTCCTCTCGCAACAAGCAGCCTGTGAAATCCATGAATCATCCATTCGTTTGGAATGAGTGAGTACGTGACGCAATGGTATTCCTACTCTGCTAGGCGCCGGGGAAAATTCGCGCATATAGTTCGACATAGGAGTTCGTTAAAAGTACCAGATTCCGAGCGTTAATCTGCCTTCATAAGCAACCGAGAACGGCTTGAACATTATCCTCGCCCGTCTCTGACATAGGCTCCTTCGGATGGAATTGCAAGCCTCGTTTTTCCCGTGAGAAAAGCGGAAAATATTTGCCGCGCATCATTTAAAGAATACGATCCCCAATTTTCAGATCGTAAAGAGAGATCTCATGAAGCGTACAGGGAATTCCTGCGAACGATGTGCTCGGAATGATTACTTTCTAAGGTTACTCGCTGAGGAATGAATAACGGCGGAATCTCTATTTTGGAATTTATGATGGCGCTTCATTATCCATGAAATGCAACGGTAATTCTTTGGATGGACGGTTTCGGTTAATAGGAGGAAAGGAGTATCTGTATGCATGGTAAAGCTGCAAGCTAAACGTTCGAGTTACGAGCAGTCGTATCAAATACGCTCGGCTCAAATGCACGAAGAGATAAACTCATTCTCGAGCACGAAATAAATTTCGTCATCTGAATCTTTAGTGAACGATGCTTTGATTAACCATGCCGCAATGGGGAATCCGATTCTCATGAGCGCAAACGTCCTTTAGATGAACTTTCGTTCCCATTATTTTCGTTCGTCAACAATTTTAGATGGCGTAAACGGGAGAGAATTGTGTGAAAAATTCAATACCTTGGGAAATGCCACTGGAGACGAAGCTGCTATTGATTAAGCACTTACAAAAATAAAGAAAAATTATTTACGGAGTTCGGAAAACTTTCGTAATCTCTTGGACTTGAACCTTTGGAATTGGAATCGGATACGGTGGGTATCCGGTGAACTCAGGGCGGAGAAAAATCTCGTAATTTAAAGAGCTCGGGAGATTTTCCCGTAATGGATACATTTCGACGTAACAAACTCCGTCAATTCCCTGTTGCTTCCACATGCATCACGATCGCTCAAATCACTTTCACGTATCTTTCTTATGCCAACTAATATTTACGATACAAGATTCAGGCGGAGCAGGAGCGTCGCTCATAACTCGATGCCCTCCCGATCAATCTTTCCGCTAATATCAACGTGAAGTAAGTTTCACGATTCGATATGCCTGTCGAAACACGGAATCTCACAGGACCATGAGAAATGGATAGCAGTGAGGATAGATTTGTTCTTAGTAATGATTTAGATAATATTATGACCTGGTGCGGAAATCTGATTAAAATAAAAACGAGTGTTCAGTTGTCAGCTTCTTCGACCTGAAAACTCTGAATAACGATCTTACCCGGAGCCTCCGCGGAGCAAATTTTTAAATAGTTGAATCTGTTAAGTATCTTGGAATGACCCGAACGAATAACCGATCATGGAATATCCACATCCGTAATACGTGTGGAAAAGAAAAGCTTTAGAAAAACTCGGTTTCGTTAGAGGATAGTCGGTAGGAGCTTAGGTAAAGTTCGCGAGCGATGTTACTTTGCGATAGTCAGATCACACCATGAATATGCTTGAGGTGTATGGGACCCTGCCGATAAAAGTAACCGATGAGAATTAGAAAAGCTCCAACGTAAGGCGATACGTTTCGTGAAAAATTGCTACGATTCATCGATAGGTGTAACTAAACTGCTCGCGATGGGAAACATTAGAACAGCGTAGAGTAGATTCAGAGAAAGAACGTTCAAGGAAGGCGAAGTACAGATCGTGCGCCTACCCTGCTATAAAGGTCTATCAGATACAGCGAACAAATTAAGGGAAATAGAAGCGAAAGCTAACAGATTCAATACATCGTTTCTCCTTCGAACAAGATGCGAGAACAACCGTCAAGGGAAGTAAATTTCAAAGTTCGTTTACGCACTGCCACAATGTGGCTGGCAGGGTATCTACATAGACACTATAATCTTTCGGCCATGTCATTTCCTCAAACCTGAGACGAAGAAATTAAGGCATGATCGGACTGAAGCTAAGGATCTCGAGCAATGCTGCCGGTTTCGGAGAATAGGGAGAAAGGAATATCTGCATGCATGGTAAAGTTCCAAGATAAACTTTCGAGTTACGATCAGTCGTACCGAATACGCTCGGTTCAAATGCACGAGGAGACTAACTCATTCTCGACCACGAAATAAGTTTCGTCATGTGGATCTTTAGTGAACGATGCTTTGAGTAACCGTGAGCACGAAATAAATTTCGTCATGTGAACCTTTATTACATATTGCTAAAGGGAAATAGGCATATTGTTTGAGGCACTTCTTGAATGATTTTCCTTTAGAAATTTGGAGAGTTTATATAGATAATCATACTTGAGCGAAATAGAAAAGTATTTTGCATAGTGTCCTTGCTTCGAAGACAGGGTGGGAAAATGCTGCCTTATGGAATGCATGAAAAATCGAAATCAGTGCATTGTATGGTGCGAAAATGTCTTTCAGTTTATGTTTAGCAATGAGTAAGCAGAATAATCTTATTTTTTATCAAAAGATATATTTTTTGGTTGCTTGCTGTCGTTACGTTAAGGTAAATATCGTTTCAGGTACTTCCTACAAAAATGTATTTTGAAATTTGTAGTGTACATAAAGACAATAATATTCAAGCGAATTATTAAACTATTGTAAGCAGGCTTTCCTTGGTTCGACGCCGGGGCGTGAATAATTCTGCCGTAAGATATGCACGGGAAGCCGATGGCTTCCCATGCATATCTATGGCCATGTGTTTATGTGCTCCGATAATTTCGTTAAGTTCATGTTTAGAAACGTGTACGAAGATGGAGGTTCCGAAAAATCTTAGTGTTCATTAAAAATATATTACCCTGCGAAGCAAAGTAATAATATTTCTTTTAACAAAAAATAATATTTTACGAAAAGTTAATCTTCGTCCACATTACTATTTCCGAAAGCTCTTTATGGCACTTCCCAACCGCTTCGGCCACCGAGTCGCCGATTTTTTACGTATTGGCACACAAAATCTCACCTAGAAAGAAGCCGACCCTACCTATCATGGGTTCGATTCTAGGAGGCCCGAAAAATCGACTTTCCCCAGTAAGAATGCATGGGTCCGTTTTACAAATAAGTTTTTAAAAATACTTCCCATTAAGCCAGAAAGATAACATTTTACATAGCTATTATATATATTTTCATGGGCTCATTTATAAAGCCATAAAAGAAACGTAAAATTTTAAAGTGAGATTTTAACACTTTTTAGTTATTCTAACTTATACCAACACAATCGCTGATGTTTATTACTTTATAGCTTCTCGTATATGCCTTCACCAAAAATACTTATAAATATGAAGTTGTAAAGTGGCTTTTGTTGTCATTTTCTTTGACATATTGAATAGACATCACACAGTTTTTTAACCAGTTACAATGGGCTGACTATTCTATTCTATCATGCAAATTCTGCTTTTAGAAATATTCCTTTCACTTTGGTACTATACATACGGTAGATGCGTTTTCTGTATTTTTTGGATGAGATATGATTCTAGTACCATGACCCTGCATAATCTTAGTGGGCTGCATTCCTATTGTTCCCAATTTAAAAAATTCAGCATCAAACATAATAAAATTTTCATTTTGATATTATGTAATAAAATTAGAAATACTTAATTAAATTGGCATCATTTAATTGTTTCTATTGTGAATTAGTTCATGAAAAAAATTTATTTTAATATGAAAATATATTATTAGTTTAAGCTCATAAAATAGCTTTTTCATAAAAATTAAATACCCACTTTGGGTAGTAGCACTTCAAAAATTAAAATTCCCAGAGGACTGGCTAAGAGTTGATTTTAAATCCTTCTAAATTCTTTCCAATTTCACCAATGATTTAGTGCAATGCTGATTAAGCTCTTTCCTGTTCACTCAATCAGGTGTTAAAATTAATTTTTCCTGTTATGGCGGTTATAAATGGATGATGTGTGCAATGGTGGCATGTTTATTTTATGATGGACCTCATGTTTCCATCATCTACCAGGAATCTGAATAGGTGGTGGTTTTATTTATTTGCAATATTGTCGATGTTGGTCTCTAGAAGTGGTTGCAAAGTTACTTTATAATTATTCCTTAAATAAGGTTCAATTTTATGACCACCTGTAATGAGATCTCATTTACTCAGAACTCCAAACATTTTCAGCTATTCTTCCAGCTTGCCATAAGTTCTCCTTACTTCTCACTCATAGCAATAAATTGAGCCATTAAGTCTTCAATAGCTACATTTGTAAATATAACTTTGTGTGATTTACATAGTGAAAAACATTCATGCTATCATTCAGGATTGAATAAGAGAATATCAGCTGATATAAACTTTTATTATAATGACACAAACAGAGCAAACACCTTTGAGTACAGGATTATCATGTTACCAGTGGAATGATAAACTATGAAGATTTTTGGGCAACATTGCAAACAGGAAGTGCCAAACTTCTTCATATTATTACAGTGTTGGAAAATACAGGAAGATATTTGGTACATGAGCATGTTAAAATGGAAATAAGTTTGTTTTATATCAATCTACCTCATTAAAGGAAAAAATAATCAGCTATTAATTGGAGTTATGTTCACTACTTTAGATATTTCTCACATAGTGTAAGGGATGCAGACTCTCACGATATTCTTCGATATATATGTAAAAAATACCTATAGTAGCATTTCCATGATAAAATTACAATAGTCTGAAAGGCCAGGAATAAAAATTTACAAAATAATTTTCCAATGGATCATTTACTATAATTGAAATTCTTATGGTAGGTATAAGCTTCTCAAAAAATTCAAATTCAAGCAAGGTCTGAATATAAAATGTTTGAAAAATCTATGTAAACATTATATTTAAGGTAAGTTATCATTAGAGTACAAAATGAAGATTATTTTACATTCCATTTTGTCATACTTGTGAATGAAATTGAAAAGTAAGAAAGTCTATTTATGTTATGCAAAACACATTCTCCTCATCCATTTGAACTGAGCTAAACATCCTGCCTCCTTTTATCATGGTCCCTTAAACTCTTATAAATAGCTTTCACTGTATTTTCCCGAATTAAAAAAGATACACTAAAGAAATATCATCATTTGATGGTCACAAGGAAGGATGTTTATATAGGAACTTCATTGCCACAGTTAGTGGACCAAATTTTAGTAAAAAATGTCACTTTCTTTTGCATTTTACACTGTTTTACCTATCATACTGGGCATTCAATTGAAAGAAACACCTTTTTTACAAGCAGAAATGTTACATTTTCTATTCACACAAATATGGGGCTATATTACCCACTATGATATAGACTTTATTGAAATGCAGAGAACCAACCCATCACATCTATTACATATTTATTTTAACCATCTCAAGCATTCAAGATTTGGCAGAACTAATTGTGCACAGCAAAATTCATTAAATCTTCTATCATTTTTTCTGATATAATGAAACTTTAATGACAAAGTACAGATCCAATAAAGTATAATAGAAAAATTCTCAAATGTTTGAACTTAGATCTCCCTGGAGTATGTTATAAACAATGCAATCAATCATTCATGACTCTCAATGTAAACTGTGTTAACAAAAAATCTCATTCTGGCTAAAATATTTAACGAGAACTTACTGAAGCCACTTTCTACTTTATAAAATCAAGATTCAAATAATTGGTAAAATATAGTAAAGTTTAATCATTTTCATTCTCATGCTCTCTCTATTTTAAAACAAAACAAGTACTAAAATTTGATGCAATAAAGCAAAGAGAATGAGAAACTATCTTTGATTTTTATATCCACGATCCAACTTTGTTTTACCTAGGATTAGAAAAAAGTCACATAATTGAGATCTGACATATCCACTCAGAGGATTTATTTATTATAGTGTAACCCTAATTCATGAATTAATTTAAAAGTAGCTAACTGATAATCTAGAAGCCTATTAATTTGAAGGCACTCTTTATTATCACCTACAGTACATGAATCACAATTTCTTCACAACATTATGTCTTTCAAAATTCAGCAAATCTCAACAGTATTTCAAATTGTAAGAAAAAGCCATATTTTTACCATTTTCATAAGTATTTCTATTGGGCAATCTTTGAATATAGTATCAATTTTTTAATTTCAAGAAGAGCTTTTCAATGTAAAAATTTTTCTTAACGAACATATTATAAATTGGTCTGCCTGTAAGATGTGTATCATCCAGAGAGATTTAAGTTTATTGTGTTTTTAGACAGTCAAAAAACCATAATTCACTTTTTTTGTCATCTTGGAAACAGGGCAAACCACCACTGCCACTTTTAACTAGAGTTTCTGACTAAAACCCACTCACTTTTTTATATAAATAGCTGTAAGAACCTCAAAATTAAATTTAAAATTAAACATTTCTCAAACAACTTCCTTAAATAGTTTAGATTCACTGTGAAAATGTGGATTAGCCCATGAGACAGATCCAAATTGTGGCCCCTGAATTTCACCTTTTCTGTACCCTGTTAAAAATTACAAAGGTGTTTCAAACTAAATTCTTTGCTAGCAGTAAAAAGGAACAGAACTTAAATTTCATATCATTCTTCACTCTCTTAATAATCCATTCATAATCATATAAATTAGTTTATAGTACATATTTTCCAGTTAAGCTCTATAAATGCATCATGTTTCACTGTTATGAAACAAAAACTTTAGATCATTCATTGTTTGTGGTTTTGGCTCTGGAAGACATGTATTCAAATATACAGGAGCATCAATCACATCAGTGGTCAGCACATTTAATCACCAGTCATCATATTTCATCATGAACAACAATCAAAGAAATAATAAATATCGGTGAAGTCTTCACCTCAAAATGGTTGATCACAGGCCAGCATACATTTTCACTTAATAAGGGGATGTCTCACAACAGTCATTGCAATTATTTTCAAATTTCTCTTGTTTTGAAACTTAAATACACTTCTTGGCATGAATTGTGGTGAGTGATATATTAATAAACATTTCAAAGTAATCAATATTCTAAATTACTGAGATACAAAAATGAGAAGATATGGGAAAATCTAATCATTTTTCATGTAATAAACCTTGAATGAAACACATCAAGCCCTTTGAATAAATTATTTTTTATGACTTTGATGAAATTTCTCAAGTGACAGTAAAGCTGACAGCAACACCCAGTGCTGTGTATGCTGAATAAATCCATTTTTGCATCCTTGCTATCCAATTGTTCATTTGACATTAATCCATTGTCAACAAATGGTGAAGTTTTTTTCTGAAAGCTTTTTCTGCAGATCGATGGAAAGTTAAACAGCAATTTAGAGTATCAATTATCCAACATCAGCAGTGATAATAAAGAAAATTATAATCTACATTGTGGTGTGAATCTAAGTTTTATGAGGAAATTCCTATTCCTATAAAGGATATATCTTCACTCTTAAGATGAGAGAGTATTTTCTAAACTCATTCGTACTCTGAAACTTAATGCAAAAAAAACAGATTAGTATTACAATGTTTGAATTCTAATAATTATTTTTAGCATAATGTAGTGATGGTATAACATATACACAATTTCCTGCTAGTATCTCAAAAGATTAACGTAGGAACTACATCAATTTTTTTATTATCACATCTTGCAAATTTTTCTTGGAAACTGTACATGTCCCATCACTGAATTCACAATTTAAAAATATTAAGACTTACATTGATCTGCTCTGTTTGAGTTTCCTTTCCCTTCCCTTTATAGATGATGGGTGAATGGTTGAGCTGGACTCAAGTACATTCAACAGATGACCTGTTACATTATCAAATTATGTCAAATAAGTTACATTAGAGGCAGGATTACTTTAAACAATAAATAAATCCATGAAAATATGCTGATGTATTTCAAAGCATGAGATATGAAGCATAAGAAGACAGAAGTCTAATAATTAGAAAGTTATTCCAAGTGCATGGTCAGCTAATTTGGGGCACTTGTTGCAGGCCCTGGCAGGTGAAGCCCCACTGATGACAACAGGCGTAGGTGAGGCACGAAAGAGGAATGCATGGCGTGCAGCCTCGTACTCACTATGCCTAATGTTTCCAGGAAGATATGAGTGGAAACTGGAAATTTTATCCCGATGGTTATCATCCAATTGGTTGGATGATTCTGTGCGGCTTGAAGTAGCATGCTCTGTATCAGAATCTGATCCAAGTGAGTCATATTCTTCACTGTCTGATCGTAGACCTTTGTGCGGACCAGCCTTGCCAAGGGAGCGACTGCGACCATGGGTAACTCGCTGTGTTGTCTCCACCTGTGAGGCCATACCTCCCTGAGTAGCCAGGGCATTTTTGAGTTTCCATTACTATTTTATATTATTGGTAAGAAATCACTGAAATTCCTTCAAGATCAATTTAAAACTGTTTTGAGAAACATAAAAGGCACTTAGTGGTTTCTTTACCATATGATTTATTTAAACACAATGAGTTTTGGCTAAAGCAATCATCAAGTTATTTAACATGGAAACTACAAATTGCCATTTGGGAATATTATTCATTATTCTCACAAAGTCTATAATTCTATTTATTTTAAACCTATTTTGTATTCCTCTATTCCTTGAGATATCCTTATTATTTTTTAGTAATAATTTGCTATTTTTTCTTTAAATATTAAATTTTAAATTGATGATACTTCCCTGTTATTACAAATTTAATAGTTTTTTGAAGATTTCATAGAATGTTGTTAAAGTTCATTCTATTAATGTTTCAAATTATATTTACATTCCAATGGTAATTTACATGCATTTGACTGATGAGTAAACGTTGTCTCTTGAATCCTCCAACGATGCACCAGGGTATATAATACAGTATTTTTATTTAGAGAGAATGTAACGAGCCGATAATTTTATTAAAATCACTTTTAAAATTTTATTTACATATTTAGCAATAGTCCAAAAGTGTTAATTGGACAGAATTTTCTTGACGTTTCATTTATTAAAATTTTGAATGGTTTGGAGACAATATTTTGATGATTGAATTCTACATCTATTTTTCCAGGAAATGATATTCAGTAAATCACATTTAATTGTTCCGATTCATACATCTATTTTTATTCTACAAATAAACTGTCTCTAGGCTAAAACCATCTATACCATATATAACAAATATTCAAGAACTGATCTTCAATATTTATAAAAATGGTTGTTGTTTTCATAGGTTTCTCAATTAAGAAGCATTGACGTTTTAAATTAAAATATAAGCTCCATAAAAATATTTGAAATAAGGAAAGGGTAATCTAAAAAATACATCTCAAATCTAAATAATTATGATGTAGATTTAAATTAGGGTGTGATGCCTAGAAGAAATTCAGGAATTTGAACTCAGAAATTATCAAGTAAATTTTGAAAATTTTATCACAAAATTCATATGCATAGTAAATTAATTCATGTATAGCATATTCTTAGTATTTTAAAAATATCTCAAAAGATTTCTCTCTTTGAAAAATTTTGGTATTAAAGAAGATCAAAGTAAAAAATATATTCTCACAAATTCAGTGATACATGACAAATGGTTACTCCAGAAAAAGTCAATATTTCCTGACTAAAGCTGATTAATCCAAACCTTTTGATAAATACATTCAAATCCTTGGTATACTACCACTAATTTATCTCTGAACCATATTCAATTTTTTCAGTCTAATATATTTATATATTATAGAAGTAAAAATTTGCTTGCTTACAGCAAGCAGGTGGTTAAAATTTCTAAGAATGATTTTGTGAAATATTTACACAATGATGACTATCAGCAGAAAAAGTATAACTGAAATATATTAATGTATCCATTATATATAGACGCTTCGGAGGGATATATATCTTATCTATTATATATAGAAAACTAGGGGGAAAAAAATTTGAGGATACAAATGTCTGGCCCAAACCGCTGGAGCCCCTGGCTTGCTGATTTTTCTGCGTAATGGCCATCTAAACCTAACCCAGGAAAAATCTAAAACCCACTCTACCTATAATGGGTTCGATTCTCGGAGGCACCAAAGTCTGATTTTTCCCCATAAGAATGCATGTAGTCGATATTTGATAATTAAAAAAAATATACTTCCCGGGAACGTAGTACAAACAAATTTCATGTGGCTATAAATAATATAAGTTTCTACACAAAAAAGTTGTCAATTATCCACAAAAGATCATGGGTTCCATGTATAAAGCTGAAATATTTTTAAATTGCTGTAGTTTACGGACAACCGGTCATGGGTTCGATGCCAGGAGGTGAAATATTTTCAAATTTTGAAAAATCGTAGCTCTCTTAATATCATATATAGATCATTTAAACATTTTACTAGTAAAGATACGTGTACAATGTACATCGAAAAAAATCAGCACTCTCCTACGTGCCATAGGTTCGATTCCAGAGCGATCCGTAATCTCGTTTTTCCCATAAGAAATACATTGACCATATTTCCGAAAACGTTTATGGCACTTCCCAACCGCGTAGAGGTTCAAAATTTTACACAGTCATAAGAGGGACCATTCTCACATAAAAGCGTCCGTAAGAATGTCATAAGTGGTCGTTGGTTCGATTCAAACCTTAAACAATATTCCTATTTCCCTATGCATTTCTTATTGAGACACAATAAACGCCCCCTAGCATCAAACCAACGATCATTTACGACAATTTAATTGTAAGAGACGCTTTTCTGGTATAGCCACATGATTTTCGGTTCTTCTAAGTGCTCCGAAAGTATTTTTTTTACCGTTAAAAATCGACACTATACATTCATACGGGGGAAAATTCGAAATTGGGACCCCATAGATTCGAACCCATGATAGATAGCGTAGGTTTCTAATTTCTTCATTGCTAAGATGTATATGTCCATTACTCAAAAAATGGGCGAGCCGGTTGTCCCATTAGTTTGGGCCTGACATTCGTATCCTCCTAAATGATATCCCCCCGAAGCAGCTATGTAATAGCTATAGAGAATATCAGAATATTCTTCGAAATATTTGATCAGATATAATTTGTTATTCGTTTAAATAACTTCAAAAGGCTGAAATTCGGAACTGAGTGAGTAGAATGATTGATAATTTACGTATCTATATCGGACGTACTTAAAAGATTAAAAACCTCTTTCGGCCGTGGAGCGTAATTGTCGAAAAGTAACATTTTTAAAACTAAGTGGACTTCAAAGTGTAATTTACGGTTATTTTCTAATTTAAAGTTAATCTTAGCTTTTGTTTCATGTAAATATCGAGGTATCGGATGATTACAAAGTCAATGAGGGAGAAGGTTAACTTAGAACTTAGCAATCCGTTTTGGCGGCACCTAGCGGAGGAACCCGTAATATGCTTTGTTTTCGAAAATATTATCGACGCAATTTATAAATCATTTGGGCGTGACACAAAAAATTAACGGCCGCGGGGTCGCCGATTTTTTTGCGTAACAGCCATGTAAAACTTATCCAGGAAAAAAATCGAACACCGTATCGTGAGTTCGATTCTAGGAGGCCTCAAAATCGGATATTCCCCCATAAGGATGCATTGGTCGATTTTTAACAACAAAAAAATATTTTCTGAGCACGTAGAACAATTAAATTTCATGTGTCTGTAGCTTCTATACGTTTCTACGAATAAATGCTCATTTTATCCACAAAAGATCATGGGTTCGATGACAGGAGGCGACATATTTTCAAATTTTGAAAAATCATATTTTGCTCGATATGATAGAAAGATCATTAAAACTTCCGATACATATAGGTACGTATATAATGTATTGTGAAAATAATCAATACTTGCCCATGCGTTATGGGTTCGAGTCCAGTCAATCAATCAATGGAAGATAATTATGATAGGTTGTACTTTACACAAGTAAGGTTGCGAAATTTAATAGTACGAAGAGTTTTATCTACAGAAGGAAGCAAATAATCCTCAATACTAAAGACAATCCATAATTACGTTAATTGGAATTTTGAATGCTTTATCTATGATAAACGTATGAACAGCTTGAAGAAATTTACAATGCCTAAAACAACAGTTTAGTATGACTAAAAATTCAATCAAATTCCATCAGATATCCTAAAAAGATTTATCAATTATTCATAGTTATCTCCATTCATATTCTAGCATCTTCACTTTCCTCTTTCATTATCATTTGTCTTAGTAATATTTTCTCATCAATTTAATTATTATTGTTAACATGAAGTTTTACAACCATACATGAGTGAAGCAATTCTAACTCTGTTCTATAGAAGCTGCTTCAATTTTCTTTGGAACACCAGAGTAGAGGAAATTCTAATAAACCTTGAGCAAATTCATGATAGAAAGGGAGATTATACTTTATATGTTTTAATTTATTTTACTATCTTTCTGTATAATCAGATAACATGATCAAAAACTTTCTTAATGTACAAAATTTTATATTTTATGTATAAGTCAAATAAGTTCAAACGCATCTGTATGAAACTGCAAGTAAATCTCATACAACTCTTGAAAGAGTTTGATAAGGTTTTGAAGTCCTACATAAGCTTTCAGTTATTGATAGAATTTAATCTTTAAATGTTAAACAATTCATAATATTTAATTACTCATTAACTTGAGCATTGTTTAAAATCAAGATAGGTGGGGAAGTTAAGTTTATTCAGTGCTTAGTAAACAAAGAAGTTTTGATAAATGTCAGTTATTGCAAGGTTATGATTTTTCTAGTTTAAGTAATCAAAATATTTGCTCTGCTTTTATTTTTAGGGTAGAGTAGTTATATTAAGTGGGTATAAAGCTGCTTACATTTGGTTTAGTTTTCACAGGTTGATCTCTTTCATTATCTTGCACATTTCTAGATTTAATGGACCTTCCCACTCCACTGAAAGAATGGTAACTCTGTAAACAAAATACGTTTCAAAGAATTTGAATATATAGGTGATTATTAATTTTAAAACTTCCTAAAGATAGAATATATTCTATAGAATTAGTTTTTTAAGAAAATAGGTGACAGAAACAAACATTTTAGCCCATAAGATAAATAGAATAAGCAATCATGATGAATGACTGAAATAACAGTAAATTAAATTCTATATAACTTTTCATATTATCTCAGATAGAATTCAAATTATTACATAGAATATATATTATCAAAAATTAAGAGAAAATGAGGATAAACTGTTTGAAAACTTAACAATAAAAATAAATACATTCATTGATAACCCTTTTAATTATAAATACAACTTTTAATCTTATTAGCATGAAATATTACTAATATATCATACACAAAAAGGGTAATAATTGAAAGGTTTAATAAAGTATAATAATTTCATTTAAAATCTTAAAATTATGGATTCTACATAATATTTTGGTATAGAGTTTTTTGCTATTCATTGACCATGTTTTCTTCTTCTATTGGGATCACAGTATGCTGACTGATTGTGAACAACGTTTTGCCAGAAAAGCTGCTTCTTCTTCAGGTAATATATGATAATCGTATTTCATTATCATCTAATATGATGACTTGGGTTTCTCTCCTTCATTTTAGCTTGAGGAGAAGCAGCCAGCAATATCCTATTAAAATTTTATCACAATGTGAAGAAGATGATGACAACATTTTGTTAATGTCAATCCTGAAAATTACAGACAAATATACCTTCAACTTGAGAATTTTGCCAATGAAGTGAAGTGAAGTTAGTTCTTCATACTATACCACTACTTTCAAATTCTGGTCCATGATCATTTAACACTAGAACAGTGGAGGGTGTCCTCAGGACACCTCGCTCATGAAAAAAACGCACCATTTTTGTAATTTGTATCATAGAAAAAAATCGTTTTGTGACTTTTAATTATTTAACATTCTATGTATTTCTACGAAGTTTTATAATTTTTGGAACATTTTCATAGGAGATCCTACCTAATACCCCCTAGAACAGCGGAGGTGTCCTCAGGACACCTACTTAATATTTACTATTATTTCTTATGATAAAACCTTGATTGTTTTATATTAGAAGCTCTTACAAATGTACTTTGAGATAATATTGCTTTTTGCTATTGTTTTGTCCCTCATCTCTAAAATTAATTAATTATATTGTTATGTTTAAAAATTTGAGGTAGCAATTCTAATGATGATTTGAGTGGGAAACATTTTGCCTTATATTTTCTAATATTTCCATGTATAAGATACGTTTCCCATTTCTATTTTTGCAATTGACTAATTTGTCTTCTATCTTTTTGTGACACAGACTCATTGAATATTACCAAGCTTGCTACAAACCCGGCACAAAAGTGGCGGTGAATAATCAGCTTTTTCCCAGAAAGTGCAGATGTCTATTCACACAATTTATTCCTGATAAACCTGATAAATATGTACTTAAATTTCGGTTAGTAATGGATTTTAATTCCAAATATGCATAGAGTAGATTTCCATAAGTTGTCGAGTTGGAGGATAGGCCATCTTCCTGAACCATGTGGTCATGACCTTGATGGGACCTTTTCTACATAAAAGGAATTAACCTACTGACTGATAAATATTTTAAATTAAAGAACCTATTTAAGAGGCTGAAGAAAGCAGGTATTTTTTTATTTGGAACATTGAACAAATTGTGATGAGAGTCGCTGGATTTAGCAAAAATCAAACAAGCAAACTAGCAAAAATCTGCTGTGAATCCGATGTTGTCGAAAAATGAAGAATAATCCCTGTTTATGAAAATAAACCGAGTAAACATGTTCTTCTTGCGATTTAGATGCTTTCTAATGTCGTATTAGACAGTATTAGTAAAAGAAAATCAGACGCGGTGACGTACCATAATTGTACAAAAATCGGCGTAGTGGACCAAATGGCGCGTAGGCACACGGTGAGAGCAGACTCATTACGTTGCCTAATGCATTCTTTTTACATAAAAATTTTACTAGCTGAAGTCAATGTAAAGGTTATTTGCAAGCAGAAAAGAGGTCGCCAAATAACCAGATATAGATTCTTTCAATGAATCGCAGATAAATAAGGTAAAACCTCAGCTGTCTAAAGAGATCTCAAAAAGGACCTAAGTAAACACTGGATGCACGAGATATCATCCAATGAAGCCACCGATATCTGTTCAAAAGAAAATCCAAGTGAAATAAAGCATCAGATAAGTGTAAGAAGTGCAAGAAATGGGTTTATAGAAACTGTAACACCCGGAAGATTTATCTATAAGCTTCGTGGAAGGATTTTTTTGGAGTAATTACTTTGTGACAGTATTATAGTGCTAAAAAAGAAAAATGAATATAGTTGCGTATGTAACTAACATATAAGGTCCTGTTTGTATCTTAAACCTTATATCTGGTCTTTTTGTTGTGAAATAAAATCAAAGGAAGGTACGTGAAGCGGTAAAATTTTATTACTCGAGATTATTTTTTCTTGTGCCCCATGTAAATTGTTAATAAAATCGGGTAATTTTCATAAGTTAATCAAGTAAATAATCATTTATCTCGAAAAGGCTTTATATTAATTTATTCATATAATTAATTTCTAGCTTTACTGTTCTGCATATTTTTATATCGGAATATGAGTCTCATGGAAATGATTGAACACACCAACAATTTCTATATTAAAAATGTAGCAACTATTTACCTCATGATCTGCCGATAAATAAGTATCCATACTTAGTTATTAATTTTAAAGCATTTAAGGAAAGACTAGGAAGTTAAATACGACTGCCTCATGCTATTTAAAAGAAGTGCAAGTGCAGGTGTCTTGAGGACACCTTCCGCTGTTCTAGGGGGGTGTCCATTTCCCACTGTTCTAGTGTTAATAAACAAATTTTTTGCTGCATAAATATATTAAATTAATGAATGATTGTGTTAATACCTTACTTGTAATTCACCTATTCATATTTTTATATGACCTTTGAAATGGTTCAGATGGAATGAATTACAATCACTTTTCATACCCTGCGGTGTTTCTTTTTCAATAAAAAATGTTTAACTAACTTTCTAGGTTATTCAACTGGAAAATATTAATTTTTAGAATAAGATAAAATAAAATTTTGAAGCACTGAAGAGATAGGATAGTAATTTTACATACCATTGAAAATATTTATGAGTTGTTAATATAGGTAATATTAATATTCAGAAAATAAGGAGCTCTATGTGCATTTTTTCACTTATACTATACAATTTCCTCCCTAAGAAAATAATAAAGTAAGACATTAACAATGCTTAATTCGTTAACTGTAGGGGGTAGTCAAGCTATCGATTAAATCAATAAGAGTAGATGTTATCTTCACCTAGATCTTAATATACATTTCTTAACTCCTTTCCTAAATTCCAATATCTGCCTCTAAATAGGGTAAAAGATGGACCAACTTTAATAATAATAATAAGCATAGCAAATTTCTCACTCTCTTTCCATGTAAGCTTGATAATATTGCAAAAAAGTCAAATAAAAATTCATGGAGGAAGAAGAGTAATCTTTTCAAGAAGGCAATGTTATATAAATTTTTAAAGAGAAAATGTTAAAGAAATATTTACAAAATTTGTAGGTTACTCCAACTAAAATATCAGCCAGGATATTATATCCATCACTTCACAGTATGTATTATATAGATTATGATTCAATCTTTACAAAAAAATTTGTATGCTCTACTCCCTACAACATATTTCAGGAAAACTAGTCTAAAAATTAATTAAGTAAACACGCACATAGTTGAAAACATTATTTACTATTCTACCACTACATGAGTGCTGGTGAGTGAGAAAATGCAATTGGTACAAGTTACCATAGATTATGGGTGCACTATAAATATTACCAATTACCAACAGCATTTGATTCAAAACATGAGATTATCAGAAACAAAATTTTCATGATTCTCCCTCCATTTCAGAACTAAAATCCCAATAAAAACTTCCCAAAGAAAAGAAAATTTCCAGGCAAAATATAATGCATAAAAATCAGATCCCTTAAAATAATTAAAATTAAAAGGACCCAGTAGAAGAAACAAGATGACAATTGTGCTAATTTCATTAATAAAATTCCACGGTATTTGACATGGTAAAATGTCATGATAGAAAGTGCTAAACTTAAAAGTATTTTGTTATTCTTATATCTATTATCTTATCCTTCACCCTCTATTTAAATTTATTTGAAGTTTTTCGAAACAAATTTAAATAATATTTCTGCAATTAATGTGATATATGATAATGAATTTAAAAATCTAGTGTTTGTTGCATACCTCAGTTATCATTACATTAATGTAGGAATAAGAATAAAAGAAATATATTGTCTCATGATTTAGGAACAATCCTTTATCAGGGAGAAGCTGTTGGAGATATTGTATTCCATTAATAAAAGATAAGTCAAGATGTGGACCAAACAGTCTCATAAATAGCTAAACTAATCATAAACATCATATTATGAATGCATACCAAAGCGTCTATTATCACTCAATATTGATGATAATAACCCAATTTTAAACCTAAAGAAACATAGCTAACTTATCCCACTCATTTTATGTAACCTTATGATAATATTGCAAAAAAGGCATTCGTAAAAAAATCAACCAATCAATCTGCATTAAAATAACACATTTGAGAATAATTCTCAGTAAACAATCTGAACATTAACTTTATTTAAAAGAATATGATTGAGTTTAAATAATTGCCTAATTAATTTTGATTTGAGGAGGTATAGGAACAGTTTAAAAGTAATAGAGATATATTCTTGAAAATGGAATTTGTTGAATTCATGTCAAAAATATTTGAATGATTTATTACTCCATAGCAGACTTTTGTACTATATTAAGTTGTGTAAGTTTCTTAGCAAAACTCATGGTGTTCACTCAAAATTCATTTTTAGTCATCAATTGTTAAACTTGCGAAAAAGGAATTTTTTCCTTGTTTGAGAATCCATGCAATATAAACTAAAATATCACCCATTTACTTTAATTACTTTTATTTAATTCAAATTTTAAGATTAAAACAAGGAAAATTTTAATTTTTCCAGTGGATTTATGAAGTAACTAATCACAAATTGAACCAGTTACCAATAGAAAAGAATTTTAAAAAAGCAAGTAATTGAAGTTCATACTATTCAGTGTTTTCTAAGAAAACTTCACAATGTTTAGTTTTAGCACAAAAATATTTTGAATGATTCTCGGAGTAACATTGAATTTGAGAAAATTAATATATGAATAAAAATCAATGTAGGAAGAGTATAATGAATAAATTTGATCAAAATTACCTTTAAATGGAGAATATAGTAAGTAATGGAAGTCATTGAAGATGAAATCTCTTTAAATATATTGCTATTTTCTTTTCTGGAAGTTATTATGAATCATGGTGAGCATATATAGTGAATATCATCACAATCTCATGCCACCATGATTTCTTTAAACATAATATTGTGTTAGTGATACCTACTTTGTGAGTATGTTATCAAATTTTAATTTTTAATTACAGTGGTACCTCGAGTTATATCTTGTGCGCTGTAATCATTTTTGCGTGATAACTTAACTTTTTTTACAGTACAGAAAGCGCAGTCAAGAAGGCAGAAACAAGTCATCATTAAAGTTACGTTAATATAAAGGTTAGTTTAAGTTTAAAGAGCATTGTTTTAAGTATTTTCTTTTATTTGTAATAAATAAAGTGTTGTTTTAGTTTAAAGTTACGAAAATAGTTTTAAGTTTTAAAAAAGCACCGTTTACATATGTGTAGATTGCCTACACTCCTTCCCACCTCCTCGCCGTTCACCTTCGTTAGACGAACTTGTCCGTCACCAAAGTAAGACTATTATTCTAAATAACTCTTTTATTTCTTTGTTTCATAATTTTCTTATGTATTTGTTAATTATACATGTTTATTTGTTAATTAAAAACATATCTTTATTCATAATTAACAATGTTTTAGGGATTTTTCATAGGTCCGGAATGGATTAATGGCATTTTCATTACTTCCAATGGGGAAAAATGATTCGAGATACGAGCAATTCGACAAGCAATGTCACAGAACGAATTAAACTCGTATCTCGAGGTACCAATGTATTTTATAGTTTCTAATAGCAATATAAATCTTCTGGTAAAGAAACAAAAAGCGTTACTCATATATATAAACCCATGAACAAAACCAAGCTTTAATGTAGGGGTGGTGGTGGGAAGCTGGTTGGACAGGGGTGGAAGAGGAACACATTAATGAGGACATGGGCATTCTTTTTGTTCATAAGAATTGTTCAAAAATGTCTAATTTTTGGTCCTAAGGTTGTGCATAGAAAATGAAAATTAGAACCCTTTCTGAAAGATTTTTTATCTTCTTTTCTTCTGATGCCTTAATGTTTTTAATAAAAAAATGGTTCTAATTTACCTAAAAAATTAGAACCTTTTACCATTATTGTTTAACTTAGAAAAATCAGGTTTGTAGTTATGGGGAAGGAGTTTGAAATCTCATTACTAATTGGAAGAATAAAAGGGATTTTAATAATAATATCATTTTGTAGAGCAAGGGTTTGATGAATACATCTTTGATTTTCATTATTTCTTTTTTTTAATCAATGAAAGATATAAAATAGCCAATGTATTCGTTTTATAATTTGCAATTCCCAACTATACTGGCTAATAGGAAAAGGGTATTAATGAATGAATTAGACCATAAAACAGCATTTTTATGCTAGATAAGACGATTTATTCGCCAGAAAATGACTAGACCTTAGTTGAAACCGGTCGTGTTCATAATTAAAAAACTTTTTATGTAACTAAGATGAAGTCTAATTTTCCATACCATTAATGATAAATTCTATTTTGAACAATAAGGATAATGGATTTAGATATTAGTTTGTTCCAACAAACCTGGGAGTTTATTATTTTTATTTATGTTTATTACAGGAAGCTTATGGAGAAATACATGGAAGTAAATATCCGTAAAGGGACGACTATACTCTGTCTCCGGGTCTTAAGGATAAAATTAAGAATTTCTGCTTAGTGTGGTTGATCTTTTCTTAAATTCTGCTGAAATTTGCAAAGGCATGAATAATTATTGACATTGAAGAGAATTTTACATCTTTGTAACAAAATAAGTGATTTTACAGCTGAACGAAATAAGTGTCTGCAACATTGGCCCAAAAACATTATTAAAAATGACATTGCTCTCTTTCTATCCAGCATAAAATGTCATTTTTTTATTAGATTACTCTTTATTCCTTATGGATACATAAATTTCAAATTATAATAATTGTTGAGAAACCATTTCTGAGCAAAACATAATTTAAGTGGAACCTAACCTTCAGAAAATTTGATTGTGCAGTCCAATTTATACATGGCCTAAAAATTTTGTTTCTTACGTTACAGACAACTTGTCACAAAAAAAAACTGAGATAAATGTTGTTATTTTCACTAACAGGTTATCCTGATTTGATACCTTGAATAGAACTTTAGTTTTTGAATTCTATACTCGAGAGCGGGTTCGGAACAATCCGAATTAGGCTCTTGGGTCTACAAGTCTAGAGCAAAAAAGTAATAATGATTGACAAAAGGAGCGCTAAGACAATTTCTCTCAAGGATACACCAACATCCAGTCCAATTAAATGACTCCTGGGAAGAGAGTAGGTTGCTTCCTTATGGCGTTTTACATGAATTAACTTCCCCATAAGTTTCCTGTACTGCCAGGTTATGTGGAACGGACTATACATATATGAATAAGACAGGATTTTCCACTTCTTTAAACTACTCTACAGTGGACTTCCTCTTTCTGTCTCCGGATCCGACTCTGCTAAAAGAAATTCCACGTATGTTACCAAAAAGGCGATGCCTTTAAAAGCGGCCCCAATAAGAAGACCGGTAGAGAATTCAAGCCACCAAATACACGCCATTACAAGAATACATTTATGCTGTCGCAAAAACAATTCGCGGCAGAGAGTTGATTACATACGTGACAAAACTAGCCAGTAACTGCATAAGCTCATACCAAAAAATCAGAAGAAGTTTTTAGATAGTTTTCTATCCTGCATGGCATTGCACATCATTGATATTTTGACTTTTTAAGTCGGGTAATGAGAATTGAAAATCCTATGCAGACATTACGACTACGTCTGAAAAAGGAAGGCTTAAACCTTATTAGCATATGGCGAAGACAGGTTTATGTTGTTCGAAGACAAGGAATCACAATCCCGGACGACGAATTACGACTACGTCCTTTGTTGTGGACCTAAAATATACACCCAACAGAATATTTCTAATCTTCGACGATCAAAAATGCTACATGGGCGGTCTGAAACGTTTCCGACCTTATATAGATAAAAGACATTAAAAATAATATTTTTTTATTTTTCAACATACGCTCCTTTTAGCTCCCAAACTTCCCAAAACGCGACGCCGGACCTTCCACACCTTCTACCCGAGTGCCCATCTCAGGACGAAGGTGCCAATAATTTGGAGGGATCTCACCCATTCTGAACCAGCAATCGTTACTACGCTCTACGTTACTATATACTATACGTTATCGCTACTACGCTCCTCGATGTTCCCACGAGGGTCTCGCAAGAGAAGTGTACGGAGGATGATGGTCCTGGTCGCGAGCCACAAAACACTCTCAAAGAGGAAAACTACAGAAACCACAGAAAAATTATTCCCCCAAAGAAAAAGTTAAGAGTCAGCGAATGATTCCAGGCAACAGACGCCGCGACGAAAAACTCGCGCTGCTTAAGGTAACTAAAGCAAAAATAATAAAATATCTAAGAGATGTCTAAGGCCCAAACGACCCTGTATGTTAGGCCGAATAGTCCTTTGACGACCTCGCTCCGCTAGAAGAGAACCTCACACTCCATCTGGCGGAGAAGTCAAAATGAGTCAAATTCAGAGATTTCTTAGAGCGCTTGTACGGGAGGAGCAGCCAACGTCCTAGAATGAATATTGACGCGGTTGGCGTCAGCAGCGACAGAGACTGTGAGAGTTCTTGCAAATCTATGTTGCGTATGCGTGTTGTGACAATGTTATTTACGAGTATACTGGCGGCTAGTAAACTAGCCAGAAATGCCAGAGGGTCACTCCGACGATCTATCCTGCCCGCGACTCCTACAGGAAATGCAAATCGACCGGCGATTTCTACAACTCCATCCTGGAAAACACTAGAATGAACGCAAGACTGCTCAAAGCGGCAGATCCAACCTGGTGGCCACCACCACAGCCGATCGCAAATATGAAATGATTTTTTGTATTCAGTAACGTCCTAAAAACGGACATCTTGCTATCCCTAAACAAAAATCACATCAGTTTGTTCTACACAAGACAAGGGGAGAGGCCCTTCAACGGTGCTCTAACAAGGTGTGATAAAAACTGGTTGGGAATATGAGGGCTGCCCATTCTTGGGGCGGAGGGAGATATTGCACTGCAACTGGTCCATAGTTAGCCGAAACCAAATTCCTTTTCTGCAGTGGTATGCAAGCTTCCGAGAAATGACACTGGATTCCCCTGTTCCTTGGAGACTATTAGCATTTCTTCTTCCATTTCCTAAAGGTTAACTAAGTTTGGATAACCGTTACAAAATTGCACTAAAACTGACAAGTACACAGAAAATTAACTAGGAAAAGATATGTTTTACTCTCAGGACCAAGGAGAAACATGAAGAATGCCAATATCACCTAAATAATCACTCTAATGAGAACCATCATGCATACAGCCAATACACTGTATGCTGAAAAACTTTGTACTACCTTAAAATGTACTTGAAAGGGAAAATAAAGGAACCAAACTTTCTTAAAAAAACTAATTAAGTCCTCTAAAACAAAATTAGAGAAAAGTCTAAACATTAAAAGCACTAAATAATTATGAGGATAAGTTTCTCACATTCTGAGGCTTGAGGAATGCCATTTAAACAAAGAATCAGGTATTTAGAAATGTTTGTAAAAATTCTCAAATAACTCCCAAGCAATTAATTAATCAATAACTGGTTTCATTCTAATATGTCAGTTATCGACCCTCTCCCAATGCTCTTTAGCATGCATTTCACGGAAATACGGTCCTCATCTCTCAGTTTGGTAAACACTCAAGGTTGAAAAAGTAATTCACCTCGTGTAGAAGAGATTTAAGTAATTTACTCTTAACCCGACTAAGAAATAAAAAGAAAAATGAATAAAAAACACAAACTACCTGTACTTTATTCTCCAAATCATTTTAGGAAGTTATACCTCAAACATTAGTATTAAAACACTGTAACGTATATGCGAGTCCAACTTAAAATTTATAGCAACATCATAAAGCAACATTTTGAAGCATCAACTTGAATGAGATGAAAGCTTATAAAAACCATTCTATACTATAGCTAAAGCAGAAGCAAAAGCTGAATATTTCCTTATAGTATTTAGAATTATTCTAGATTTATTTTTCAATTACATTTTAAATAATTACATTTCTAGCATTTTAAAGTGAACTATATGCTTTTTGGCCAACCAAGATTCAAGTAATCAATAATTCTTAACTGAATACCGGGATAATTTTAAGTCATATAAAAAATGATTCCAGAAATATAGTTTTGAGATAAAGGTGCAAAAATTCAGTCAAGAACCCCCCAACTGGATTTATAAAATACAGAAAGTTTGTACCAAATCCTCATTATGTATTATATACATGAATATATCTATACATGCACATATATCATAATTATTTATAATTTTGAAGTGATTGTTTCCACTTATTACTCTTCATCACTTATTTACTCATCTTACTTTCTCAGATATTTTTGTTTTTTCCTATACTTATAACTATTACTTATACCTTTATCAATTAGGTCTTAAGACAAATAAAACATTATTTAATGGTTATAAATAATTTACTAATTAAATATCAACTTTTAGAGATCAATACAAATAATGTTAGTAAGTATTCCATACAAAATATTAAATTAGAGTGATAGAAATTTCTTAAAACTGTGCAGCAAAACCAGAAACTGAATACAGTAATAAACACAACACATATAAAACTTAAATACACTCCACTACTTCTTTTATTGCATTTCATGCAAAAGTTACTTTGAATAAAATTAACTTCATGAAGAGAAAAAAAATTACATTCATGACAATGATAGGTATTATACACCGTTTCATATCATGAAAAGACCACCTATTTCTTTAGGCTCCTTGTATTTTAAATGTGAAAATCCTGCATGCTGTTGCCACTTAGAAAATAGTATAGAAATTGAAATCGGATGGATATGGTTTTAAACCTTTTCAAAATAAAGGAAAACATTTATGAACAACTTAGCGCGAATTATTCATAGTTAAAAACTACAACAATCGAAGGTAAAATAACTCATTTTGAGGTACTTCCTTAAGGTATTTCCATTTCAAATTTGGAGTGTTTATAAAGATTATCATAGTCGAAAGTAGACAGTGATTTTCGCAGGATGGCCTGGGATCGACGCCAGTGCCGTAATAACGCTGCCTTAAGAAAAGCATGGGAAGACCATGTCAAAGTATACATGCGCTCCGATAAATTTGTTTAACTTATACTTGGTAATAAGGACGAAGTTTAAACTTCCGTAAAATTTTATTTTTCATTAAAAGATATTTCGAAAGGTTAATCTTCGGCCCCTGTACTAAATATAAGCTAAACGAAATTATCAGAGCGTAACCGTAAACCGCCCTGGCGTCGAGCCAAGTACATACTGCGATATATACTTTTATTATTCGCTTGAGTATGATTATCTTTACAAACACCCCAAATTTCAAGTGGAAATACCTTAAGGAAGTACCTCAAAATGAGTGCATAATTCCCTAAGCATTTCTTATTGAGATATGATAAACGCCCCTTAGCATCAAACCAACGGTCATTTACGACATAATTACGGTTGCTTTTAAGTGAGAATGGTCCCTTTTATGGCTGTGTGAATTTCTGAACCTCTGCGCGGTTGGGAAGTGCCATAAAAAGGTTTAGGAAATATGGTCAATTTATTATATATATATAGGGTGTGCTTGCTGACAGCAAGAAATGCTATAATATATTTTTCATTAATAAAATAAATAGCGGATCTTTACTCAAACTATACTAAATATAAACTAAAGGACATTACCATAGCTGACAATGCACTGAATGCGATTTCCCATGCATTTCTTACTGCAGTATTATTCCCGCCCCGACGTCGAACCAAGGCCACCCTTCGAAAATCACAGTCATCTTTCGCCTAAGTATGATTGTCTTTATAAAGTAAATTTTTCGAAGTGCATTATATACGTATCTAGAAGTGTAAAAAATTTGAATCATCTTCATATCATATTAAGGGAGCTAGGATTTTTTAAACTCTGAAAATATTTCACCTCCTAGCATCGAACCCATGACCATTTGTACGTAAAAAATAGTCTTTTTGCATAGATAGAAATAATAGCAATAACTCCATGGAATCTTATCTTTCTAGCTTAATAGGAAGTATTCTTTAAAATTATTTGAAAAACGGCCCCATGTATCCTTACGGGGGAAAGTCGATTTTTGGGGCCTCCTAGAATCGAACCCATGATAGGTTGAGTGGATTTCCGAATTTTTCATAAGTGAGATTTAATGGGCCATTACGTTTATTCAATTTTAAACATAAAGTAAAGGACCTTAACGCAGCTGAAAATGCACCGAATTCGATTTCCCATGCATTTCTTACGTCAGATTCATTCCCGCCCCGGTGTCGAACCAAGGTCATCCTGCTAAAATCATTGTTATGTTTCCCTTAAGTATGACTGACTTTATAAACACCCCGAATTTCAAATGGAAAATCATTCAGGAAGTACCTTTAAATGAGTCCTTAATTCCCTATGCATTTCTTACGAAGTTATTGTTAACGCCCCCTAGAATCGAACCAACGACCATTCGCGACATAAATACGGTCGCTTTTAAGTGAGAACGGTCCCTTTTATGGCTGTGTGAAATTCTGAACCTCTGTGCGGTTGGGAAGTGTCATAAAATGTTTTCGGAAATATGGTCAATGTATTTTAAACGGGAAAAATCGAGTTTATGGGACGCTCTGGAATCGAACCCGTGACACATAGGCAAATGCTGATTTTTTTCAAAGTACAATATAAACTTATCTATTTGTGTTGTAAGTTTGAATTTTCTACGTACGACATTAAAGGCGCTACGATTTTTTAAAATTCGAAAATACTTCACCTCCTGGCATCGAACCCAGGACCGATTGTACGTAAAATACTAAATTTTTCCGTAGACATATATATTAGCAATAGGTACATGAAATTAGTCGAGAGATTTAATACGTATTCAACGTTGGTGCGAAAAATGGCAACTTGACCTTAAACGTTAGTAAATGCTTCGTAGTAAATTTTTTCGAAAGAAAACGAATGCGTATGAATATAGCGTACCAAATTAACGAGTCAGATGTTAATGTAGTAGACTCGGTTAAATATCTCGAAATTACTCTCACCAATAACTTAAATTGGAGCACACACATACGAAATATGTGCGGTAAAGCAAATAGGAAACTCGGCTTCATTAGGCGTATTGTAGGTAGAAGCGACGAAACAGTGAGAGAGCGTTGTTACTTCGCGTTAGTAAGACCACAACTAGAATACGCATCTAGTATTTGGGATCCCGCGGACGAAATTAGTACCCGCGAACTAGAAAAGGTCCAACGAAAAGCAATAAGATTTGTAAAGAATTGCTACGATAAAAAGGCAAGCGTAACGAAACTATTATCAGACGCAGGTTGGGAAACATTAGCAGAAAGAAGATTAGCAGCCAGATTGCGTTTATTAGATAAGTTTAGAGAAAGTACGTTTTCGGAAGACGTAATTGAAATTATGCGACCCCCCTGCTATCTAGGCCGATCCGATAATGCGCGTAAAATACGAGAAATAGATGCTAGGACGAATCGTTTTAAGAATTCCTTCTTCCCGCGCACGATATGCGATAATAATAGACTAAAATACGCGATAAAGTAAAATAGGTGTTTACACCCCCTGCCACACTCCGAAAGGCGACAAGCAGGGTACTCATGTAGATGCAGATGTAGAAAGGTTGCACCATTACTGAATCTCGTGAAAAAGCTAATATTCTTAATCAGCATTTTTGGAAATCTTTTATGATTGACAACGGTCGCGGTCAGCGCTTTCCCTGCTCGTATTTCGGAAGAAATGGTAGGTTTGGAGATAAGTGAGACAGGCGTCAGAAATCTTTTACTTCAAATAGACAGCAAAAAGTCCCCCGGGTAAGAAGGAATACCTGCTCGCGTAATATTTACCCTCGCGCATGAACTTGCTCCCCTTCTCGTCGTACTATATAATAAATCTTTAAGCGAAAGAATTATTCTATATTCATGGAAGGAGGCGCATATCACCCCAGTACCGAAGGATAAGCCAGTAAGCATAAGTAAGATAAAGCCAGACGACTTCCGACCGATATCCCTGACTTCGATATTTAGTAAAATTTTAGAGCACATGATATGCAGTTATTTAATGCGTTTCCTCAGCGACAATGATGCTATTACGCAGAGTCAACATGGCTTCCGCTAAGGGCACTCCTGTGAAAGTCAGTTAGCACTCCTCCATCATGGCATAATGATATCAGACGACGAAGGATTTGCGATATTCATGGATTTTAGGAAAGCATTCTATACTGTTCCCCACGCGAAGTTACTTCATAAACTAAAAGCCTACGGAGTACACGAACATATTATTCGTTGGATTAAATCCTTCTTGAGTGACAGAAGCCAACGGGTGTTTTTAGATGGCGCGTTTTTGGAAGTAATAGAGGTAACTTCAGGGGTTCCACAGCGCAGTGTAATTGGACCAATTTTGTTTCTGATTTTCATAAACGATATAGTAGACAGTATCGAGAGTAAGGTGCGACTATTCGCGGATGATACCCTCATTTATAGGAAAATTCAGAATAAGGAAGATAAATCAATATTACAGCGTGACCTGGACGCCAGTACCGAATGGTGTAATGATTGGCAGCTCGAACTAAACGTAGACAAATGTGTAGCAATGAGTATGAACCGATCCCAGAATCCAACCTCTAGCCAACCTCCTTACCTCATCAGCGGAACAAAACTAAAATTCGTTAGTCAGCACAAACACTTAATTTTTACATTCAGTAGTAATTTATCGTTTAAAGCTCACATTCAGGATTTAGCGGGGTCAGCCGATAGGACGCTCAGACTATGTAACCGCGCTCTCAATGGATGTCAACCCAAAGTCAAAGAGGTTGCTTATATTTTGTTAGTTCGCCCGTTACTTGAATATTATTGCGCAGTGTGGATTCCATACGAAAAGGGTTTGATCGTTGAGTTAGCACGCGTACAGTGAAGAGCGTCTCGATTCGTTAAAGGGATGCGCAACCTTTCCGCTATTGACGGCCGCACTACAGACTTTTTACTTTAGGAACGGCCGCCAGTAACTCCAAATAAACTTAATAATGCTTTATGATTTATGAAAAAATACAGAAATTTTACATTAAAACGGAGTATATATGTGACATATTCAATTTACTGGTCTACATATGTAAAAAATGTCTGCGTTACTTAATATGGTATAAAATAGAGGTTTTACAGCAATTTATTTAAGATTTTACAGCAATCTACACATCCACGGCCGCCTAAGTACTTGCCCACGGCCGCAGGTTGCGCACCGATGGTTAAAGGGGACGATAAATTTGACAGCATTTTTCGAAAAATTATTAGGTAGCGACTTAAATGATGAGATATGAGACACTGTGATCCCCTCGCGTAGCGAATATTACTGTAGAATCCAGGCATCCAAAAAATTTTGTGAGATAATCGCTCGAACGGAAAGTCATTACTGGTCTTTCTTTCCCGATAGTATAAGATGTGCTAATAAGAAAGACTAGTTAGGGACCTAATGTCTTGACATCCCATGCCAGACGCCACAAGGCGGTTTGCGGGATAGTAATGTAAATGTAAAAACCATTTTCTTAACATGATGAGTTCTTCATTGAACAATTTGTCACCGCATTAAGGCTCTTGCTGTTTCATTTATGCCCCACCAGACACTTGGCAATCCTGGACTAAATAGTTTCTACCTTGCCGTTTATTTCCATCACCCCGGGTCGAAACATTTTTGAAAGTGAACACGATTCCCTTGATTTTCACCATTTCTCAGAAACTGATATCCCGCAGAGCTCCCTCCTCTCAAGCAGAACCCTTTCGTGCTTGGGCTTAAGTTCAATGGTCGGACGTTAACCGCTCCCTTTCACTGATTCCCTGGTGTATGTTGAACTCTATTCTCCTAGAGGATGTAGTGGACTTATTTTACGACCTAATCAATGCTGCTATCAGGGACCATGTTCCTTTAGTGAGGCCCAAAACTAACAGGTTTCCACCCTAGTTTAAGAGGGACACCAAATTTTATCTTAACAACAAAAATAGAGCGTGGTACCTGTGGAAAAAATTTCTGAGCGAACAATCGAAGAAAATGTACTGTGATCTAAGGAGGATAACCAAAATGCTCCTTCGACGAGACTACTCTGATTACATCAAAAATATCTGTGACTCTATCCCCTCCAACCCAAAGAAATTCTGGTCGTACGTCAATAGCAGGAGACAGAATCTCAAACTCCCAGAAGTTGTACACTATAATAGCATCTCCAAATCAAGTCACCTTAAAGCGGAGCTTTTCCTTAATTACTTCTCTGATTGCCTTACCGCCCATGTCTCTCAAAAATGGCACTTGCCCAAATAATATCCCCCATATGCAGTTATTCGCTATCACAACTACAAACCTCACCTATTGAAGTCACTCAATTCATCTCTGAGATCTCTACATACCGCTCTCTCCTGGCTCCGATGGCATTCCCTCAATATTTATTAGCAACTATGCTTCTTCTCTCTCTCAATCATCTTCAACCGCTGCTCTGGTACCTTTCCTTCACATTGGAATATTATTCCCATCCACAAGTCTGGACCCAAATCAGATGTGACCAATTATCATATGATATCAGTATATTATATATATATATTCATCCATTTGTGAAAAAATCACCTTAAACCGTTTGTATTACTTTACCTCCCCTAAATCTCTTTCTATCACTCATACAAAGCAGGATCCTTCTTATACTCACTTCTTAATTCCCTTACTGACTGTTCCCCCTTAACTTCTACATTTTCCGGTTCCTAACAGAGCTACCCGGTTGTCATTGCTGCTTCAGTACACCACTCCTAGACTTTAAATCATCAAGCACACCATGTTTTTTCGACTTCCATCTCTCCTAAATCCACTTCCCTCTTCTGTCGATCCCTTTTCCCTATCTAAAAGGGCATTCATAAAATTCGGTGTAACCCACACAAGTTCCTGGAAATTGTTTGTTAACTATACTATTTACCTATAATTGATGTTGTTGTTTATTGTTTGATATCTAATTATACATAAGTGTTGATTTTGTCACTGTAAATTGGCAGATATATGCTGTATGTGATAAATAAATATATTTCTTAAGGCAGGATTATTCCCGCCCAGGCATCAAATTGAGGATAAGCTGCAAAAAACTTCCATAATTCATATTCATATCATTTTCTTTATGAATTCAATACATTTCATAGCAAAATACATTCAGTAAGTGCCTCAAAAGGAGTTTCCCTGAGCCTTTCTTTGGAGATTTAGTAAATGACCCCCAGAATCAAACCAACAACCATAAACAACATTATTAAGGAGGCTTAATAATAAAATGCAGCCTATCTATGCTCGTGTGAAATTTAAACTTTTAACACTGTTGGAAATTTCCCTAAAAATATTTTGGAAATATTGCCCAAGTGTTTCTTATGTGGATTATCGAAATTACAGGTCCCCTTGGAATTGAACCCATGACACGTAGGCAACTGTGAATTTTATTTGAAGATGACAATGTACTTATCTATAAGTGAACGAAGATTGATTGATTTATATATCAATTTTATTATCATAAAGGTATAATTTTTTTAAAGTTTGAAAATATTTCACCATTTGGCATAAAACTCATGACTATGTGTAAATAAAATGTGTATAGTATTTTTGTGTAGAAATATATAACTGATATAGCCACATGAAATTTTACTTTTTGGACTTTGGAGCCACTTAGAATCGAACCTATAACCTCCTGGAGTACAATCTTTTTTCCCTAAAGAGATTATTGTAAATGCTATAGACTTGCATAATTACAGCTGACCATCTCAGAAATGAATTACTAAAAATAATGATTCAAATACGCCTCCCATGTATGTGAAGAATAATTATTTTCAGCAAAATTTATAAGTCCCGGTTGAAATATATGATGGATGTTCTCTTGAATATTGTTTCCTTTTTTGCTCTGTTGTCTACAAAGTAGCTGAGTATCCACATCAGTTCGTGGTAGATCTATGATTAAAACAAGAATAGGATATGGGAAATCTATCTTGAATTGCATCAAAATGACAGTTTTTTTGGAGCATTAAACATTTTTATTGGTCAATTTGCTCATCATAACAACTAAGGTCTCAGACCCCTGTTCCTCAGCAGATTATTTCTCTGGCCAAAGGAATGATAAGCAAATGCCTTTTGAAGAGGGAAATATAACAACATGTAAAAAAGATGTCTCGTAAAGGAGATATCTCATCCTTGTCATATACTGGCTATCCTTTCTATCACAAAGTTTAGATGAGATAATGCATGACCCCTTCGCTCATGCTCTTCTCACGGACCTGCCAAAAAATGCCCATGGAAAGAATTACCTCACTACATAAACTAACGGGACAGGGAACACAAAAAATATTGAGGGGTTTTAAAGGTAAACAAGCATGCATAAACTATTTTCTACTACGAAATTTATCCATTATTCATTATCAATTGAATTAATGAGGTACATATTATTTGCAAGAGATATATTAGTGGATTTGCATATATATATATATATTAGTGGATTTGCATGAAAACAATAAACATTAAATAGCCTTTGTGCACTTTAAATTTAAACTTGCATCATTAAAGCTGCTAAAAAAGTAATCCTTTGCATGCAATTAGCATTTTATTTAGCTTCTTTTCAGCACCTTCAACATCCAAGGATTTTAAACACTAAATATAGTCCGCTTGATGAAAGAAATATACCCTATTTATTTATAATACAACTATTAAGCAAACAAGTAACATAAGCATATTTTTTGCAGAGATACCTATTATTATTAAAATACACAAAATTCAAAGGCAGAAAAATGTTGTGTGAGAGAATGAACAATTAAAATTTTTAGAGCAAATAGAGCATTTATAAGAATAAACTCCTAGATTATCACTATAAGAGGCACATACTGACTCAATCAAGCTACCACAATTACTATCTAAAATATTATAAAATGAATGCATATTTTTGAAAAGGTTTATACAAAGAGAGTAGGATAGGTTATAGGGAGCGAGAAACATTTATAAGAATGTCTGTGTCCCTCCATTATATATTGTATTGCCTATTTAGAAATTACAAGTCTAATTCATTCTTACAAAGAGTGGATATATTCCCTTGTAATTTTAGCTCATGAGTGTAAATATGATTAAAATCACGTAAACAATTTGATTTTTCTAAAATATTAGCTGCATGGTATTTATCTGTAGCTGTTCCTCTCCTTTTACTAGTATTAATTTTAAATAGCTGAGAGTCAAATCCTAGAGGTACTGCCTTATTAAATTCTCTATTGAAGTAATTACACTTCAGTTTTATGTATACATTAACAAAAAATAAAATCACAACCATTCATGTAAAAAATATTTAACACCATCAATATTTCCATGAAATAATTGTAAGTATCAGGAAACTAACCTCATGACCTGTCACTGACTCTCCTGTCATGATACGAGCATCTTGATAGACAAAAGTTTGGAAACCCCTCTGGCTGTTTTGTTCATTAGTTTTCTGAACTTGAAAGGTAGCATAAGGGTAGATATCTTCTTCATATTCTGTAAGGAAATAGTTTGGATGATATTATTTTTCAGATACATTTTTAGCTCAAAATAACTCTGTTGATGAAAAATGAAAATTCTCTCTGAGCTATGTGACAGTCCTTTCTATGTCAGAGTGTGACTTAGCAGATGAACATATCTTTAACATTTACACTCATCATCCATCTTGAAAAACTACACACTTAATGTCTTTCTCCGTCTCATTGAGAGAGTGAGCTTGAGACATTTGATGAGGAGCTTACAGAATGCAGCTATGAGAGCAAGAAACTTTGATGCTATAAAGATCCTTATTAACTCTATTTAATGTTACATTTTAAAACTCTATCAAATACCTACAATTCAAATTCAAAATTCAATTCAAATACAAGTCAAATTTTCTGTGCTGATGATTGATTGTTTCAAATTTCAATGAAATGTTTTAATGCATAAAATTAAATGGATGTTAATAGAATGTGCAGACAAGTAATTAAATGATAAAAATTTATTTGGTTACTATCTTGAGTTTCATAATTATCATCTATCAGAGACAAGCAAGGTGATATGTCTTTCATAACAGGAAATTTTCAGTAATCACAAAACATAGTATATGATATCTTTAGCTATCTTATATATAGTATAAATATCTGACATAATAGTCATTATTATGTTAGCCTAGAATTTTCTCTTACACAAATTTATAGTGGAAGATGAGGAAAAAATAAAGTTATGATTGGAGGATAAGTAGATAATAAGTTAATAATAATTTATCCATCATAAAGAGATTTATAACCCTCAGCTCCGATTGAAACCCAGGACCTTCAATGTTAAGGTGCTCTATCCACACTCCACCACCAAGGCTGACCAGATGAAGCATTTGGTAATCAATTAAAATAATTATGTATTATTTCAGTTTATCTATATTTTTTTAGTTATATTTATGGTGATCTTTTAATTTTTGGCCAAGAAATGGTTTGATATTCTACTTGACTTTTTCTCCATTTTTTCAGATCAATAAGTTTTAATTTAATCAAATTATTTAAATTTTGTATCAAAACAGAAGAATACCTGGGACATGGCCTTGGGCACAGGTAACCTGAGCCTGAGGTGGAGTGCCTGGAGCACGTGGGGTCTCGACACCCATCTGATCACGAGCTAAAGCACTGTAATACTGGACCTTCACATCAGTAGCTGGATTAGGTGGAGGGTCCTCCTCCGTAGTTGTAGAAGTTGATTCTGGAATCAATAGTCAGTGTAGTAGGATTCAAAATGATACCTCTCATTAACTAATTTATAGGTATATTTCTTTTCTTCTTTATAGTTCGGCCATTCTAATTTTTATTTCCTATTTATAATATAAGTAAATTTAAAGGAGCTACATCCTGGAGTTTAGAATGGGCTGCTCCCATTGCATAGTGGACATGGATAATGTTCATTATTTAGCGGTATTTTATACTCTATTTTTCTGTTCTTGAAAAATCTATATCCTACATTATACATATCTACATTATGGCAAGAACAGCTTCTTCAACTGTCAACACTATGCTTTAGTGCCCAACTGTAGTAACAGTAGATAAAGACACAAAAGATATTATTGATAATAGAGCAGTAAAAGTAAATGAAACTCACTCTTCCTTAAGCAGATGACAACAGTGGTCAGGGTTAGTGCAACTGTCAAGAGGCTCACACCAGTTGGAACACTAACACGAAGATCAGCATAAAATGGTGGCTGACTTGGCTCAGGTTGAATCTTGGGCTCTATAGCCTCTGTTCCTGCCAATAAATTTCTCTCTGCTTCATGTCTTGTTTCCAAACTCAGGTCCACAGGACTGCTTGAACCTTTGGCAATTTTATAAGATATTTTTAATTTCCATCCTTAAATTTACAATAACATACACTGTGATGTAATCAGGTGCAATATGCAGAATTTGCTGAAGAAGTTTATGTCAAAAATTTAGATCTGGCCAAAATTTGGAGAGCAGTATTTAGATCTTTACAATTGATAAACTTGCCAGAAATTCTTAGGAATCAGTAGGATTATCCTTTAAGAATGGAAACATTAGAGAACCTAGTATTCCATATTATAACTCAATAGTAAATAAGAACTGCATTTGCTTGATGCCCAAGTAGAAAAATGGAACCCAATCTGATACTTATCTTTTAGGAGGTGAAAAGATTCATCATATATTGTGTGCTTTTGTTGGAGACTTCTTCTCAGAGCTCATTATATTTATGATCAGTTTTACGAGAAAAGTATTTGATGAAATATAAATTAATATTGCATTAGAATTTAGTAAATTTTACAAAGATAATTTAGTTTATTTGGTTAAATATTTTTAGATAATTATAATAATAATCAAAATTATCTTTAAAGAAATAAAAATTTTTAAGGATGCAAAACAAAGAAGAGTTTGATGTAAGTATTACATGAGAAAGTAGAAGAATTGAATAAAATAGGAGAAAATAGTAAGTGAAAGTATTGTAGACTTGCAAATGTGAAGGAGATACATTTCTTGCGCATCCTGAAAGATGTGTGTTCTATTGTTATTCCCATGTTATATTTTGGGTGGAATGAAATATTCCACTCAGCTTCTACTACTGCTTTGGACTAAAGTAGGCAACATCATTTTCTCAATGTAAAATATCACCAGCCATCATTCAAACCACATCAAAGCCCTTCTAAGACTTAGAAGAGGTCTGAAGAAAATAAAAATTTTAAATGATCCTGGATAGGTAGCAACATTAAATACTTTAACACTAGAACAGTAGGACTCCCCCATAGAACAGGCACCTACTCTTGCTCTTCTTTTAAAAAGCATGAGGTAGTCGTATTTTAATTCATTGTCTTTCCTTAAATGCTTAACAGTTAATAACTAAGTTTGAGTACTTATTTATTGGCAGGACATGAGGTAAATAGAGGCTAAATTTTTAATTTAGAAATTTTTGTTGAGTCCAATCAATTCCGTTAGACTCATATTCCGATATAAAAATACACCAAGCAGTGAAGTCAGAAATTAATTATATGAATAAATTAATATTAAGCCTTTTTGAGATAAAATAATTATTTACTTGTATAAATTATGAAAATTATTCTATTTAATATTCAATTTACCTGGAGCATAAGAAAAAATATCTCGCATAATAAAACTTGACTGTTTCAGGCACCTTCCTTTGATTTTATGTCACAACTAAAAGACCAGAAAAATATTTGTAATACAAAGAAGTCCTTTTATGTTATTTGTATGTGCAATTATATTCATTTTTCTTTTTAAGCACAATGATGCTGTCGTAAAATAATTACTCCACAGAATTCTTTCAAGAAGCCCATAGATAAATCTTCTTGATGTTACAGTTTCTAATTAACCCATTCCTTGCACTTCTTACACTTGTCTGCTACTTTATTACACTTGGATTTTCTTTTGAACAGATATTGTTGCCTTCATTGGATGTTATCTTGTGATCCAGTGATTACTTAGGTCCTTTTTGAGATCTCTTTGGACAGCTTAGGTTTTACCTTGTTTATCTGCGATTTAAATACAAGAATCTATACCTGGATAATTGGCAACCTCTTTTCTGCTTCCAAATAACCTACACATTGACTTCTGCTAGAAAAAGTTTCATGTAAAAAAATGCATTAGGCAACATTGTGAGTCTGCTCTCACAGTGTGCATACGCTCCATTCGGTCTACTACGCTGCATTTTTACAATAATGGTGTCACTGCGTATGATTTTCTTTTACTAATACTGTCCACAACAGCATTAGAAAGCCTCTAAATCGGGAGAAGAACATGTTTACTCAGTTTAATTTTGTAAAAAGTGGAAATTATTCTTTTTCGACAACATCGGAATTCACAATGGATTTTTGCTGGTTTTCAACTCCAGTAATTCTCATCTCATTTCATTCAACTTTCCAAATCAAAAACTACCTACTTTCTTCAGCCTCTTCAATGGGTTCCCTTATGTAAAATAAAAATTGGTCATTAGGTTAATTCCTTTCATTAGAAAAGGTCCCATCGATGTCATGACCATATGGTTCAGAAAGATGGCCTGTCCTACATCTCGACAATGTATGGAAAGCCATTCAATGCATATTTGGAATTAAAATCCATTACTAACCAAAACTTTATCACATAATTATCAGGTCTATTGGGAATAAACTGTGTGAATAGACATCTACACTTTTTGGGAAAAAGTTGATCATTCAGCATCACTCAAATGTTTATGCATAACAATATAATGCCATTTATTTTAGAGAGGAGTGATATAATTACAGCAAAAAGAAATATAATCTCAAAGTACTTAAGTAAGAGCTTTTTATCTAAAATAATGACGGTTTTATTGTAAGAAATAAGTGTAAATATTAGTTAGTAGTAAGTAGGCTGTTCTAGGGGGTTTCTGGTATGTCCTATAACAATGTTCCAATAAATATAAAACTTAGTGAAAATATGTTGAATAATAAATAAGTAATAGTCACGGAACGATTTTCTTCTATGAAAAAAATTGTGAAAATGGCATGTTTTTTTAATGGGCGAGTTCTAGTGTTTAAATGTCAACTACACATTCAACAGTAAATGTAACCAATAAAATAAAATACATAAAATAGATAGTAAAATGAATCATTGATGGGAAGGGGGGTTTTGATTTATTCTCAGGTGAGGAGGAGTTTGATATCCTATGCATTTCTTATGGCAGCATTTTTCCGAAACAGGCATTGAACTAAGAACAATCAATACAAAAAAAATTTTACATGTATTGATGAACTGTTAATTTTATACGTCTTTATGAATATACAAAAGTTCATTGATCTGTCTTTCATATAGTTCTAGAAAACAGTTTTTTAAATTTGAGAAAATAACAGCACCTGGCATCAAACCCATGACCATTTGTAGATGTATAATAGCATTTTTAGGTAAAAATATAAATTAGCTATATATCTATGAACTTTTATCATTCTCAGCGCTAGGAAAGTAATTTTATCAAAAATCAACCCCATGCATTTAAATTTATTATGAATAATTGAAGAGTACTTTCAATATATTTACCTTCTCTTAGAGGCTGTGTGTATATTTTGTAAGTGCTTACAGTTGTTCCTCGGTTGTTTTTAGCTGTCACACGTATGTTGTACATCCTCCCTGAATCCATACCAAATAGGGTGATTTGCTCACCAGGAGAGGCATCACTAACAACTAATTAGAAAATAAAATAAGTAAGAATCAGTACTGCTGCGGCACCTGAGTGATTTGAAGTCTTAAATTGAGAGATACCACGCTAGCTATTTTCCAACACAATCTCCTTAAGTAAGATGTGCGATAAAATATTATTTTCTCCAAAGTACTTTTATGGGATGTACATCACTGACATTGTAACCAAAATTCAGCTCAGTTTAATTAGTCTCAGCTTAGCATTGACGTCTATGTCTCATTCCGAAGAAATATGACTAAATGAGAAACTTCATGTAATACCAAAAGGGCCAAAAAAAGAACAAGCAAGGTTTGTCTGACCATAACATGCCTAGAAATAGGTGGAAAATTTTGTATTACTATAATAAATATAATATAGTATGCATCTTGGATATTGTAGTACAAAATATCATACTAATTACACAGTGTTATATTTATAAATTTTTGTTTTTTTTTGACCAATTTATAAATAATCCGGTGAAATTTTATTATTCGTTTTATAAAATTTTTAAGGGCCTTGAGTTTAAAGGATTAATATTGTGGAAAAATCTGAGAAGTACTAAAGCCACAAAACACAAAGTGCGACGCGGCTAGGGAACACTGTATGAGAATACAAAAGGAGAATACCAAAGAATAACTCTCTTCTATGCTTCACACGATTGAAAATCTTAAAATTTTGTTAACTCTTTCAAAAGCAGTCATACAAATGAATGCTGTTTCTAAAATTCAAAAGTTATCAAAATGAGTTCGAGAATCAGCTATCTGCAGATGTGAAGAAGGCATATCTATGGACGGTGAATGCCATTCTAACTTGTCCTTCTTACACCAATTGAAGATCAAGACTGAGCTGAAAACACTTCAATAGATTATGCAAATGTGAAATTAGAGGAATGATAATCGATAAATTGAAAGGTAATCTAAGAAATGAATCAGATAAAATATCTTCTGAATATTTTCTAAATTCATCTTCAAACTCAAGAGCCAATTCGACTGAATGAACACTAACCTGTTCCCCAAGGATCCCCATTTGCCTGCTTTTCTACTTGGAAGGGCTTCATGGGACAGTCCCCATCATTCCATTTCTCCAAGTGAACTGTTATCGAATGAGAATTAGCTTCAAGAGCATCGGTGACAGTTGGGGCTGTGGGACGCTCACCACGGGTGTGAATAGCTGTCACAGGACTTGCATCACCCATGCCAACGTGGTTAAAAGCAGATATGTGCAGGAAGTGCAGAGTCCCGCATGGAAGTTCTGCAAGAGTATGTCTTGTTTCCCTGTGAGCTAGCCTCACCTCTTTCCAGTCACCATGCTCCCTTTTGTGGCTGAGAATATATCCCAAAATGGGCCCCCCGGCTTCCATCGCTGTTTCTGCAGCTCCAACACCTGGGCCCCAACCCCACTGTACAGTCATGTTGTTTGATCCTACTGACAGAACCTCAAGTCTGGGAGCAGGTGGAGGTACTGGAGATTCAGAATAAGCATTATTCACTCCTTAATAAAATATTAAGAGAAGGTTTTCAAATACTCATCTTTCATATCTTTTGGGAGACGGCTTAATAGTAGAATGCCTTGATTTTGAAAAGAGGTGATTTTCTCATAAGTATAGATGAGAGTTTAGGGATGACACTAAAATAACCTAATGTGAGGGATGCGAATATGATAAATTTAATTGTTTACTTTTCTATAATAAAAAAAACATAAATTTCCAAAAACTGGGGTATACATAAAAAACAGCAGTAACTAGAAATCAGGTAAATAAAAAAATATGCTTACATGCACATAAGCAGGGAGCAGTTTAATATCTAAAATGAAATGTAGACCAAAGACTACATCATAATAATAGTTGACAGGTTAGGTTTACACTAACCGATTTTAACATTTATGAGGTTGCTTCATTTCATAAATACGACATAAAACTTAATGTGGATCTTCTTGATGGTAATAGAAGGTGCACCACATTATAACATGGAAAATTATTATATATTTATTTTTTACTCTGAAATACTCACCAAGGACCTTCAAGATATGAGTGATTTTCTCTATGTTGTGTACATTTTTAACACTGCAAGTATAGTTTCCATAATCCTGCTTCTGAATCTCATGAATGGCCAAGGTTCCATTATCATGTAGGCGCAATCTTTGGTTGAAGGAAACTGGACTCAAGTCATGTGTCCAATGGAGCTCAGGACGCGGATTACCAACATACTGGCAGGGAAGCAGAGCATTGGTCCTCCAAGGTAGAGCATGCAACCTTCCAAAGGACAGTATTGCAGCTGGAACTGTAATTGAATTCTCTGAATTCTCAGCTGTCCTTTATGCACTTAGGTGTTTTAAATGTAGGATTTAAGAACTATTATCTTCGCATTTTGGCTAATCTCGCATGGGTATTGAGAAATTAAACCTCAAATTTGTGTTAGTAAAATAGACCCTCTTCAAAATTGACTGATTAATTGTAATAACCATTAGCTCCTTGATGGTAAAACAATACTTTTTTTAAGTTATTGGAAAAATAAGGCTACTTCATGCAAATTTTTGGCAGATAATTTAGTTCACTTTCAGAAAGTTTGTTCAAAATTCTCGGTATGATTCCATCACCATGTATGAAATGAACACGCACTTTAAATCACTCTTCATTCCATTGATAGTGCATCTTCAAATGTAGAAATAATGAGAAAAAAATTTAACGATATTCCTCTTAGATCGCGTTTCAACCTCTGTTTCCTTCTAATATTCAAATTGAGAAACTTTTCGTCTTTCTAAAGGTACGTCCTATTTTGGCCGATAGTTTAGCAGAAAGTAAGAAACTGAAAAAGAGAACACAAGTAGATCGGATTCTAGCAACAAAAGAGCTTAATTCATTTTCAATATCGCTACTTATTGATCGAAAAATCGTTTATAGATCATGTTAATAAGTTTTCATTCCATGAAAATATATTTTATGTTTGAAGAGTTTATCTATTTAATGATATTATAACTCCCAGAACGAATTTGATCTTGAGTCTATTGAAAATCAAGGTTCTAAATATCATACTGTACTCATTTCGGATAATTCCTTTCCTAGATTAACAAGAAACTATAGTCCGTTCCACTTTTCTAGGCAGTATGGGCTTATGGAGAAATCGAATAGCCTCGTACGCCGGGTCATTTTTCCGGAATATCCACAAAATTTGCCTTCGCAACGGATGAAATTAAGATTTTCAACTTAGTTCGGTGGATTTTTTTCATATTTTTTGGTGAAATTAGGATAAGGAAGGATGGTTCTATATATTGACGGAGTTTTTTCAACAATTAAACAAAAGAAATAAATTTTTCAGCGGAATGAAAAAAAAATGGTCATCTCACCAGCCGTAAACAATACTAAAACTGCCATTTCTCTCATCCTATCTGACGTAAAGAGCTAGTTTTTTCTTAGATTACTCTTAATACCTTATGAATACATAAAAGTCAACTTATATTAATCTTTGACTGATAAAATTTTAGTGAAAAATAATTTAAGTGGAACGCAACCTCCGAAAAATTGGATCTTGCAGTCAAATTTATACATCGCCTAAAAATTTTTTGTTTCTTACGTCACGAAAAACTTGTCGCGAGAGAAATTGAGATAAATGTTGTTATTTTCATTTACAGGTTATTCTGAGTCGATATCTTGAATAGAACTTTAGTTTTTGAATTTTATAACCCAGGGAGTAATTGATTTAGCGATCCGATTGCTAATCATTGTTACTTTTTGCTCGAGACTAATAGACCCGTAAGCGTAATTCGGATTGATCCGGACCCGCTCTCGGTTATAAAATTCAAAAACTAAAGTTTAAAGTAACTCAGAAATAATTAATTGACTCCTTTGGAGAGGCTAGGTTGTTCCCTTATGGGAATTTACGTGCATTTATTTCCCCATAAGCCTCCCGTACTGCCAGCTTTTTTGGAACGGACTATAGAGATAATCCAATGTTTAAACTATCGCCACAACCTTTAAAGAGGAAAATTCACAATAAAGTACATATATGTGCAAAAGTACACTAAATTCACTTACCACGGGAGTTGGCTGAAATGGAGACTACCTTTGTACTCGGACCTTCACCAACCCTTGTGGCAGCTGTAACCCAGAATTCATAGGTGGTGTGCTCTCGCAAAGGGGCGATAGACGTTTGAGTTTGAGAGGCGAGAAAATTTCGTCGGATCGGATCTCCGCCTCCACGCCGTACAACTTCCCTTTCATATAGATGATAACGAAGAATTACTCCATTTGCCTCAAGTGGAGGAGACCAACTCACGATAGCTGAGTAAGGTGCAGATAAAGAAACCCGTACACCAGATGGCGGACCGGGGACTGGAAAGAAAGATTTTGGGGATGGTCTATGTTGTACCCTGAGAGCGAATGGTAGAGTTTCAGAGGATATGGTTTTTATTATTATTAACAAGACTTTCTACTGGAACAATGTTCCGCTGGCAATAACATAACATATTAACATAGTTAAACATAAGCATTATAAAATTTCACTGAATTAAGCAAATTAAAGGGTAGGAAAAGGGAAACAAATATATTAAACAATAGATTTTCTGCAAACATTTTGGTAGTGAAAAATTTCCTCTCAAGATTATCAAAGTAGCACTAAAACTACTACCGACACACTAAACCCGTTTTCACTAATCTCTTCCATAGCAATGATTACTGGACTAGTATGTCTCTCTTCTACTTGTCATTCCCTCGCTTTAAGCAAACGCATGTTTTTGGGAATAGAATGGGAGGGAGTTGGCCTATAGTTTTGTATAGGAAAGAATATTTTGCTATATCTGTTCTTTGCGGTAGAGGTGTACTTTTAAACGCATGACCCGTTCTACATAATTATGCGGGGTTCGCTAACTTACTCCTTATATCGGTCCATCGGTATATCAAGATGGAGTTCCTATTTAGAAACGATATAAGCAATCTTTCATGTTTTCTTCTAACTTTGAGACTCTTTCATCCCAGCTTATCCAAAATTTTTGCTACACACGCCGATATTTTATGATTGTTATGAACATAACGTGGCACTGTTCACTGGACCATCTCTATTTCCTTAAACCCGCTGTCTGTGTATGCTACTGCTCCATATTCCAACAGAAGCCTAACCATAGTCCGTTCCACAAAAGCTGGCATGCTTATGGGGAAATAAATGCACTTAAATTCCCATAAGGGAGCAAACTAGTCTCTCCCCAGTGGTCAGTTTATTATTTCTGACACACTTATGAATACATAAAAGTCGAATTATACTAATTTTTGAGTAATCATATCTGAGTAAATATAGTTTGAGTGGAACGCAACCTCCGAAAAATTGGATCGTGCAGTCAAATCTATACATCGCCTGAAAATTTTTTGTTTCTTACGTTACGAAAAACTTGTCGCAAGAGAAATAGAGATAAACATTGTTTTTTTCATTTACAGGTTATTTTGAGTCGATATCTTGAATAGAATTTTAGGTTTTGAATTTTAAACCCGAGAGACTAATTGACCTAGCGCTCCGATTGCTAATCATTGTTACTTTTTTGCTCGAGACTCATAGGCCCGAAAAGCCTATTCCAGTTGATCCGCACCCGCCCTTGGGTTTAAAATTCATAGAATTTATTCCGTTGCGAACGCAAATTATGTGGATGTTGCGGATTTTCCGGAAAAATAAATCTGCGCGCGAGGCTATTCGATTTCCCCATAAGACAATACTGCTTAGAATTTCGGAACAGACTATAGAGAATGGTGCGCGATTTCTTTTGAGTTCAAACTTAATTTCCCTAGTGTCCTCATAACAAAAGGAAGTGCCTTATATGTTATAGTGACTAAGTTTGAAATTTGAGGTCCTTAATCTCTTTGTCCATTTTATTACGAAATATTTAGTATCGCATCTCTCATACAGCGCACTCCCATTAAATCTCAATCAGAAGAATTCACTATCACTTTATTTTAAATGGTCCATTAGCTATCTATATCCCCTAGTAGCAAAAAACGCAGTTCATTTCTTTGTAAATTAAGCAGTCATCTGCGAACAGCCTGATTTTGCACTTCAGATTTTCTGCCAAGGCGTTTATCTGTATTAAGAATCCTGGTGCACTTCCCTGAGGAGCGCCACTCCCGCCGGTGTGACAAAATTTCACCTTTACTACTCTTTCATCCAATCCCATTATTGCAACCTTTTCTTTATGTATACGATCCTATAATATATGATCGAGGTATTCAAATGCTTCCGAAAAATCGTTGATCACAGAATCTAACTGATATTCCCTTTTCAAGTAATTCTTATACGCCCTGCTGTTATCTAAATGTCACAATAGGACATTCTTGTGGAAACCATGCTTCAAACGATCATTTTTTATAGTCTCAAAACTTTCGGACGTAATCAGCGACTAATTTTTTCATCTGTATTAATGCAATACTGGCTAGAATAATTGGCCTATAGTTCTTTACATTTACATAAGTACCCCGCGAACCGCCTCATGGCGAATGGCAGGAGGTGTCAATAAACCAATTCTAGTAACTATTTATCATTCTAATACTATTTGAGAAAAAAGACCAATGATAACCATCCGTTCACGTTATAATCACACGAAATTTCCACGGAATTATGTCGAAGACGTTTAAAAAATCACGATCGCTAAGAGCAGGAATCAAAATTTCGGGTACCACGTTCTTTCGGCGTTTTGCAGGGCAAGTGCATTTTTCCGCAAAATCAGCAAAGTTCCGTCACAAATGTCTATGTCTATGTAGAAACCCTGCGAGCCACCTTTCGGTGTGGCAGGGGGTGCATGCACCGTGAATTGACGGAAGTGACGCATGATCTGTACTACATCTTCCTCGAAAGTTTTTTCTCTGAATCTATTTCGTAAATATAATTACGCTTTGAACTTCTCTGTTCTAATGATTTCCATCCCGCATCCTTGAGGAATTTAGTTACGCTTATCGATTTATCGTAGCAATTTTTCACGAAACGTATCGCCTTACGTCGGACCTTTTCTACTCCACTTACATTACTTTTATCGGCAGGGTCCCATAGAATACATGCGTATTTAAGGTGGGGTCTGATTGAAGTAACATCGCTCGCGAACTTTTTCTACGCTTTTATCGACTATCCTCTTAACAAAACCGAGTTTCTTTAAAGCTTTTTCACATGTATTACGGATATATTCCATGCTAGGTTATACGTCAGTGTTAATCCAAGATACTGAACAGATTCTACTATTGAAATATTTTCTCCGTGGAGGCTGTAGGTGAAATTCAGTTATTTTAAATGGGAGAAATTCGTTTTAGATACGAGCTGCTTGGCTTACGAGCTCGGTTATGGAACGAATTGAATTCGTATCTCGAGGTACCACTGTATAGTGAGACCATAAAGGGCTGAAATGGATCAGTAATATTTACGAACCAAACATTTCTTTTAGATGTACGTAGAAAGGAAGTTGTAGAGATTTACATCTACATCTACATAAGTAGCCTGCAAGCCGCCTTTCGGCGTGTGGCAGGGGGTGTAAACACCTATTCTATTTTACCGCGTATTTTAATCTATTGTTGTCGCATATCGTGCGCGGGAAGAAGGAATTCTTAAAACGATTCGTCCTAGCATCTATTTCTCGTATTTTACGCGCATTATCGGATCGGCCTAGATAGCAGGGGGGTCGCATAATTTCAATTACGTCTTCCGAAAACGTACTTTCTCTAAACTTATCTAATAAACGCAATCTGGCTGCTAATCTTCTTTCTGCTAATGTTTCCCAACCTGCGTCTGATAATAGTTTCGTTACGCTTGCCTTTTTATCGTAGCAATTCTTTACAAATCTTATTGCTTTTCGTTGGACCTTTTCTAGTTCGCGGGTACTAATTTCGTCCGCGGGATCCCAAATACTAGATGCGTATTCTAGTTGTGGTCTTACTAACGCGAAGTAACAACGCTCTCTCACTGTTTCGTCGCTTCTACCTACAATACGCCTAATGAAGCCGAGTTTCCTATTTGCTTTACCGCACATATTTCGTATGTGTGTGCTCCAATTTAAGTTATTGGTGAGAGTAATTTCGAGATATTTAACCGAGTCTACTACATTAACATCTGACTCGTTAATTTGGTACGCTATATTCATACGCATTCGTTTTCTTTCGAAAAAATTTACTACGAAGCATTTACTAACGTTTAAGGTCAAGTTGCCATTTTTCGCACCAACGTTGGATACGAATTAAATCTCTTGACAAAGACAAATTTATTTAAGGCTTTTATTTTCATTATTCATTTAAAGATATAAATTAATTTATCAACATTTTGTTTATTAATGGCGGTATATATTTAATATTAATGAACTAAGAGAGTCTTTTGAATTGGAATATAGAGAATGCTACAATACCATCTTCAGCTGTAAGGCAGTATATCGGTTCACTGTAGATCCCCAATCCAGAGCTGGTAAAAGCGGCTACACGGATCGAGTAGTTGCTGTATTTGCGAAGGCCGTGGATTGCAGTCAGGTGCTCTGATGTTTCTTTTATTTCAGTCTCGGAGTAACCTTGGGACAAAAGATAAATAACTTTTAAATATTTTCTCATTGAGATAAAAAAAGGTCAATTCCTTCATCTCCCCGAATAACTCCTTGAAAGATACCGCTATACAATTTCATAATAGAAAGTACATATAATTACGTTAATTATAATTCATCATAGGGGATTATTCACGTAAAGAAGTGTGAACACCCTCCGCTAAACTAAACTAATTTCTATCAACACGAGAATAGTTTCTAAACTTTATTTTGGCATTTGGAGCTCACGCAAGAGCTTCGTGAGCTCCTCAATAGTAAATCGGCTCTTCACCTACATCACCATTCCCGGGAGGGACGTGAGTTTATACTGTGACAAGTCTACATCACGCCCCTACGTCCCGTTTTCTCACCGTAGAAGCGTACGCCACCAATGCTCGTCTCAGCGCGGTTCGTCCCATGTCCATCCTCGTGCGTCGCTAAAATCACTCGGCACGCCCATGCTCCACTCGCCTCTACGACAGCAAGATTCTAACACATCGACCTAATCGGTCCGCTACCGGCTGTCGGATCTTTTAAATATTGCCTGACCGCGGTTGATAGCTACACCCATTGGTCTGAAGCTTTTCCCATAGAACATATCACAGCCGATGCCGTGGCTGCTGCTTTTATGTCCTGTTGGGTATCCTGATTCGGCTGCCCGAATCACCACAGACCAAGGTAGACAATTTGAATCAGAGCTTTTCCGCGCCCTGGGAATATCGGCGCTGAGCGTCACCGGACAATAAGCTCTCACCCCTGCGCAAACGGGCTGGTGGAGCGTTTCTATCTCCACCTCAAGGCCTCATGTGTCACCCAGACATTACCTGAAGCCTCTCCTCCTCGAGATCCGCGCCAAGGATGACATCAAGGCCTCTCCAGCCGAACTGGTCTACGGCGAGCCCTTACCCGGTGACTTGTTTCATTCCACCATTTGCATTTAAATGAGGAAAAAAGCACGTTTACTTGGTTTTATTTTATAAACAGGGATATTTCTTCATGTTTCAACAATATCGGAGTATACAGCGGATCATAAAAGTAAAACCTCTTATCTAAGGACTCTCATCGGATTTCGTTCAATATTCTAACTAAAGAAGTACATACTTTCTTCCACCTTATATTTACGTTCCGTGAAGTAAACTAATTATTAGTCGTTAGGTTAATTTCTTCCCTTAGATAGTTCCATCGGTGTCATGACTCTAAATAATTTATCTCGATAATAATCCACCAAACGAAGTTGAAAATCTTAATTTTATCCGATTAAGACGGAACTACTGCGGGTTATGCGGAAAAATGCACTTGCCTAATCGATTCCACCATAAGATAATACTGCTTAGAACTTAGGAACGGTTTCACGAACGTATGACCCGAATTCTTGAATTCATTTCGTGACATTCCATCCATATTCGTGGAGCTCTTATATTCCAAAAATTTTTCGTCGATGTTCTTCAAATATTGTAAAGGAAAGGAGAAATGAAGAAGGAAGGCTTATATTGAATAATGCGAATTATCACAGTACAAAGTGAGAAATATTTCTATTAACTCCAGTAGCAAAAGTGAAATGGTATCGTAGTTAAAGTGGAAGGGGTTATTCTGAAATGTGTCCAAATAATTATGTTTAGGCGTGCTATGAAGTTAACTTACCGTTATAGTGATCGATGGGCTCGTATCCGACCTTGAATCCCTTTATTAAGCCGTTTTGATGTTCCAGGGCAGGTGACTGCCACACCAATTGAATACTTTGAGATGTCAATGGCTGGCATTTGACGTCTTGAGGTGCAGATGTGGGAACTGTTGCGATAAAGCATGAACATGTCATAAAAAACTCAAAATTCTCTCCAAAGATGCCCGATTTTAAAATCCGTAAATCATTTACAACGAAGATATCATTGTCTTATTAGGTTCTTGTACACCAAGAGTTATCGAACTTTCCAGCTTAATTAGAATATTTCTATGGCTTAACTATAAAATACATTCATGTTCAAAGGGGAATCTTTCGAAAATCTGAAATTCTAGTTTATTAGTTTTATTTTAACTGAATTCATACGATAAATTTTTACTATTTTCGTATTGCTTACCTCCTTCGAGCGTCATGGCTGTCACCTCATCACTAGAAGGTCCTGCACCAGCCGAGTTGAATGCTTGCAAGGTCACCTTATACTTTGTGAAGCTCTTAAGACCACTTAAAATCCATTCACCTCCATCCACTGCTTTCACGGTCGAATAATTAAATCGACTCTCAGGTGCTCCGCTAGCGTAAATAAGGAGTATTTTTTTTGTTTTCCAAAAGTGGCACGAAATAAAAAAAATTCCATGATATCAGAAATATTAATAAAAACAACTTTATAAAGTTCCACAGAAAAAATTGGTATGATCGTGACTGGTTTCGTAACGTAAAATTCCATCTACATTACATTACATCATTTATATTACGAAACCGGTCGCGAATATATAAATTTTTTCTGTCAAAATTTACAGTTGCTTTTTATTACTAAGGGTTTTTACGAAGTCACGCCTTCTCATGATTTGATTGATATCTGATTTCATGATATCAGAAATTTTTAGTATAGTAAATATTATGAGCAATGTTAAGATGGCAAAATTAAAGTCAAAAATCTTAATTTATAATTATATAAAAATTTACATCAAAATATTTTATGGTGTTCTTAAAACATTTATTCACACAGTGTAAATTAATTATTGTCGGTTGAGGAGGAAATTTTCCTCTCATGGTGACGATGTTTGTAACGTCCGTTATTTAAGTTTTAGAACCATGTTGTATCCTGTTTGCGTTAAATAAATCAGTAATATTATCCATTATTCATTTACCATATGTCACTATGATTCGTAAGGAGAAACTTCCTCAAAAGGCAATATATCTATTATATATATTGTATTTTTCCCACTTTTACCTAAAGTTTTCTCAGAGTTTATTCTCAAGATACCTCGAGAAATTTCTCAAGGGGCTCATTCTGATTTTCTCTATATTTCAAACCCTTCCATTTGTACTCTATCTTCACTTTACACTTTACTCGTATATAATAGATACGAGTTAAGGTGTGCTTGCTTACAACAAGGTATCTAAAAAAATTCTTTTAATAAAAATAAGATTTTCCGCTTATTAATTGATAAACATAAAGGACATTGTCGTACATTGCATTGATTTCGATTTACCATGCATATCTTACGGGAGAATTATTCCTGCCCCGGCGTCGAACCAAGGTCGGCCTGCTAGAAATACTGTATCGATTCGCTTTAGTATTAATGTTATGATTGTCTTCATAAGCATTCCAAATTTCAACTAAATCCCACCAAGGAAAAAATCGGCCTACCGAGTACCGCTATCATGGATTCGATTCTAAGAGGCCCCAAAAATCGACTTTCCTCCATAAGAAATCATGGGGTTGATTTTTAAAGGTTTTAAGAAAATACTTCCCATTAATCAGAACCAAAAAATGAGATTAAACCTTACAATATTTACGCCAAATTTTGATAATTTGTTATTAACGTATCAGGTTCATCCTTCCCGCAAAGAGTATTTACTTATTGCTTTGTATATTTTAAGTATAATTTATATAATACATACAAAGTTCTAATTTGAGTGGTTTGAATTTAAAATCAATTAATAAATGTATAAAGCTTAGCGCGCTTTCATTTTTAAGTTTTTAACACTTCTTAGCTTTATTTCAGTTAGAATTTTACAAACAATTTATATCAGGTCAGTAGGGGGTCTACACAAAACATGGCAAAGGATCTACGACACAAAAAGTGGAACCTCTACAGTAGTTGAAGTGAGTTTCTCCGTATCCTTCGCGAAGGCACCTCGCGGTTTGTTCCGACGAAAATGGTTAGAGATCGCAAAGACCCGCGGTGGGTCAAACCTAAATTACGTTCCCTCCATAGGAAACAGAGTTTCATTCCCTAACGAAGTCCTTCCCACGCGACAGTAGAGAGTACGAAGAACATCGATACAAATATTTACATTTTCAGAGCGCTGCGAAGATTGAGGTGATACGAATTTGACGCATATACCCGTGACACACTGCATAAATCGCTAGGGAAAGAATCCTAGGGAATTCTGACCATACGTTCGTGAAAGGGAAGCAGTTGACTCTTACGTACCTCATTGTTAGCAAAGGTTGCACTGAATCTCGTGAAAAAGCATTATTCTTAATCAGCATTTTGGAAAATCTTTCATAACTGTCGACGGTCGCTATGGTCCTTAAATAATTTCTGTATTTTCCATTAAAATGAAATGAACCATAGAAAAGAAAAATACGGTTTTCGATTGGATGAAGTGTTTGCCAAAACATAAAGTAATTGAAGAAAAAAATAAAAAGTATAAATCAGGCTTGAAGCCCGTAAAATTGTTCTACCAACCAAACTCGCTCTCAGCCACCATTTGCGTACAGAGCATTGGTTATAGCGGGGTATTTGTATGGCGAGGATGGACGTTTTGTAAACATTAATTACAAGGAGAGTAGGGAGCGTTGGTTCCTATAATTTTCAGGTTGCTATATGTCTGAGCTACATACCCATACTAAGTCCATCGAAAACCCGCAGTCCTAAAGGTCCCCTTGTGAGCTCCAGGGTTTTATTTATTCATTTTCGTTATAGAATCTCAAGAGTTTTCTATTTTATTCCAGAAATAATCGCGTATGATTTTTGGTATGCATAAATTTATTAAAGGAAAAACACTCCCTGGTTCGGTTTCTTTTATCAATATTTATTTAATAAAAGAACCAGAATCTCTAATTATGTAGAGATCATCTATTAAAGACTAAATTGATTTCTTTGCAGTCGCCGACCGTCCGAGATGAAAAGCACTTTACATTCCTTGGAGCATGTCAATTTAATGAGAATGTATTCAATCCTCAAGAGGAACAGTTAACTTTTCTCCCGTTATTTAATCGGGAGAGCGATCTTCAATTGTCCAGAGAAACCTCTGACGCTACTGCTGAACCAATTAAATCTTAGATCCATGAAAATTACATAACATCGAGCATATGGCAATTAGGAAGGAAGTTTCATACATCAAGTTAATTTATGACTGAAGTAATCAACAGTTAAACTATTAATATCAAGGGTCGCAGATTGGTATAATAATAGACCTCAAAGAGGTTGTAAAAAATCTTTTAATCCTATATTCAGTTTTCCGAACTTTTTGAGGTGTGTATAAAGAAAATATCTAAATATAATAAGGCAAGTTTTATAAAATCAAACTCCTTATGTTATGGTATGGGCACCTCATAAGCCTCCAAATTTAAGAATGTTATTTAGGAATAATATTTTTTAATATCGTGAAATAAAAGGTATTCGATTATTAAACGTAATGCGCGTTGAATTTGGAAAGAATTGAAAATGAATTTATTTTTTTGAGACACATAGAAACATACAAATTTTTAACGAATTATTTTGAAGACTTCCACTTAGAAAAGATATTTTTTCGGAAAGCGAAATTCCGAAAAGAGCCAACTTTGCCATTGCACAAATGACGGATTTCATGGATATTCTAGAATGGTCTAGAATTTTATCGAAATCAATAAAGAAAAGGGTGGAGATGTTACATCGTACATGAAACGGTTCGAGATTTTAATACCAATAACTTTCGCAAAATATTAATATTTTCATACATATAGCCTGCGAGCCACCTTTCGATGCATGGCAGGGGGTGCACCAATTATCTGATGTAGGCTGCGATAACAATTTCTTTTTGAAGTTAAAGAATCCTATTGTGTTAATTAAAAATGTTTGTTTGATGTTTTTATCGCAGGAATATATCAAAAGTAAGGTTTTGCGAATTTTAAAACATTACGTAAACGACATTCCCAATTCTCCGATTTCTGGTGTTTTTCACTCTTTTCATGACTTGTGATTGTTTTTGCAATTATTTCCTTCAAAGAAGCAAACCAAAATACCCGAGGAATGGGACACCCGAATTAACTCAGATGCGGAAGTGCTTCCTCAAAACCCATGGATGCTCTTTAAACGCCGCTGTTTTCGAAACAGCGAACTCATCCGTGAAACACCTAGTGGTAGAAGAAAAGTTATAGATCAATGTTTTCAGATGATAAGGGTTCGCAATTTCAGTTCGTCTGACGTTGGTGACCCATGTAACCCATGATGATTTATTGGGTGCATCCGATACAATAATTCAACAGCAAAAGTGCACTTCTCCCATTTTAAACACTTGATAGCAATTAAACATAATAAATACAAAACCTTATTGTTACGCCCCTCAAACAACGTTATTAACGCTCAAAATGACTCAATTGTGCGACTTAGAAAGAAGGAAATAATATTACTGTACCCTACATTTAACTATTGACTGAATATATTTAAACTGGAAAATTTCATCGTTTTTGTAGAAGATATGGCCACAATATTACCCCTCAATCGATTTTTGCAATAACTAATTGAAAATTGGGTCCATGTTGGCAGAAAAATCTATAATTTTACCGGAATTAATAACTTTTTTACTTAAAGATGACAGCATAATCGATTTGCGGTGTTGTCCGAGGACCGTGCCTCTGCCACCCCCGTCTCTCCGGTGGAAGCCCGAAGGGAGAAAGGGGCTGTTAGTGACAGGTAGCTCCAATGTCCGGCGGATAATGGATCCTTAACGCGCAAGGGCCCGCCGGGAGTGTTTGAGCGGGTGCCCTCCAGGTGTTTACCAGGAGGTGCGATTCCGAAGGAGGCCGGCAATCACAACTGCAAAATGCTCCGAGTTACGGGCGTCTGGCAGGTGATCCGAGTCCGGTCCGAGGTGATCTTAGGTTCGGATCTGATCACCGAGGCTTCCCATGTCCTGAGTGAGTCTGGTGTCCGTGTGTCGCGCTGTGTAGCATAGTCCCGCGGATGGACCGTAGTTCTGAGGTTTGGAGCCGAATTCTCGGCTTGAACCGAAGGCAATGGAACTTCTGTAGGGACAACGGAGTCGGTTTTGTGGATCTGAGGCTGGTCATTGGTTCGTGTAGGATTCCTCTTGATCGCTCTGGCGTCCATTATACCACCAGGGCTGCGGAGCTTATGGCATATAGAGTATTTGAAGGAAATAGGACATTTTAGGATAAACATTAGGGAAGTTACGCCACCTCATCCCGTTAGAGAGATTAGCGATCACGATGCTTAAAGAATCTATTTTACATGAGAAAGCGTATGACCGATGACAATGCCAGTTAGAGAATATTAGGAAATACGTAGCTATAACAATAATTCCGTTTCTCATGTTAATAGCGAAAGGCGAAATGTAATTAGATTTGTCGTAGTAAACTGTATAAATATTCGAAATACGCATGCGGAATTTTTCAATTTGACAAGAAAAAAAGGAGGCGATATGATACTTAGGAGTGAGAGTTGGCTTGTTGATGAAATAGCGTCTAGTGAAATATTTCCTTCAGAATACTAAGTTTATCGTAAGGATAGAGGCGAGAGATTACGGGGAGGAGTATTTATCGCAGTTAAAAATCTTATGAGTCAGTCGGAAGATATACAAGGCAAAGCAGTCAGTGAGATAATAGTGCTCAGTGTTCGATAGGCAAAAAAAACATATTTCTGATCCTTTTAGCGCCCTCCCGATAGCAATGAATAGTAAAATCGTATACTCCGTTTCACATTATGAAGAGACGATGCAATCCTTATGGCCCTGTACATTTTAAATTGGAGATTCCAGCGCGCTGTTGCCAAATATGTAGAAAAAAATGAAATTGAAAGAATTTGGTTTTAAACCTTTTCAATAGTTAGGAAAAAGATTTTTGAACAACATAGTGCAAATTATTTAAGTTTAAAAATTATAATAATCGAAGGAAAAATAAAAAAGTTATACTTCAAGAAACCCTTAGAATCGGTTTCGATTTTTTTCGAATCGAGGACTTTTTGTCTATCTTTCAAGATATCACATATTTTTTGGTATCAATATTTGCCTCTTTTTATTCACCTTCCGCTTATGTTATCAAATTTTATATTAAAAGTTTTTTGGAGAAATTACGAGAAGAAATATAAGGAAATACCGTGACTCTTTGGCAAAATGAGTTGAAAAATGTAGTCGCCTGCTACTTTCCGTCCTATTAACGTAAGAAAAAACTTCCAGCGAGAAAGTTTCTCAGAAAATACTGAATTTATTTTTGCTTGAATCCTAATAATCTACGTTGAACGATATTCTCAATAACGAACTTTTATTACGACCGTAACGCGGACCTCCGCGCGCGGTGCAACGAGCGGCAGCCGATGCATGTTCAACATTGACCCATGTTTTATCTAAATATATAATTTCCCTACCTTCTTCACGGAATTTTGCTATTATTCTTAAATACACACGACGTATGGCAATGATGTCACTTCTTTCCATCAATATGGCCTTATTCCCCCTTTTCTCAAATTGAAAGCCAATTTCCTTTAGAAACCTCCAAACGGTTGAACGTTTAAAATTGGAAGAGTGACATCGTCATTCACTGCTTGCAAGACTACATCGATAGTCGGAGGAATATTCTTAAAAAACAATGAATGAACCTGACGACGTACAGCACTTCTCACAAAATCGTCGTACTTAATTACTCTGCTTGTTCGATAAATATTTCCTATTTTCTTCTCCTTACGTGGTGTCACAAGCGATCACTGGCCTCTTTCTTAATTTAAAAATGTACTTTTACTTATACCAGTTGCCTCACATGCTCTTCGTACGATTGCTGTAACACATTCGTCACCAAAAATTTTCCTTAAGTATTCGTGTACACTCATCACTGTTCTCCTCTCACCACTTCTTAAAATTTTCCCTTTCCTTCCACTCTCTATATTCACAAATGAGATCAAAATTCTGTGTTAAGAAAACAATGTATAATATGGATATACATGTAGAATCATACAATTCACACGCACTTAAGTTCACTCCACGAAAAGTCGAATTAACTCAAAATTTCATAGATCAAAAAACACGAACAGGTGTGTAAGGAAAAACTCCGATAACTAAAGGTTTGAGTGACAATCGACTTTGGAAACTCAACATGTGAGATATGAACTAGTGCCATAAAACTCAAGGGATAGTCGACGACGTCCTTATGGAGCTTTGTTTTCCAAAAGCATCTGAACCATTGAGTAGGGTACTGCTTTACCGGCCCTAAAATTTTGGGTTTATCCGTGACTTTCCTAATAAGGTTCCCTCAAGATAACTGAAGAATTAAGGAAGGAAAAGAAGTAGCCTTCATTTAGTTAACAAGCACAAGGACTAGCCGCTGTAAATAGAAGACGGATTCGCACCATCTGCGAATTCCTCAATCCTTGTGAAGGCCTACCCTAGCACGATTTTATGGAACAAGATCTTCCAGATGTACTTCAAAAGACTTCGTTTTTCAAAACCACTCTGTGATATGGAGCATTTTCGCTACTGTGAATATGCCAGTAATAGAGTGTACCCTTTTCTCAGCTAGGTGTCAAACCCTTTCCACGACAGCAATTGTGGAACTTCGTCCATGGGTAATACACCTTCCCTTCAGCAGTTTAAGACTGATTGTGAGTCTTGCCAATTATTACTGCAGTTGTTTTTCCGTATCTTTATTTGTTGCATTTATTGTGTATATCACGATGAATATTAAAACTTAGCATTTCGCTGACTTTTTAGAAGTTTTAAACAAAATTCTATTGTTAATGGTAAGCTATTTAGCATGCAACCTAAAACGGTAATGTTGATTTTGAGTTATTTATTACCTACATTATTATTTGCATAAAATTTTTTTATGTATATTTATGTAGGTGTATGAAATGCAATTCTTTAATCATTGAAATGTTCAATTACGATGGCACGGATGAGATACCGTATTTTTCGGACCATAAGTCGCACCTGGTTCTTAGAGGAGAAAAATAGGACAAAAATTATTCTGAACCAAAAAGTGTAATAAAATATTTAATAATGTATAAAAGAATAATATTTGAACCATATAAACTGAACAGCAGTCAACAGTGGTATTAAGAACCATTATCACACATAAAGACAAAGGTTTGAGTACTCTAGTCCAGGGGTCTCCAAACTTCCCAGCCTTAGGGCCATACTGATTACTCCTGCAAGTTCTGAGAGCCAAAACCATATTATACCAATTACATAAATCTCATTAGTATTTCATATTTCATTATGCTTGTTATAATTTATGTTTTTATTTCAAATGTATAAAATGTTAGTTGGATTTATTTCAATTATTTGTAAGTTATTATATACTGAAGTTAAATTTTCTGCATATTATATATGTCTTTACTCATTACAATTCTGTGTTTCTTTATTCAACTTATCACAAAAACAATAAGCCTATAACAATGTTATGAGTAGTTAGCCCATGACCATATCAATGTAGATGTCATATTAATAATTATTCAACATATAATTAGAATTCTTCAGTAAACTCAATTGAATTTCCTATAAAAAATTCCGAGTCCTCATCCGAGGAATCCGATTCACACTAAAGACTTTAAATTTCGCACTGAGTAAATTCGTCTCCAGAAAGTGTTCTTAACCTAATACGAATTTTTCCCAACTTTTCTTGGCGCTACTCGACATTTAATTTTCGCGAGGTTTTCTTCCGCGTAGTGGTCAAAAATTGACATTTCAAGAATGTAATTAACATAGAGCATTGAAATAAAGTGTTTATTAGTAGAAATTTCAAAGTATATGGCTATATCTATTAGTAAATTTTATGTAGATATATTAATTTTAACAGTAATCCAAAAAACATTGTGAAAAATTCTTAAAAATAATTTTCCTATATGATTCAGAAAATATCAATACATAAAATTGAAGAAATCGAAATTATTCATATTAAAATATAATTTGCACTATTATGCAACGTATTACAATAAATAATCTATCCTCAAGTGTCTGATAATTTGCAAAACATTCCAGCAAATGTAAGGTACCTAACTGAATGACGAGTCTGACTAGTCATCGGTTTTAACTACTTTTACGCTATTTTGGTTCAATTTATTGACCTTTTGAGTAATAGATAATGATAATCTATCTTTTCTACACTTAATATGGTGTAATTTATACTACTTACACGTCTGCTTATCCAGTTCAATACTGATTTACTCCAAATAGACAGTAAAAAAATCCCCCGAAGGAATACCAGCTCGCGTAATATCTACCCTCGCGCATGAACTTGCTCCCCTTCTCGTCGTACTATACAATAAATCCTTAAGCGAAGGAATTATTCCAGTCTCATGGAAGGAGGCGCACGTACCGAAGAAAGGCCAAAAGACGGACGACTTCCGACCGATATCCACAACTTCGATATTTAGATCACAACCAAATTTCATGTGGCTATAGCTACTATAAGTATCAACAAATAATGTTTTATTTCCTCTACGATTATAATTATTCTTTGTTTATTTTTTCTTCTATTAATATCATGCATATACCATTACAATAACCAAGCCATGAACAACGCGCAATATAGGAAGCAATTTTCTACTAATATCTTAAAAAAAATTAAGAGACACCTTCATCTTCCATATTCTAGACAGGTTTTCGGCAAAAAATCCCATTCCCCGAAAGCATTTTGTTATTGAAAGTTAAATTTGACTCACGTGGCCTGCATAAATCCTAAATAGTATCCCAGAATGATTCCATTCCAGTGCTCTTCCTCAGGCGGCATCCAGGTGACACGCAATTCATGTTCTCCTAATGGTGTCACAGTTATTATACGCGGAGCTGCGGTAGGGGGCTCTGGCTCTGTAGTGGCGCTCACAACGCTGCTCAATGAGCCTTTGCCCAACTGGTTGACTCCAGCGACGCGGAAGAAGTATGTGGTCGATGGATGAAGTCCAGTAACTTCGGCGAAAGATCTAGCTTTCGGCCCTTTGTTCCATTCAGTTGCGTAAGAAGATACCGTCTCGTACGTCTGTCTCTCAGAATCGACTTCGCTTGCAGGTCCTTCAAGGAAGTCATCAATTATAACAACTTGTTTACAATCTCTGGAAATAGGTGATTTTCTATACAATTTAAATGTCAGTGTGATTATCTAGTCCTTATTCTAAAATGCTGCATGATGTGAAATTGATCATGCATAGGCACCGCCATTATTGTTCGAAGAAAAAATAATACCATCCGTATAAATGATGCATTTACTTCAATAAAGCTTTTTGCGAATGATTATGATATAAAATTTAATATATATTGGATTTGACTACTTTTTCTAATTATTTAGAAGATGGAAGAAGAGAAAATAATTTTTACAGGTAAATAACTATTTTCAACCGTAGTATTTTCGAGTAAAATTTTTTCCAAAAGGATTAAAATTCGCTTTTTTTGATGAATTATTTGTCTTAAAGATATTTGATATTAGTAGTCGTTGGCAATAAAACCGTTTTTTCTTCAATAACCTTGTGATTTAACTTTCAAATAAGAAAATTCAATTTGATGTCGTTTATATTTTGTCTTGAAAAAAATTTCGACACGTGGGGAGCCTTAAGAAGAAGGTGTCCTTTGTCGGAAGTAAAATCAAATGACCTGGATCTGTGGTGTAAATGACGGAGTATTGCAAAATGGGGCTGTTCCCTTCATCCGGTTCCATCCAAGAGAGCTTAACGGAGCGGCTTCTGACTTCCATCACGCGTACGTCTGTCGGTGCTTCAGGAACATCTGTCAGACAACAATAGACAACTTTCCATCATCAATGGCATCCATTCTAGTAATTCATTAATATTGCTTTCTTTGAGCAGCTCGTAAATAATTTAAGCTATAGCATGTTCCAAAATTCTTTATAGTGATGTTTTATAGGAGATTTTTAAAGCCTAGAACGTCATTAAATGTCTGGAGAATTTATTTGTGAATAGAAATATAAATCACAAGATTCCAGAAAAAAACAATCGATTTGCTGTGAGTTTTGCTTGATAGCTGTAACATTGCATGAAGATGGCAATTACAGAGATGGATATTTTATTGGTATACATTATAATAATAGAGATAGCGATTCGCAAGATACTTTGAATGATAAGCGAATCCTTACACAATAAGTCACGAGTTTAATTCATTGGGAAATTCAGTTTATGTCTATAGGAAATATTTGGGAAAATAGAATATATTTAACTTGAAAGTCGGGAAGAGTTTAATGAATATTAAATATAAGCTCGTGACGTAATATCTTGGTATAGACTGCCAAGGCGGGAAAAATTGTACCATAAGAAATAGATGGGATATTGAACTAAATTCAAAATACTCTAACGTAATGACATTTATTTTAGTTTGAGTAGCGTTTAAGCATTTTAAAACTACCACTTTCATTTATTTCTCATTAGAAATATGAATCGCTTGCTTGATAAAGGCAAGCAAACGTTTACTCTAAACGTTTATGTTTTATTTACATTTAAGGCTGCTGTGGCGCTCGGAGATTTCCGATTTTAACGATCGCGTCTCACATCCGAGCACGAAAAGTGGTAACTTAAGAGAACTAACATAAGACGGGAAGGATCATTTGCAGACTGTTCTGGAGCTGTTGGCACCTACTGGCGTTTAAGTCGAGGGGCGGGAATCCTGCTTCACTTCGCAGTCCCCTAGCAAGACTGAAATTGATACCGTAAAGGATATTGTCGCACACAAGCAAGCACTAAGAACCTTCTCACGCCTACCGCGCTCAGTTCTTACTTTCCCGTATTCGCTTGCCGACACTCTAACACGACACTCTTTACTTGTCTCTGTCTCTACTCTTACTGTCCCTTGTTACTTTCTCTTTTCTCCGTCCGTTATCCTTGCCCCCGGGTCTCTAACCCTGCCGCCAGGATGCAGCACGGGGGCGTCAGCCGTCAACCGCGACACTCAGCCTCTCCTGACGCACCACTCGTTCCGAGTGGTACCATCGCACGATTGTCATCCCTGGTACCCCTAGGTCTCTGCTCCTGCTGCTGCCAACCGCCTTTTTCCTCTTCGCCTTCATCTTTATCCTCCTTATCTCCGTCGCCGTCAGCGTCCACTCCATCGCATCTCCTACTCCTTTCCATCCACTCCTCCGCCGTCCACCGGCCTAGTACATGGTAAGGGATGGGCCACGATAGGTCATAGGAGCGCGATCTGTGGTGGTGTCCTTGCATCCGCGGCATCCCGCTTACCCTATGGTTGGCTTGGCACGATGCAGGACATGAGCGGCCTCTGTTGCCACCTCTTGGACTCGTCCTTCCTCCACTCTGGAACTTGTCATAGGTAAGCTGCTGGTGCTACGAGGACTGCCGATGGCGATGGGTCGACCTCATTCCGGTTCCCTTGTGTTCTTCCATGGTACACGGCTCGTAGCTTGCAGGGTCGGGGTAGTGGTTTCTGCCGTATTCGGTGTAATCCAGGGTCTGAGGATGGTGATAGGGAGATCTCTGCTGTCTATGGTCAGATCGGTGCTTGGTTCGAGGGGACGCATCATTGGAACCGAGGCGATAGTGGTGCCTGCCTTCTTGGTTGCAATGTCTTCCGCTAGAGGTTTGAAAACTAAGGTTATTCTTTTCCATGTCGGCATGAATGATCTGCAGAAGCTCTTGCCGCTGGACGGAGCCCGATCTCTGTTCTCTCCGCCTGCGCTTTCTCCCGCTCTCATGCTCCTCCAAGGCCTCTTCTTTGCCATTTTCATCCTCGTCCAAGTCCTCTTCTTTGCCATTCTCATCCTCGTCCAAGTCCTCTTCTTTGCCATTTTCATCCTCGTCCAAGTCCTCTTCTTTGCTATCTTCATCCTCGGCTTTCGATGACTCCTCGGTCTTTTCAACCTCCTCCTCAGCACCCTCTTCCTCTGCTGGTTTTTCTTTCTCTTGTCTATCTTCTTTCGCATCTTTTGCTCCCTTTGCCTTCTCTACAGGAGCTTTTTCTGCAACCTTAGCTGATGGTGCTGCAGCCATAGTTTCTATATCGGCTTTACCTTCCAATGTCTCCTCTGTCGCTGCCTTCTTGGCACCCTCACGTTTCTTAAGAGCCAGTTTCTTTTGTTTCCCTCTCTCTTTCTTCTCCTTCTTCTTCTGTGCAGCAGTTTTGACGGTACTAGTCTCCTCAGCAGCTTCCTCTTCGTCCCCTGCCTCTTTGTCTTCTTTCTCTGCTTCTTTTGTCTCCTTCACTCCCTTTGCTTTACTCTTCTTTTCTTCCTTCTCAACTTTAGGTTCTTTTTCTGCCCCTTCTTTTGCTTCCTCCCTCGCACCACCTGAGTATTCTACGGACAGTTCTGCCAACAACTTACCAAGATCTTCATCATCGTCATCATCTTTCTTCTTCTTTTGGGCTGCAGGTTTCTCGGAGCTGAATTTCACTTCCTCATCACTATCCTCAGCCTTAGGTTTCTTGGCTTCCTTCTCCTTTTTGCCATTCTTATCATCCTTATCAATAGTTACATTTTCTACTTCCTTTGTCGGATCTTCGATATCATCGTTCACTTTCCTTTTCTCGTTTTCTTTCTTTTTTGTAGGCATTTCCTCCTCATCTATGGTCGGCTCATTCTTATCTTCTTCATTTCCCTCGATTTCCTCCTGGTTCAGCCTCTTCGCCTCCATCTCTTTCCTCATACGAGCCTCAGATGCAAGACGAGTTTCGAACGCTTTCCTGATGCCCGCCGACCAACGCGACCCCTAGCGTCCTCTGCCAGGATTTGGCAGTTCCCATCAGCCTATAAACGGCTGCCCGGAGCTTCTCTCCCGGACCACAACCCGCAAGGTAGCCAGCATTCTCGATGGTCCTGATCCACTTATCCACGTCTTCATGCGGACTCCCCGAAAAAGGGGGAATGCCGACCATGCGGGTCCAACTCAGCGGTGGAGGCGCTGCCGATGCGGTAGCGGGCGACTTAAGGGTCCGAACCGCCTCCCTCATTGCTTCCATAAGCGACCAGATGTCCGCCCCCACTTCCTCCATTGCGCCTCCCAAACCCTGCCTGAGGTTAACGACCCTGGAAGGACGCTCAAGAGAAAGCGCGCGAACCGGAAAAAAAACGTGGGCAACGAAATGGAGGGCCAAAAACGACAAAAAAAACGCACGCAACACTCCAGATAACTTTCCGATGGAATTGATTTTCACGGATAACCATTCCTCCGAACGAAGCCACACGTGCCGAACACGCCTTCGCAATGTCTTCCCGATTGAGGGTAAAAAAATGCACAAAACGAACAACACAAAAAAAAACAGTAACAAATTTCCCGGGCGTGATGCCGGCCCCATCCCGCCTCTGACACCAAATTATGTGTCGCTCGCAAGCACTGAGAATCTTCTCACGCCTCCCGCGCTCAGTTCTTACTTTCCCGTATTCGCTTGCCGACACTCTTTACTTGTCTCTGTCTCTACTCTTACTGTCCCTTGTTACTTTCTCTTTTCTCCGTCCGTTATCCTTGCCCCCGGGTCTCTAACCCTGCCGCCAGGATGCAGCACGGGGGCGTCAGCCGACAACCGCGACAATATTCTTATCATCCATGATTCTAGTCTTACGAATCTTCTATCCACCACTTACGTTAGTTATGAAAATGAAGGAACACGTTTAACGCTGCTACAGCGCTCGTGGAAAACGGACCTTTCAAGCCTGTTTCCCAAATTACGACATTATTACAGTTTTGTATTTTACTGTAATATTCATTGTAGAGATTTCCGGTTTCCAGCATTTGTAAGAAAAAATATTGAAATTGTGCTTTTAGGCTTTAGACTTTAAATTTAAGTCATAAAAATCCTTCTCTAGACGTTTGAATTTATTGAAAATAGCTACTTTTTCAGCATAATAAATCTGCACTCAATTTGACGTTTTCAATGGCAGGTTGCTGACAATATTGCGTTATATTGTGGCAGGAACCTACAAAGGAAAAACAACAAACCGTATGTTCTATGAAAAGTCTCCCGACCTTCAAGTTCTTCTATTTTCATTGGCCAACTGAGTGAATTTTTAATTTTGTCGGAGGAAATATGTCCGACATGCCATTTCAGAATATTTAATTACGCTAATAAAAGACCTATAATTTGGAATACGCACCACACACATATACAGAATACTAAATGAAATTTTCGAAAATAAATTTTTATTTATTAAATTAAAACCTGGGTAACAATCTTCCAGTGAGGGAGAATCTGCTGTAGCCGGTTAAATATATCTATTTATTTTTCAAAAAACAGGGTAAAATTTGAAGATTATTTTAATCTTTTAAGGTGATTCTCTCAAAATCCTATTTCAGTGATTTGTGCGCAAGATTACGCAAAAAGTATCGCAACGATTGGGATTCTCTTTAGCTATTATTCAGAACATTCAAGTTTCTCTGCGGTGAACTTCAAATCTTCATAAAAATATACATTTAAATAATTATTATCGTTATTAATAAAGAGAATTCGTCGAAATCGAGATTTTATTTATTTACATGTCATCAAATTTAAATCAGTATAGAGCACGAGGCAAATTACAGTTGATGATGAACAAAAAATAAATAAATAATAATATAATAAACAAAAGTAATGACAACAGCAAACAGAGAATATATAAAAGTAATCAAAACAACAACAAATAATACTGCAATCATTTCAATTATTACATAAATTTTAAATATTCATTGGATCCATGTTAGTCTCTGGGCACAATGTTCAATAGTGATTCTAGATGAAGGGATCAAAGCGGTTATTGGAAGATAGGGAATTGAAAAATGAAGGTATACGAAAGAAGAGTGACCGTTTTACAACTGATAGACGTGGAGTATCTAAAAAGAACACATCAAATAAACGAGTTTTTCACGAAGGAAAGAGAAGAGAGAAATGGAGAATCAATTTTGTTATTGATAATATTATATAGAAAGCAAGTGTCCAGGAAAGAGTGAAAAGTTTTCATTGAATTGATATTGATCTGCCTTAGAAGATGAGTTTTTGTCATAAGACGTTACTCGGAAATGGACTATTTTTAAAAAATGAAGATTCGAGTGCAAGAGGATAGAATCCGTAGAGCAGCGCGTAAGAAGGATGCGAGTGAACCTGTAGAGCTTCCGTGGCTTATCTTTTTTCTTTACATAATTTATGCTTTCTACAAATTTAAGTCGTTTATCAATGACCACTCCAAGATATTTGATGGAAGTAACTCTGGGGACAATTTTGCTGCTGATTTGATAATCTTGCGTTATCTTTTTCTTTTTTAATGTATTGGTCATGATGTGGGATTTTTCTGGATTTATGTTAAGTTTCCAGGAAAAAGACCATTTAGTTCATTCATTTATCGAATCTTGAAAAATGAACAATCTCTTACCGAGGAAGCGTTTTTAATGATTTACAGTCATCAACAAATAGCGGAAGATTCGATTCATCGCCGATTATTTCAGGGAGGTCGTCGATGTATGACGTAAATAAGGAAGGCCCGAGAACACTTGCGGAAAAGACAGGAGTCCAGTAAGAGGAGTAATTGTTCATCACAACTCCCTAAGTTCTATAAAGGAGGAAACTATTCATAAGTGAGAGAAAGTTACCTTTAATACCGTATCTGCGATGGAGCTTGTACAAGTAGTGAATGATCTAGCGAGTCAAAAGCTATAGTAAAATCAACATAACCAACACCCAGTTGAGAATTTTTTTGGATGAAATCTATCGCATGGAACTGAAAAGGGGCATGAGCGTCCGGGAAGAAAACCATGCTGCTCCTAGGAGAAGGTGAGGTGATATTAGAAAGTCTTTTCAAAATCGTTTCTTCGGAAATCATGGCTAAAATTGGTAGTACAGATGGGAAACTGAGTCTCTATTTTTCGTCGAAATCGAGATTTTGAAATTCAATGGTGAAACCTGATTTTTGCGGTAAAGATAGCCACGAATTTAAAATTAAGCCTTGGCGGCAACTAACAGACATAAAGAAGTATTCTTGTCTCAACAGGAGAATTTCAGAATGGATCCTTGCTTAAAAATGTAAAATCCTTCAAAAAGAAATGCTCCGATATTTTGTAGATTTAATGCATATATTTAATAAGCAAATGGGGGTGTTGTGGGGACTTCTGGGATTGTTTGGCGATGCAGTGTTTCACCCCGAGACCGCTACGTTTGCCGCAAAGGCCTGTCCTGAACCCCCGAAAGCTGCAGAAAAAAACTGTAAGGTATAGTATTTAAATTTATTTGGCTACGGAGAGCATTTAAGGAAATCTTATTTTACATAAGATTACGTTTTCAATGTATGTATTATAATATTTTTTTTTTCGAATATTGTATATTAATTGTATATGTATATGTAGAAAATTACTACCACAAGGCTTACAGCCTACTTGCAGTTTCTTTGTTACAATAATAATAATAAATTCTCAATTTCGAGGGCTGTAATTTGCTGAAATTTTAAAAATAGTTTATTTTTTAAGGTTCGTCGTCAAGATACACGTATTATCTACAAGGAAAAAATATGATTTCCGAAAGGTAAAGAAAATTAAAGACGTTAGGATGCACACCAGTTTCCGCGTCATGCCTTACCCTTAGCATATATCCTATATAACTTTGGTCAATAAATTCATACTCTCATGGATATAATACACGAATTTACGAACTAACAATGCCGTGTATATCACCATTTCTCATAAAACAATTCCTAAAAATGTTTTAAATTTCGGGAACCAGGTTCCACCACCCCATTCTTCGAGTTATTTGATTGCGAGCCTTGTTTGTTCTAAATCGACGAACTGTCTTTTAACAATATATGCCCGAACAAAAAAAATAAGATCACTGCTATTCGTAATTGTGTAATATAATTGTCCGCCGTCTCTCGGACTATTTCACCTCCCCTACATGCAGAGGTATGGGCGAAAACAGAGGTGTTCCAATGCACAAATTACAGCTGATTTTAATTTGTAACCCCCGTTTTCACACACCGTTAGAGCAACATTTGAAGATGAGTTGAATTTTCAAATCCGTTCATAATTAGCGAGTAATTTATGCTGAAAAAGTAGCTATTTTCAATTAATGCAAATGCATATAGAAGGATGTTTATGACTTAAATTTAAATTCTAAAGACGAAAAGCCCATTTTTAATATTTTTATAGCAAATGGAGAATACCGGAAATCTCTACAATCAATACCCGTGTCGTAATTTGAGTGCGGATGAAACGGCCGTTGTTAGCGAGTGCTACTTAACGAGCGGGATAAGTTTTTCTGCTTTACTATTTATATTTCTCAAATGCTTCTATTACTCACCTTGTACCATGAGCTCAACTACTGTTTCATCTTTCCCAAATGGATTGGAGGCGATACAAATGTATTTGCCAGAGTCGTCGGCGCTCACATGACGAATTAAAAATTGGGAGAAGGAACTCGTTTCTAGGGAGCTCTCTTTGATGTGGTACCTTGAATGGGGAATAATTGGCATATAACATTCTTAAATTATACTATTCGTAAATATAAGTTAAATATAGACAGATAATTTTAATTGCGTAAAAAATACGATGTATGATTTCTGACTGAGATATGAACATTCACTTAGAGATATGATTTTTCCTAATTTCTGGAGAAACTTTCTTTCCAACACTTGTACTCTTATTTTACTTAATTTGCATCAGAATTTTTTTTTCATTGATTATTTTCTTCTAATACTTTCAAATCCAGGAATGTTGACATTCATTAACGAATAGCCGATATATCAACATGGAATTTAGAATCAAATTTATCATAGCTGAATCGAAGGCAATTCTCACAATTTCACTATCAAATCATTTCGTTTTCCCCTCAAAATGATTTATGTTATTTAGTTTATCGCTGATAATTTATATTTATTCGAATCTTGATAACAGGATACCCAAAATTCTACTGAATTTTAGAGAATATCTTCTACTAAATTTTTTCTTCAATTACTCGCTTCTGGTTGTCTTTATAAATAGTTATGTATAGTAAAAGCTGATTATTCTAATGCGCTGAATGAAAAATTAGCCTGATAAGAAAATCCTGCGTGTCCTTTGTGCGTCCACCACCATGAGTTTCCGTTATCAATTCGTGCGGGGCTTTTTTTATTTATAAAGAGAATTAGAATGAGGCACAGTTAAAGAAGTTTTTAAGTAAACTGTTGAATGTTTTCTGATTTCATTTCTATACCCGATAATTTCTTTCTCTAGATTTTTTCGGAGAACTGCTATTATCCCTCTATTCTAATGATACAGAATGGGAGGACTAAACCACGAAGACCCTTCAGACATTATTATAATAATATAAATATAATTTTTCTTCCATAGACATCATCGCAGATACATCCAGATATTCAGATGAATTTATGACCATCAAACCTCTAACTTTCAACGTCTGGTTGAAGAAGTGTAGGCCATTTTGATAGTTCTAGCGACCAAACGAGTTTTAGTGGCATTCATTTTTTTATTTGGCGTCTTTTTTCAGCAAATATAGCTAACGAATTGCTGTTTATATCTTCCACGAGCCTATATTATCAGAGGAATATAAATTTTATATCTGTTAATGATTGAAGGATTTTATTTGAAGCAATTTAATATCTAACGAATACTAACCTATGACTGGATTCTGAGGATAGGCGCACACCGTCCCTCTTCCAAATGATTTGCATCGGTTGATCCCCTGATGCTTCACAAAGGAAACTTGCAGTTGCACCTTTCCGAACAGTTTCTTTCCTCAGCGGAGTCACGAATCGTGGCAGAGCTGGAAAAAGGAACCGGAAAAGTAAAATCCAGGCACCTCGTCATAATCTTCTCATAATGAAGTATTAGAGTGAAATAAAAGCTTAAGATCGGAATGCAATGTAAAATTCAAAGAAACTGAAAGTAACGGATGAGTAAGACTCGATTTCTAGAGAAATTTTTCTTTTCGTCTAATTCGACGTATCATTTGTCCGTTTTCTAAAGAAAGTATGCCCATCCTCTATGAAAAGATGCAAGATAATCCTGCGGATTAATAATTGAATAATTCAAGCAATTTGTAATGAAAATATTTAAAAAAACTTCCCGCTTAGCCAGAAGGATAAGATTTCAGGAAGTTATTTCTATTATGAATTTCAACGGAAAATGCTAGTTTACCGGCAGCAGGTCATGGGTTCGATGCTAGGAGGCGAAATATTTTCAGATTTTGAAAAATTGTATCTCTCTTAATATGATGCATAGATAATTCAAACTTGCTACAGATACGTATATTATGTACATATAAAAAATCAACACTTGCCCATGTGTCACGGTTTCGATTCCAGATTCATATATCTGGACAAATATATATATATATTATATATATATTAAGAATATAATAATAAAATTAGAAATATATATATATATATATATATATATATATATATATATATATATATATATATATATATATATATATATATATATATGAAAATAGCTTATTGTATGCATTCATTCGTTTTGAAGATATTTTTTTTCCTCTGAACTTACCGTTGACGGTGAGAAAGACGACAGCGCTCAATCCGGCGCCGATGCCATTGTTAGCTTCGCAGAGGTAATAACCCTCGTGTTCCTCCAAAACACTTCGGATGAGGAGGGTTCCATTGTTAAGCATGGTAACTAAGCCATCTCGAGAATTAATGTTTGCAAAATGAGCTGGATGCTTCCCTGAAAATAGATTTTTAAAATGCTTTCCTCATTTCTAAAATGTTTTTTTTTGGCTTGCGAGTGCTATTCCATTAACAATTAGTTTTTTAAATTAGTAAACTTCCTCGCTCCGATATTAACAATACATCCCTGGCACTATAATTAAATATAGAGTTAGAGAAAAGCACATCAATTTAATTACCTTTTAGACACCTATAAGACATCGTATTACGGGCTTAGTTAATTTTAATGACTCATATCATGGAACAATATATTATATTTTCTCTAACCATATAACAATAAACAGTAAAATTTCGAGATACATTGGATAATATATTTCATTACATCTGTGCATTTTATTCGGCAGGAAGGGCAGAGTTAACTCATAGATCTTTATTTATTTGTCGAGTACACTTTATTCCGAGGTATTGTATTGATAGTTATCGTTAGTCAGAGATTAAACTCCTAATATTGGATTTATTTTCAGCATATATTCCTCCGCTCTGATTCGATAATACAATTCTTTCTTCAGTATTTTTCCGGGACAATCAAGAAAGTGTCCTTCTGACAACCGATTGGATCCATCGTTTTTGACAACTCTTGTTCAATTTCCTTTCAAAGACTCCTGATCTTACCCTCATCGCTCTTCCGCGCAATTTTTACTTTCGATGTTTCTTGATTTTACTTCGTTGACCACGCGAAATAAATTATCTTAAATTTTCGAAATTAATCATTTAAAGATACATACAATTGGCATGAATCAATAAGGCAGTAAAGGATTTTAATAGCTCTCATGCAATATATTCTTACTATATTTGTTAACTTTGAAGAAAGAACCCTTAAAATCATTCATCAAGAATGATAATACCTGGTGCTTTCCTCCAGGTTGTTCTCGGGGCGGGAAATCCATCAGCCTGACAGTGTAATCCAACAGGGTGTCCTGCGATGGCACTGGTGTCTTTTGGCTCCGTCAGCCACTCCGGGGGAACTAGATCATATAGGTATTTGTTAGTGGGCAGGAATAGTCTAGCTACGAATGCACACGACTTCAATTTATCTAATTCAATATCTAACGTTTTTACATTCATTTTCATTCAGAATTTATCATTTTACTGATAAATATTCTATTTAATTCCGAATACCGTGAGTAATATTCATAAAATTAACAAAAAATGACATTGGTCTCTAATCGTTTCAAGTACTATTGCACCACTGACTCATGCTCGCGTCATATGGAGAATAAATAAAAATGACGGAAGAAAACGACAATAAAATCATTAAAAAAAGGTGGCGCACCTGTTTGCTCCTTTCTCTTCGGTCTGAAAACGGAGAAAAGCCTTACCTAAGTCATGGGACATGCGTATACATGCGATTCCCTGACTTGTTCGGCCTTGGTTCAACCAAAAGCAAAGGGAATGCAACTAACTCACAACACTAAGATTTCGTGCTGATAAGTAAATTCAAGGATGACGACATTTGGTTAGCAGCAACAGTGGGGCATCAAGGATTCGCCACGCAACTCCACGGGCTGCCCCTATCTCAACATCAACAATCACTTGGACGAGGATATAGGGACATATAAAAGTATGTGTGTGTACATTACCACTGATCTTTAGTTGAGAAGTATGGCTAACCATCCTGGCCGGATTACGGGCAAGACAGGTGTAGTTCCCTCTGTGATACATTGAGACGCTACCGATGGTTAGAATACTAGAGTACGTGTTGAAATCTGTGATATGGATGTGCTTGTTGTGGTCGGTGACAAGTGGCTCGTAATTTTTCATCCAAGTGATGTTGAGGGGTAAGTCACCGCGCTGCACTATACACTGCACTTGGACCCTTGCGCCCTCAGTTAGTTCTTGGAAATGGAATGGCGTGATCTCAGGGGGCACTGCAAAGTTAGAAGAGTGTGAGCAGGCAAGAAAAAGTGCATAGGCGAGAGAGAGGAGAGCTGCTTCCACTGCTGCTCTGTTGGAATAATTTTCGATTGAAGAAGTGCTCTCTACGATGAAAACATTTGTGCAAGTAAGACTCGGTTCCACAAGCCTCCACGGAATTGCCAATCATTTGACGTCACAATCGCTTATTCAATGCTACATCAAAATGTGAACGATCTTAACGCTGGATTTAAGAACGTACAAATGTTTACGGGTTTTTTATATTAGAATTTGTACTCTGTTCATCCCTTTATGAACCCAAAAATTTTCGGGGTCTTTGCCGTCCGACCAACGTTCTCCTGACCGACAACTCACTTGAGTAAAGTTATTTACGTGGCGAATGAATAGGCTTCGCTACAAAAAATACACGCCAGTCACCGCACACAATAAGAATTGTTACATGTCGCGAAAGTCATTTAAATTTTTCATTAATTAAGCATAAAATTAAAGTAAATTCTTGAATATTAATTTAAGATGAGTTCAACCTTCGGAAAAGTTAGTAAAAGAAATTATAGTATTGAATTTTGAGTTTTTTAACACATATTAAATATATGTTCTTTTCCTTAAATATCAACGCAGATACAAAATAAAGATTTTGTACCGTTAAGGAATCACTATTTTGTGTACAGATGAATTCATGAAAATCAGTATTTTCGAATAAACAACTTTCATTGGTATATCGTTAATTGCAAGAAATTAATGTGAACTACCGATTAATAATATCACGGGAAGCCTGCCAATTGATTGTTTAAATTAACGATGTTAAATATTTTTTGCGGCGACGCCTATTCATTTGGCACATAAATAATTTTACTCAAGTGAGTTGTCGGTCAGGAGAGCGTCAGTCAATCGGTCGAGTGATATGTCGGGCGCGCGAGTGTCGGTCAGTTGATCGGGACCCAAATTGACGCTGTTTGATAAAAATGTTCAAATCTTATTTAAACTCAAATTCGGCCAAATGACCACAATATCCATTGAAGAGAGTGGAACCGAGGTGGCAAAAAACAGACCCAGAAGCAGGCATATAAAGTCATTGTGGGGGTGTCATTGAGTGCAATTGTGGCAATTGTGCGTCGTTGGCTGCTGCTTCGGTGGCCCCAATTGTTTCCTCGATTACCATTCACTGCAAGGCGAACACTGTGAGCAGCTGAAGCAGCTGCGTTTCTCGCCGTGCAAGTGTAGCGTCCGCTGTGCTCCGTGCTCAGCTGTTCGATCATCAACGTGCTCGAATACTCTCCGAGGCTTTTCATCGTGAGATTGGGAAGTTCATTGATGGGTTGGTCATCTTTAAGCCACGTGATGGCCAGTGGCGGGTCACCTTTGGTCACTATACACTGTAAACCGATCCTCTCCCCTAGATGGAGGCTGTTTTGGATTGAAAATGGGTAAATGCTCGGTGGCTCTGAAAAATAAAAAGTTTTCCGTTGAAATTTTAGATTCTGTAGATTTTGAATTCTCGTTCCGTGGTTCCAATCTTTTTTTTTTCAGAAATCCATCATGTCGTAAATTTCGTTTGAATACGAGTGGCAAAGTGTTGGAAAAGCTTCAAGATCCAATTGCCGGTAAATAATGGGCGGAATTGAATCAACGAATGAGGTGGTTGTCATTGATGGTTGCTAACGCACGGGACTCTGTGGCTAAATTATTGAATCCTCGAGAACGACGTTTACGAATACTTTCACGGAAAATATAATATGTTAACCATTTCTCCACTTAATGATTTTTAGGAAAAAAATATCCAATTTCTTACTATAGATTCGAAAGTCTTAAAGGTGAGCATGTCAGGACTGAGTACTACGTAATTTATAGTTCAAAGATGTGGTGGTGTCAGAATCTCAGAAACGTGTTTAAGAGACATTGCGACTACCGCGCTTATCAAATGTAATTTAGAATTCAGATATCGAGAAAAATTCGTGATATTATTGCTCGAACAGAAAGTTGTAACTTGTTATTTTTCCTCGATACTATTAGACGGATGAACAGGGAGAGTACAACTTCGGAATCTTGTCACCACCTGCCATACGCCTCAAGGCGCTTTGTGGGAAATTTAAGGAAACGTTAATTGTTCACCCGACGTCGTTTGTGCCTTTGGAATACATTCTATAGCTAAACTGGACGAAAGAGAGAGACTATTTGGCATTCGAAGAGGTTTCTTTTCATGACTCGACTCGCAACGGTCGCTTATACCGGAATAATAACGGAGACACTAATAGGTTTCTTTCATCTCAACGGCAAAATATTAAAAAATTATCCATATAATGACTTAAGAAACAAAAAATTAATTATTGAAACCCTCTCATTCTTGAGATCGAATAAGCGAATTAGCCCTATACATTCGATGATATATTTGAAGTACATAAATGATGTGTCACATGTGTTACTTAGAAAAGCCCTAATTATGTCATTCGGATTCGCTTTATTTTTGGACAGCAAACTCAAACTCTCTTCGGATTTTTGTGAGTGAACGCGTCTACTAAATGATACCCGATGGAAATGAAGCGATTGCTGTCCATCAATGCTTCCATTTAATTATCTTCGAATAGAGAGAATCACGCTTTGGTAAGTCCTGTTGGACTCTTTCGTCATATTTCTATGAGATTTCCTTTTTACTTCTCATGCCATCTTGTCTCATAGTTAAGGCAGATGCAATGTACTTTTAATACAACTAATCAATAAATCTATTTTCGGGGTCGATGTATGAATATTAAGAAGGCGATGATGAATTCCCTTTGACCAGTTCAAGAAAAGTGCTGATACATGTTTATAACAGATAAGGAGTCGCCTCCAACGAGAATCGACAGTTTTTTAACTCGACGCTTGCAGAGAATTTGAAATTAAATCCAAATGCAACACATGGAAAATATCAAAATTTATGAAGATCACACTTCGATCTAAAGACGTCAATAGGATAGTCTGCGATACTTTCGTCCAGATGGACGAATCAGTACGATGTGTAAACATTTCAGAAGTACACAAAACAGTATGTAATTGTCGTTTTGGGATACATTATATTATAATTGGCCGTATATCAATCAATTTCCACCGAACAGCAGCCTGAAATTCAATTCATATAATAAAGAAATGGTCAATATAGTATCTTATTTTTTAGAGCTCAAGCAAAAATCCCAACACTGTTATTCATTATATTTTGACATATTTCAAAAGAATCTCTTACAGGCATTATAATCCTTTTCAGTAGAAGAGGATAAGGTAACAAGTATCATTTAAGCATCCCTTTGATATCTTTCTATTTTTTAAGAATACAAATATGTTACAGTAATAATATTCTTAGACAGAAAATTTTAGTAAATAAAGAATGAAATTATTATTTTAAGGCTTTAACAGGTTCAAAGATTTTACAAAGAGTATCTCGTGAATAAAATATTGAAGATCTATCATAGTCGAATATCCAAGTAGCTGAAATATTCAATTAAAACTGAAATTTACCAACATTGATATAGATTTTTTAACTAATCATTATTTGATATATATATATATATATATATATATATATATATATATATATATATATATATATATATAAGGCAAAATAAAGTCATTAAAATTACATGATTATACACATGGTATAAATTATTACAAATTAACATTCGTGTAAGTGAGAGTGCACAGTTCAATTGAAAGAAAAAATAGAGAGAAGTTTAAAAGAACTGGAGAACTCAGGAACCATGTGATTAGATTAATATCGCTCAACTTCATATTTCCTTTAAGCATTTGAAATCATGGCGATGATACGTATTTTATATTATAGAATTATTTTGAGAGAGAATATAATTTTCCACTCACCAGTGACAGTTATTTCAACATTTCCCCGGTCCGAATGACCCTGACGATTCCTCACAGTGCATGAGTAGGCACCTCTGTCTTCCCTTTGCTGGACATTGACCACAGCCAAAGTGCCGTTCGGATAGACTGTCTGTCGGTGGTTAACGGGTAGGGTACGTCCATCTATACATATTAAAGTTTGGAAATTTTTTGCTGATGATTAAAGTCTTCCAAGGGACTGTTGATCGACTTTACTCAAATAGCAGTGAACAATAATTTTATAACGGTCTTTAACCTGATAAAGGCGTGTGCATTATCAGGTTATTCGAGACTCATAGACCCGAAAGTGTCATTCAGATTGATCCGCAACCCATTTTCGGGTGCTGTTAGTTCACGATATCCTATAGTCGATGCAAAACAAAAATTAGGTTAATTTTTTTCGGTTTTCGGAAAAAATGGATGAAATGCCACACGATAAATTATTTTATAATTTAAAGGTGGCGAGTCTAATTCGAACTACTTAACTGGATAGAGAACTTACGTACCGACAGAATACTATTAGTGGTTCTGCATTAATTCTAGTCAGTGACCTCGAGCGTCCTTGTGGGGAGCGTAATTGGACCATTATTATTCATAGTTTGGGCGATGGAGAATCAAATTTAAGAAGATTCGTCTTTATTTTAAGCTGCATCTCGCAATGAGTTTAGGAAATAAACGATCGAAAATTGCATTTTTTTTAATTTCGCGCCGGAACAAGCCAAAACCACAACCACATCTCAAGTATGAACTCTTGCGAGCGCTGCAGGCATTAGCAGATGCGGTGGTGAAGTTGGTATAGAGATCCGAGAACGTCTTTCCGTTTTTACAACGAACGAGAATCCGACCTTATTTTCTCTCTGATTATAATTTTCTTTAGTATTTAACGAATTTAAATTTAATTAAATAATTTTGGAGTTATTACGAGATAATCTTATCTCTTTAAATTATATGCGCAAGAGTTAATCCTCTTCGAAAAATATGAGGAAAATAGAGTGCACATGGCTCCTTGGATTATGTTTTATAAGTTTTAAAGGATTGAAAAATCCGCTGGTCTCGAGTCCCTCAGGGCCGAGAACTCAGAAGGTTGGTTGCGGACCTTCTCTCAAAGGTGGAAGCCCGAAGGGAGAAAGGGGCTGTTAGTGACAGGTAGCTCCAATGTCCGGCGGATAATGGATCCTTAACGCGCAAAGGCCCGCCGAGAGTGTGTGACCGGGTGTCCTCCAGGTGTTTACTAGGAGGTGCGATTCCGAAGGATGCCGGCAGTTACATCCGCAAAATGCTCCGAGTTACGGGCGTCTGGCTTCGGGTCCGAGGTGATCTTAAGTTCGTTTAAGGATCTGATCACCGAGGCTTCCCATGTCCAGAGAGAGTCAGGTGTCCGTGTGTCGCGCTGTGCAGCATAGTCCCGCGGACAGACCGTAGTTCTGAGGTTTGGAGCCGAATTCTCGGCTTGAACCGAAGGCTATGGAACTTCTGTAGGGACAACGGAGTCGGTTTTGCGGAGCTGAGGCCGGTCATCAGTTCGTGTAGGACTCCTCTCGATCTTTCGGGAGTCAGGCTGCGGAGCTGGTGCCAAATAGATTATTTGAAGGAAATAGAGCTGTTTTAGGTTAGCTGATAGTGTAAAAAGTGCCATCTCGCATTATTTTAGAGACCATAGATTTCGACATGAGTAATGATAGTATTAGTCGGTTAATATTAGGCGATACATACGTAAATAGGTCAGTAGATTGTGCTTCCAAGAAAGTAAACGTCAATTTAGAGGAAAAACTGAATTTAATAGGTGAGGTTAGAGACTTAAAATTATTGTTGCCAATTGCAGAAGCATGTATAACAAACAGAAAGAATTTTTAACCTTATCAGGAGCTCTTGCGCGGACATTAAATTAGGAGCCTAATGTTGGCTTAACGAAGAAATAGCGTCGAGCGAAATTTTCCCTCCCGACTACACCGTTTATAGAAAGGACAAAGGTATCAGGATGGGTGGCGGTGTATTTATTGCTGTTAGAAACAATTTAGCCAGTCAATTAGAAGATACTCAAAATCGAGAAAACTCTGAGATTATCTACTGTTCAGTATCGGATAGACGAGACAAAATTATTTTTGCTCCTTTTATCGTTATCCTTACGGCGACGGCGAGATCTTCGAGACAATAGCCGAGATAGAATTGCATCGCGGAAATTACTTGATTTAGTCTTAGTATTCGCCTTGGAGCAGGTTAATACGGAATCAACTCGAATAACTCTCCTCAGTAAGGGTAATATGTTACATCTTCTTGCCACAAGCCATCCTCACCTCGTCCACAAAATAGCAGTGAACAAAGGCATTTCAGATCATAAAATAATAACCGCAGTGCTTAAAGTAATTCCATCCCAAGTCACGAAGCCCCCTCGTACGTTACACATTTTTAAGAGAGGAAACATTTTCACGCGTTTAAGGATTTTATTAAAGCAAAAAGTTATTAATTCATAAGTTAGTTTTATTCAAAATCAATCGGAAGACGATATCTGGTCTGAGTTTCTCCTTATCCTCCGCTAAGGTACTTCGAAATTCGTTCCCACCAATATGGTACGAGATCGAAAGGAGCCGCGATGGGTAAAACCTAAACTACGTTCTCTTCAAAGAAAACAGAGAATTTTACATTTCCGCATGAGGGCATTCCAAACGAATAGTGATGAATACGAATATCATCGGCATATATATTTAGAAACCAAAACTAAAGCCAAGAACGAAGCCCGCAGAGAATTCGAAGAGTACAGATCCTTAACATTTCGCGAATCATTGGAGAGAAATCCTAAAGAATTCTGGTCGTACGTTCGTGAGACCAGAGGCCAAATGACAACCATTTCCCCCCTCATTGACGATGATGGGGGCACAGTAACAGATACCCGGGATAAGGCGAACATTCTTAACCGTCTTACTGCGGATGTGCCGATCCATCGGCCCTGGTTTTCTACTCAGCAGAACTCCTCCATTAGAGTTTATCTGTTAATTCTGCCTTCTTCTTTGTTATCTCTGGTGCTTATACGTGAGAAGCAAACCGATAGTTGTGCTGAATTATGCGTTAGGCATCTTTAATTTTATTTTTCATCTGATATGATGATATATACGTATCTCGATGAGCGGCGTGCACTCAAATACTGGAAAATAAGGTGTTTTAACGTTTTCTCCCGCATTTTTTGAACAGTTATTTTCTTTATAGAGAAAATCTACCCGCAGGCATGAAACCAACGACACGCTTATCGTTTGTAATTAGTATTATATAAGACCTTTCCTAGGAGTTGTTGTAATTGTCTAAACTCTGCCGACGCCTTAGTGCCATCTGCCGCGAGGCATAACTCTCGGGGACAAAGCATTAGAATAAGTGTATTGATTGGTAATTGTCCAAACTCTGGCGACTCCTCAGTGCCATCTGCACCTCGCCACCAGCAAGGTATAACTTAGAGACAAGGCCTTAGAATTTGTCGATGGTGATTGAGTTATATGTCATAGGGGATGGGGGGACCATCCTTTGTGGGCATCGAGGAAGGGCACACCTGGAGTAGGAAGAACAACGGCTCGCTCCTGTTTATAAGGGTTATGTTTCAAGGAATAGGGACCTAATCCCTCCTTAACTTCTACATTTTAGGGTTCCTAACAGAGCTACCTGGTTGTCATTGCTGCTTCAGTACACCGCTCCTAGACTTTAAATCATCAAGCACACCATGTTTTTTCGACTTCCATCTCTTCTAAATCCACTTCCCTCTTCTGTCGATCCCTTTTCCCTATCTAAAAGGGCATTTATAAAATCAGGTGTTGGTTATTTTCCCGGATAGTATTATAAGAATAAATAGGATAAATAGTTAGATCAATAGATACTTCAGCGTGATCTGGATGTAAGTGGTGTGAAGACTGGCAGCTCGGGCTGAACGTAGAGAAATGCGTAGCAATGACCATGTCGCGTTCTCCTATAAATTCGTTAAATCAATCTCCCTATCTTTTGATAGATAAAGTTATTAATTTAAGATGAATTTCCTCTTTAATTCAAGAAAAATATACTATTTGTAATTACTTGCTACAAAGTGGATGCAATTTGCGTCGCGGGTTGCCTGTACTTCTTCGAGTAAAAAACGATAATTTCAAAAATATCCGCTAGAATCCCTGAATATTGGGTCTAAATCTCGCGTTATCGTCGGCTTGCGTAACGAGGTACGTGACATCGTGATTCCTGATCTTTGCGATCGTGATTTTCGAACGTCAAAAGAAATTCGTGAGATTATCGCGCGTACGGATGGTTATCATTGGCGTTTTTAGTATTACACAGATGAATAGTTAGATTAATTACTGTATGGACTCCCTTTGCCATAGCCATACGGCGGTTCACGGTGTATTTATGTAAATGTAAAGAAATGAAAAGTTAAAGTATTTTTCTTTAGGCGAGTTTCTTTTGAAAATATTCTTTTAGTTTATCCAGAATATCCCTCTTAATAGTATTTTCTTATCAAATTGAAAAAATCCTGCCTTCATTTACAAATGTCACGTAAATTTCACATTGTCATATGAATTCCGTAATTTAAGCGACTTTATTTTTTCGAAGACGCAATAAGACGAGTCATAGATGATGACGAGCTTTTCAGTCCCTTTTAATCTGCGATTAGGCTACGACTGAATTAATAGCAACAGGTTGTCTACTGATGTACCATTGGAAAAAAGTCTACCAAAAATAGTACTAATGGCCGTCTTACTAAACGTATTAAGGTAACGAAAGACTTCTCTCATTTTAATTTTATTCCTTAAGTTTGTATCCAATTACTTTGGAATGATGAATGTAGCAGCAGGTTAATCTTTTCATTGGATTGAGAATCTAATAGGCTGAAAGAGAGTTAAGAGGGATAGAATTAAAGCTCTCAGAACCCTTAACGAGATCAAATTATGATTTCTCTTTTATCTTTTACTTGTTTAAACGATCGAAATTGTTTTCCTTCCTTAAATTTTGAAGAGGTGATACTTGATGAGATTAAAAGGAATGTCTCTCAAGTAACCATTTCGGATAAAAAATTGAACGGTTCGTCGTGTCTAGTACGAATCAATGATGTTCGAAGTAACTGCCCCATTATTTAATTTATCGGAATAAGTATATTCGTTTTTGGCTCTTAAGGAACGTACCTTTTTCCCAAGTAATGGCTGCGATGGGATATCCAGCAGCTGGGCACGTCACATGGAGTGTTTCCCCGGCAACAGCTGAAATCGACGGCATTTTCCGAACCATCGGGAGGCCTGAGCAATAGCATCGTTTCACTGGATTAGAATAGCTATTGTGAAAAACGTTATGAGAGATAACACAGACTCTACTGCCCGCTAATTACATAGATTTCTCAAGCATCAATTAGAAGACAGGTATGGAATAAACCTCGGATGAGCTACATGATGATAGCACATGTCCGTTACAATAAGCAATGGCTTTTATAATTTAAACTTGATACAATTTCGTTTTAGATGGCAATAATTAATAAATGAAATAATTTTCTCGTATGAAATTGAAAAATCAAATGATGCGCAGCTTTTCTCAAAATCCAAGTTCAATGAGAAGAAATTAAGTTGATCCGATATAAATTATTAACGGATAATCGCATCAAAACAGAATATGAAAAATGATTTATTATCGAGGAAAAAATTATAAGAGGATAATTATTATGTCGCATAATTTAAATACTATTTTAATGAAATTATTACTAATTTAAAAGATAAGTCTGTGTAATTGCAATGCTCAATCGGGTTTTGGGTTTCTCATTGAGATTTTATTCCAGCGAATCACATTTACCTCGGATGATTCAGATAATTTCCTACTTCAGTCAATCACGGCACCGGTTTCAACTCACCATATACATGCAACGGAGCCGAGTGCGTGGTGATTCCAACTCTGTTGATTGCTGCACAGGCGTAGTTCCCTCCATCTTCAACAGACACTTTAGAAATGTTCACATGGCTAATGACATCTCCTGAAACTGTCGCGTACTGGCCAATCATGAACCTATAAGTTGGATTTAGTTAGACCTTTGTTTCTAACATCTATTACCATCCACCTCAGAAGTTAGCTCCTTCATTAAAAGTATGGCATACATATCCGTTGAAAAATTTGCGAAGAAATTCTTCGTAATGAACTGTAAACTTATTCGTACATAAATAGGTGGAATTCTATGACATAACGAGAACAATATGTGCAGATGTAATACAAGGAAACAAGACTTGGTTTAGTGAAGAGCGAGCATCTAGTTATTTCTTTCAGATTAAAGACTATATATACAGAGGCGTTAGGTTTAGAGTTGAATTGTTTTTCGCAGTTGAAAACTTATTGTAAGACTTATGTTACTCATTAGGACTTAATAAGAAGACTCTCAAAATCGAGAAACTTCGAGATGAGATATTGAACAATATCTGATAGGTTAGGCAAATAACTGCTCTTTTTATTGTTCTTAATCATGGATCCATTAAGTTCCTCCGTCGTTAAGTAAATTACAGAAGAGTTCTGGTGAAATGAAAATGACCATCATTTGTGAAGATTTAAAGAAAGAAGAAGAAAATAAAGGCCGATTTTTTAACCCGTGAAGGTTATTGAATCTATTCTATCGTGGATGGCCGGTTTTTCGTGGAACGACATTTTAAGTTAAAGGGGAAAAGTACTTCGTATTTTCCACAGGATTTTTTTATTGAACGACCGGTTTCGGCTCATATGCCATCATCAGTTGCAATCGGAGGGTATATATATTAGAGGAATTTTGAGGGTAAGTAACGGAGTGGCCAAAATGACAAGAACACCTTTTGAAGAACTATCGGTTGAAGAACCCGGTTACTTTTGCGGAGAGCGGACATCAGAGCGCCTTCTCCGCCAAAGGGATGCGCTCGAGATGATCATAACCCCCCCTCCTTACCCTCCCTTCAAAACTCCTCTTATATATATATATTCAACTAAGTTATTGAATCTATCATGGCTCTTATCCTCATCGACAGAAAATGCTACTATATCTTAGTTCTTCTTACCTTCTAAACACAAAGTCAAATAGCACAAATTTTCAAAGAATCACAGCTTAGTTAAAGTAATTAAAGGAGTACTTATCTTCCGAGAATATTTGATCGTATAGTTCAATTTATATGTTTGCAGTATATTCATAACTTTTTTGTTTCGTATGTAACAAAGGGATTTACTTGAAGATATTGAAATAAATACTGCTATTTTCATTTGCATTTTGTTCTGAGTCCGTATCACTATAAAAAGATTTTTTCTGAGTATTTTCGGCAAAAATAGGAAATATGTAATCATTTGAGCGAAAGTTATACATCGTTTTTATAAAAATCGCAATCCTAAAATATAAGATTGTCATAATACAAATTTGAATTAGAATTTGTTATGAATACGAATAAAAAATCAAGTAGTTTTTCGTCCAATGACTTTGTACATTGGGGTACTGCAACTACTGCAGAAAAATAACCAAAGATCGGAATTTTTCGCAACATTCGGTCAAATTTGACCCACTGTGCAATTTAATTTTATTGTGCAGGAACTTATATAATATTGATTGTCAGTTAAGAACTTATTTAAGATCAACTATGCAAAGTTTTTAAGTCCGAACTCAAAGCATTTTTTAAACTCTTCGCCTATTTTTGCGAATATAATTTTTATTTTGCGATTCTATACCACTATGTGGCGGTTTGGGGTGCATTTATGTAATATTTTATGCATAAAAATCATTCGTAAGCGGAGTACATGAACCTCAAACCGTGTATTTGCGCATAATTACTGGGAATGGTTGCGAAGTAACTTCTCATTACATATCGACCTTCCGTTCCTTTGCTTTGCAATTTAACATGGAAAATAGTGAAAATTATACTACTTCATTACAAAGATCTTATTTACACAGGAAATTACTATATTTGCTTCTATACTATAGTAACTAATTGGTTTTTAGTCTCAGAATTATTAAAAATTACAGTGCTATATTAGTCGAATGAAAATATGAAATCATGGAAAATATACTGGTCGTACACAAAAATATGTCCTTCTGGAAGAATACAATCATATATTTCTCGCGACTAGACTAATAATCTTTTATAATCTTATCTAATAATAATATATAACTGAAAGTATACTAATATACATGAATGAGAGAGTTAGGTATATATAATAATGAAATATTATTTAAATACATCGCTCCCTAAATCTAACGAAAGCAATATTTCATCGTCACAGATATTCTCTCAGCTTCTCAGAATTATTATGAAATGGAAAGGATATAAGGTGTTGAGCAAAGATTTATTCTCTTTCATGGAAAAATAATACATATTTACCTTTCATTTTGGGGTAGAGGGAATCCGTCGAGTGTCCATTGTATCTGCGGCGTGGGCTGACCCGTTGCAATACACTTGAGCGAGACGTCGGGCCCTGGCTGCAGTGTTTGCTGAATGAATTTATACAGTAGCTGAGGCTTTGATGCTACAACAAAGGAATATGCCCAAATGAGTGTGAATAAGTAGCTTCCTCGAGCTACAATCAAAGGGTGGCCAACAAAGAAGGTAAGTGGTGTGTTCCATATATCTGCTGTATTCTGTTGAGGGTATTGCATATACCAGTACATAGCTAGATTATTGCAGTTTATAGGTACATAATCCTTTTAATTGGATAAACATTCTAATTTGTACACATTCTCCTTATAAAATATATCTCTTAATCTGATACTTTAATCCCTTCACTCGACCAGTTCATCAACTTTCAACGTCAAGTACGAAAAATCGCACACAAGTCGAATCCTTATTAAGATATGGTGTTATCCTCACCCTAATATACCGAATGTTTATATCGAAACTCCAAAATATTATGATAAAACAGATATCTATAATCACAATGATTGAATGAATGAGACATGCTGCTGTGGACTCAATGACAATGTACCAAAATCTTGGTATTTTACAATTAAAAGAGCTCTATCAATATACTATTATATGTGATTATTAATTCTGTATAGGAAGCTTACGGAGATATTACAAAATGGCAAAAAGAATGAAACCAAAATATTCAAGACTCATTAGCGAATTACTACCTCACATGCTAGTAATCACAGGAATTAGATCATTAAAAAAGACTTTTTTGTATACTTCATTCTTTCGATGTTTTATTACATTTTCTGTACATCACCTTAGTTTCAATGTATTTCTATACGGTTAGCCGAATTACATACGAGGTTTGTCCAAAAAGTATCGCGAATTTTGAATGTTCGCGGGCTACGTATGTTCGATTTTTGATCTTTTGGTGGCGTTATTTTGTTACTTATGTCCCTTACTAATTCTGACAATGTCTGCCATTTGAAATTTTTAGTTAATTTTTGGCAGCTGTTTTGTTTTTATGTGTATAGGCTTGTCTTCGATTTTCGTCTATTCCAAAAAATGGAAATTTTACTCTAATTCAGTCACTACGTTTCATCATCTTTTTAACTTTGCCTGAAAAGTATGTGCACGATGAGGGAATGACTCAAAGACTTTCGCAGGCAATGCGTTCCATTGCTCAGTACTCCAATTACAAAAATAATATTTTCCTAAATAAGTCTTCTGAGTCAGGGGTTCGATTTTATACGTATGGTCCATCCTGCTATAATATACTGAATCCTTTAATCTATCGCCGATCTCAACCCACGACGGCTCCCTGCAATATGACTTATAAAGATTCCCTAATCTATCTAAATACCTTCTAGTTTCTAATGAGTACCACCTTAATACTTCTAGCATGTGTGAGATGCTTGCAGTCCTTTTAAAAATTTTGTCTATATCTATCTAGATACCCTGCGAGCCACATTTCGGTGTGGCAGGGGGTGCATACACCGTGAATTTACTTCCTTATCCGGTTACTTTCGCGTGTTGTTCGAGGGAAAAACGAATTTTTGAATCGGTTACTTTTCGCATCTATTTCCCTTATTTTGCTCGCTCTATCTGATCGACCTATATAGTAGGGAGGACGCATGATCTTTACTACATCTTCCTCGAACGTTTTTTCTCTGAATCTATTTAGCAAATCTAATCTACGCTCTGATCTTTTCTTTTCTAATGATTTCCATTCCGCATCCTTGAGCAATTTAGTTACGCTTATCGATTTATCGCAGCAATTTTTCAAAAAAAAGTATCACCTTACGTTGGACCTTTTCTAATTCACTTATATTACTTTCATCGGCAGGGTCCCATACAAGCATACTCAAGGTTTGGTCTGACTAGCGCAAAGTAACATCGCTCGCGAACTTTTTCTACGCTCTTACCGACTATCCTCTTAACGAAACCGAGTTTCTTTAAAGCTTTTCCACATGTATTACGGATGTATTCCATGATAGGTTCTTCGTGAGAGTTAATCCAAGATACTTAATAGATTCTACTATTGAAATTTTTTCTCCGCGGAGGCTATAGGTGAAATCATTTTTTAAAGTTGAACAGAAGTGAAAAATAACGACATGACTGGGACTCGAACCTAGGTCTCCCACTCCATGCTGACCTCTACACCACCATGCCGTCACGTCAATTCCACTTCTATTTTGGGTAATACCTTGCGAGCAAGGCAACGTTGTCCACACAGTGGAACTAACCACTACCTAGGTCCTCTCACGAGGTATCCGCTCGCAAGGTAGATTTTTATGGAAAATCCCTCTTGAGGTAGCTTGATAGGAAAGGATTTTGGGTGTATTACTTACTTAAGCGCACGTTAAAGCGAGCGCTTTTTCACAAAGTTGAACAGAAGTGAAAATGTGGGCAGTGGAAAACGGCAAGTGGGGGACCTGGGTTCGAGTCCCAGTGAAAATGTGAATTTCCGTTTTCCACTGCCCACTTTTTCACTTCTGTTCAACTGTGTGAAAAAGCGCACGCTTTAACATTTCTTTTTGAATCGACGGAGGGCTTCACACATAGTTCGCTTGGCATGCAATTTTGTTTCTTTATATTCATATTTAATCTTATTGTTTTTGTGTGAAGGACATGAATTGTTTTTTAATTTAGCGTGTAAAGCTCTTTGTTTTTTCAGAGCTTTCCTAGTTTCGTTATCATACCATCTAGGTTCATTTGATTGTTTGGAAAGCATTGAGGGAACGAATTTATCTGTTAAGTCGCGCACTTTATGCACAAAGAGGTTCCAGGTATCCTCAGTATTTAAGAACTTCGATCGCGTTTCGTATACTGGAAAATCAGATTTAAGTTCATCTCGAAGTCCTTCGAAGTCCGCTCTCGAATAAAGATATATTTTGCCTTTCGGTTTTTTATGCCTTACCAAATTTACGTCTATGTCACAAATAACGGCTCTCTATATTACATCACATACTGTAGTCTTTAATATACTCCTCGGGCGTGTTAATGAGGAGGATATCTAATACGTTTGATTCCCTGGTAGGTCCATCAACTATCTGACGTCGCGATTTTTTTTGCATTAAATTTAATAAAGTTCTATCCGAGTCGCTATTTCTAGCCCCTTCCTTTACAGTGTGAGTTCGCCATGCCTCTTTTTGGAAACGAATGAGTGCTACTACGAAGGGAGCTTTTCACCGCTATAAATACTCCTCCACCTATTTTATCCTCACGATCTTTTCAGTGTATCTTAAAATTTCTCGGGAATACTTCGTAGTCGTTAATATCGGCTGACAACCAACTTTCTGTACCTATAATTATATCTGAATTGTTGCTACGGATGAAATGCTCGAAATCGGTAACTTTATTTTTAATGCCCCTACAATTGATAACCGCATTATTTACTCTGGGAGAAGCCTGAGTACCGCATTGTTAATCTCTTTTGACGGTATTACGCACTAATTTCGCTTCTATTCGTATCTTAGATTCACTTATATTCGGAGCATTCCTACTATCTATTATATCCCTTACACTAAAAAGTGTCTACAATGCTCGTATACCCAATGATCCACCCCGCTCGCAGCGTCGCAAGTATAATGAACTCCCGAACGGTTCAAGTCGAGGGGGTACGACAGGAGCGTTGGCCGAAGATCTAAGAAGTCTGCTCCCATGCCCTGACAGAAATCCCACAGCCTCGCATTCAGTCCACTAATTTTTCTCCGAACACGATGGCCAAGGTCATTCCGCGGGACCGCTGCAGATGGAGAGCCGAACATCGACGCCAAGTGATTCCCGCACGCGCCCAACCTCAGAATTCAGGTCCTTAAAAGAACGCAGAATATCCTCGGTGGAGCGTCGTTGACCCCAACGTGGGCAACCACCAGCAACTTGGAACAACCCGTGTCCTTGGCCGCCGCGCCCAAAGCACTCGTGATATTGGGCACAAACCCTGAAGGAATACACCAGGACGTAGTGCTCAAGTCACCTCCCTTCCTCTCCGCCCTTCTCCGCAAAGGAGCCACAATCCGCTTCACGTTTGAGCTTCCTATTAGTGCAATCTCCCCTCCCTGACTTCCCTTAGGGAACGCCACTCTGGAGGGCTGAGGGGCAAGCGTGGCCACCCGAACGGGCTCTGCAACACTTTGCAGCGCTGAGAACCTATTGCGAACGAGGATGGCGCTCGGCGTCACCTGCCAAGCACCCGAACCAGCCCGCGCTGCTCCACCACTCCTCGTAGCCATCCTCCACTCGACGCGAGGAACCACCACCGAAGGGTTAGGAATGGGACGTACCCGCTCCGCGACTATCCAACCAACGTTATCTTTGGGGCGAGTCTTCATCGTCTTAGGAGGGAAGTATATGAAAATACGAGTTAAGGCGTGCTTGCAAACAGCAAGCAATGGTATTATATATCTTTAATGAAAAATAAAATTTTCCGGAAGATTACACTGCTTGAAAATTGCAAAACATAAACTAAAAGACATTATCGCAACGGACAACGCACTGAATTCGATTTCCTATGCATTTCTTACGGCAGCATTATTCCCGCCCCGGCGTCGAACCAAGGATATACTGCCTAAAACACTTCCATTATTCGTTTAAGTATGATTGACTTTACAAACACTCCAATTTTCAAATCGAAATACCTTAAGGAAGTACCTCAAAATGAGTCCTTAATTCCCTATGCATTTCTTTTGGACATAGGGTAAACACTCCCCAGATTCGAACCAACGATAATTTACGAAAATCTTAGGGACGCTTTTCTTTGAGAATGGGCCCTTTTATGGCTGTGTGAAATTTTGAACCTCTGCGCGGTCGTGTAGTGTCTTAACAGCTTTCGGAAATATTGGAAATATATTTCTTATGAGAAAAATTGAGATTGCGGGACGCTCTGGAATCGAACCCCTGACACATAGGCAAGTGTTGATTTTTTTCATCATACAATATATACGTATCTATACGCGTAGAAAGATTGAATGATCTAGCTATCATTTTAAGAGAGCTAGTATTTTTAGGCCCAAACCGCTTTGGCCACGGAGTCGCCGATTTTTTCACGTAATGGCCAACTAAATCTCGCTTAGAAAAAAATCGAAAACCGATCCTACCTATTATGGGTTCGATTCTGGAAGGCCCCGAAAATCGATTTTCCCCATTTAGAATGCATGGGGCCGTTTTTCAAATAATTTTAAAATCATGCTTCCCATTAAGCTGGAATTATAAGATTTTACACAGCAATTGCTATTATACATATCTACGGAAAAATGCTATAATTTAGATGCAACTCGTCATGGAAAATCACTGTCATTTTTCGCTTATGTATGATTATCTTTATAAAAACTCCAAATTCCAAATCAAAATACCTTAAGGAAGAACCTCAAACTGAGTCCTTATTTCTCTATGCATTTCTTACGAAGTTATAGTTAACGCCCCCTAGAATCGAACTAACGACCATTTACGATACTATTACGGTCGGTTATATGTGAGAATGGTCCTTTTTATGGCTGGGTTAAATATTGAACCTCAGCGCGGTTGGAAAGTGTCATAAAAATCTTTCAGAAATTTTCTATGCTTTCCTTACCGGAAAAATGGAGATTACGGGTCGCTCTGGAATCGAACCCATAGCATGTAGGCAAGTGCTGATTGTTTCCAAAGTACAATATAACCGTATCTATTGGTGTTGAAGGTTTGAATGATCTCTGTATCATATTGAGAGAGCTAAGATTTTTCAAATTTTGAGAATATTTCTCCTCCTGCCATCGAACCCATGACGAGTTGCATCTAAATTATAGCATTTTTCCGTAGATATGTATAATAGCAATTGCTGTGTAAAATCTTATAATTCCAGCTTAATGGGAAGCATGATTTTAAAATTATTTGAAAAACGGCCCCATGCATTCTAAATGGGGAAAATCGATTTTCGGGGCCTTCCAGAATCGAACCCATAATAGGTAGGATCGGTTTTCGATTTTTTTCTAAGCGAGATTTAGTTGGCCATTACGTGAAAAAATCGGCGACTCCATGGCCCAACGGTTTGGGCCTGACATTAATATCCTATATCTATATATATAGACGCTTCGGGGGGATATATATATCTATTATATATAGACGCTTCGGGGGGATATATATAACATATATATATATATATATATAGGATATTAATGTCAGGCCCAAACCGCTTCGGCCACGAAGGCGCCGATTTTTTTACGTAATGGCCCACTAAATCTCACTCAGGAAAAATTCGAAAACCGACCCTACCTATCATGGGTTCGATTCTAGAAGGCCCCAAAAATCGACATTCCCCCGTAAGGATGCATAGGGCCGTTTTTCAAACAATTTAAAAAAATACTTTCCATTGAGGTAGAACAATGAAATTTCATATGGCTGTTGCAATTATATATATCTACGCAAAAATGCTATTTTTTACGCGCAACCGGTCATGGGTTCGATGCCAGGAGGTGAAATATTTTCAAATTTCGAAAAATCGTAGCTCTCTTAATATGTTACATAGATCAATTAAATTTTTTTCACTTATAGGTAAGTATATTATATACTTCGAAAAAAATCAACAGTTGCCTACATGTCACGGGTTCGATTCCAGAGCGTCCCGTAATCTCGATTTTCCCCGTTAGGAATGCATGGGGCCGTTTTTCAAATAATTTTAAAAATACTTCCCATTAAGTTAAAAGAATAAGATTTCATACAGCTATTGCTAATATATATGTCTACGGAAAGATGTAGTATTTTACGTACAATCGGTCCTGGGTTCGATGCCAGGAGGTGAAATATTTTCAGATTTTGAAAAATCGTAGCGCCCTTAATATCGTACATAGATCATTTAAACTTTCAACACAAAAAGATACGTATATAATGAACTTTGAAAAAAATCAATAGTTGCCTATGTGTCACAGGTTCGATTCCAGAGCTACCCGTAATCTCGATTTATCCCGTTTAAAATACATTGGCTATATTTCCGAAAGCTTATTATTACACTTCCAAACAGCGCAGATTTTTAGAATTTCACACAGCCATTAAGGGGACCATTCTCATTTAAAAGCTTTCCGAAGATAGTCGTAAAAGGTCGTTGGTTCGATGCTAGGGGGCGTTAATTAATACTCCATATGAAATACATAGGGAATTTAGGACTCATTTTAAGGTACTTCCTGAATGAATTTCCTTTTGCAATTCGGGGTGTTTATTAAGTCCACCATAAACAAGCGAAAGATTACAGTAATATTAGCAGGATGACCTTGGTTCGACGCCGGGGCGGGATTTTAGCTGCCGAAAGAAATGCATCGGAAATCGTATTCAGTGCATTTTCAGCTGCGTTAATGCCCTTTACTTAATGTTTAGTAACGTTTGAACAAAGTAATCTTTTGAAAAATTTTATTATTGACTAAAGATTAATTATTGCATGGCTTGCTGTAAGCAAGCGCACCTTTACTCGTATATATATATATATCTATACATATAGACGCTTCGGGGGGATATCTATACATATAGACGCTTCGGGGGGATATATATATATAGGATATATATATATAGACGCTTCGGGGGGATATATATATATATATAACATATATATATATATAGGATATTAATGTCAGGCCCAAACCGCTCGGGCCACGGAGCCGCCGATTTTTTTACGTAATGGCCCACTAAATCTCACTCAGGAAAAATTGAGAAATCCACTCTCCGTATCATGGGTTCGATTCTCTGAGGACCCAAAAATCGACTTTCCCCCGTAAGAATGCATGGGGCCGTTTTTCAAATAATATTTAAAAATACTTTCCATTTAGCTAGAATAATGAAATTTCATAAAGCTATTGCTATTATTTTTATCTACGGAAACATGCTATATTTTATGCACATTTGGTCATGGGTTCGATGCCAGGAGGTGAAATATTGTCAAATTTCAAAAAATCGTAGCTCTCTTAATATGATACATAGATCATTTAAACTTTCAAAGCCTATAGATACTTATAAAATGTACTTTGAAAAAAATCAACAGTTGTCTATGTGTCACGGGTTCGATTCCAGAGCGTCCCGTAATCTCGATTTTCCCCGTTAAGAATGCATGGGGCCCTTTTTCAAATAATTTTTAAATTCCTTCCAATTGAGTTACAGCGATAAGATTCCATGTACCTATTGCTAATATATATGTCTACGGAAAAATGCAATATTTTACGCACAATCAGTCCTGGGTTCGATGCCAGGAGGTGAAATATTTTTGAATTTTAAAAAATCGTAGCTCTCTTAATATCGAACATAGACCATTCAAACGTTCAAAACGAATAGATAATTACAAAATGTAATTGAAAAAAAATCAGCATTTGCCTATGTGTCACGGGTTCGATTCCAGAGCGTCCCGTAAATTGGATTTTTCCCGTTTAAAATACATTGGCCATATTTCCGAAAGCTTTTTTTGACACTTCCCAACCGCGCAGAGGTTCAAAATTTCACACAGCCATAAAAGGGACCATTCTCACTTAAAAGCGACCAAAATTATGTCGAAATGGTGGTTGGTTCGATTCTAGGGGGCGTTAACAATAACTTCGTAAGAAATGCATAGGGAATTAAGAACTCATTTTAAGCTACTTCCTGAATGAATTTCCTTTTGAAATCTGGAGTGTTTATAAAGTCAAACATACTCAAGCGAAAGATTACAGTAATTTTAGCAGGATGACCTTAGTTCGACGCCGGGGCGGGGTTTTAGCTGCCAAAAGAAATGCATCGGAAATCGTATTCAGTGCATTTTCAGCTGCGTTAATGCCCTTTACTTAATGTTTAGCAACGTTTGAGCAGAGTTATCTTTCGAAAAATTTTATTATTCACTAAATATAAATTATTGCATTTCTTGCTGTAAGCAAGCGCACCTTAACTCGTATATAATTAACTAGGGGGTAAAAAAAATTGAGGATACAAATTTCTGGCCCAAACTGCTGAGGCCACGGGCTCGCCGATTTTTTTGCGTAATGCCCATCTAAAATTAACCCAGGAAAAAATCTAAGACCCACTCTACCTATCATGGGTTCGATTCTGGAAAGCCCCAAAGTTGGATTTTTCTCCTTAAGAATGCATGGAGTCGATTTTTGACAATTTTTAAAAAATACTTCCCGGGAACGTAGTACAACGAAACTTCATCTGGATATAGATAATATATGTTTCTATAAAAAAATTCTATTAGTTATTCACAAAAGATCATGGGTTCGATGCCAGGAGGTAAAATATTTTCAAATTTTGAAAAATCGTATCTCTCCTAATATGATACTTAGGTCATTCAAACTTTTCTACACGTATAGATACTTACATAATGTACTTCGAAAAAAATCAACAGTTGCCTATGTGTCACGGGTTCGATTCCAGAGCGTCCCGTAATCTCGATTTTTGTCATAAGGAATGCATTGGCCATATTTGCGAAAGCTTTTTATGACACTCCCCAACCGCGCAGAGGTTCAAAATTTCACACAGTCATTAAGGGGACCATTCTTACATTAAAGCGACCGTAACTATGTCCTTAAAGGTCGTTGGTTCGATGCCAGGGGGCGTTAACTATATTTCCATTTGAAATGCATAGGGAATTTAGGACACATTTTGAGGTACTTCCTGAATGAATTTCCTTTTGAAATTTGGAATATTTATAAAGTCAATCATACTCGAGCCAATAATGAGAGTATATTTCGTTGGATGGCCTTGGTTCGACGCCAGGGCGGTAATAATGCTGCAGTACCATATGCTTGGGAAATCGAAATCAATGCGATGCTCGCTCCGAAAATGTCATTTACGTTATGTTTAGAATGGCCTTTCAGAATATATTTCGGGAAATCTTACATTTTATTAAAAGATTTATTATTACATTGCTTGCTGTAAGCAAGCGCACCTTTACTCGTATATATATATAGGATATATATATATATATATATATATATATATATATATATATATATATATATATATATATATATATATATATATATATATATATATATCCCCCCGAAGCGTCTATATGTAAGAGATAATATATTTAGAAAATCAAACAAATAATTATATAATGTTAAAAATCGACGTAATTATAACCCAAACTATACAGCAAGTTTTGAAACAAAGTAAGAAAGCACTCCTTAAAATGATTAAATGGTATATGGTTACAGATATTACTCTTTTAACCAGAACTATTATTCATAAACATTGAAAAATTAATCTAGAAAAACTACGCTGAAACATAGCGACGTGAAAAATAGCGACATGGTATGCAGACCACTACACCACCATGCTGCGTCATTTAGTGGTCAGTATACCTGCCTTGGGAGACCTGGGTTCGAATATCAGTCATTTCGCCATTTTTCACTTCTGTTTAGCAATGTGAAAAAGCGCACGTTTCAACGTGCAAAGAATTAAAAGCAATCCTATCCTTGTATAGGAAAACTAGTTTTCATACATAATTTGAAGATTCGATCTTTGAGAAATTAAATCAGGATATAAAAACTGAAGTTTAAGGTATGGAAGTTGAAAAAGTAAAATATTTTCAATTCCTCTTAATATAACGTAAATATCTGGAATAAAGTCTAATTTAGTTTCTAAACTGGATCTACAGCAAGTCCTCAATGAATAAGGCCTCTCAATAATAAGAATTTCATTCGACTTGACTTGATAAAAAAAGTTTACCTTCTATAATATAATCCTGCTTTGAGAGCGGAATTATTTAATAATCAATACCTATCTCTAAATAATACTTGTATGATTAACTCTGTCTTGCTTCTACCTAATTCAAATGAAAACGATTTTACATATAGAAGTCTGTTTAGTGATTGAACTCGAAGAGTAATAATAATAAATTTTACGGAGGAAGGCGTCGTTTTGTGGAATTCTTAAAACTCGAAGAATTTAAAAAGGCAAGCGATTTGAGCCGTAATCGAATACTTTTTAGCATAAGGATATTTAAAACTCATGGTAAGCAGAAGTTTCGCGTTTAAGAAGCCAAAGGAAAGCGAGAAGGTGGTTTAGAAACTGGGATCCTTCATAGAAAAATGGAGAATAAATTATCAGATTGACCAAAAGAGACCCTCTAATTCCATTCTCCTTTAATTAACGTGTGATTATGCATCTCCTAATTCGCTATTCGTCGTTAAAATATCCCGGAAAAATGGCCAAATTATTGCTCGACCGTGATTCCTTAGAATCCGCTTTTTTATCAATAATCAACCGCTTTTCATATTTCCTTTCGTCGAATCCTACTTCGCTTAGTGGCCCTGAAGAATTCTATGGAATATATTCAAAATCAGTCGAACAGGCGCTTCCATGGCCGTTTCCTTGACTTTTACTCCCAAACGATTCCGCGCAACCCCTTTTTCTGAAAGCGGCAGTTAATAACGGTTTGCGGCACATTTGCTAGTGAGATGTGCAAAATGGATTTCCTCAATGGCATCCAGCAATGTAATGCTCTACTTTTTGCGAGAGGAATTTTTAGCGCTCATAATTTCGCGCACTATTTTATTTAAATACGACCATTCATTTCTCTTCGCGATCTTCGGATCTTTAACATTCTTCCATCTCATCTTGCCGTGATAAAAGAATCTGAAGGGAAAATTAACCTCTCCACAAATATTGCTCGATTCGGAAGCAAACTGGATCTTCATCGACTTAGTGTCTGCGAGTTAAAGTGATGGGAGTTAAGTAGTTGGCAATGATAGAGAAAAGAGAATAGTCCTGCCTTCGGCCATTCATCTCGGCGAAGCACAGTGGGGCTTTATTCACAGCCCTCGGGGAAAGCGCATTTAACGTGTTCCCCTTTCGTCCCCCAAAGAAGCAGATGTCGCTGCTTTCATGGAGCAACCATATTCATCATCTATACGCTTCTCGTTTGTTTTCCCAGATTTCGTTCGTCGCTCATATGTTAAAAACGTTCCGCCTCAGATGACTTTCAATCCATTTTTCATTCGAAAGACTTCCAAAAGATGGAATCGACGGATGGCATTGAAATGTTTTTCACGTGTCGTATATTTTCCCCACGCATCCTCTATTATTTTTGATCTCCTTCTAATCTAGAGATAAACTCAACATCGCCTTTTTTATGATATTGCTTCCTCATTCAGCCATGTGAAATGGTATATTATTATACTCTAATACACTTCAATGATGAAGAGCACAATCCATTAAACGGAACATCGTAAATATGGAACGTATAATTCAGCGTACATGCGAGAACATTCTCTTGAGAAGGATATTTTGCAAACGTGAAAGAATCTCATTTGTATTCCATCTTAGTTTTATACATGATCATTATCTTTGTGCGTATGTGTGAAGATGATTCCGAATACACATATAGAGAGGATAAGGATCCATCTAGTAGAAGCTGAATTTTTAGACGACGAAGAGTAAGATATCATTCTATCTCTTCAAGATTTCTAATTGATGATGAAAATATTTCGCGTTATCGAAAATCAAATATTAATCAGCGGAACCGTATGAAAATTTAAGATTTTCATAGAAGTATCATATTATATCATAGTATAAACATTCCATTATAATATAAAGTTATATCGTGTTCATTTCCCTCTTTCTGTACTAAAAGCAATTGAAAGAATTTTTAAAATATCAATCCTCTTCCACCACACATTCTACAAATTTCTTTACTTTTCTTCATTCAACATTTCCATCACTTGGTTTCAATCATCGGCTCCTCCTCAGTTTTCTCATTTTAATACGATGAAGAATTGATTTTTTTAAATTTTACTTATTTTTTAAATCTTAAGTGTCGTGGTCAGCGAACCTGCAAGCGGTGCATCCGGGTTCGAGTCCATCGCTTTTTTTCAACTGTTTAACACCGTTTTTCTCCTCCAATAGTTTTCTCGCCAACGCAACTCTATCCATCGCCACAATTCACAATTTTCGCTGATTGAAGGACTTTTCAATATGCGTACGAGATGTCCTTCGAAATCCAGAATCCGCGATCTCGATACATAATATGGTTTTAGCACAAAAGCTAATTAATTCTCGAAAAGTTTGAATCATTTGGAAAAAGTTCCGCGTTCATGAAAGAATTATTCGCCTTCTGACCCCAATGATCTCACTCGGGTGCATTGAATCGGACTTAAAAGAGATTAAATTCTACTTTCCTGCGGAGACATCTTCCCTGGGACAATCTCCTGCCGGAGGTCAAGTGGTACGATCGATGGCAGAAGACCATGGCTCCTTCATCGGGCGAGCATCGATTTTCGATAGACGGGTGGAGCCCCTCTCACCGACGTATTCAGCCCGTTTCTTCACCGCACTATTTAATCACGGCATAGAGCTCTCGCCGATAAGTCCGCGCTAAGTACGAGAAGCAGGGAATTTATGTTTGCCACGTTTGCGGGGATAGTGTTTCGGTGGCGTATGAGCGGTGAATTCGGGTTAAAGGGATTGAAATGAACGAAGGATGTTTGGGACGAAAAACGGGAAAAATTATCGGAGTAGTTGAACGCTGTCTTTTGCAGGAAAAGTGAAAGCAGGTTCGCAAAAAAGTATGGAGCAGTGTACTTTCGCTTATTTAAAACTATGGAAGAGAATTAGGTTATATGATATCCTGAGGAAGAAAAATTATCAAAGATAATTGATATTTCGTATGCGAGTAACTGGATTGAAGAACTGTTTCAAATCAGACGAACGAGTGAAGGGTCCAAAGATTTTTATAAAAAAAATTGTTGGTTAATATAGAGAAAGATTGGATTGCATAAAGGAATGCGAAATAAATATCGCCAAAAAGCTAGCAAATGAATAAAATAGTGGAAAAAAGAGGAAATATTATCTAAAGTATATGATAGAGGTAAAAATGAGAGATAAAGAAACCGATACTCTCAGTAGTGACTGTAGTAAAAACTGATGAACGAGTGTGAATTATGAAATGAATAAATTGAGTGAACAGAGGCGTATTTTCTATCTTGGAATTATATTGTCCAATCTCTTGGTAATGTTTTCTTGACAAAAAACTAAAAATGTTTTTAATAAATTTGGATGCATGATTTCGTATGTCATTCAATTTTTAGGGAAATGTTATATATGTTATATATCTCTCACTTCCTTAGAAATGTAGAATCTCTATAAATATTTTCCAATTTTCTGAAATACAAGCAATTGTATCGGTATAAAATATGAGAGAAAGGCACCTAACAATATCTAAATTGATGACTTTATTTTTGTCATCATATACAGCTCCTTAAAGGTCAGATAAAATAATTAATTCCATTAAAACTCCATTCACAGTTGTTGTCAATATACAGATCTCGAGGCATAAATATATGCTGAAGCTTAAGTTATTATTTTCATCAAGAAAATCCTTCTTTCTTTGGTATTTCCTATTAGAGACATTACTCTGTTTTTCTATCATGGATTTCCAAACGAAGCTACTATTTCTCATTATAAACATCAATCTGCCCTTACTCTTTCCAATTCTGGGCATTAATCTATCTTTTGTTCACCCTATAATGAAAATCCATCCATCTTTAGCCTTACCTATTGGTACATCCATCTATTTCCTGGAAATAATGCTAAAGTAAGAAATGCATGGGAAAACGAATTAAGTGCATTGTCAGCTGCGATAATGTCCTTTACTTTATATTTAGCAATGTTTGAGCGAAGTAATCTTCCGAAAAATCTTATTTTTCATTAAAAACATATTAAAGCATTGCTTGCTGTCAGCAAGCAATGCAATACTTTATCTTTAGTGAATAATAAAATTTTCGAAAGATTACTCTGCTCAAACGTTGCTAAACATTAAGTAAAGGACATTAACGCAGCTGAAAATGCACTGAATTCGATTTCCGATGCATTTCTTTCGGCAGCTTAAATCCCGCCCCAGCGTCGAACCATGGTCATTCTGCTAAAATTACTGTAATATTTCGCTTGAGTAAGGTGGACTTTATAAACACCCCGAATTGAAAAAGGAAATTCATTCAGGAAGTACCTTAAAATGAGCCCTATATTCGCTATGTATTTCACATGGAGAATTATTTAACGCCCCCTAGCATCGAACCAACGACCTTTTACGATAGTCTTAGGATAGTTTTTATATGAGAATGGTCCCCTTAATGGCTGTGTGAAATTTTGAACCTCTGCGCGGTTGGGAAGTGTCATAAAAAGCATTCGGAAATATGGTCAATACTTTCCAAATGGGAAATATCGAGAATACGGGACGCTCTGGAATCGAACCCGTGACACATAGGCAACTGTTGATTTTTTGCAAAGTACAATTTATACGTATCTATACGTGTAAAAAGTTTGAATGATCTATATTTCATATTTATAGAGCTACGATTTTTCAAAATCCGAAAGTATTTCACCTCCTGGCATCGAACCCATGACCGGTTGGACGTAAGCAATAGCATTTTTCCGTAGATATATATAGTTGCATTAGCTACATGAAATTTTATCATTCTAGGTTAATGGAAAGTATTTTTAAAATCATTTGAAAAACGGCTCCATGCATTCTTAACGGGGAAGATCGAGATTACGGGACGCTCTGGAATCGAACCCGTGATACGTAGGCAAATGTTGATTTTTTTCGAGGTATAAAATATACTTACCTATTAGTGTAAAAAATATGAATCATCTATGTATCATATTAGGAGAGCTACGATTTTTCGAAATTTGAAAATATTTCACCTACTGGCATCGAACTCATGACCGGTTGCGCGTAAGCGATAGCATATTTCCGTAGATATATATAATTGCAATAGCCATATGAAATTTCATTGTTCTATCTCAATGGAAAGTATTTTAAAAAATTATTTGAAAAACGGCCCCATGCATTCTTACGGGGGAAAGTCGATTTTTGGGACCTCCTAGAATCGAACCCATGATAGGTAGGGTCGGTTTCCCAATTTTTCCTGAGTGAGATTTAGTGGGCCATTACGGAAAAAAATCGGCGACACTGTGGCCAAAGCGGTTTGGGCCTGACATTAATATCCTATATATATGTTATATATATATATATCCCCCCGAAGCGTCTATATATAATAGATAACCCCGAAGCGTCTTTATATAATAGATATTCGATTTTCAAAGATTTTTAAGAAATACTTCACGTGCAGTCAGAAGAATAAAACTTCATATGGTTATACCTACTATATTTTCCGCATTATGACGGAATTGTAACCATTGAAGTGAAAATTAAAACATTTTGCTTGTTAAATTAATCTTGCTCTTCTGCTGAATCCTCAATTCCAAGAATCTCCCTAGCTACTCTGACATATTTGTTTACGGCATACGTAAAAGATGAACAGTTTATTCTGAACCATAGTAACATCCGATATACTATTTAGTCTTTTGTGAAAAATGTGATATACACCGAAGCTATCTGAAGTCATGTATTATTTCTTACGGAAGTGAGTCTCTCTCCCCGAGCTTTTGATTATCCTATTGACCTATGGTCGTTTGAAACTTAAGAATAGCTAAATTTCAACGTGTTCGGAAAATACGCGTTCATGACATATCCAAGTTTGAAGGGTGTGTTCACAAGAAATGGATCGATAGGAAGAAGTCCACATGAAATTCGCTGAAGTGGGATTATCCGAAATAAAAAAAAACAGGATCAAGTTTGTTCTTGAACAACTGCTTATAGTTTATCCGAGATTGGCCATCCATTCAATATATAAAAGGAAAGAAAGGTAGACAAAATATTTTGCTACTTATTCAGGGAATGTACTCTGACATGACGTGGAATGATGATTAGTAAGAAACGCATGAATTGCGTTTAAAATTAAATGTTCGACTGCTTCAGGCGAAATCCATGTTTATAATCGGTGAAGTAATCCTTCCACGTTCATTATTTATAAAGACAGCAATGTTTTAGAGTAATACGTCATACTAATACTCCGAGCTATTTCTTTGCCTAAACAGTGTCGTCATAAGGTTTACGTACTTGACATTCCACTTTAAAGTAGACACAACCTTCTGTGTGAAGATATGAGGGAATGAACTCGACTTAAGGAAACACTGAATTGCTTGGGAGCGACGTTACTTTAGAAAAACGCTTTTGCAGTGTAAGCGATTGTTGGATACAATTCTCATGTGACAGATAATTAAGTATCAAACATAAAAGCCTTTTGCGCCAGTGACTAAGAAAGCTGCTCTACACGAGAAAGTAGTAAACGTTTTCAGGAATTCGCTCTTCAGCAGTACTTAAGTAATGTCATACATGCACGTTTCCATTTTTATTCCGACGAATTCGTCTTGACTCTAATGTACGATGAATGACCACCCGATCGGTTTGGCAAATGCTTCCCTATGATCCATATTTCTTTGAAAGCAACTTGAAAGTTTAATCATCCGAAAATTGAAATGGAAGTATAAGGTCTAATATCTGATTAAGCTTTTACATTACTAAAAGGATAGTTTTTTCAGAGGATAAATTCAGCCAGTAATAATTAATTACATCATCAAAAATACATCGTAAACTTATTCATTTACATTATTTTTTATCAAAGTATGTCCCTAGGCCGAATTTAAAGATAAGGATATGATACTCATCTGTGGAAATTTTAATTCACTCTGTTCGCACGTATTATTAACGACCAGTTAATCATAGACGGTGTGAAACACAGTGAAAAGGTCAGTAAGACTACACAAAATTTCTCTAAAATGAGAAGAAAGGAATGAAACGAAGCTGATCTGCTACCGGAAGGCATTTGAAAGCGTTTCTCTCGTCGAAACGGGAAATGTACGAGTTTTCGTACAAGTTTTCGTTCGATTAATTTCCGGAAAGCGAAGCTCGGCTCAAGTGTTGGCAAAAGTGCGAGGGGGCGATTCACGACGAATCCAAGAATATGATCGAAGAAACAGAAAGCGGCGTGAAAAATCGATAATTGGAGGTAGAGTTCGGTAGAAATACGGATCGTGAAAGGCTTCTCCCGCGGAAAAGAGGCGGAAAAATAAATGAAAAACTAACTTTTCCTTGGCACCCTTCCAAGTTGAAATATATTCCTTGGGTGCTACAGGAGATGAACGATGGCAAAATTGCCTGACACTTAGGATTGGTTCATCCGTAATGAAATTGTTTATATTTAATCGACATTTAGAGAGGGTCTCTGAAATAACATAGAGTTAAAGTCAGGAAAAGATGGGACGATGGTGCTTTTACATCTTAGGGGAAGATTTTCGCATCCTCCTTGCTTTTATCTCGCGTTTTGTAGTTACATGGCGAACTTTTAAAACCAAATGGACAAAAGTGGAGCTCTATAGTAAATGGTGGACGGATTCCTTTTCCCAGTAGACATTCCAGCGATCCCCTTCCGATTCCGATCTTTTTCTGTGTTAAGAGTCATCAACTTTTTATAAAATTGCTTATATAGTTTAGGCTTTCTTAAAGATAGACACAAGGGAAATCGATATATTAATTTTCTTAAAATTGCCTTATAAGAGTCTAAATTTAACGAATGTTAAGTTTATTTAACGAAGTGATGTCCCATTGTATTGTCTTCGTTTATTGATTCATCGGTGATCTTTCTCGGATACTCAATGAACATATTAATAAGATTTACAAACGATAAGGAGGCATATCATAGAATAGAGGGGAACGGAAACTAATTTTTGTTGTTTCATTGAATATCGATCATTCAGTTATCGAGAACCATTCTTTGAAACGGCAAAGGATGGTTGTTTAGATTTGAGGCATATTGTGATTTTGAAGCTACCGATTTTATATGGAGTATTTATTGTCTCAATTTGATACTGAACTTACTTAGATGATACTCTATATTATTATATTATAAAACTCTGTAATTGCCTCAGATAATTTCCGTTACTTCTTCAGTCTCCTGAAGATTTTATTTCTTAAGTAAATTAAACTTTATTAAATTAAATGTTTGACTGAATTATCCACAAAATTTTTGATTATATAAATTTATTATTCGGAGAAAAGATTTTCATTATACTATGGCTTTCCACGAAGTCACGCCTTCTAATATTGATTTCATTATTTGCTCTATTTTAAACACTCATTTTAATGTTATGTGTACCAGATAATGTTTTCCGAAGAAAGCTTATAGACATATGAGGAGGTTTATTTCAAATATAAAATTTTTTACGCAGTTTCCTGTTGGTTATGCTCTATGAAATCTATTAGCTGAAAACTTGTAGCAACTCAAAAGGAAAGTCATTAAATATATATGCATGAAGTAGGTGTTCGATCTCATTTGTCTTCGTTAATAATTTCGTATCAAAGTTACCAGGGATTGAACTATTTTAAGCGTATTTACGATTGCAGTAAACTTCTGGTATAACCAATAGAATCCACGAATAATACTGGATGAATTCCTCACCGCTATTCCAGCGAACGCAATACTAAGAAAATATAGAACATTAGGTGATGTCATGAACATTCTCTTTCACTGTACATTGGCTCGAGGTAGAATATGCTGAACATACAGAAATTCTAAAAACAAATATTCTTCTTGCTGAATATCAGATAACAAGTAACTGGTATTCTGTTCTACCTGCAGCAGTTTTAAACAGAAAGACTTAACCATGCCATTAGGACTCTGAAATTTACAGTTAACGTATGATTATATTTTTCATTTTTCCATCTCTTGTTGTAAAATAAAATGGGCGATAGGTGATCAGTGCGTTCTTTCTACGCGTTTATTTTGATTTTGTTTATGATAAACTAATCATAATTGAAGTTAATATACTTAACCAGTATGGCTAAAAGACAAAACACTAAATACATACAATAAGGACATTATAAAAATATATATATTTATTTTTATATATATTGACGTAATTTAATAATTTTATATATATAAACTGAAGTCACTTTAACTACTCGTATCTATTATATATAGACGCTTCGGGGGGATATATATAACATATATATAGGATATTAATGTCAGGCCCAAACCGCTTCGGCCACGGAGCCGCCGATTTTTTTACGTGATGGCCCACTAAATCTTACTTAGGAAAAATTCGAAAACCGACCCTACCTATCATGGGTTCGATTCTAGGAGGCCCCAAAAATCGACTTTCCCCCGTAAGAATGCATGGGGCCGTTTTTCAAACAATTTAAAAAAATACTTTCCATTGAGATAGAACAATGAAATTTCATAAGGCTATTGCAATTATATATATCTACGCAAAGATGCTATTGCTTACGCGCAACTGGTCATGGGTTCGATGCCAGGAGGTGTAAAAGTTTCAAATTTCGAAAAATCGTAGCTCTCTTATTATGATACAAGGATCATTCAAATTTTTTACACTAATAGGTTAGTATATAATATACCTCGAAAAAAATCAACAGTTGCCTGCGTGTCACGGGTTCGATTCCAGAGCGTCCCGTAATCTCGATTTTCCCCGTTAGGAATGCATGGGGCCGTTTTTCAAATAATTTTAAAAATACTTCCCATTAAGTTAAAAGAATAAGATTTCATGTAGCTATTGCTAATATATATGTCTACGGAAAAATGTAGTATTTTACGTACAATCGGTTCTGGGTTCGATGACAGGAGGTGAAATATTTTCAGATTTTGAAAAATCGTAGCTCCCTTAATATCGTACATAGATCATTCAAACCTTCAACAAAGATAGATATATACAAAATGTAATTAGAAAAAAATCAGCATTTGCCTATGTATCACGGGTTCGATTCCAGAGCGACCCGTAATCTCGATTATTCCCGTTTAAAATACATAGGCCATATTTCCGAATGCTTTTTATAACACTTCCAAACCGCGCAGAGGTTCAAAATTTCACACAGCCGTTAAAGGGACCAGTCTCCTTTAAAAGCTATCCTAAGATAGTCGTAAAAGGTCGTTGGTTCGATGCTAGGGGGCGTTAACTATATCTCCATTTGAAATGCATAGGTAATTTAGGGCTCATTTTAAGGTACTTCCTGAATGAATTTCCTTATGCAATTCGGGGTGTTTATAAAGTCCACCATACTCAAGCGAAAGATTACAGTAATTTTAGCAGGATGACCTTGGTTCGACGCCGGGGCGGGATTTTAGCTGCCGAAAGAAATGCATCGGAAATCGTTTTCAGTGCATTTTCAGCTGCGTTAATGCCCTTTACTTAATGTTAAGCAACGTTTGAGCAGAGTAATCTTTCGAAAAATTTTATTATTCACTAAAGATAAATTATTGCATTGCTTGCTGTAAGCAAGCGCACCTTTACTCGTATATATATATATCTATTGTATATAGACGCCTTGGAGGGATATAACATATTATATATTTATTATATACAGAGGGTTCGGAGGGATACAACAAACAAAAAAACCGCTGGGGCCACGGAGTCGCTGATTTTTTTTACGTAATGGACCACTAAATCTCACTTAGGAAAAATTTCGAAACCGACCCTACGTATCACGGGTTCGAATTTAGGAGGCCCCAAAAATCGACTTTCCCCCGTAAGAATGCATGGGGCCGTTTTTCAAATAAGTTTTTAAAATACTTCCCATTGAGCTAGAAGGTTATGATTTTATATGGCTATGGTTAATGTATATATATACGGAAAAATGCTATTGTTTACGTACATCTGGTCATGGGTTCGATGCCAGGAGGTGAAATATTTTCAGATTTTAAAAAATCAGTAAAAAATGTCATGAAATGCTTTCAGCAATATGGTCAATGCTTTCCATACTGGAAAAAGCGAGATTACGGGTCGCTCTGGAATCGAACCCATGGCACATATGCCGGTGTTGATTTTTTTGAAGTACATTATATTCGTATCTAAATGTGTAGAAAGTTTGAATGATCTCTATATCATATTAAGAGAGCTACGATTTTTCGAAATTTGAAAATATTTCACCTCCTGGCATCGAACCCATGACCAGGTGTACGTAAACAATAGCATTTTTCCGTAGATATATATATTAACAATAGCCATATAAAATCATAACCTACTAGCTCAATGGGAAGTATTTTAAAAAAATATTTGAAAAACGGCCCCATGCATCCTTATGGGGGAAAGTCCCTTTTTGGGGCCTCCTTAATTCGAACCCGTGGTAGGTGGGGTCGGTTTCCAATTTTTATCTTTGTCCTTACAATTACTCCAATTTCAGGAAGTGCCTCATAAGGATTTCCGATTTCCCTATGGATTCATTATGGAGATATAGAAAACGACCTTTAGAATCGAACAAATGACCGTTTACGATAATAAAACGTATGCTAAAGAAGAAATATGAATATCAAATCTGCCATTTTGAATTCAATACTTGGAAGCAAATGTGGCAAGCGAAATATTTTCTTGCAAAAATGCACTTTCTCCCGCTAATTTTAAAAAGAGTGCTAGTAGTGTAAAACTAGGAGTATAGTAAAGGCTAACGAAGTATTGCTTTTCCACTTTCTTATCTATATCTACTAAAGTAGCCTGCAAGCTCCCTTTCGGCGAGTGGCAGGGGGACTATACCTATTTCGCGTATCTTACGCGCAATATCAGATCGGCCTAGGTAGCGGTGTGGTCACATGATTTCAATCACGTCTTCCGCAAATGTACTTTCCCTTAACTTATCCAATAATCGCAATGTAGCTGCAAATCTTCTATCTGCTAATATTTCTTAACTTGCGTCTGATAAAAGTTTGGTTACACTCGCCTTATTATCGTAGCAATTATTTACAAATCGTATCGCTGAGTTTATAATGCTTCGCATGATCCTAATTTTCTGAACCCAATTTGGTTCTTATCGTTATACTTACACTCATCCTCTCTGACGTTATTAGGAAAAATTGCAAAATATTTCCTAAATAAATTTATTGATAGTGTTTTTGATTGTGATTTTTGAATTGACGGAAACACTTTAACATACGACGAAATTATTCGGAAAAATAATATCCGTTCTTACGGTACTCTTTTCTATTTCTCTTTCGCACAACATAAGCTTTCAATTGGTGCAAAAACACAAAAAAAGACGCAAATTCACCGTAAAACCACAGAGTAAGGGGAAAATGGAAAAAAGGCCTGCTCACCTCCCAAACGAAGCTCGGCAGTGCTTTGAGCCATGTCATTCTCGCTTTGTGCCACGCATTGGTACATTCCTTGGTCCTCCCTCTGAGCCGATGCTATGACTATCCGCTCGCCGTTGCCTGCGACAGTAGCCGAAGAACCTTCTCCTCCCATGCGAATCCTCTGACCATCTTTCAACCACCATATCTCCGGCGGAGGAAGACCAGTTGCCACGCACAAGAACTCCGCACTCTGTCCTGAGTCGACAAGAAGGCTGGGCGGTTGCACGTGCACCCCGACGGCCGCCACAACTCTCAATTGAACCTCTAAGCTGGCACTTCCCGCTGAGTTGTTAGCGGAGCACACATAGAAGCCAGCGTCTTCGGCCTGCACGTTGCGGAGTACGAGGGAGCCTCCAACGAGGAATCTTCGCTCATTCTCTGTCACTGTTTCCAATCGAAAGATACCCTCCATCTTCCGGAACCACCTGTGAAAGAAATATGTAAAATCTAAATGCAATTTATCCGTGCCTAATTGAAGGTAGAAGAATAAACAAACCAAATAAAATGATTTTTGTCGCGCTAAATTAATAATTTCTTTATCGTAACTGCTGAATCAAATGGAAATAATTTTCTCCAGAGATGATTGAAAATGCTTAAAAAGTAAATCGCTAAATCCATTCTAAGGAACTATTCTAGGAAGTATAATGTTTAATTGTTCTAGTAAATTTTACATATCGGATATGACAGAAGAATTCATATTCATAACTAAAGATTACGTTAATAATTTATACTACATACATTCACACACGTAATTGCTTAAAAGAATTTGGTACAATGAATACTTTTCATGATTCCTTGAATCCTAAATTTGTCATATTTGTTCGACCTATTATTGTAAAGTTATTATATTATAAGTCGTAATGAAACATGTTTTACTATCATGAAATTTCCAATTATTATCAGTAATTTCATTTGCACCCACTTTTGTAGAGAATAAAGTATTTCTGCTGTCGAACTTCGTGTGTTGTCCAAACTAAGATTTATGGAAATGTTTTTTCTTCGAATATTACCGACTACGGAATGATTCGAAACAACTTCAAATCATTTACAATTTTAATCCAATAACTTATAATTTTCAGAAGATATATTTACCTTAAATATTGTAAATAACCATATTTTTGTATCATTTAGGCAAATTAATTAATCATTCACGACAGCTTTTATAGCTTGCATGACTCCAAAAGATCAAATCGGAAAAAGAACAGCGGGAGATTGAATCACACTTTTTAAGGACATTTTTTCCATTGAAGTTCATCCAATGCAAACTAATGAAAGAAAATAATTTATCATTTGGAGTACACAGATAATTAAGAATACTGTCGATTACTACCTTATTATACAAATTATCTTTCAAATTGAAGCTAAACTTAACATTTCAAATAAGTACTCATATGTTCAAATATGTACGATAAGATCATCTGCTTCTATAAATCCCATTTACTCTCAGAAACAGAATTGAGTGGTCAAATTGTATTGAAAGGTAAACTGTTCAAGTAGAATTTTTTCGAATATTTATCGTCTTAAAATTAAACAGTCAATTTGAATTTGATAACTTGATTTAATGCTCTTAGTTATGTTACTGTTCAGTTACTAATGAATCGTTGAGACTGCCAAATTTCGACAATCTAAAGTAAATTCACTTCTATTGACAAGTCTTCTAAATTTATTAACTTATCTTCGTTTTCTTTGTAAATCTTAAATTTTCATAAAATCACCACTATTACGATTCAATCTTTAAAATCGTAATTTATCCCTTTACTTCAAGGTTTAAAACATTCTCGAAATATGATTCGGAGTAAACTTCATAAACAATTGTCATACCTGAGAGAATTAAACCATTTTTTTCATGCACGGCGATTAGAGTGATAAATTTTATATAACAATGTAGAAGTACATTTCATTCACAAACCAATAATGAAACTTAACATTACTATGAAATTTTCCGAGTGATAGAATATTTTACTGCAGTCTGAATCAGAAAAGTTTTCGTCAAATAGACTATTAATAATTTAAATTGAAGAAAAATTAAATATTTTATTTCTTATTTTTAAATAGTTAACATAATCTCAGCGAAAATATCTATCGTACTCAATAAATTCAAATAAGTCATCTCAAACGTCTCTTCCGAAACATACCATTGTATTGTAATTCAATGGTACGATTTTCGAAGGCAATTTGCAATCACTTTTACCTGTACTTTCTTCAAAATTTCCGTTATCACATTTAAACATTAATATGTGCGAGGGAAAAGATCGCAAGCAAAATTTTCAACCTCATTGATTGCGAATAAAAGATCTTTTGGTTGCAGAGTTTTGCTAGCGAAATGGTTGTTTTCATCGCGATTCGAATGAAAGTAACACAAATCTTAAACAAAAATGCCGAATCTCTTTAAATGATGAATAAATCGATGGATAGATCCCGGATCATAATAGCTGACTTTCGAGAAAATTTTAAATTTCATGGCTTACGTATTATCCAATTCTTTTCGCTTTCAAAAGTGGAGTACGGTATAGTATTGTAATGAATAAAAAAGTCATCGTTGGAAAGCACTCTTAGGTGAGGCATTGTGATAATTTTCAAAGCTCTCGCTATGATTTTTGTATGAGAATGTAGGCCTAATAATATACGTCAATATGATTGAAATGTCGTCAATTCTAAAAAAACTCTAAACCCGAATTGTTTGAATAATACGTTTCTCATTTTTCTTGGGTAGTAACGAAAATTATAACCTAACCTACTTTCAAGAAACAAGACTACACTTAAATTTCATTGGAATCTACCTCATTTTACTAAACATTTATTATGAAGGACTGAAAACATCAGACACACAAAAGAGCAGAATTGTGGAAATATGATTTAGGGGAGAGTTTTTTGTCTTTTGATTTCACTTATTGCTCGATATGTGATAAACTTCAAGAATAATCTGTGCTTAAAACAGATTCATCATTACTTTCAGATATCTTTTTCATTTAAATATGACTTGAGATCCAATAAACTTTGAAGTTCTAAAAAGCCATTTTAGATAGTTTTTATGAGAAACAACGTAATAGACCTAAAGTATCGGTCGATAATTTTTCAATTTAAAACTCTATTACAATCGATCGATAATACATATGAAATACCTAAATTAATTGTTATAATACTTATTTATTTTTGTAAACTCCATTCTTAAAGAGTTCGTGCAATTTTAAATTCCAATTCTTAACTAGATAGCAATATAAATCTATCCCTGGATAACTTTTCATATATTCCTCGAAATTTCTCGGTTAACAGCATTTTGTCATTTACATTTTTTGTTATCTTGTAGTCGAGATTTTATTGCGTTCGTCTGTGGAGAAGAGATTATTACCGGTAAATTTGTGGGAATCGATGCTATTCGTTTCTGGAAACATACTTTGCACGTCATGTTAGGTCAGATGGTTGATGGGACTCTTCAGTCCCAATTTCGCCAAATAAAGACGTATGTACTCTCTTTTGCGTCATATTCTTAAAGACATTTAGCAATCACCCAGAATTCCATTAATTCTTCGATTGCCATATCATTTTAAAGAAATGTGTCTCCGAAAAAAATTCCAATTATTTTTCACTAATAACAGTAATGATGAACTATGTATCAATTGAATAGAATGAGTATCGTCCGTTTTTTCAAATCGATTGGTATTTTTCCTCTTAGCCCCGCCTATGGTGCAGTTAGAATGGTTACATTTCGTACTTCTATCAGAATCAACAACGAGATGCGCTATTTTAGTTTAATTAATATTCGCGAGTGGAAATCAATTCAACCATTTGATTTGAAGGCGGATTGAAAGCGTCCATCTGATCGATCCGTAAAAGGATTCGAGTTTTTTTTCCTTCGTGAGATGGAAATAAAGGCAGGTTGCGTTAAAGAGATCTACGTTCGGAATGAATGCGAATGTATGCAAAAGAAATTACGATTCGTTTGAGAAATACTTTGCTCTTATCTCGCGCATTGGTTGCAAGTTTGCTTTAATGTGATATAGTTTTCAATTTTTATTCTTTACCAAATTTCTACTAATTATTCACCAAACTCAGTATTTTTAAATCTATACATTGATCCAATACGTGGAATTTATTAACTCTAAACTGATTCAAGGATTATTTTACATATTACGATCCTTTAATTCTGGAAATTATCGTGACACTAATTTTTATGAAAATTAGGAATTGGAAAATATTACCTTCTATTTATGATAAATCGTCCCTTATGATATTATGAAATAAGTGACAAATTCAATAAAAAACTGGAATGTAGCACGGTATTCGTCTAAACACATTTTATAGAAAAATTCGAACAAAATATTTTGAAATAAAGAAGTTAATCGTAAAATTATGCCTTTAACTATAGAAAAGTGTTAATATTATTAAAAAATATTTTGCGAAGATTATATCAGAGCTTAACGAACAGAAAATTAAAATGGATATCGATGAATTATCTGCTACTTCATACCATGTTAAATTTGGCAATTTCATCATTCCCACATTTTCCCAACATTAATTACTAATTAAAATATTTGACGTCTCACCAGTAAGAAGGGGTTGGATGTCCGTGTGCCGTACAGGGAATGACAGCATCTTGGCCCCTGCGCCCTACAACTGCCGAGCTCTTCTCGTTCAGTCGCGGTGGGACGGGTCCTTTAGGTTCTGGAATTACAAGGAAATATACATCTTGGAAATTTCCCTTTCTCTACAACACTTGGAATCTTTGAAGTTTCCCGAAAACACGCCTTCGAAATCCACGATTTTCTTTCGAACACTTTTGCGCCAGCAGCACTAGCCTGTGAAAAATTTGCCCAGTGAAATTTGAAAGAGTTTTTCTTCCCTTGGAAACTCGGATAGTGGCAATAATTTCGATTGTCATAGAGGTTTTAGATGATTAAGAGACCATTTATGTTGCTTCGAATAATCGCTCTTCCGTGGAACTTCGTTTAAGAGAATTAAAGTGGGCGTCTGCTTTTCGAACTATGCTGCTTGCAGTCATGAATAGCAGATGGTGAAATGGCGATGCGGTCACATGCTATAGCACAGAATCGTAGCTATATTACTTAATGAAAAAATACCGCCCACTAATGTGCAAATAACAATCGCAAGTGTTATTTGCACATCTACCCCGTTAATCGTTGAGGAAACACTCTTTTAAAATATTTCTTCATTTTAGGTCGTTTTCGAGTTAAGAAAGCAGTCGGATTCCAAAAGTATTTATTTTTCGATGCTCGATGAATTTTATGAACATTCGTTGGAAAAATTGTATTATTTGCGACGCTCAAATGAAAATGGTCGGTTTAAAGAAAACCTTTGGAATCCATATTTTTCGTCTATTGCACCTTTCTTCTTCATAACTTGAAATATTTTTCCCCGATTTTTCATTCGAATAATTCGTACCTTGAAAATATGGCCGCCATGAGTTGCAAGGATTACGGGTTATTACGTCCATGTTACATTTATCACCTGTCCATAAATTTATTTATTATTAATTTTGAAAATTTTTGAAATATTTCACCTGACGTCGAATCGGAGTTTTTTACATGAGTGCTTTTTGTTTTTGAACATGTAGCCACACATTGTAACACTCCTAAGTTATGTTGATGAGCATCATTCCTTGATAAAAGAACGATTTCCATTTTATTTTAAGAGTATCCTTCATTGTGGGAAAATTAATTCCTAACACTGTCTACTACTTCATAGAAATAGAGAAATATTCATAGTGCCAACTATCACCATGGAAATGTAGAAATTCTATGAAATATGAAAGTATCAAATTCACCCACGTGCGTTTGATAAAATCGGGAAATTTAAATTTCGAATCACTCAAAACTCTCGAATGCTATAATCGAAAGAATCCCAGTACTTATTGTTAATTAGCATTAAATGACATTAGTTAAGGATCATTCTAGTTTTTATTTCGGTGGAATAATAGGTATGCATGCGTTTGATTTCTATGCCTTTGTAGATACCCTGAGAGCCACATTTCGGTGTGTGGCAAGGGGTGCATGCACCGTGACTTCCCTAAACGAATATTATCGCGTATCGTTCGAGAAAAAAACGAATTTTTGAATCGGTTACTTTTCGCATCTATTTCCCTTATTTTATTCGCTCTATCTAATCGACCTATATAGTAGGGAGGACGCATGATCTGTACTACATCTTACTCGAACGTTTTTTCTCTGAATCCATTTCGTAAATCTAATTTACACTTTGAACTTCTCTGTTCTAATGGTTCCCATCCCGCATCCTTGAGCAATTTAGTTACGCTTATCGATTTATCGCAGCAATTTTTCAAAAAAAAGTATCACCTTACGTTGGACCTTTTCTAATTCACTTATATTACTTTCATCGGCAGGGTCCCATACAAGCATACTCAAGGTTTGGTCTGACTAGCGCAAAGTAACATCGCTCGCGAACTTTTTCTACGCTCTTACTGACTATCCTCTTAACGAAACCGAGTTTCTTTAAAGCTTTTCCACATGTATTACGGATGTATTCCATGATAGGTTCTTCGTCAGGGTTAATCAAAGATACTTAATAGATTCTACAATTGAAATATTCTCTACGTGGAGGATCTAGGTGAATACATTATTTCCGGTCATCGAAGTTTACAACTGAACACTTCTTAATATTTAAATATAATTCCCAATTTTCTTATCATGTCATTCTTTTGCTAGATTTAATTTACAAAGTAGTAATCTAGACTCACTAATCTAACTCACACTAGCTATTTCCCTGTAGATAAATGTACCGTCCGAAAATGTCATAACCTTACTATCACTTACTTTGCTGAGGTCGATGATATTTATTATATACGAGATAAGGTGTACTTGCTAACAGCAAGCAATGTAATATCTTTTAATGAAAAATAAGATTTTCCGAAAGGTTAATCTTCGTCCACATCACTAAAGATAAGTTCAATGAAATTATCGGAGCGCATACATAGACATGTTCTTCCCATGCTTTTCTCAAGGCAGCATTATTACCGCCCCGGCGTCGAACCAAGTACTAACTGTGAAAAATACTTTTATTTTTCGCTTGAGTATGATTATCTTTATAAACACTCCTTCAAGTGGAAGTACCTCAAAATGAGTCTTTAATTCCCTATGTATTTCATTTGGACATAGAGTAAACACTTCCTAGAATCGAACTAACGATCATTTACGACAATCTTAGGGACGTTTTTATGTGAGAATGGTCTCTCTTAAGGCTTTGTGAAATTTTGAACCTCTGCGCGGTTGGGAATTGGCCTAAGAAGTTTTCGGAAATATGATCGATGCTTTTCTTATGGGAAAAATCGAGGTTACGGGACGGATCACGAAGAATATCGTGCATGGTCGTTGGTTCGATGCTAAGGGGCGTTTACTATTTCTCCTTTAGAAATGCATAGCGATAGGGGAACTTCGTTTGAGGCACTTCCTGAATGAACCTTTTGAAATTTGGCGTTTATGTTTATGAAGTGAATCATATTCAAGCGATTGATGACAGTATTTTTTGCAGAAAGACCTTGGTTCGACGCTAGTGGTGATAATGCTGACATAAGAAAAGCATGAGAAATCGAACTTAATGTAATATACGTCGCGAAAATATCATTAAGTTTATGTTTAGCTTTGTTTGAGCAGAGTAATCTTCTGAGAAATCTTAATTTTCATGAAAAATATATTATAGCATTGCTTTTTATGAGCAAGCACCCCTTTACTCGTATAGTAAGACCCCGCTTAACGCGGTTTCGGTATAAGGCGGTTTTTCGGGGTTCCCCAAATCGCGCACTGTATTGATACTTGTTGTATATGTGTGCAAATGAAACGACCATGCATCAACCAAAAGCGGTGCACTTAATAGCAACGGTGATATGTAGATATACTATGCACTTTTTAACGCTCATTGGTTAGTCTGTCCAGAAAAACGGTTCCAACTGTATTCTCCTAAGTCGCAATCCCAATACAAACGCAGCTTTCTTGTGTCACATTTGACTGATTTGTTCTCATCAAGGTTATACGTTTTCTATTTCTTATTACTAATTATACTTTTATTACTATATTTGCTATCTATTAATATTCTTTTGGGGTACTGTCTTAATTATTCATTAATTAATATTTCACTTTAACTTCATCAAATTTGAGTCTATTTACTGCTAATTACTCTAATGAAACCTGCGAAGAACTGCAAAATAATCGTCATTCTTTCGTCGGATCTCTAGAAATATAGTTTTTAAGCGATCTGCCGTTTGTGTACTGCTACTGTTTTGTTAAATCACGTAGTTTGATGCTACCAATTGAATGGTGTAAGAAAAACAATTCCCACTGATCCTACGTATTCTTTCGAAAGGAAATGCTTTTTCAAGCGCCGTAGTATCTTATATTTTTTGCGCTTTCAGTGCGACTTTTTCATCACGAGATCGCCTTTGTCGAAGACCCTCAATCACCGGAGTCAAACAATGGCGGTGGAACAATGAGACGGAAGGGCATCCGATTGCAGGGGAATACAGATTTATATCCATTCTACCGTTTTTGAAGGAGACGCGTTTTTGAGCAAAATTTTCTCGCAATTTTACAAGAAAGACGTTCTTTTCATCTCTGCAAATGAGAAGAATGTAGACTTTTTACCTGTGACGACGATTTTTCCAGCAGTTGAACTCTCTTGGGTGCTGCCCGTTAGTCTATGAAGGGTGCGACATCGATAGTTCCTGTAGGCATCGGCAGGGCTGGCGTTGAGGACGTACAGATCACCCGATGGCAGCATCATATGCTTCTGATCTGAAAGAAATCTTTTTCTTCAGATATGAAATTTTTCATTGGATTTCCCTAAAAAAATTTGAAAATGAATGAGCGAATAAATCAGCTATCGTGACTCAAATTTGAAAGTTATAATGAGGAAGAGCAATGATATAATTGGCATAGAAACCAAGTGACAGGAGTAATCTTTTTAGTGTCGCACCGAACTTCTTTAAGTGAAGAAATGATTTATTACATAAATTCGAATCATACATTTGTGTATCTTGATCAAATGTCTGGGATTTATGTTACATTTTTCATCTAATATATTTCGTAATAATCTTCTCCGCCCTCAAAATGTGATACATTCATCCAGAAAAAAATTTAAGAGTAATGAATATTCCAAAGCGCACTGAAAGTTGAAGAATATATAATAAAATATGAATGAATATTTTTGAAAATAAAGATAAAGAATTGAAAAATTTGGATACATTTGAACGATAATATTTAATTATTTATTTTCATTAATAACAATGTGATATAATATTAGTATGTATTTGGTTTGAATATAAGTAGCATATTAACTAATATATCCATTGGTATACTATCATTAGTAATTAATAGTAATGTGATGATACTTAAAGAATCTCCACACAGCAGTTTCATAGATTTAGGACATATTGGCGAATTTAACGTCCATTGACATGAATTACTGAGACTAATTACTGCTTAGCGAAGTCCAAAGTGGAATTAATACCTCTTCTTATGAGACTTATAAATTGAATTGAATTCTTTATTAACTACACAAGTAATTTAGTATCAAAGTTTGGTAAAAAGAGCTAAATACTATGTACTGAGAATAAAATTTAAAAAAAAAAACAAAAGAAAATCGAAACCATAATGAGTTTAAATCTATCAATTTTTCGCTGTATCAAATAATTATTTGATTCTAGCTATAAAGCAAATTAGATTTTCTGTTGTTTACCATTAAAAATAATCATTTGAAATTAGAGAATGGAATAATTTAGAATAATTTCTTGATACATGTTTTCATAGAGTTATACGTAAAGATATTTTTTCGTATTTCGTAATTTTTTGTTGGAATAATATCTTTAATCAAAGAAAGTTCCACTTAAGAAGAGGGTTCAGTTATCTATTAATGTGCTTAGAATAACTGTGTAAAATAATAATTGCATTAAAATTCACTCGCTTTACTTATAATTCCAAAGCAAATTTAATAAAACATTCGATTTGTTTTCGAAATAGCCTTTGTTAGTTATTAATTTTCAAATAACTTGACACGAACGCTTTTTAAGGTAGTGTTTAGGAAGAGTTTGAGGGATACAAACAAGTAAGGACCCTAGGTTCAAGTCCCAGTCATGTCTATATTGTTCACTTCTGTTCAATTCTTCTTCGCAGAGGTTTTAGGTTGTATTTCTTTACGCAAGTGCTTTCTCAGAAATTAATGGGTAATACAGCTCAATAATATGCTTACATTTTTTGCAGGTACTTTAAAATAAGACGCTATTTAATTCCTGAATATCCATAAGAGAAGAATAAAAGTAGTAGATAAAAGTTCATCATCTAAAATAAATAATTCTTTGGATAAATATTGGAAATATTTTTAATCGTTTGGGATTAGGCTCAAACTGAAAGCTTTTCCTCAGGAGATTTCATTTCCGACAAAAGGTTGCATTTCACAATGAGTCATACGATTAAAAGAATTATTTAGATGAAGTTAAAAAGAAAACTTAACAATATTAGATTAAGTTTCGTAAATTCTCAGTCTAAAATTCTTTACAATTTATAACTATGAAAGAGTAAGTGAATCCCCTTCACTCAGTCAGGCAAATCGTCACTTTGATTATCGACAAAGCATTTAATATTCGAGTGAAAACGTAGCTGTACCAAAAATGTTATGCTTGAGATCGCTTTTTAAAATACACTTTCTTCATAGAAAAGGAAAAATACGTAATAGTGAGAAGCGATCCTCGCTTATGCAATATCGAAAAAAGAGCTTGCCATTTGACCCTCTCAGATCAATAGTCTCACACGGGAGATCAATAACCAATAAATGCAATTTACCGCATAGAAAATTGACAGCTGGTATTAACTTTAGGCCTCTCCACTTAAAGGCGGTGGTTCATTTTACAATTTACTTTTCGTGGGAATATCGTCGAAAGTTATGCATTCTCTGTGTTACCATAACTAATAGCAAATATCACACACCAATCGGCGATTCAGCCTCAGTAGTTATTTAACTACGCATGATCGAGATGATTTGGGATAGATTCGTCCATTGGTCATCGCGTAAAAGAGCCGTGCTTCCGTCTATTCTCTTTCCATTGTTCAAATAAATCGATTATCGAATTTGTTGGAGAATTTCGAAATTTGCGTGCATTTGCCTATCCATTTGCCTAAGTGTATCATCGGTGAGAAACTGTAATAATTCACAAATTTTCTAATTTCATTCTTCTAATGAGAATCTATCAAAAAAATCTATTTTCTATGCAAGTCCTTTTATGAAGGTTTTCGGGTACCGATTTTCCGGTGATATAATCTAAATACTCAATAAAGAACATTAGATAGAAGATGTAATCAGCAAGTAACGTTATATCAATTAATACTACAAGGTATTTTGATTTCGATTCTAACATATGAGTTGACCTTAATTGAAAATCATTCAGTAGAGTATGAAATTGAAACGTAATCAGTTGACACACAATATCTAATCATCCTGTTTCTAATATTTTTAAGGCTGTATCATAACTTTGAAAACTGAATTGCAGTCTTCCTCTGAAGTGCAGTAGCTATATAAAGTGCAATGTAAATGTATCATTTATTCAAATTTTTTTAGATAATAATTGAAGAAATTGTTGGAAAATATGAAATTTTATTAATACGTGCAAATCGATCAAAATTAAAGACTTGTTTCTTCTGAAGGGCCAAAATTCATCCTGACCTGATTCTCAAAATTTCTTTAAAGTTTACCTTTGCTTATTCATTCCAATTGGGTTAGTATTTAAACACGATAATTGAGCGCCTATATTTTTATAGTCTTTTCTTTTAGTTCTCAATAACGCTATTTAAGAATAGGACATTCTCAATATGCCACTTCCCCTTCATTAGGCTACTTTACTTCACCACTTATTACTATGGATCTTGCTGTTCTTGTGTTTCATGGACATCAGTAGATCAGATGTAAGGCATTATTTAAGTACTGGTTTGTATACTCTGTTTCTCATTGATAATTGGGAGAAGAATGAGAGAGAAATTGTCAGAATCCATTAAATATTCATATTTATTTAGTATATATATTCGTTGTATATATATATATATATATATATATGTACTTATATATATTACAATTATTTTTTATTAAAAAGTTTCTTTACAATTACATGAATGAGATCATTATAAGTGACCGCAAAAATAAAAAGATCGGCTGCCGCTTCATTCTCCACGCGCGGAGGTCTGTGTTACGATTGTAGTAGAAATTTATTGTTGACAATACCGTCGAACGTAGAATTTTAGAACTCAATGATTAATGAATTCCGTACTTCCCGAGAAACTTTCTAGCTGCACGTATTTTCTTATGTTAATGGAACGGAAATTAGCGAGCTACTACATTTTTCAATTCATTTTGCCGAAAACTCGCGGTATTTCCTTAGATTCCTTCCCATAATTTCACCCAAAGAACTTAATATGAAATTTTATAAAATAAGTAGAAAGTAAATTAAACAAGGGAAATATTGATGATAAAAAATAAGATATCTCGAAGCGCAGATCTAAACCTCGATTCGAAGAAAATAGCAACCTATTCATAGTACTTGTTGAACGTATAACTTTTTACTTTACCATCGATTGTTATACTTTATAAACGTAAATAATTCGCAACGTATGGTATGAAAATCTTTTTCCTTTATACTGAAGAGGTTTAAAGCCATATACTCACAATTTCAATCTTTTATACAAAGGTTGCAACAGCGCACTGGGTTTTCCCATTTACAACACTTGAGAAATACGTTGCCCATTTTCAATGTGAATTGAATTCATTTGTTTTGATCATTTGATCCAATTTGATTTTGATTCAATGATATCCATAAAACGCAAGAACACCAAGATCGAAATTTATGCGCAGTGAAGTAAAGTAGCCTAATGAAGGGGAAGTGGCATATTGAGAATGTCCGATTCTTCGAACGATAATTTTCATTTAGGCAGAAGGTTAGAGTGAATTTATTTCTTTATTTGTATTTAAATTATATCATAGAATATATAATATATTATTGATAATGAAAATTACACATTTAATGGGTAAAACTTGAGTTTTAAGATGTAACTAAGGATACGGTATCTATCAATAAGAAAGTGGATAATTTACATCTTACATAATGATCCGAACTGTTGAACATAGTTCTAATAATGTAAAATTTGTAATGATTTTCCTCCAAAGTAGCATTAAAAAGTGTTTTGCCTCCTATATATTCTGATAAACGAGATCGCCACGGAGCTCCACCGAGCGGATTCTGCCGTTGCATATATATCATTTTATTTTTCTAAGACGAAGGATTTTATTTTAGTTTCTCCATAAGGAAACTTCCGCAAACACGGTGGTATAAGCAACTCTTTGTACATCACAACTATTTCCCTCGCTTCATTCAAAAATCGCCTCTGAAATAAGGGTTCGCCATTTTGTAGTCAAATTTTCAAGTATGATCATTCAAATTGAGTACTAAGGAGCATAAAGAATAGGTTTATAACATCAAACAGTTTGTCTGATTATTTTTTTCATATGGATCCAGCGTTTGAAAGTGAATAATTCTGCGAGAAATCGGAAAAGATCATCTTTAGGTTGAAGATGAATTTGTACATCGAAATCATGGTAGTGAAAAAATAAAAATTGTGATTAAGGCACTGATTGTTCTCCGTTTTCATTACCTTTTATTTTATTTATTCTTAAAAACTAAATACCAATTTTTAATATAAAAACTAAAAACCTATTGTGCTATTGTGCTAAATCTAATAACTATTCCCATAGAATTTTTAATCGCCGATATCGATTGATTTCCATCAAAACAATTAGAGCGAAAGTAAATGACGAGATGAATTTATGTGATATTTTAATATTTGAAGGAAAAAGAGTTGATAGAAGGGATAATTTCGTATTTCATCAATTTCGCAAATTTCTGTTTTCGGGAAATTCTTGTTTGGCCACATTTTCCCTCTCAAAAATATAATGAGATGCAGAGCATATATGGACAGTAATTCACTTACCTCCTTCGATAGAAGGGTAGATATTGAAGTTGTTATCTTGGAGCCAAGATGTCACTGACATGTAATCCTTCACAAAGCTTGGGATATTGCATCGTAATACCGCCGTGTTTCCCAGGATTACGTGTGCATCATAAACGCTGATTTCGTAGTGCTGAAGAACAACTGCAAAGGAGTTTTGTTAATATAAATATACCCAGCGACACATAATGATTTACATCTGCAAAAGTAACACTTCTTTATAAACTTGGTAAAAATTTTCAGAATTATGCATATATCAAGAGCTGAAATATTGTTTAGAATAATCCAATTATAAAAGTATAGGAAATACTTCCCTCATTGGATGTATTCTATAAATATGATTTTAAACTTAAGTGAAAGAAGTAGAAAATTATTCTTAAATATAAAAGGAACCATTGAAATCTGAAACTATAGAAAAATATATTTATGCACTTAATTAGATATAATGTACATGCAATACGCATGCTCCAAACTTCTGTGATAGGTCGATGTAATACATGCAAAATTATTATGAATCGATAAAATACAAATCTAATAATATAAGAGTCCAATAATAGTAGCATAAAGTTCATAAATGTAGTAAAAGCTTACGGAATCTATTTTAGGGAATTTGTAGCAGATTTTTTTTGAATAATTAATTCTCACGTAGGGATGACTTCTAGATTAGGTCTGGAGAATACAGTGGCTGCGGCATTATTAGAGAGTTGTTTTGGCCAAAATTTCGCGCACAAGTAACGATGTGAGAGCAGGGGCATTATCATGGTGAAAAAGCCAATTTTTGTTCTTCCACAAATCCGGGCGTTTCTGGAGGATTGCTTCTCGTAAATTGCGCATTACTTGAAAGTTATATTCCTTATTGACCGTTCTACCCTGCATCAAGTACTCATAATGCACCACGCCCCTGCAATCGAAGAAAACTGTCAGCAAAACCCTCACATTCGACCGAACTTGGCGTGCTTTTTTCGGTCTTGGCTTGTGCGACAGCTTCCATTGGGATGATTGAGCTTTGGTTTCTACGTCATATTCAAAAACCCATGATTCGTCACCAGTTATGACTCTCTGGAGCAAATTTGGGTCGTCACGGACAGAATCCAACAGCTCCTGAGCAATGTTAATGCGATGCTGATTTTGGTCGTAATTGAGCAATTTTGGTACGAATGGCACGAGCAAATCGAGGTATTTAGGTCCTCAGCAACTTCTTTGACGGTGGTGATTGGCCAATACTAGTTTCTTTACTTCATCAATGTTTTCGTTTGTTGTTGACGTGCTCGGGCGTCCGGAACGCTCTTCGTCGCTCACTCGGCCCTCTGAGAACATTTTGTACCACCGATAAACGTTGCTTTTGTCCAAAGCAGCTTTGCCGTATGCAACAGTCAACATTCTGAATGTGTCCGCGCACTTTAAGTTGTTCTTTACATAAAATTCGATGCAAAACAATAGGCAAAAATCGAAGACGAGCCAAAACACATCCGAGCAAAACAGTTGTGAAAAATTAACTAAACATTAAAAATGGCCAACCTTGTAAGCAGAAGTAAGGGACATAAGTAACAACATAACGCTAAAAAAAATCAAATATACGTAGCTAGCGGAAATTAAAAATTCGCTAAAGCTTTTGAACAAACCACGTATTATTCCTACATTGAAAGGAAACCGTTTTACCGTTTCATTATCTACATCAGAGGTTCCCAAACTTTTTGTGTGATAGACCCCTTGCCATGTTTTTTGATTTTGGGTAGACTCCCTACGTAACTGAAATTAGATTTCTGTATATTTCTAACTGTAGTGAAGGTTCGAGTTAAAAGATTTAAGTAAAAACACATTAAGTATAATACATATATTTTTTAAAAAATGTATGCAATGAAAAATATGTACGAACATGCAAATATGAAAAAGCATTAGAATGCACTATTATAAAGGACTCAATCCGTCTTTCAACGATAAGGGCTGCCAGTGGAGCCGAGGTCAATATGTTTGCAGTCGCCCACTACAGGTTACAATAAAAACGTTGATTCTTATTACAAACATTTTAAGTGGGTGACTGTAACTATGAGGCAGCGAACAGAAACTTTGGATTGTTATGTACACATAAATATCTCGATTCACACCAATCCTTTAAGGGATTTTCACATTGCTAGAATTTCATGGACGTTCAACTCATATCATGGATATTATTATGTAAGTAATGCGGTACTTAATACTAATAATAATATCAATGTTTGTTGAGATCCACTGTTCTGGACCCCCATTTTCATTTCATGCACCTCCAAATAATTTTCTCGCAGTTGTAGACCCCTCACAGGTTGTCATAGACCCCTTGGGGTCGATATAGACCACTTTGGGAATCACTGATCTACATAGTATACGAGTAAAGGTGTGCTTGCTGACAGCAAGCAATAAGACTTTTTTACCTAAACGTTGATAAACATGAACTAAAGGACATAATCGCAGCTGAAAATGCACTGAATTCGATTTCCCATGCATTTCTTTCGGCAGCATTATTCCGGCCCTGGTGTCGAACCAAGGTTATCCTCCTAAAATTACTTTGATCTTTCGTTTATGTATGATTATCTTTATCATCACTCCAAATTTTAAATGGAAATACCTTAAGGAAGTACATCAAACTGAGTCCTTAACTCCCATTGCATTTCTTATGAAGTTATAGTTAACGCCCCCTAGAATCGAACCAACGACCATTTGCGACATAAATACGGTCGCTTTTAAGTGAGAACGGTCCCTTTTATGGCTGTGTGAATTTCTGAACCTCTGCGCGGTAGGGAAGTGTCACAAAATGCTTTTGGAAATATGGTCAATGTATTTTAAACGGGAAAAATCGAGTTTACGGGACGCTCTGGAATCGAACTTGTGACACATAGGCTAATGCTGATTTTTTTTCAAATTACAATATGAACTTATCTATTTGTGTGGTAAGTTTGAATTTTCTACGTACGACATTAAGGGCTCTACGATTTTTTAAAATTCGAAAATATTTCACCCGCTGGCATCGAACCCAGGACCGATTGTACGTAAAATATTGCATTTTTCCCTAGACATATATATTAGCAATAGCTACATGAAATTTTATTCTTTTAACTTAATGGGAAGTATTTTTAAAATTATTTTGAAAAACGGCCCCATGCATTCTTAACTTCGATTCATGGAATCGAACCCGTGACACGTAGGCAAGTATTGATTTTTCTCGAGGTATATAATATACATACCTAAAAGTGTAAAAAATTTGAATAATCTATGTATCATATTAAGAGAGCTAGTATTTTTCGAAATTTGAAAATATTTCACCTCCTGGCATCGAACCCATGACCGGTTGTACGTAAAAAATAGCATTTTTCTATAGATATCAATAATAGCAATAGCTGTATGAAATTGTATTGTTCTAGCGTAATGAAAAAAATTTTTAAAAATTATTTGAAAAACGGCCCCATGCATTCTTACGGGGGAAAGACGATTTTTGGGACCTCCTAGAATCGAACCCATGATAGGTAGGGTCGGTTTTCGAATTTTTCCTGAGTGAGATTTAGTGGGCCATTACGTAAAAAAATCGGCGGCTCCGTGGCCGAAGCGGTTTGGGCCTGATATTTATATCCTATATATATGTTATATATATATATATCCCCCCGAAGCGTCTATATATAATAGATATGTTATATATATATACGAGTAAAGGTGCGCTTGCTTACAGCAAGCATTGCAATAATTTATCTTTAGTGAATAATAAATTTTTTCGAAAGATTACTCTGCTCAAACGTTGCTAAACATTAAGTAAAGGGCATTAACGCAGCTGAAAATGCACCGAATACGATTTCCCATGCATTTCTTTCAGCAGCTAAAATCCCGCCCCGGCGTCGAACCAAGGTCATCCTGCTAATATTACTGTAATCTTTCGCTTGAGTATGGTGGACTTTATAAACACCCCGAATTGCAAAAGGAAATTCATTCAGGAAGTACCTTTAAATGAGTCCTTAATTCCCTATGCATTTCTTACGAAGTTATTGTTAACGCCCCCTAGAATCGAACCAACGACCATTCGCGACATAAATACGGTCGCTTTTAAGTGAGAACGGTCCCTTTTATGGCTGTGTGAAATTCTGAACCTCTGCGCGGTTGGGAAGTGTTTTAAAAAGCACTCGGAAATATGGCCAATGTATTTTAAACGGGAAGAATCGAGATTACGGGTCGCTCTGGAATCGAACCCGTGATACATAGGCAAGTGCTTATTTTTTTTTCAAGTACATTTTATAAGTATCTAAAGGTGTTGAACGTTTGAATGGTCCATGTACGATATTTAGAGAGCTACGATTTTTTAAAATTCAAAAATATTTCACCTCCTGGCATCGAACCCAGGACCGATTGTGCGTAAAATATTACATTTTTCCGTAGACATATATATTAGCAATAGCTACATGAAATTTTATTCTGTTAGCTGAATAGGAAGTATTTTTAAAATTATTTGAAATACGGCCCTATGCATTCTTAACGGGGAAAATCGAGATTACGGGACGCTCTGGAATCGAACCCGTGACAGGTAGGCAAGTATTGATTTTTTTTAATGTATATAATATACTTACCTATAAGCGCAAAAAATTTGAATGATCTTAATATCATATTAAGAGAGCTACGATTTTTCGAAACTTTAAACTTTTTCACCTCCTGGCATCGAACCCATGACCGGTTGTACGTAAACAATAGCATTTTTCCATAGATACTAATAATAACAATAGCTCCTTGAAATTTCATTCTTCTAACATAATGAAAAGTATTTTTAAAAATTATTTGAAAAACGGCCCCATGCATTCTTACGGGGGAAAGACGATTTTTGGGACCTCCTAGAAGCGAACCCATGATAGGTAGAGTGGATTTCCGAATTTTTCCTGAGTGAGATTTAGTGGGCCATTACGTAAAAAATCGGCGGCTCCCTGGCCCGAGCGGTTTGGGCCTGACATTAATATCCTATATATATGTTATATATATATATATATATATCCCCCCGAAGCGTCTATATATAATAAATATCCCCCCGAAGCGTCTATATGTATAGATATATCCCCCCGAAGCGTCTATATATAATAGATATGTTATATATATATACGAGTAAAGGTGCGCTTGCTTACAGCAAGCAATCGAAAAATATATTTTTTAATAAAAAGTAAAAAATTTACGAAAGATTATTCGGATAAGTCATGCTAAGTAAAGGACATTTTCGCAGTGGACAATGCAGTAAATTCGATTTCCCATGCATTTCTTTCGGCAGCATTATTCCCGCCCCGGCGTCGAACCAAGGCCATCTTACGAAGATCACTGTCATTTATCGCTTATGTACGATAACCTTTATAAGAACCCCGAATTTCAAAAGGAAACTCATTCAGGAAGTACCTTAAAATGAGTCCTTAATTCCCTTTGCATTTTTTAAGAAGTTATGGTTTACGCCCCCTAGAATCGAACCAACGACCATTTACGATACTATTACGGTCGCTTGAATGTGAGAATGGTCCCTTTTATGGCTGTGTGAAATTTTGACCCTCAGCGTGGTCATGGGTTCGAAGCCAGGGGGTGAAATATTTTCAAATTTTGAAAAATCGTAGCTCTCTTAATATGATACATAATTCATTTAAACTTTAAAAATCTATAGATACGTATAAAATGTACTTTGAAAAAAATCAACAGTTGCCTATGTGTCACAGGTTCGATTCCAGAGTATCCAGAAATTTCGATTTTCCCCATTATGAATGCATGGGGCCGTTTTTCTAATAATTTTAAAAATACTTCCCATTTAGCTAAAAGAATAAAATTTCATGTAGCTATTGGCAATATATATGTTTACGGAAAAATGAAGTATTTTACGTACAATCGGTCCTGGGTTTGATGCCAGGAGGTGAAATATTCACAAAATTTGAAAAATCGTAGTCAACTCAATATGATGGTTAGATCATTCAATCCTTCTAAACGTATTGATACTTATAAAATGTACTTGAAAAAAAATAAGCACTTGCCTATGTATCACGGGTTCGATTCCAGAGCGACCCGTAATCTCGATTCTTCCCGTTTAAAATACATTGGCCATATTTCCGAGTGCTTTTTAAAACACTTCCCAACCGCGCAGAGGTTCAGAATTTCACACAGCCATAAAAGGGACCGTTCTCACTTAAAAGCGACCGTATTTATGTCGCGAATGGTCGTTGGTTCGATTCTAGGGGGCGTTAACAATAACTTCGTAAGAAATGCATAGGGAATTAAGGACTCATTTAAAGGTACTTCCTGAATGATTTTCCATTTGAAATTCGAGATGTTTGTAAAGTCAATCATATTCAAGCGAAACATTATAGTAATTTTCGTAAGATGGCCTTGGTTCGACGCCGGGGCGGGAATAAAGCTGCCGTCAGAAATGCATGGGAAAACGAATTCAGTGCATTGTCCGCTGCGAAAATGTCCTTTACTTAGCATGATTTATCCGAATAATCTTTGGTAAATTGTTACGTTTTATTAAAAGATATATTTTCCGACTGCTTGCTGTCAGCAAGCACACCTTTACTCGTATATATATACGAGTAAAGGTGCGCTTGCTTACAGCAAGCAATGCAATAATTTATCTTTAGTGAATAATAAAATTTTTCGAAAGATTACTCTGCTCAAACTTTGCTAAACATTAAGTAAAGGACATTATCGCAGCTGAAAATGCACTGAATACGATTTCCGATGCATTTCTTTCGGCAGCATTATTCCCGCCCCGGCGTCGAACCAACGTCATCCTGCTAAAATCACTGTAATTTTTCGCTTCAGTATGATTGACTTTATAAACACCCCGAATTTCACAAGGAAATTCATTCAGGAAGTACCTTAAAATCAGTCCTTAATTCCCTATTCATTTCTTACGAAGTTATTGTTAACGCCCCCTAGAATCGAACCAACGACCATTTACGACATAATTTCGGTCGCTTTTAAGTGAGAATGGTCCCTGCTTTAATATGGTCAATGCTTTCCTAATGAGAAAAATTGAGAATTCGGGACGCTCTGGAAGCGAACCCGTGACACATAGGCAATTGTTCATTGACAGAAATGCATGGGATATCGAATTCAGTGCATTGTTAACCGCGATAATGTCCTTTAGTTTATGTTTAGCAATGTTTGAGTGTAGTAATCTTCCGAAAAATCTTTTTTTACATTAAAAATATATTATAGCATTGCTTGCTGTCAGCAAGCACACCTTTACTCGTATATCTATATATATATATCCCCACGAAGCGTCTGTATATAATAGAAGCGTTTTCGAAAGGATGACCTATCCAAAATTATAATATCCGTTTTGCAATTTTGCGAATAAAGTTGGATGATTTGATTTTATAATTTAATACCTTTATTTAATACCTAAAACCTCCCTGAAATATCATAAAATAAATGGTACCAGAATTCATTATGAGTATACGCTGGATTACTATGTTTATCATAAAAAATAAACTAGTGTTGGGGAAACACAAACAAACGATAATAACTAATCTAAATCATAGAGGCGTTCAAAAAAGTTTAAATTTATACCATTGAATGTGTCTCTGACTGACGATGTGGAATTTCATCGGGTATTAGAAGTAAAGGAAGGACGTCTTTTTAAAGTTCCGTAATGCATTCCATTGAAGCGTTTCATTAAAAGCATTTTATAAAGGCGTTTAAGTGTATCGACCTGATTACTGCGGAGAATAAAGTAACCAGTTTAAACTAAACTTCGTGCCCTGAATATTGGAAATAAAATGAGCGAAGAAAAACTTCCGAATCTTAATCAAATTAATTGCAATGAAAAATGGATTTCCGAGTCTTTATTTTCAATCAAAACTAAGTTAATCATACTTATTTTTAAAAAAACTGTTTAATTCTCGGCGATTAATTAGTAATTTAATTTATCAATCGTCAATTACCTCATTGATAATTCGTAGTCATAAAATGTAAATAAATATTCATGATTGTTATCCGATTGGATTTCAATTCTATAAATTCTGCAATCCAATTACTGGAGCAGTATTAACATGACGAATTAATGTAGAATAAATGCTTGTTCGAGTCAAATATGACATTGTAAATATCGACGATTCTGTTTCCATCTCATGGATTTATAGTCGAAAAATGCTGTTCAAATAGTGGAACTGAATTGTAGCAGTTCTTTAGAACCTATTTATAAAGGGAAAGGACGAGGAGAATTGCAGATTCACGGATTTTGTTCATCTTCTATAATATTCTGTTGAAATTCTAAACAATCTTACGCTCGATGACAGCTTTAGTTCTCCATCTGTATCGAATGGGTCACATTTCTTGTGACCAACTTATTTTACTCAATACTGGGAAAAGTGATATATAGTACATTTATACGCATCTGAGTAAGCCTATTTGTGTTTTCCTCAAAGTACATGATTGTACTTATGAACGCAGAGACTTTCAGATTTAGAGATAGTGGCTTAAGAGAAGATGGGATTCGTTACATCAATCGGCAGGGATTCATTAAATGTTTTGCGAATTGCAAATCAAGTTCCATCTCTGTCTACGGTGCAAAGCAAACAGCCCATCTGAAGTCGTCGAGGGACAGACTGTATCACTTGAACGGAGCACTCTCGAGGCGTAACATGTACGTTCGATATTCATCCCAAGGGGAGAGGCCTCTACTGCATCTCCATTAGTATTTTTTCTTTCAAACTTTACCTTCTCCTTCACTGTGACGTTTCCTTCGCTGCACTTTATTAAATACATTAGCGTATTTCATTGAGCTATTTGGATCGCTAAAGATGTCTATCTAAACCTCGAACTAAAATTATATTTTTATATCGCTAAATTTACTACCGAAAGCGGCTATCGTCTTTTAATCTCACCATCTCTCTATTTAAATTCCTCCGCGCAACGAGAGAAATAAATACTTCGTTCTCTACATTTTCATAACAAGGGCTCCAATTTACATATGCTTTTAAGCCTCTTTTCTATTATCTAAACGTTTTACTACAACTCCTTAGCTATTTATTCACACGTCGGATACTTCTCATTCATTCCAAAAGTTTCCGAATTTCGTAGTTACCTTTTTATCATTTCCTTCATATAATTTGAAAAGAGAAAAAGAATTGCTGAAAGTGTAGCTCTCGAGAACCACACTACTCTCATTTAACTTCGTTGAGCGATTATCGACGAGCCTCACGAAAATAAAATTGACTCTTTCGATCGATGTACCGATTGCACACGATCTATACACCTACAAATGTTGGTGATGAAAGTTAAAAGTATCCTAGATATTCATGATATCCATCTTTGGTGTAGAAGCCATGAGTCATACTCACACACTACTTGAATAAATTTGTAAGTTATTTTTTAAGCTAACACTCCACTAAGAGATCCTAAAGCGATAGCGATTTGTTTATTTCCTGAAATTGTTGCGGAATCGTACTCTTAGTGATATGAACTAAGAGAGAGCGATTAAGGGATATAGAACTAACAACATGACAAAAAATCGTGAGATACATTTATCTTTTGTCGCTGGTTGGCATACATTGAGAATTCCAATGATAACTTGAAATAGAATTGATCGAAAAGGCATGATCACCCGAGTCATTAAAAAAATATTGAATAACTTTTGATGTTACGATCTGAAATTCTTCCAATAATTGGATCAATCCATCAAAAAGAACCATTTTGGATGCCTCGAGAGAGCATGCAATAACAGCATGATGTGATATATTATCTTTAAAACTATTTTAACAAAGACATGTAACACTTTAATCAATTTTACAGAAAACTGTACACAAGCGAACAATCAATATTTTACAACTACATTGTGAAAGCATATTTCTTCTTAAATGATTTTAGTTTTTTAGGAAAGTTCTCATAGAGTGATCCAGGTAACTTTTTCCTCTATGGCTCTATTCAAAGAAGACTATTTAGTGATATTGGTTCTTCGCAGTCTAAGTTTTATTTTATGACTTCTTAAGATATAGGAGATTCCATTAGCAATTTAAACCCCTCCACAATTATTTGGTAAGCGTAACTGTTTATTTTCCTCCTGAGATTTCTTTTCCTTTAGGTACCTTTAGGTATAAATGGTACCATACACACTATTTAATACCTTTGCGTAATTTCTACTAAATTATAAACATATAATAAAAAATTTTTAACATTTTTCACGGATCATCGTGAAATTCCCTGTGTTATCCTTCCTAAGCCTAAGGTATTTGTGCCAATCATTGGACCCTTTTCTATCGAGTATTTTCTCTAGAACTTTATTCTTATACTTTTCAATCTCCTGAATTAAGTTCCGGAAGTCGTTTTTTCCTACTTACCAAATAACTTACTCCTTTGTTTTAATACTACCTTCATGCATATATTCGTAATAAGTAAAGGTTATAGGTTATATATTATACCTTATGAAAATTGAGATGAAGAAAAGGAATTAGTATTAAATGCGGCCTCTTCTGATATTTTTTCGTTAGAACGTCTACGAGTGTGAGGCGTACATTTCAACTTTTAGTTGTCTTACACGTATCAGCCTAATTATTGTAATAATACAACGGAGCGACTAGAAATTTTATTTATTTGTCATTCAATTAATGTATTTTCTGCTCAAAAGGGGTCTTGGAATTTATGAATATGGCCCTTGATAATTAACTGTCCCACTTGGATGGCTGGTAGATATGACTTCAATTTTAAAACAGAAAAATAACATTATCAATACCCTTTATGTCATAACCAAATTGTTCAACAATAGTTGTAGAATTTACGAGTGAGTTTTAATATTATTACTATTATTATTGTATTAAGCTATTATATATGTGTCACCAATCTGATGCTTAAAATCAAAACGTCGCACAGTGGGCTAGAATCGAAAAAGCTGGCCAAAATGCAAAATGCGTTTTTTGGAGTGCGGACTCTAAAACTTTGCATAGTCAATCTCAAATACATTGTGCATCAACTTTTAAATTTATTTGACTTAGTTCCCGCGCATGTAGGTTTAACAAGGGGTCAAAGTTGATCAAATTTTGAGAAAAACGGCCGTTTTCGATTTTTCGCAGAAATCTTCAATTTCAAACGAACGCTAAACCAAAATGAATAAAAAGATCGGACAAATAACTATTACAAATTATAAACCTATTCTTTATGCTTTATATTACTTAATTTGGATGATCAAACTTGAAAATTTGACTACTTCACAGTACAGAATGGCGTACCCTTATTTTAGTGGCGACTTTTGCATAAAGCGAGGAAAATAGTTGTGATGTGCATGGATGTACACGGAGTTACTTATATCTCAGTACTCGTGGAAGCTTCTTAAAAGAGGATCTAAAATAAAATCCTGCGACATTTTGCGCCATTGAAAAATAATTCGACTTTTGTACAACGATGCAACGGCGAAATCCGCGCAGCGGAGCTCTGTCCTCCGTGGCGATCTCGGTTATCAGATTGTATACGTATATATTGTATAAGCAAAACGGTTTTTAATGTCGCTTTAGAGGATAAAAAATGCACATTTTACACTATTAAAACTATATTTAACAGTTAGGATCATTTTATTAGGTATAAATTACCCAATTTCATGTTGATAAATATCTCATACTTGTTACATCTAAGGACGCAAATTTTATAACTTAGATGTGTAATTTTCGTTCTACATGATGTACACTTCGCATTTATTACGGATAATATTCTATAATATGAATAAAAATGCATGTAATGATATGATTTTTGTGTAACCCTCTGCCTAAATTACATTTACCGCCCGAAGAATCGGACGTTCTCATTGTGCCACTTCCTTTTCATTACTTTTCTTCTTTGCTCAGAAATATCGATATTGTTATTTTTCTGTTGTGTAATTGTCATTGGATCATATTTTAGGCATAATTTCCGCATAAAGTACTGATTTGAATACTCAGTCTACGTATTTCTTTTGGTACTTTAAATGGGAGAATCATGCGCGCTGTTGCAACCTTAGTATTTAACCCTTTCGAGACGGAGACATTTTCTGAAAATCTTCCCTGTGATACGGAGCGTTTTCGGTACTCTGAATTTGCCAGGTATAGAGCGTACCCCTTTCCCAGCGGGGGCCATAGCCTATCCTCAGCAACGGCAATTATGAACACTGTCCGCGGGTAATCCACTTTCTCTTTTACAGCATTGCTTTGAATACTGACCATTATTAATGCAGTATTATTTTCGTATAGCTTTTGTAGGACTACTTGCAAATATTGCAAATGAATATTAAAATTTTGCATTTCGTTGACTATGTAGTAATTTTAAACGAAATTCTAACGCCAATTTTAAGCTATATAGCGTGAAACCTAAATAATAATGATGAAATTGAGTTACTCATTAACTACCTTATTATTTGCGATAAAATTTCGTTTAAAAATTGTACAAAGTCGTCAAATTACAAGGTTTTCTTTTCCAAGGCAATATAAACAATTATTTCTTAATTTAAATATTTAGCAAAACTATTGCAATAAAAATTAATTTGCAGCGGCACCATGCTGGGAAAAGGGCTTAATTAGCCCCGAGGCAAGGTTTCCTTTAAGGAAAAAGGTCTGAAACTCCCTAGAAAAAGGTCGAAATGGTTAGACTATAAACCATAATCCTTTGCATCAGCACCCTTGCACGATATGTACTGCCGACGGAAAAATCCGGCATTCGTATTCTGAGCCTGGAAAATTTCCGACGGGTTTTCCCGGCATTCGTCTCGAAAGGGTTAAGAATGAAACCAGAAAGATTTGGCTTTAAGACTTTGCATTTTAAGGCAAAAAGATGTATGTACGTCGATGTCGTGTTTTGCATCTGAAACGGCACCTAACGCCATTTAGAATTTTTCCTTACCCTCATCAACTCTCTCCATCCCGCGATTAAATTCACCACGAAAGACACAATCAATCTTTGTGTTATTTAGACCTACAAATTTCTGTTTTTAATCGATGAATTCAATTTAATGTACAGTAAGACCCCGCTTAACGCGGTTTCGGTATAAGGCGGTTTTTCGGGGTTCCCCCAAATCGCACACTGTATTGATACTTGTTGTATATGTGTGCAAATGAAACGACCATGCATCAACCAAAAGCGGTGCACTTAATAGCAACGGTGATATGTAGATATACTATGCACTTTTTAACGCTCATTGGTTAGTCTGTCCAGAAAAACGGTTCCAACTGTATTCTCCTAAGTCGCAATCCCAATACAAACGCAGCTTTCTTGTGTCACATTTGACTGATTTGTTCTCATATGGTTATAAGGTGTATGAAGATGTAAAAATAATATTTTATTTTATTGTGATAAATTCGGCAAGAATATCTACATCTACCTAAGTACCCTGCAAGCCGCCTTTCGGCGTTTTCATTCCTTTAACATCATAAAATTCGAAGTAGCTCTTACCTGCCCTCACTTGCACGTCGAGGGAGATGATCCGGCCAGCAGTGTTGACGGCCGAGCACCGGTACGTCGTGGTGTGGACGTCCGGCCGAAATGCCTCTCCGCGGAACGGCGGGAACAGTAGAGTCCCGTTGCCTAGGGCCAATCTGGACGAGGGCACCGAAGGCGCAGGAGAGCCATCGGCTAGGAGCCACTCCACTCGAGGAGCGGGAGTTCCCTCTGCGGCGCAGTCCACTCTGGCACCGGTGGCATTGGAAAAGAGCACGACCGACGGGGGCTCAAGCGTAAATCGAGGTCCTCTGCTTTCGGTCATGTAGGCCGAACCTATAAGAGCAGAAATGTTCCAGATCGTAGTCCAAAACTCTGTTTTGATCATTTTGGAAGGAATTACTATTTTTGATTTAAATTCGTTGTTAACATTACTCTTTTCACGATGGTTTTCCATAAGAAAAGGTAAAAATTTACGGACAAAATCACTTACAACGGGACCTTTAGGACTGCGGCACGGGATATTAGATAAGACCGGTATGGATGTGTAGCTTAGATATTACTTATACCATATACAGAGTATGACCTTCTTGGCCGTTAGACCTGGTTGGGCCACCGTTTGAGCTGTTTCCCCACGCTTTGACCACGATCTTTTTCTCACTATATTGTCGTATATGATTAATATGATAGATATCTCGTTCGAACTTTCTACACCCATAGATACGTATATAATGTACTTAAAAAAAATAACACTTGCCTATGTGTCACGGGTTCGATTCCAGAGCGTCCCGTAATCTCGATTTTTCCCTTAAGGAAAGCATTGACCATTATTTCCGAAAGCATTTTATGACACTTCCCTACCTCGCAGAGGTCCAAAATTTCACACAGCCATAAAAGGGACCATTCCCACATAAAGGCATCCCTAAGATTGTCGTAAATGATCGTTAGTTCGATTCTAGGTTAACTGTAACTTCATAAGAAATGCATAGGGAATTAAGGACTCATTTTGAGGTACTTCCTTAAGGTATTTCCATTTGAAATTTGGAGTGTTTATAAAGATAATCATACTGAAGCGAACGATGATAGTGATTTTCGTAGTATCTCCTCGGTTCGACGCCGGGGCGGGAAAAACTCTGCCGTAAGAAATGCATGGGAAATCGAATTCAGTGCATTGTCAGCTGCGACAATGTCCTTTAGTTAGCTTGACTTATCCGACTTATAAAGTCTTTCGGAAGATCATACATTCTTTTAAAAGATATATTTTTCGATTGCTTGCTGTAAGCAAGCACACCTTTACTCGTATATATATATATATATGTATATATATATATATATATACATATGTATATTATATATATATCTATTATATATAGACGCTTCGGGGGGATATATATATATATATATATATATATATATATATATATATATATATATATATATATATATATATATATATAAGAAATGCATGGGAAATCGAATTCAGTGCAATGTCCGCTTTGATAATGTCTTTTAGTTTATGTTTAGCAATGTTCGATCAGAGTAATCTTGAGGAAAAATTTATTTTTCATTAAGGATACATTATACCAATGCTTGCTGTTAGCAAGCACGCCTTAACTCATATATACATGTATAATATCTCTTACATATAGACGCTTCGGGGGTATTAATGTCAGGCCCAATCCGCTGGGGCCACCGGCACGCTGATTTTTTTCCGTAATGGCCCACTAAATCTCACCTAGGAAAAATCGAAAACCGACCCTACATATCAGGGGTTCGATTCTAAGAGGCCCCAAAAATCGACTTTCCCCATTTAGAATGTATGGGGCTGTTTTTTAAATAATTTTTTAAAATACTTCTCATTGAGCTAGAAGAATAAGATTTCATAGAGTTATTGTTACAATATATATTTACGAAAAAATGCCATAGTGCATGGGGTCGCTTTTCAAATAACTTTAAAAAATACTTTCCGTTGAGCCAGAAGCATAAGATTTCATGTAGCTATTTCTATTATATATATCTTAGGAAAAATGCTATTTTTTACGTACAGTGGGTCATGGGTTCGATGCCAGGAGTTGAAATATTTTTAAATTTTGAAAAATCGTGTCTCTCTTAATATGATAAATAGAACATTCATAATTTTTACAAGTATTTTTACTATATCTTCATTAGAAATGCATAGGGAATTAAAGACTCATTTTGAAGTACTTCCTTAAGGTATATCCATTTGAAATTTGGAGTGTTTGTAAAGTCAATCATACCCAAGCGAAAGATATGTGATTTTTGCAGAATGGTCTTGGTTCATCGCCGGGCGGTAATAATGCCTCTTTAAGAAAAGCATGGGAAGACCATGTCAAAGTATACAATCGCTCCAATAATCTCGTTTAACTTATATTTAGTAATCTTGACAAAGATTAACATTCCGTAAAATTTTATTTTTCATTAAAAGATATATTACTACATTGCTTGCTGTTAGCAAGCAGACCTTAACTCGTATATGTAACATATATCCTCCTGAAGTGTCTATGAGCAAGATATATGTATTATATGCAATATCAACAGTTCATTTTTGCGCAATCGTTTAATATTTCGGTTAACCTTCAATTAATACAGCCTTAAAATACATTAACTATATACGTTATACGTTAACTAAAGATATTCAAGGTGAAATTAAAAAAATATGAAAGGAAAAGTTCCGTCGAAATGGAATTCTTTCGATGCAAAAAAGTTTTTAAATAGAGAAGAGTAAATTTTTGGTGTTCTGTAGAGAAGCCCATATCAGATGAAACCGCTTCAGTTTCTTAATCGGGAATCGGAACAGATCGGTGTGAACGTGATTCGCTACCGATATGGCAGGGGATTGAAACATCTGCGGCCAAAGAATCAAACATCCGAATGACGCAAACAGCAATATTATATTCTGTTCGATAATGCTTCGAGATGCTCAGGAATTCTGCATTTGAGTAGTAATTGTAGTGATCTCGTTGATTGTATTACTTCTAGCGTATGCAGAAGTATAAATGCATCAATTATAGATCAATTGTATTTTTTTAAGTTGTCAAATTTCGGGGTTTTTCCTTCTTATCGACTTCCAAACATAAAGAGCATTTTATCTCTATTTAATACACTTGAATCACCATAAAATCATCAATTTATAAGAGAAATATATTAACTACTTGGATTTAAACAATTTCAAACACATATCGTACTTTTAATCTCCATAATTTAAAATTACATAAACTTTGACGAAAAACAGGATTAAAAAGTACACATCCTCATTACTCTACTTTTCTTTTCATATCCGTTCTTACCCCTTAACATTATAATTAATTTAGAACATTCATTTTTTATTGACAATATAATAGATATAATTCAGATTTTATTCAATGCTGCATTTGAAAATTGGCCATTCAATCGATTTGAAGATAATTATCCCAAATGAATAGTTAAATCATCCTAAGTTTCTTCGAAACTTGATCATTTCTAGCCAAAGTGACGACCAAAATAAGTGCAGCCGTTGCATGGAAATGCATCCAACAAATCCTTTGGCAGCGTCGGCCAGTTGCAGTTGGTTCATCGATTTTTTTGATTTGTTGCATCTGTTTTTCTTCAGTCGCATCGCTACTCTATTCCACTGTATTTTATTTCTAAACAAAGCAAAATTATATCAAACGAACTAAAAATATCAGAATACACCCTAAGCGCTCATCATGCGTGTCATTGAAGTCAATTTATTCTAAGTTTATAATATAGAAGAGGAATGAGTTATAATTATGCTGGAACGTGACTTAACAGACAGATTATTCCGTAATATAATAATATCGAATCAGCTTAAATAAGTTCTAAAGTATGTAGTCTTTCCCTTTCAGTTTAACGGAGCAATGTGCAATTCACGGAACTCATGAATATTGTGCGGAAAAGTTTATAGAATATGTGATAATACTACAAAGTGAATTTTCTACACCTGTTTTTATTTAGTCCGTATTTTAAGAACATCCAAAAAATAAATCTGAATGATTCGAATTTATCTCTCGGATAACACAGAAATGCAAGTGACAGTACAAAGAGGAGTCTTGAATAAAAGGGATGACAAAAGGAAATAATAAGTGAAAATTAACTGAGGGGGACCCTTTGCGGGATTGTACGCGAGATTCATTTCAAGACGCTTTCTTAGGCCTTCTCATTGTCGTGCTTTTTTCATCTCAAATCATGTCACTTTTACCAGTCTGTACGGTTCCACAGGTATTATGCCCCTTTCCCCTTTCTTCATTCGCCAAATGCACTTTACATATATATATATATATATATATACATTCATATAACCATATATGTATACTAGTAAAGTTGTGCTTGCTAACAACAAGCAATACTATAATACATTTTTAATAAAAAAAAGATTTCTCGGTAGATTACTCAGCTTACTCATTGCCAGGCATGAACTGAAAAGGACATTCTCGAGCGTTCATTGCCTTGATTTCGAAGTCCCACGCATTTCTTAAGAAAAAAAAAACAATTCCAGCCCCAGCGTCGAACCAAGGCCATCCGGCAAAAAACTCATCATTCGCTTGAGTAAGATTGATTTTATAAACGCTCCAACTTTCAAAAGGAAATACATCCAGGAATTGCCACAAAAGGAGTTCCTATTTCCCTATGCATTTATTACGGAGATATAGTTAATGCCCCCTAGCATCGAACCAAAGACCATTTACTACATTCTTATGGACGATTTTATTTGAGAATGGGCCCTTTTATGGCTGTATGAAATTCTGAACCTCTGCGCGGTTGGGAAGTGTCATAAGCTTTCGGAAATAAGGTCAATGTATTCCCTATAGACCTGGGTTCTAGATTCAGGGTCGCTCTGGAATCGAACCCATGACACATAGGCAACCGCTGATTGTTTTAAAATACACTTATATACGTTCCCTTATGTATCGGAAATATGAATGATCCTTGTATTATAATTAGCGAGATACGATTTTTTAAAATTTCAAAATATTTCACCTCCTGGTATCGAACCCATCACCATTTTACGAAAATCCATACCATTTTTCTGTAGATATTTATAATAGCAATAACTGCATGGAATCTCATCCTTCTTGGTCAATGACAAGTATTTTTGAAATATATTTCAGAAACGAGGCCATGCATTCTTAAACGGGAAAGTCGATTTTTTGGGGCCTCCTAGAATCAAACCCATGACAGGTAGAGTGAGTTTTCTATTTTTTTTAGGTGAGCTTACGTGGGCCATTACGCAAAAAAATCGGCGACTCCCTGGCCCCAGCGGTTTAGACCTGACATTCATACCCTATATGTCTATTACATATAGACGCTTCGGGGGGATATAAGAATGTAGGGATATATTAATAGGGATAATTATAGGGATATAGGAGCTCTTTTTGAGTCACTTTCTAAATGAATATCTGTTTGTAATTTTGACTGTTTATAATGACAATCATACTCAAGCGAATTATGATGAACGCTCTGATAGCGTTCCCGTACGTTCCATTGTCTCTCGAAGCGTTAGATATTATCATGCTATCCCCGATCTATTAAAGATAGTTTTTTTGTTACTGTCTAATTTTGTAATATCTAATTGCAACCAATAGAGGAGAGGTCAAACCTTGAGAACTTGAGGAAAGAGGGTTTGATGCAGTTGTTTGATGAAAATGATCCAGCATTGAAGAAAAACGGAATTTTCATTGCTCTTCACTATGGAGCTACAAGTTTATGAAAAGAGAATGGATTCTAATGGGAGCTCTTACTAAACTTTCTCATATATTGTCAGATATATGTGCAACAAAACTTTATACTTTCACAAAAACAAAGAAACAAAAATTTAAAACGTGGACAAGAAAGTCATGGGGACATAAGCTGCGTATCGGGAAAAAATAAAGAACTTAATATCAAGTAAACCATTTAATATCAGTGGAAAAGATATTTATAAAAAAGTTGCGGAGTTAGGAATTAATGAATCGAAGGGAACTTGTGATATAGCAGGTGAAGCTCTTAGTTGGGGCGGGGGTAGACATTGTACCGTATTTAAAATTAATCTTTAAAGCTTCACTGCTATAGCGACTGTATACTTTACAGAAGGATCACGAAGAACCATATGGAAATAATTTTGATCATCGGGAAGAATAGAATTAACGTGAGTAAGAGTTTGTCGCCTTTTCAAATAAGAGGTCACCTGATTGCCATAGCTATCGTTTAAACGATGAAATTATAAAAAAAATCAGTCTTATAATATTAATGATTAAATTTAGGACTTTAAAAAAATTTACAGATTATTCTTCAGCGTGTAAACTAGACGAGAGATAGACTAGCTTTCTCAGTCAAAAGTAAATTCTGCATCTCGCGGAAATCTTTTCAAAGATTTGTAATGGATGTAACGGAGCTGTGCAGAGATAAGCCTTCTTTCGACCAATGAGTGTGAGCAATCGTTCGCTCCCATGAATGAGCTTTTAAGGTTACGAATCCCAAAAAATGAAAACTTTCAAAGCCATTTGGAGATGAGAAATCTTTCTAGACGTACTTCTGAAAGAGAATGCTCAAACCGCTAATGATTACGTGAAAATGCGCTCGAAGGAGCTTTTTTATGGTGAAATCAATATTTTACAATTAACCTTTTTAAAATCTATTAAATTATGATTTTATTGGCTTTTGAGAATGCCTTCGGTGCAAAGAGCACAAAAGAAAAAACAATTTCTTCAAGGACTACTCTATTTCCATAGTTTCACTGATACCGTGTTCGCTCTCCATGAGGTAGCGTAAAATCTTTTTCAAATGTGCTAATCATTTGCCATATAGTTCCTAATCATTTTGATAGAGATCCCAACAAAATTCTCAGAGAATTTTAAGAAAACCATTTTATTTTAGCACTTTTTCACAAGTCCTGTCGATTTCTCCGTCCCTCACATATAAATGTTATCTCATTAACGTGAATCATTCTCAGAGATAATGCGTCGAATGCTCCTTCGACACCAAAGAGCTTTATTAATAACAAACATTAATTAATTAATTAATTGAAATAAGGTTTCTGATCACGTTTCAACGTTTGAGGGGGTTAATAAAATTAAAAACTGTCCGGCATTGCTCCCAAGTCGGAAAGAAAACTCTACAAAAAAACTCCCAGAGACAGAATACAAAGTTAACATATAGTTATTTTTCAGAAGAACATTGAGTATAGAAAATATATATTGATTAGACGTATAAATTATACAGAATCAAACTTGAGGTTACCAAACGCTCCGTCCTTTTTATGCTTTTCAGTTACGTATATGGCAGCTTTTTCCCTCGACTTTATTATTAAGACCAATTTCATATGGAATTCTGCCTAAGGATCCCTAACACCTTCACTCACCTTTTTCTATTTTCTTCCATTATATTTGCATTCAGATACGTTATAAATGATTTCGATATTCCGAGTATAATGATCCGACTCCGGTTACTTTCCACTAAAAAGCTAAATATGCTTACATTCTGTTATTTTTATAATCACCCGATTTAATTTAGTCCACCCTTCTAACTTTTTTAGACCACTTTGTAACATTTCATATTCCCCTTAAGCGCCTGTGCAGGATATAGTCGTCTTCAAACAGCCTTACATCGGATTGAATTTTCTGACGGGGATCGTTAATATAAATTTGGAAAAGCAATGGGCCGAGAATTGTGTTGTACCGTGGAATACCGGAGTTGACTTCACTCTGTATAGAGTAGAAATCACCCACTCTGACACTCTGTTTCTTATTTGTTAAAACTTTTTCGATCCAATTTACAATCGTCGACGTTCAAATCACGTTTTTTCGTTAAAAACTGATTGTGAGGTACCTCATCAAAGGCTAAATCAATGATAATCGCATCAACTTCATCCCGCTTATCCATAAATGTCTCACATAAACTTTCGCGAACCAATCGTTCAATGCTTCAGCAGCTTCTTCTTTGCGAGTCAGGCTGATTCCTGTATGTGTGCTAATGTTAACGAAGTTGATCCCATGACCTCTTCCACGGCGATAGTATTTATAAAATTCATTCTGATTTTCGTTGTCAAAAGCGCTTTTGTCATACATTTCATCTGTTTTTACATTTTTGGCAGCTAATTCCCTAATTACTAGCTTATGCTTTCCGAAAGACTCTAAATCGTGGTCCTTATTTTTAAGCGTCAATTTAGCGTTTCTTTTCAGGGACCTAATTTTCTTATCGCAGTATTCAGGATTATTTTTTAGGCTCTCCTGTGGAACGTACTTGTCGATACAGCTCAAAACTATATTTTTTAATCCCTTCAACTGAACTACCAACGCCTGCCCATTCTGAATATTTTTCGCGCAGATATATTTTAAAACCCTCGGTGAACACTTCTGTTGTATTTATCAATATATTTATACTATACTGTTAGATCAATAAAAGCGATTTTCTACTTTTACTTCTCCGGAGGCGGAGATCCAAGGATCCATACTGACTCCGAATAAAATGCATCCGAAAAAGTAAGTTTTCTGACCATTAGGCCAAAATTACTCGGAAAACCGAAAATGTAAATTAAAGTTGTATTGCCAAATTAGAGCTCAAAAAAAGGAATCTATATTTATAAATCGGAAAAATATAAATATTTGTAAATAGTATTACGAAAGAAAAAATACCGCAGCAGTTTCGCTCGATATTTGATATAAGCATTTAGAGATGTTCTTTCATCACTCTGGATAACGTGAGAAGTTGGTGACCTAACGATAGTCTTCATTGTTGCAATAGTATGTGCATTTCAATTAATTTGATTGTAAATTCATGTCCTGTTGATAGTGGTTACAAATATTCGTCCCTCTAATAATGGGATCAAAGGATTGTGTTTTCCATTGGACGATGATTTTTTATTCATCACTCGGTTACGTTACCGAAGAAAAAATTTTTCTCCTTTTACTATTCTCTCTTTCTAATATCTCCCGATTGGAACTTGAATAAAATCCAAGAAGATATTCTCAAAGTGAATGCTTTGAGTAGGCGACGGTGCTGCATAAGCGGCAGGTTTGGGAACGATTTCCTAAATGGAGATTGAGAAAAAGACCAAGAATATAGCATACGAGTAAAGATGTGCTTGCTGACAGCAAGCAATCGGAAAATATATTATAGAATAAAACTTACGATTTTTCGGAAGATTAATCGGATAAGTCATGCTAAGCTTTAACTAAAATACGTTTTCGTAGCGTACATTGCATTGAGTTTGATTTCGTATGCTATTCTCTTGACAGTATTATTACCACCCCGGCGTCGAACCAAGGCCATCTTACGAAAATCACTGTAATGTTTCGCTTTAGTGTGATTGACTTTATAAACACACCGAATTTCAAACGGAAAATCATTCAGGAAGTAACTTAAAATGAGTCCTAAATTCCTTTTGCATAGCTTATGAAGTTATAGTTAACGCCCCCTAGAATCGAACCAACGACCATTTACGACAATCATAGGGATGCCTTTATGTGGGAATGGTCCCTTTAATGGCTGTGTGAAATTTTGAACCTCGGAGCGGTTGGGAAGTGTCATAATAAGCTTTCGGAAATATGGTCAATGTAATGTAGACGGGAAAAAATCGAGAATACGGGACGCTCTGGAATCGAACCTATGACCCGTAGGCTATTGCAGATTTTTTTCAAAGTACAATATATACGTATCTATTTTTGTAGAGCTAGAATTATCTATCTATATAATTATAATATATTAATAATATTATTAATAATTATCTATATATATATATATATATATATATATATATATATATATATATATGCAAATGTACTAAGCAATCTTAGTAGTGCAGGGTATGACCTTCAAAACGAGATAAGGGTCAGTTGTCTGAGAGTCTTTGTTCAGGCGATATCGAGTATTTAGTTGACCCCTGTCAGGTGGCTCGGTGCAAGCTTAAATTGCAGCGAACGTTTGGACAGCGGTACGCGATAAAATATTTTTCTCGATTACGGAAATTAGGTACGGGAATGTTGGATATGATTCACCAAGTCTTCAAGCATGAAAGCATGTCACCAAATGCTGTTTTTAAGAGTCACAAGTTCTTCAAAGATGGCCGGGAGTGTGTGGAGGACGAGCCCGGTGCTGGACTGCCGTCTACCACAAAGAACTGACGAAAACGTGCAACGTGCGCATGAAAAGCTGAAATCAGACCATCGGTAAGGTGTGCGCATGATCGCATATCAAATGAGCATTCATAAATGACAGTGCACACAATTATCACTGAAAATTTGGCGATGCGAAAGATCTGCTCCGAACTCATTCCTAAGGTCTTCACAGACGACTAACAGCAAAGGCGATTGTCTTTCAGCGAAGATCTTCTGCAACGCAATGAAAGTTTCAGTTTTATGTAGAACGTATTCAGGGGAGATTGTTTCTTGCTGGAAAAAGATATCCTCCTTGAAAGGACAAAACCATGGGACCCTAAGTGCTGTCAAAGACGCTTGCACGCTGAGTTGAATTTCTTACTGGGTTCAAATCCCGGGAGGAAATTTTTCTATCAGGGTCTGGATGTTTGTGACTTCCATTGTTAAGTTTACTACCACACTGCAACTGTCCAGAGCGTGGATGTTTGTGTAGTCTCTGAGAGTAAATAAATAAAAAAATCATTCGATAAAACGTTTTCTCCGACTTGATGATGTTATAAGGTACTTTCAAAATATAGTATCCGTATAAGACGTGGCTCTTACTCAACATATACTTTGGGCATGTTTATGTTTTAAATCAGCACGTGGCCATTTTTAAAAACATATTTCTAAGGTAATGGTAAGGCTTCTTCAAGTTTTTCCTCACCTGTAGTTTTTATGATCCTTTAGAACACTTCAAATTCCGTTGAATTATTTCGTACCTGTTTGCGGACTTCACAGTTCTCAATTTTTATATACGCGTGAAGGTGCGCTTGCTGACAGCAAACAATCGGAAAATGTATCTTTTAATAAAACGTAAGTCTGTCAGATCGTTGAGTTCGATTTGGCATGCTTTTCTTATGGCAGCATTATCACCGCCCTGGCGTCAAACCAAGGCCATTCTGCGAAAAATACTGTCATTATTCGCTTGAATACGATTTATTTTATAAACACTCCTGGTTTCAAAAGGAAATTCATCCAAGAATGGTCTCAAAATGGAGTTCTTATTTCCCTATGCATATCTTATGGAGATGTATTTAACGCCCCCTAGCATCGAACCAACGACCATTTACTACATTCTTATGGACGATTTTATGCGAGAATGGGCCCTTTAAGGGCTGTGTAAAATTTTGAACCTCTGCGCGGTCGGGAAGTGCCATAAAAAGTTTCCGAAAACAAGATCCATGCATTTCTTATGGAGAAGATCGTAATTACTGGTCTCTCTAGAATCGAACCCATAACATATAGGCAAATGTTGATTTTTTCAAATAACATTTTATATTTTCTATTTATGTAGAAAGTTTGAATGATCTATGCGTCATAGTAAGAGAGATTTTTCAAAATTTGAAAATATTTCACCTCCTGGCATCGAACCCATGATCTTTTATGGATAAAGGATAACATTTTACTGTAGAAACTTATATTTCCTATATCCATTTGAAATTTGGTTGTACTACGTGCCCGGGAAATTTTTTAAAAATTGTTTAAAATCAACCCCATACATTCTTATGGGAGAAAATCCGACTTCGTTGTCTCCTAGAATCGAACCCATGATAGGTAGGAGTCGGTTTCCGATTTTTTCCTGGGTAAGTTTTAGATGGCCATTATGCAAAAAAATCGGCGAGCCCGTGGCCCTAGCGGTTTGGGCCAGACATTTGTATCCTCACTAAAAATATCCCCCCCGAGGTAGCTATCTATATAAAAGATGATACATTATCCTCGTTAACACCTCAATAGATACTCAAATATATAAAGGACGACAGTGGAATCGGTCACATCCTCGATATCATATTAACTAAGAGGAAATCGATGTAAGTTCTACCTCAAGAGAGAGTTTTTTTCTGATTCTTTATTGTTCAAGCGACCGTAAAACATAACAATTTTAAGTAAAAGAATATTTTCCCACGAGCATTCCTATTAAAGAGAAAGCAAACTGAGTTCAACTATTGTCTATTAGCCATGTGAAATTCGCACGGACAAAATTTGGTCGGAATTCAGTGCATCGGAGTTCAATGAGAAGAATCCGAATTCCGTTGAATTATTGCAATCAAAAGGTTCCTCGTCGAGTTCTTCGGACGATTTATTCGCCTCTTTCGTTTCATTCGAAACAAGTCTACTAAATCCAAATACCGGATCTCGATTCGTAAAATTTTGTAATGTGTTATTTTTGGCTGTTTGAACTTTTATCGCGCATTTATCGCCGTCGATTCCTTGCATTCCCAAATCCGATTAGGCGGAGAAAGTGGCTGATTACTGATTTCAAAAATATGCGTGAATTTAAATGGCAAGAATGTGTTCAATAACCGGAGGGGATAAAAATAGAGAATTTTATATCACTTTCATTATATTGGGAATCAAAATGCAAATTTATTCATTGATTTCTCATTTGCACCGTCGATTTGAACTTTTGAATCACGGTTGAATTTTATTTACACAATAATGAAGTCGGTGATTTTCGGTGACATAATTTCAAACTTTATATATATTCGTAAAGTAACTTATTTAGAAAGTGGTGGCTTGAATCGCATTTAGAATAAAGGTCAATAGTAAAAGCTTGATTATTGGTAATTATTGTTAGGACAATAATAGATTGTATTTACTTTCATTTATTTTTCTTTAAAGTTGTACCAATTAAATATTTTATTCTTTCTTTATATTTTACTTAGTGTAGCGAAATAACATTTTTGAAGCCAAATTTTTTACATCCATCATCGAAACTTTGGCCACATCCTTTCTGTGCTCACCACTACAAGAAATTATGCATTGAAAACGAATTAGTCAATTGTAATCACCATCCGACGATGGTTACATTCATTCACTCTTTATTTCCGTTATTTTGACAAACTCTCCATTGATATTTCAATCAGCCAATAATTAAACCCCATAAAATTCTATCATACTATCGCTTTTTACCAAAGTGTAGAAAAGAAAGGCAATGCAATATACAATGGATCGCAATCCTTAGAGCAATCGAAGCAATAAAATACGGGAAACTGTAAAAAGGATGCTATATATAAGTAAGTAAAAGCTTTTTCTCATTCATTAGGAAAAACCCTAATTTTTCCTCCGTTAATTGCGTTACCATTTGAGGTAATAAGAAAGCAATTCACACTGAATTTTATTCTTTTGTGATCTTAGGCGACCGAATCATACGATAAATTATTATGATACAATGTCTTGTTTACATTCAGTTAAATGTAACAACCCGCCGAAGTATCTTCGCTCTCAATTTCACCCACTAACATGACCGCTATATAATGAGGAGAAATAATCTTCAAATACTGAAACACTGGCTTTTGCATCATAAATAATTGAACAGCTTTAAACACTCTGAAATTCAGAATAACCTGATGTCATTCAAAATCTTTTTATTGTTGGGATTATATTTTCTAAATATTCTCAAGGAAAGTTTTTGCGCGACTATTTGTTATTCTCAAGTCTCAGATCAATTTCAGGTATGTAAATATGTGACAAATAAGATTTTCCGATGCTTATTACAATTACAACTTGCATATATTATTTGACATGTTACTATGATTTTTCCACCGTAATTTATGGATTTCAAGAATGTATGTTATTAATATGAACTATATTGAAATATTTTTCTATATGATTGAGAGCGGTACAAGTATATAATAAGGTGAACGGTATAGTCAAACACTTGGTGTAAGTAGTTCGTAATTGAAATAGTTTGGGAAAATTTAAAATGGGCCAATAAATATTCATTGACAAAATTCGAGGAAAAACCGCTCAAATGGCGTCAATTCGATTAATTTTTCCATTTCAGAATCCCTCCTCCAATAGATGAGAAACCGATCTGCGCTTTGCTGTTACTCAAAACACGTAGCAGTTTTTCCAAAATAAAAACTATCGCAATCATTACAATTTAAACTTAACTTTCATTGAGACAACCGGATATTTAGGTTTGGTAAGGTTAGGACTTGAAGGAGCCCTGGAATTCTATTTTATTAGAATTTGAAATAGAATGTGAATTATTGCCGATGTGAGAACCTTTTCTTTTCATTATCATTAATAATACGGAGAATGTCATGGCCAAAATTTTCTCGCTGAAAAAATGATCAAATATGCTGCGATGGAAACCGTTGCTGAGTGCCATATACATATATATGCGAAAAATGTTTGCATGTTTACTACAAACAATAGGTTTTGCAACTATTTGTGAATTAACTATGAGTCGCGAAATAGATTTCAATTCCCACATGCTCCTTCAAATGTTTTTTACTCCATTTTGTCATTAACTCATGAGGAAAGTTCGATTCCCAATGCATTTCTTATGGCAGCATTTTTCCCGTCCGGGGGTCGAACTCAGGACAATCTGCACCAAACCTACCAATAATTCGCTTAAGATATAGTTTTTTAAACGCCTCTCAAGTTTCAAGATATCTATATAATGTTCTACGAAAAAATCAGCTGTTGCCTACGTGTCTCGGGTTTGATTCCAGAAAGACTCACGATGTCGATATTCCACATAAGAAATATATAGGCTGTATTTCCGAAATTTTTTTCGGGCAATTACCGATAGTGAAGAAGTTCTAAATTTCACACAGGCATTAAAGGGACGGATTTTCACATAAAGACTCCGTAAGAATGTCGTGAATTGTCGTTGGTTCGATTTAAGGTGGCATTTACTAAAGTATCTCCTTAAGAAATGCATAGAGAAATAGGAACTCAGTTTGAGGTGCTTCCTGAAAATTTTTTTTAATTTGCAGTATTTAAACAGACGATGATACTCATGCGAATGAGGAAAGAATTATTTGCAGGATGTCCTTAGTTCGGCGCTCGGGTGGGAATAATATTCCCCAATGAAATGGGAAATCGAGCTAAATTCAATATGCTCTGAGATCACGTCGTTTAGATTATGTATAGCAATGACTGAGCAGAATAATCTTTCGAAAAATCATATATTTTCATCATTCGATACATTAACCGATTTCTTATCTATCATATATCGCTGCTTCAGGGGATATAAAATCTATTATACCTACATCTACATATTTACCCTGCGAGCCGCCTTTCGGCGTTTGGCAGGGGGTGCATGAACCATGCCTCTATTTCCCTAGGCGATTATTTTCGCGAATAGTTCGCGGAAAAATGAATTGTTATAACGCTCCGTTCGCGCATCTATTTTCCTGAGCTAAAAGGTGATTACGATAGCATCGAGAGCGTTTGTTGCACAATTAGTCAGTCAAACAAACCGAAATTAGATATATGCGCTTTATACCGGCCACCAAACTCGCCACGTCAGTTGCTACGCAACCTAAATGATGAAATAAAATCTTATTCGCGAAAAAATAATAATAGCATAACTTTAATAGGTGGAAATTTCAATCTTCCGGACATAGACTGGCCGAATAACATGGTTAAAAAGCGAGCTCGGGATAGTGATTCTTGTAGAAAGTTATTGAGTATAGCGCAAAGAAATTCGTTGTATCAGATGGTCAAAGAGCCCACAAGGGAACAAAGAGTATTAGATCTTCTTCTCACCAATACTCCCGAGTGAATATCAAATATCGCAGTATGTTACTTTCCGATCATAAGTTTATTATAATAAATCTAGTTGTTAATTTGGTGAAGCACCGTAAACCTAAGCGCAAAATATATCTCTATTCGAGAGCGGACTTGGAGGGGTTCCGTAATGACCTGTTAGCAAATATTTATATTTTATACACTTTATAAACTGTTAAACATTAACAAAATGATATTCTGCTATTAGCACTTCTTTTATTTGATTATTTCCTACTGTAAATATTCGGCCGAAGGGATGATCGTCAACCGATCCTCTCTCGAAATCGGATGCCGACAACTCTCGAGGAGTTGTCATAGAGTGTGCGAACCATTTTAGTTTCAGAAATATTTGTCCGTTGGTTAAAAGAGCTATTCCTGAAAATTTCTCGCCAAAAAGAGAAAGAATCGTCCTCCTTCTTATTTTGACTTTCGTCACTTTTCAGTAGTAAACTGTATAAGTATTCGAAATAAGCATGCGGAATTTTTCAATTTCACAAGAAAAACAGGAGGCGATATGATTCTTAGGAGTGAGAGTTGGCTTATTGATGAAATAGCGTCTAGTGAAATATTTCCTTCAGAATACCAAGTTTATCGTAAGGATAGAGGCGAGAGATTACGGGGAGGAGTATTTATCGCAGTGAAGAATCTTATAAGTCAGTCGGAAGATATAGAAGGAGGCTCGTCTAAACATTTTTTCATTTTAAGACTATTTAGGAACACAACGATTTTATTTTTTGGTTTATTCTACTCAGCCATCTTCAATTCTCTGACACTGTCTGTATCATTACAGTTATTCTTTATTATCAGAGTTCAGAAATAAAGCAGAAAAACCGTTTCTGACAGAGAAGTATGAAAGTAAGTGTTCCAGAGAACATTCTACGTGACTGTGTTTAACATAGCTTCTTAGCCACTATAATATGATTATACATCGTGGTGCAACAGACATAGGCGACGCAAAAATATTATAGAAGCGGAAAGCTAGAAGTTTTGAATCGATTAAAGAAACATCGCATGATGTATAAGCGTAAGTATATTAAATTTCACGCAAGGGTTCATTATTATCATTATTATTATTATTATTATTATAGTAGCAGTGTTCGTTCAGTAGTTCGCGCATCTATTTTCCTGATCTTTCGTGCATTATCAGATCGGCCTATATAACAAGGTGGATCCATTATACTTTCTACGTCTTCTACGAAGGAGCTCTCCCTGAATTTATCTAATAATTGAATTCTTTGTCCCGACCTTCTTTCTTCTAATGATTCCAACCGGCGTCCTTAAGCATCTGTGTTACGCTCGCTGTTTTATCGTATGAATGTTTTACAAAACGTATCGCCTTGCGTTATACCTTTTCTAACCCCCAAATCCAGTCTTTACTGGCAGGGTCCCATATGCTGCACGCGTACTCGAGGTGAGGCCTAACTAACGTGAGGTAATATCGTTCGCGAACCTTTTCATCGCTCCTACCGACTATTCTCTTGACGAAACCGAATTTTCTTAGTGCTCGTCCACATAATATGTTACGGATGTGGGCACTCCAATTTAAGTTATTCGTCAGCGTAACTCCCAGATTTTTTACATTGTTCGTGTTCTCATCCTAGGATTTTTAATCCGATTCACACTAAAGACTTTAAATTTCGCACTGAGTAAATTCGTCTCCAGAACGTATTCTTAACCCAATACGAATTTTCCCAGCTTTTCCGGGCTCTAATGGACATTTAATTCTATACGTATCCTATACGATTAGGGGTGTGCTTCGTTACAGCAAGCAATCCAATATTTAAATAAAAACTAAGATTTTTCCAAAGATTATTCTGCTCAGTCATTGCTAAATATAAACTAAAGTACTCTATCGCAGCGTAAATAGCATTGAACTCGATTTCCATTATAAGAAACATAACGAAACATTTCATATAAGTTCTCATATAGCAAATAGATGGCAAAAATGTTCCTCTAGAATGCTCCGTTGACCGCTTCTCGTGCCTGTGTCTGCTCTTCCGTGTAACTCTGTTTGCAACTCTTTCGCTCCCGAATCATATTACTCTTCCCAAATAGAACTTGTTCGAACCGATTTCACAAAAACCCCAGCGAGACAAAGGATTTTCCAAATAGATTAATGAAACGGCAGAGTGTGAAAAATTGCTTCCGATTGAACGCTTAGGAATTTCGCTATTTAAGACGAATGTGAGAGTCATCTGCTCGCATTTTTGAAGAATATTACACTTCTTAGTTAGTATACCACATAAAAATATTCATCTCAAATTATGAGAAAATGTATCTAACGAAAAATATACAATAAAAAACATTTTGCTTATGGCCTTGAAATTGGCTCGTATATTTGTACATCTTTTACAATGTATATCGATTATTTCAATTCAACTCGACAAAAACCAATGTTCAACACCTATGATAAACAACCAAGTAACGTTCACCCGCATATCTTAATGCGGAAAATGCTTCTCATATAAATTGAGTAGAAGTGATGGAACTTGAAAACCTCCAGGCGCGTAGTCTCACATGATATATACGTGAGAGAATTAATTTAGACATTTTAATTTCTCAATAAAAGTATGTTAGAGACAATGATATACTTACAGAGTTTATGAGCAAAATTTAAATTAGGAAAATGATATTTAAATTTCTATGATATTATAAATTGATGTGTGGATTGTGATCGAGTCTCTCGCAAAGCATTCCTCTCAATCGTTTTGTGAGCTGACTAAATCGACTGAAAATAAGAAAAATAATTTGTAGTTGTGTTAAGCAGTTCTTTGAGATTCATTTATTTGACCGCTAATCCAAGTAACTTGAAATAAGTGAGAATCAATTTACATGCTTTACTTTCATTGTCAGTGAAATGTTGCTCCTCAAACGATTGGCATCCTCGGAAACTTTGATATTTCGATCTAGTTTAATTAATAATTCTGGGAGATAATTTTAAGTTGATTTAAAACAATAATATAATGATCTACAGTAAATTTATATATATATATATTCAGAAACATTACGGATGCCAATACTGTCAAATTAGGGAGACAAATTCTATAAACTACCATTTATAAGAAGGAATTAACGAATTTCGAAGTGTGCATAAGGTAAGTATAAAATCGGCCATTCGAAAATGATTATTATTTATTTGACAACAACACCGTTTAAGTATAAGACGTTTATAGTTAGACTCTCGTTAGTAAAATTTAAGATAACGTTTCTTCGTTCTTACTAATATCAGCAACTTAATATTAAAGTATGAAAATAATAATTTAAAGATGCCATATTCCCATCATAAATTGGTGCTCTAAAATCTTTCGAATGTATTCCAACGTTCCTTTACAAAGATCACCGACTTAGAATCGCAGTAAATCGAATATCTCGATCAAACTTTCCAAATCAAATGTTAATTCGAACTTTTGTCTTTATTTAACACACGATAAAGAAATGTCAACTGCATTTCGTTTAAAAAATGCTAAGTAAAGATTAGAATTTATTTTTACATAAACGAATATTTAATAAGTAAAGCTTTTATACTAAATTCCAAAAAATAATAACATCCAGTTAAGCTGCCATTTTTTAGATAAAATTTTCAAAATTTATCCCTTGAGTAATATTCCAACTTACTTTACTAAATAAATTATTGAGGAAGATATTGTTGAAAATAGTCGAATCCTTCAGTTAAAACTGAAAAATAAAACATTATAAATTGATTTTAGAGTAACTTAGGTAATTTAGAGTAAATTTTGTGAAGTGAATTAATTGATGCGTTAATTACGCTACTCTGTATCATTTAAATAGTAATGTTTTTCGCTATTCCTTAGTATTTCGTATTATGTTTTTTAATAATGTTTACAATTACGGTTTAAGTTTTGTGATTGTGTTTGTGTAATATTTGGTGTGCAGTGAATCCCATTCGCTATGTTCGTTTGATACGGTTCCTGATTCTGATGTTTAGATTGCAGAGGAGTGTAGTTTTCGGTGAGTATCGATGGTTTCTTTGATCGAAGTTCCTGATTTCCACTTGGGAAAGTGATTAAAAAATCATCGTATAGATGAAGCGCAATAAAGGGTGACTTGATGGGTTTTCTAAATTTCTTGCTATCAATTGACTGTTGCATGTTAAACAACCTAAGCATAAATGAAGCCACAAACATTTTCATGAAGTTCTCTACCATGGGTACGAATTATACATTCCCAAAGTTATGTATAAACAAAATTTTTTTCCAAAATGGTTTTCTGGAAGACTGAAACAACTCATAGTAAACAAGAAATCAGCACATAAAAAGCATAAGGTGACCAAGTGAGTAAGTGATTATTCTTGTTTCACAATGTTACGTTCAGAATGTAAAGCCTTAGCAGTTCATTGTCACACAGATTACCTGAAAAATGTTGAAAATTTTATTGTTGCAGACAATAAAAATTTCAGGAATTACATAATTTCTGTCAAAGTGGACAACTCAGTGCCTCAATACATGTATCTTGATGGGGTAACTAGTAAAGATGGTCAAAGCACTGCCAATTTATTTCCCTCTTACTTCTCTTCCGTTTATGAGAATGCTAATATAGGCACTGATACTATTTATGATACTTTAAATACTGTAGATTTACATTCATCAACTATTAGTGTAGCCTGCATTGAGAAAGAAATTTCTGGAGTTGCAACTAACAAAGGCCCTGGACCTGATAATATCCCTCTCATACTAATCAAAGCATGTGCCGAGGGATTTGTTCTACCCTTGCTTATCTTGTTTAATAAGTCTCTTCTTTCTGGAATATTCCCATATATATGGAAGATGAGTTATTTAATTTTTAAAAAGGGTTACAAAGCTAAGATAAAGAATTACAGACCTATTGTTATACAGTCCACATCAGCCAATCTTTTTGAGAAACTTGTTTTGAAATCTGTATTACCACAACTGAATAGTATTATTTGTCCCCAACAGCATGGCTTCTGTCGTGGAAAATCTACTACTACCAGTTTAATGGTTTATACAGAAGAAATTTACAAATCATTCAAAAATAAGAATCAGCTAGATTCAGTATATACTGACTTAGAGAAGGCATTTGATAAGGTTAATCACGATTTATTCATCAATAAACTACAGATACTGGGAGTAAGAGGAAAATTACTGAATTGATTATCAAGTAATTACTTATCTGGTAGGAAACAAGTAGTTAAGGTAAAAAAATTTATAATATAATAGTCTTAATACTCCACATTAGGAGTCCCGCAAGGGTCTCACCTTGGCCCTCTTTTGTTCAACTTATTTATAAATGATATAACTCAAAAATGTAAATGTACTTCCATTCGCAGATGATTTAAGAATTTTTAAAGAAATTAAACATGTAAATGACTTTACAGAGTTACAAAATAGTTTGATAGAACTGCAAAGATGGTGTTCTAATAATGGCATGACCTTAAATACAGATAAATGCAAAATTGTTTCCTTTACCAAACCAAACTAACAAATCAAATATAGCTTACCCGTACTGTATCAATGGTAACATACTAGCTAGAGACTTGGTAATCCAAGATCTTGGAGAGTTACTTGACTCATCTCTAAGTTACAATGTGAACATTCACTTCGTAAGCAAAAAAGCCATGAAAATGTTAGGCTTTGTGACATACAAAAAGAATGAACAACACAGTCGCTGAAAGCACTAAACCTCACAATTGTCAGACCCATACTAGAATATGCATCCATAATCTGGTCTCCTTATTATGCAAAAAACTCGAAATATTTTGAAAGAGTGCAGCATAAATTTTTTAGACTCAATAGTTAGACTCTAGTTTAGACTATAAACAGGGCCATGATGTTCAAAATATATCATATGAAGGTATACAAGAACAGCTAAAACTTTTCCCTCTCCCTCGTCATCGCTGAATATTATCTGATTAGATATTCTTATACAACCTACTCCACAAAAAAATAGACTGTCGTTCAATTTTAGAGAATATAAAACTGCATGCGCCATCCTATGTAACCAGAAACCAAGACTTCTTCACCTTATCTGCTTCAAAAACTAATTACTCATTTAATGCACCTCTCAATAGATTACATAGCAAACAATTATCTAAAAATCATTGACATCTTCCATTGAAGTTTGCAAACTATTAAAAACATTAGTCCCCTTGAATGTTGATGTAGATTTTATACCGAACCGAACCCGGGTCTCCCGATTGAGGCAGGGAGGGATATTTTGTTTATATACCGATTTTTCTTTGGAAATTTACAAAGTTGTTTTTATTAGAGATATATGGATATAAATAATATGATAAATACATCTCTTATAAGCATGTAAACTTTCTCTCTTGGATGAATAGAAGGCGAGGTACTACTCATTCTTAGTTTTAAACGAAATAAGCTCTTCACTGCGATTATAACTTTCAAATTGTCACACTGTTTCGGGAAATTTCTAGATAAATAGTTTTTAATAATTGGAGAAATAACTCCTTTTAAGATAAATTTACGTTGAAATTGGTCTTAATTCGATTCGATTATTTCAGGAAAAAGTTATGGTAAAAATTATCATACATTGACACAATGAGCATTTCAGGCAAAAAAGGAAAAATATTATATTAAATCTGAAATCATAATAGTGACAATATAAGACGAAAAATAGTGAAATATCAATACGCGCCTATTATCCGCTAGATCCCGTCGTAATTGAAAGATTGAACTAGAGTGACCTAACATCGTTCTTTTAGTCACATCTTCTGACAATACGTCTTATGCAGCCCAGCTTCCTAATTACTTTACCGCTAATTTTAGGGTGCGCTCCAGTTCATGGTGTTCTTTAGTGAGATCTGCGTCGAATAATTTTATTTCCGTTCGCTTGGTCTTATACCTTGTTTTAATATTTTAAAAGCCCGATTTGAACAAATCTAACTCCTTGATATTGATAATGGCTCAATTTCAGCATTCGCGTGGGCCGAAGAGGCGAAAAGGTTCTTATGAGAATTGGTTTTCTTGTCTATGGAATCGCGGAGAAGAAATTGCGCTAAAATACACATATGTGATGAAATTGAGAAAAGTTCTGAAAAGGATAATCGATAAGTGGACGGAATACAAAATTTATTGCGAACATGGAGGGAAGGAATTTTGGCCGAATCTTTTAATAAATAGCTCCAAATGATGGCCTTAAGGAGGAAAGTGGAAAAACTCATTGCAACACCTCCATTCTGTTCATAAAACCGACCATTAGATGGAAAATAATTTTGACAAAGACATATATTTAGAAGTTTGAAATATTTTTGAGTTGAAAAGATATCCATATTAACGTTTTCCAGAGGCTTCATCGTTTACAAGAGACATTCATCAGGAGGTACAATAGGAAATGGTTTTTTCATATATTGGACTCGTATTAGGAGGAAAATTAACATCGAAAATATTTTTGGCTCGTGAGAATATTGTTCGCTACATTCACTAGAAAATTAAGTGAGATCTTTCATCTTTCTATAGAAAAGAGAGGAAAATTTGTGGGCGACAAAAACTAGTCTTATTAGAGTATTTGGTAAATGAATTTAAGGCAAAGCATATGACCAAGGCGGAATGTGATTAATGGGGCACAATTTATCCCCAGGATCCCACGTATCGCTGTGTATCTCAATATTTACGCTTTTGATCGTACATGGTCTGTCTAAAAAGTATCGGGGAAAGTTTCGGATAAATAACTTTATTTCAGATATTGTTATAAAACCTTAAAATTCTTCAAAGTACATTCCTTAGGCGTCTACATACTTTTTCCAGCGGCTTTTCCTACACTGGACGGCTGATTCAAGAAGGTCCTCAAGGGTACGCGTGCAAGCGTCGTCGACAGCTCTTAGGGTCCCATGGTTTTGTTCTTTCGGGGAGAATATCTTTTTCTAGCAGTAAACAATCCCGTGAATACATTCTACAGAAAAATGAAATTTTCAACACGTTGAGGGGAAGGTCTTCGCAGAAAAACAATCGCCTCTGTTGTTGGTCGTCCGTGAAGACCTAAGGGACGAGTTTGGAGCAGATCTTTCGTATCGCCAAATTTTCAGCGATAATGGTGTGCACTGTCTTGCACATCTTCTCTATTTTAACGATTCCCTAATCCTTTATTTATTTATCGCAACAATAAATTCACGAAACGCATTTACGTCGAACCTTTTCTAATTCACTTACAGTACTTTTATCGGCAGAGTCCCATATATACATGCGTATTCAAGGGTTGAAGTAACATCGCTCGCGAACTTTTTCTACGCTCTTACCCACTATCCTCTTAACGAGTCCGAGTTTATTTTCCACATGCGTTACAGATGTGAAAATTACATGATAGGTTCCTCAGCGCTATTCAAGGATTAACTTTACAGATTCTATTATTAAAATTTTTCTCCGGGGAGGTGAAATCATTATTTACAGCTCCACTGCGAAAGAAGTTGACATCTGTATCGTGCTCTTTTTCACTTTGCGAAACACGATTTAACGTACAAAGTTTGAAAACTATTCCCACATTAATTCATCTTTAATTTAGGAAATTAAAAAAAAGGACTCTCATCGTAACTTTAGGTCTTCACAAATCAGCGATTCTTTGGTTCATAACAATTCATAGCAATATCCTTCTATTTTCGGAATCTTTTCAAATAAATCACATTTTTAAAAGGCGAATATATTATCAAGAATGGCTTTCTCCCAATTCCATGGAATGTTCCAATTTATGGAAACGCTATTTGCTCTAAAAGCTTTAACGGAGTCAAATATAGAACGCGTAAAATTATCGTTGAAAAGGGTTCAGTGAATAAATGAAACCATTGGTCATTTCTTCCAGTGAACGATTGAAAGCCTCAACTGCGAGGATACGACTCGATTCCATCAAATATAATCACATAGTATACTTCCACACATATTTCATTGTTTATTAAAGAATAAAAAAGAGGTTTTCATTGTTGAGCTATTTTATCAAATCAAAAGTGATATCGATGGACAATGAACGAATTATTTAATTTTATGAAAATTTTACTCAATAAATTAAAATTGTATCGATTAAATATTCTGGATCCCTAACTTTTTACAGCAGAAAATTAATATGTAATTATGAGTTCGATGTAACACAAAAATTAATGCTATTTAATCACAAAATGAACTTAAAACTTCAACTTTTTGGGGCGATCCTTCTACAAATGAGGGATAACGCATTTTAAATTCTCTTTTTATTCGAAGTTTTTCCAAAGTTTCACCTTCTTTCTAACCAGAAGTTCCAAATTTTTACTTTATCCGCGAAACTTATCACAATCAGACATCGATTTGGATTCGAAATCTAAAATGGTCATTTTGGTGGATATTTTTTTCTTTCAATAGGATTTCGTTTGGCGCTCTGATATATTTTTAGATCAAAATACGAAGTATGTTACATAGAAAACTTGTTTCATTCGGTTCTTGACTTTGACATCTACAACACTATATTCATACATGACCTTACATTTTAGGAATATAAAATTCTGTAACATCACGTTCTATTAAGTTTTGAAAACAGAAAGTTATGATGGATGGGTCGATCAATCAATCCCATGCTTTAAAGATCCATCCAGATGATGACTAATATGAAAGAAAATGTAATTTCTCTGAGCAGATGTCGTAAATATTCTATTGTACTAAATATCACTGAATCATACGTTCTGTCTTAAAACACTTCGATGCGAACTGAATTTTTGATCTACTTAATCTTTGCTAATTTAATTTAACTGCAAATAGACATCGATTCATGTTCATTCACTATCATTATACCCAATGTTTTTCAACGTGAATATGGCGAACTTCTTTAGATTTTATCTAAATCATATGTTTGTAGTTATTATTTCCTCATCATCACAATCCGATTTTTTTCCCTGAAATTTCGTTTTTACCTTTCGATATAGTTTCTGTTAAACATATTCAATATTATCTCACATTTTTATAACCTTCCTTCTGATGATATTTACTCAACTCATTTTATTTCCTTCGTCTCTTTAGTGATACTATGAACGACAGGAGATATTTTTATTCGACCTCATGTTATTATATGCTGTTCGTGAACAAATTTAAAATGCTTCGTCAATATATTTATTTTATCCTATCCTCGCTATTATATCGATAAACCAAATCTTCCGAAAACATAGTTTCCTTAATATTTCAAGCAGTCTGATTTTCCTTCAAGAACTCAAAATCTGCGCGAGAATTTAAGTGACGCTTAGGTTCTGTATCTCAATGGTTTTCCACAAATTTTATCGTTTTCCGATTTACAGTAATACAATAATAAATACAGTAATACCCCGCTTAACGCGGGTATACGTTCCAATAACTTCAAGCGCTAAACGAAACAGCGTTAAACGAGGAAACGTAACACGTACATGTGTAAATATGTATTGGGCATCAGAGAAAAGAACAAAGAATAAGAAAATTTATCAGTTCTTGCCGAATTTATCACAATAAAATAAATAATTATGTTTATAATTTCATACAACTTAAAACCTTGATGAGAACAAATCAGTCAAATGTGACGCAAGAAAGCTGCGTTTGTACTGGGATTGCGACTTAGGTGAATACAGTTGGAACCTTTTTTTCTGGACAAACTAACGAACGAGCGTTAAAAAGTGCATAATATATCTACGTATCACCGTCGCTATTAAGTGCACCGCTTTTGGTTGGTGCATGGGCGTTTCCTTTGCACACATATACAACAATATTAGTATATATAATTAAGTATCAATACAGTGTGCGATTTAGGGGAACCCCGAAAAACCGCCTTATACCGAAACAGTGTTAAGCAGGGCAGCGTTAAGCGGAGTCTTAGTGTACATTCTGGAGTTCACAAATACATGTTTCGTCCGCCAATTCCCGTCTTCTTGACGCTTATTCAGGTGTCCATCTCATTCACCTACTTCTGCTACTGAGATATCGGCTTAGCGAGGCATCTCTGTCGCATTTACCCTTAATAATAACGATTTTGTTTAGCTAAAATCAGACTGACCTATTCTTGTAAAGGTTTTACTTTTCCAGGAAGCTGTCTCCAGAATGCCTTTATGATTTATACATTACGATAATTTTCTAAGATTTCAAAAAATTGATTTTTAAGCATAATTTTCTAAACGATTTTAACAAAATCTAACAGGCGAGTAAATGAATGAATTGATGACTGCGGGGGATAAATCTTCTCTCAATATGTATTCATCGAAACAACCTCATCGTATTCCCAACTGAAGACCTTATTTTTCTTTACAAATTGGCATAGAAATTTGAACACAATTTGAAACCAGTCGATATCATAAGGTACACTTCGGACACATCGAAGCCCCTCTTTCAACCGAATTTAGTTCCGTCCGCTCTATTTGAACTGCTCTTTCGATACAGTCAATGGAGAATACTTAATTCCTTCTAGAAATATTGCAAAAACGAATTCTTCAAATCATTCATTTTTGACACTTCTTTATCGCAACTGAACATTGCTTTTATGTCGATTTAAAAATCAGTCTAAAATTCGTGACTTATAATTTGCATCTTATTCATCAGAACTCATGAGTATGATGATATAGTTTCTATCACTGTTGCTTGTGGTTCTCAGGTCAAATGTGCTCTTTTTCTGATAACATTTTGTCTGTCACTATTGTTAGTGGTGCTCACGTATATTGTGGTGTTGTTTATATCAATATTGTTTCTTTGTTCATGTCTAATGTACCCTTTCTTATGATAATATTCTTTCTGACACAATTCTTTGGGGTACTCATATAAGTAGTGCTCTTTTTATGATAATATTATAACTGTCATTATCGTTTGAGTGGCTTTTTTAAAATTAACTCTTTTATGATAATATTGGTTTTGTCAGCGTTGCTTTTTGTTGTCATTCAATTGTGCCGATGTTAAATGTACTCTTTCTATGATATTATTATTTCTGTCACTATTGTTTGTGGTGCTCATGATGCAGTGTTCTGCAATAATAAGCTGTACGTTTTGACCGAATTGTACAGTAGATGCATATTTATTTATATATATATATATCTGAATCGACCGAAGGTTATAGTTTTTTTGTGGATCAAAGGAATATATCTTTTACAATTTTAAAATCAGGCGATACTTCCGAAAATTTTATGATCATGGGAAAACTTTTTTTGTATTTCAATTGTTATCGTTAAAATTGGGATATGAAAGCGGACGAATTCATAGGAAACCATAAATGTGCTTTTTGGAGGAGGAAAAAATACATTTTATCGATTCCTGAAATTCCTACTTTTCGAGGGCGTTCTATGGCTTCTTTCTATCGAACTCTATTCTGGTGTTCCGGAGCATTAACTTACGACGATAATAAGTACTCGAAATAATCTTATTGTGCGTACAAGGATTTCTATTGTACATTTTGTAAGTATCAAAGGATGACATCTAAAATGAAATACCACAATATAAGTTGGTTACTCTCAGAAACCGATTGAATCGTTCCACCCAATGAATGGGGTCTGTTTGCGTCGAGTATTTAAGAACATCCTTCGTTTAAGCTCTTCAGGAGAACCATATAAGATAAAACTCTAATATCCCAAACCCTCGACATTTCGATCAACCAAATGAATGCGAAGAAATTGAGTTGAGATCTATGAAAGTTTTGAATAAGTGAGTTTGATCAGTTAATTTGGAAGACCGAGAATAGGTTGAAACAAAATCATTATACGGGAAAGGGGAACAATAAGTCACTTATACAACAACTTTTAATGCGGTATGAAATATTTATAAAAGTGATAATTATGTACAGATGATAGTTAGTTATAAGATCATCTTCAGATGAAGATGGTATTGTAGATCTAAACCAGAGGTTCCCAAACTTTTTTGTGTGATAGACCCCTTGCCATGTTTTTTGGTTTTGAGTAGACTCCCTACGTAACTGAAATTAGATTTCTGTATATTTCTAACTGTAGTGAAGGTTCGAGTTAAAAGATTTAAGTAAAAACACATTAAGTATAATACATATATTTTTTAATAAATGTATGCAATGAAAAATATGTACGAACATGCAAATATGAAAAAGCATTAGAATGCACTATTATAAAGGACTCAATCCGTCTTTCAACGATAAGGGCTGCCAGTGGAGCCGAGGTCAATATGTTTGCAGTCGCCCACTACAGGTTACAATAAAAACGTTGATTCTTATTACAAACATTTTACGTGGGTGACTGTAACTATGAGGCAGCGAACAGAAACTTTGGATTGTTATGTACACATAAATATCTCGATTCACACCAATCCTTTAAGGGATTTTCACATTGCTAGAATTTCATGGACGTTCAACTCATATCATGGATATTATTATGTAAGTAATGCGGTACTTAATACTAATAATAATATCAATGTTTGTTGAGATCCACTGTTCTGGACCCCCATTTTCATTTCATGCACCTCCAAATAATTTTCTCGCAGTTGTAGACCCCTTACAGGTTGTCATAGACCCCTTGGGGTCGATATAGACCACTTTGGGAATCACTGATCTAAACCATGGTCGCGAAAGACTAAAAAATTGTGGTAAAGTTGTAAGTTACTTACGGTTCCCTCATTCATTATGGAGAACTACCACTGAGTCGAGTTAGCTGAGGGTATCATTAAGCGGGATATGAGTTTTAAGAATGAAGAAAAACTTCATTGATGAGCTTAATTCTTTTGTATAGAAGTGTGAGTTGAAATTGCAAGGGTCTGCCGGAATAAACGCATATTCATTAAGAAAATGAAGAAATCTGTCAAATGCGCATTTGAGGTAATCACATGAACAGGACAAATGGAAATGTAAAAATAGGAAATTAATAGGAATATTATGACGCATAATGTAATAGTTGAAGGAAAGGGATCACCGAGCAGTATATAAGAGGCAAAATAATTCTCCTTTGATGGGAGAAATAGCCTCAGGGCTACCGCTCTGTCGTAAAGAACTGTTTCGTCATTTCGATAAAAACATAGATAACTATAAAAACTATTTTACTAAATAGAGATGGTTATGAAAAGGATATCGAGATGTAAAACTGAATTTCTTATGCATGAAAATTAATACTCCCATTGCCACACGCCGAAAGGCAATTCATGTTGATGATATGGGCATTTATGACATTTCTATATGGAACTGACCATCGTCTTTCAAATCTCTTCTAGTCATTTTACACCATCTTGGACTGTAACCGGTTTTTTTTATAAAATTCCAAGTCTTGAAGTAGAATTGCTTAGAAGTGAAGATATTCCCTGTGAACAATATCTATATCTAACTAATTTTCTGCATACTTGTGACTAACACCTTGAAATGTGCCTGAGGTACAAATCGTATTTTTTACCATCGGTACACCCGCAAGGTGCTCTCTCGAAACCCATCGAAGGTTCTGTTTTCCTCAAGAAGTTTACTCTAAGGAGAGTAGCATTCCCATATAACATCGTATAGCTGCCCTCCTAATGCCACTGACGTACCGTTCAAACCTCGATCACGGATGTTTATAGTCTGCGTATTCGGAACAGAAATGAGTCGAGTAATGCTATCAACTTAAGATATAAATATAAGGAAAGGATTTATTAATTCAAATTAATTATATGTTCGAGAGTAATTCATGATGTATTTCCGAAATAAATTATCACAGCGGAGAAATTTCTACGTATACGAGGTAATAAAAATTTACGTATTTTTTAATAAAAGACTATTCGTCTTCGGCGATGTAAGATGTTTATACACGTATCTATTTTTCCACTATAAAATTGTTACTTTTTTAATTCGAATACAATAAATTTAGAAGCATAGAATTAAAATAATATCGATAGAATCCGCAATCATCGCAGAAATTATATATTGCCGTTTCGGAATTTTGAAAGAATATTTTTTTTTCAGTAATGAAGTACATGAGAAAAATTTTCCTTATTTTTTCGGGCTCGAAAACAATAAATTAGAGTGAATGAAGTATCTCGAAACATATTTTGTGTGGCTACTCCAATCGGTTGCGATAATGAAGAGGATAAATCACTCACCGGCGTTGAATAGCGCGACGAGGACGACGAGCGCCATGGGTGCGTCGGCGTCGGCGGTTCAGCGGCGACTGAGCGGCAGATGTGCGCAGGCGACGGTGGAGGGGAATGCGAGGAATCTACTTATTGAGGCAAAAGTGGGAGGCCTTTTCTACAGCCTCTTCGAACTATTTACTCCGCGTATTTTCTCCGATCGATAGATCTTCCATTTGAAATACTACTTTATACCAAGATCCTTGTTTACAAGTGAAGCGGGAGCAACAAGTAGGGGCAATATGGCGTAATTGGACGCACGTGAATTTGGTCGATAACAGATAAAAGGTTTCTGAATGAAAATCCGTTGATATTTAGGGGAAAATTGAAGGTGACGATCTCTTGAGGACGTGAAATCGATGCTCCATCGGTGAGTGATTTCTATTGCTTGAATAAGATAACGAACTAAAGGGTACTTTATAGTTGTTGGCGAACGATGAAGAAGCAATAAAAAAAACTCGCCTGCGTTTCAATGGCATTGTACAAGTAAGCTAATAAAATAAAAACGATCGTTTTCGCCAGCAATGCTCGACTAAAAAACACTCTTTCTGGAGTAAATTGAAATGACAAGTATCTCGATGAAATTATTTATATTCGGTGCAATAACATCGTTAACGTAAGTTTTCGTTATAAAATTTTTAAAGAATCTTCGACGTTGCTTCTCTTTGATAGAAAAATGCTTTTAATATATCGCTTTTGTTCATGCTGAAGAATTCAATCAACCAAAATCGAAAGCACGGAAACGAGTTCAATGAAGATTTCATTCGCTTTAAGACAAAGAACCGACTCACGATCTCGATCAAAATGCAACTCATCGAAAACAAGTTCATTTTTCAATGAATACACCTGTCTTATAAACTGTTTTATACCTGTCTGAATAAACTGCTATCTTCTTACGAATAATTCAGATTCATTCATAAAAGTACAAAGTATTAAAATATCTACTTTTAGAAATTCCTCCCATTCATTTGAGAGCGTTCTCTTTCTTAGTATTCCCCAATATGAAATGCACGCTATAAATATACACGACAAATATGTTTAAATGATTCGATGAGTCAACATTCTTAAAAAGTCTAATTATATATCATTACAGAATCTCTTAAATGGACATACTTTTTACGATGACTTTGCTAAATTTAATTCCTTAGAAATTATGGCTCCAAGAAATTACGAGGATTTACTAGTATTACAGCCATTATACTCGTATTAGGAAAAAGGCCAAACTGTTTCATGGCCCAAAAATATGATTTCATTGCTGCTTATGCCAGAAACACTATTATTCGACGATGTAATTCGGTTTTTCAAATAAATAATTTGAAAAAGAGATGCAATTTTCATTAAAAGTTATGCACATTTCATATGAAAAAAGCTTAGCTTACGGAATATCCCATTAAAAAATAAGCGTTTCAATCGAATTCAAAAAAAGAGAAACAATCATTTTTGCAATGCTCGACTAAAAACACTGGAGTAAATGGAAAAGTATCTCATCGATGAAATTAATTATATTGTAAGTTAAAAACACTTTTAAAAGACTTTAAATTAAAAATTGGAACAAAAGAATCCTACCTATATATCTAGTATATATAGCTGCTTCGGGGGGATATACAGGGTGCGTCAAAAAAGTGTATACACAATTTGAACTGTCACAGATAATTTATTTCCCGTTCTACAATGCTAAATTGCTGGACATGGAAAGCTTAACCACTTACTTGACGCCGACGAGTATACTCGTCCAGATAGGTAGCTCGTTTTTCCGTCACGGACTAGTATACTCGTCCTACCCGAAAATTTCGTCTTCGTTCGCGTTCAAGCCGAGTATACTCGTCGGCTCAAAGTACTTACTATTTTAATGCTGAATGCCCTTTGTAGACGTAAACTCAGGGTATCTAGCGGATATTTTTGAAATTATCTTATTTTAACTCGAATGAGTATAGGCAACCCAATCTCAATGGGCACTTTGGTACGATGTACGAAATCGGTGTTGACTTAATGGGGATATCTCTTACATATAGCCGCTTCAGGGAGATATATCTAATTAAAACACATTGCTTCGTTGGCGAAATGGTAAACATGCTAATCTTCTAGGTCCAGGGTTCAAATCCCTGCTGGTGAAGAACTTTTCCACTTCTGAAGGTTTGTGACGTCCATTGTTAAGTTTATATAAATATAGGATATTAATCGCTATTATTAGTTAAAAGCAATAGCTACATGAAATCTTATTGTCCTGGCTTCAGAGGGAAGTATTTTTTAAGAATATTTGAAAAACTACCCATGCATTCCTACGGGGGAAAGTCAATTTTTGGGGCCTCCTAGAATCAAACCCATGATAGGTAGGGTCGATTTTGTCCTAGGTAAGATTTTGTGGGCTATTAAGTAAAAAAATCGGCGATTTCGTGGCCAAAGTGGTTTAGGCCTGACATAAATATCCTAAATCTATTATACATAGATGCTTCGGGGGTATATCTATTATATACGAGTAAAGGTGCGCTTGCTTACAGCAAGCAATGCAATAATTTATCTTTAGTAAATAATAAAATTTTTCGAAAGATTACTCTGCTCAAACGTTGCTAAACATAAAGTAAAGGACATTATCGCAGCTGAAAATGCACTGAATTCGATATCCCATGCATTTCTTTCGGCAGCTAAAATCCCGCTCCGGCGTCGAACCAAGGTCATCCTGTTAAAATTACTGTAATCTTTCGCTTGAGTATGGTGGACTTTATAAACATTCCGAATTGCAAAAGGAAATTCATTCAGGAAGTACCTTAAAATGAGCCCTAAATTCCCTATGTATTTCACATGGAGAATTAATTAACGCCCCCTAGCATCGAACCAACGACCTTTTACGATAGTCTTAGGATAGCTTTTATATGAGAATGGTCCCCTTAATGGCTGTGTGAAATTTTGAACCTCTGCGCGGTTGGGAAGTGTTATAAAAAGCATTCGGAAATATGGCCAATGTATTTTAAACGGGAAGAATCGAGATTACGGGTCGCTCTGGAATCGAACCCGTGACACATAGGCAAATGCTGATTTTTTTCCAATTACATTTTGTAAGTATCTATACGTGTTGAACGGTTGAATGGTCTATGTACCATATTAAGAGAGCTACGATTTTTTTAAATTCAAACATATTTCACCTCCTGGCATCGAACCCAGGACCGATTGTGCGTAAAATATTGCATTTTTCCTTAGACATATATATTAGCAATAGCTACATGAAATTTTATTCTTTTAGCTTAATGGGAAGTATATTTAAAATTATTTGAAAAACGGCCCCATGCATTCTTACGGGGGAAAGTCGATCTTTGGGGCCTCCTAGAATCGAACCCATGATAGGTAGGGTCGGTTTTCGATATTTTCCTAGGTGAGATTTAGTGGGCCATTATGCAAAAAAATCGGCGACACTGTGGCCAAAGCGGTTTGGTCCTGACATTAATACCTTATATATGTATGAGTAAAGGTGTGCTTGCTGACAGCAAGTAATGCTATAGCATATTTTTAATGAAAAATAAGATTTTTCGGAGGATATCTCCGCTCCAACATTGCTAAACATTAAGTAAAGGACATTTTCGCAGCTTACAGTGCACTTAATTCGATTTCCCATGCATTTCTTACGGCAGCATTATTTCCGCACCGGCGTCGAACCAAGGCCATCCTGAGAAAATCACTGACATCGTTCCCTTGAGTATGATTGAGTTTGAGAGGAATAAACTTCCGAAAAATCTTATTTTTCATTAAAAATAAATTATAGCATTGCTTGCTGTCTGCAAGCACACCTTTACTCGTAATACATATGAACAGGTATGTGAATGGATGTTTCCCCCCTTAGGAGTTATGGCAGGTCTGCACCCGATATCGGATAGAAAGAGGCCGAAGATGTTGATCACTTTTAAATAGAATTATAAGGTTTAATAAATTTCAACAATCGCATGTGGAATTACCACCACCATTATATCAGAATTTTTACTACCATTATATCAGAATTTTTATTTCTTAGAATAATTAACATGAAGCAATCCATCGTTTGAGGAAGGAAATTTCATTCATTGAAATTTTATCGCCAATTAGAATACGAGTGAAAAAGGAAGAGTTTGGTAAAGTGTATAATAGAGGAGTGAGAAATGTGTAAAGGTTGGAAGAAAATGCTGTTAAATGAATTACTCTTTGCAAAAGAGCCAATTAACGATGAAGCCTTTTAGTGATGAGTGTACTTGCCGTATTCCTTCATAGATTTGCACCCTCCGAACTTTTCCCCCTTTTCATTTGGGAAGAGATGTCTCTCTTAATGTGTGTGTTTATAAAAGCCTTTTTTTAAATTTCGCTCTCCAATGATTCGAGCCTCATTTGCGATGACAAAAGCTTTATATTTCGATAAGTTCCGGTTATTTCCGGAGAAATGACTGTCTTACCAAATGGACGTTACGATCTTTACATGTAAGATGCTGCAATAATAAGATATGACTCAACGTTGTATCGTACATCGAATATGAAACACTAATCGATGGAATCAATTTTCTCTCGTATATTACAAAAAAGGACGTTATTTTCGTCGATATGTAATGCTGATTGTAATCTGAAAAATAAATTAATCTCGTAAAACATCGATATATACAAAAGTGCTTTAGTTTATTGTGAAAATTAATGCATATTTTATTAAAGCTTTTCCTTTCATTCTTACCTCTGATGAAATTTAGAACATGGATTTGCAAAAAATATTTTCGATGAAGAACATTTAGTAAGAAAGATAAAAAAACGCTAACAGTTTGCTGGTTCTTGAAGGATTTGATCTATAAGAAATATGTTGGGGGAGAAGAAAAGATTGCAGAAATAGGTTTGTGAATTATTACCATTTTAGAACGAGAGATATCTTTTACGGAATTGCCAAACAAATATCATTTTGCGATCTATAAAGAAAATTAGATTCTATTTAAAACTGTTTGCAGCTTTAATGTCTATGTCTATGTAGATACCCTGCGAGCCACCTTTCGGTGTGTGGCAGGGGGTGCATGCACCGTGAATTTACTTTCCTAGACGGTTATTTTCTCGTATTGTTCGAGGGAAAAACGAATTTTTAAAACGGTCGGTTTTCGCATCTATTTCCCTTATTTTATTCGCTCTATCTGATCGACCTATATAGCAGGGAGGGCGCATGATCTGTACTACGCCTTCCTTGAACGTTTCTTCTTTGAATCTATTTAGCTAATCTAATCTACGCTTAGATCTTCTTAGTTCTAATGGTTCCCATCCCGCATCCTTGAGCAATTCAGTTACGCTAATCGATTTATCGTAGCAATTTTTAACAAAACGTATCGCCTTCCGTTGGAACTTTTCTAATTCACTTATATTACTTTTATCGGCCGGGCCCCATACACTACAAGCATACTCGAGGTGTGGTCTGACTAGCGCAAAGTAACATCGCTCGCGAACTTTTTCTACGCTCTTACCGACTATCCTCTAAACGAAACCGAGTTTCTTTAAAGCTTTTCCACATGTATTACGGATGTGGGTATTCCATGAAAGGCTATTCGTCAGGGTTAATCTAAGATACTTAACAGATTCCACTATTGAAATCTAATTTAAAATTTTTTTAATTTAACTTTAATTTTAAAAACTAAATTTTAATAGTGTTACCGATGTTAATTTAACTTCTTAATAATTGTTTTCATTATAATTGCTTTGGCTATTTTATGAGTTTAAGTGTTCGTTATAAACCGGAAGAAAATCATAATAATTCACGAAATTTTAATTACAAGATATCTCATTTTAGAGATTTACTTCAAATTTATATTTTAAATATTGATATTATTTTTCGTCGTAAACTGCGCACTTATATAACTTAAGGATTAAATGGAAGATATTTGACTCTCAATTTTGATCCTAATAAACACATTTATTATTATTATTACATCCAAATGGTTCTTTTCTCTATTAATTAAATATTGATACAAAATGGATCATAAATATACGCTTTATATTTCCTAAAACTGCCGAAAGTTACGTACGATTTACGTAGAAAATATGTATTTCGATATGATTATATGATAATTAATTACGATAATTAAGTCCTTAGACATTTGAGTACTCGCTTCAAAATTTTTACAATAGAAAAGCTAATATTTGTTTGAAATGATTTCGAAATGGAAAGCGCCATAGATACATTCATGATAAATTAATCTCTAATTTCCTCCTTTTTCTATTCACGGGATACATATTCAGGGGAACAGTTCCAAAGTAATTTAAGAGAAAGAATTTGTAATCGATTCAAAAACAATACTATTTGTATAATTTTACTGTAAAATCAACTTACGATTGAAATTAGTTACACTTAGCTACAACTGATTTTTAACTATAATTTACGTAACTACTAGAGATCATACTAACTATACTAATTTGCCTTAAAAATTTTTGATTTATTTTTAATGAAAAATCAGATATAGATGTTATACATACACGAATTTAATTTATCCATCAATTTAAATTAATCAACCATCTCTCGTGAGGATTCTAAGAGAATGACTACAAAGAGAAAGAATTACGATATTAGTTATAGAGAAAAGCGCAACTCTTTGTAATCCATTTTCCATAAGACGGAGGATGTGAAGTGGCTTTTTCAAAGCACTCATTTCAGCCAATTTTTAAGCCACACGCTCTTGGGCACGTTTAAGTGTCGTCTGCAGCGGAAAATGTCAAAAAAAAATCGCCTACTCTTTTCAATGGAAAAGATCGATCTGAAGTCTTCAATGTGAAGTTTCGTTCGAAGGAAGGTTTTTATGGATTTGCTCGCTGCTATTAGAAGGGTACAATGAATTGGAAAAGTGTTTTATATTTAAGCTGAGAGTTTCAAACGAATCTTTTATTCAATCATGAAAAATCAAAAAGTCTTAAATGGTTACCAAGAGCTGTACGACCGCTTTAGGATTCTTTTGGTTTGTTCGTTTCTAATAGAAAAATTTAATTGAGCGAAAAAAAATTAATTTTCATGTTTCAAATGTCTCGTAACTGATTGATTTCCGTATTTGACGGCATTTAATATGCGTTTTTTTCCTATATTTGGTATCAATAAGTTTAGAGCTGTAGAGGGATTTGAAGGAGATCTTCGTAGCAGAGACCGTGCGAACGTACAATACACCCATCTTCGTATTCAGTTTAATCTCCGAAAATGTCGTTCATACTTCCTGCTTAGCAATGAGTAAGCATCTGCCAATAAATCTTATTTTACATTAAAAATATATTATAGCATTGCTTGCTGCCATCAAGCATACCTTTACCACAAGCAGCAGCAATGCTATAATATATTTTTAATGTAAAATAAGATTTTCCGGAGGATTACTCCGCTCAAACATTGCTAAACATAAACTAAAGAACATTATCGCAGCTGACAAGCACTGAATTCGATTTCCCATTCACTTCTTACGGCAGCATTATTACTGTCATATTTCGCTTATGTTTGACTAGCTTTATAAACACTCCAAATTTCAAATGAAAATTCATTCATGAAGTAACTCAAAATGAGTCCTAAATTCCCTATGCCTTTCTTATGAAGTTATAGTAAACGCCCCTAGAATCGAACCAATGACTATCTTAGGGATGCTTTAATATGAATATAGTCCCTTTTATGACTGTGTGAAATTTTGAACCTCTGTGCGGTTGGCAAGTGTCATAAAAATCGCTAGCTAAATTATCGCTTATGTACGATTACCTTTATAACACCCCGAATTTCAAAAGGAAACTCATTCAGGAAGTACCTTAAAATGAGTCCTTAATTCCCTTTGCATTTTTTAAGAAGTTATGGTTTACGCCCCCTAGAATCGAACCAACGACCATTTACGATACTATTACGGTCGCTTGAATGTGAGAATGGTCCCTTTTATGGCTGTGTGAAATTTTGACCCTCAGCGTGGTCATGGGTTCGAAGCCAGGGGGTGAAATATTTTCAAATTTTGAAAAATCGTAGCTCTCTTAATATGATACATAGATCATTTAAACTTTCAAAACCTATAGATACGTATAAAATGTACTTTGAAAAAAATCAACAGTTGCCTATGTGTCACAGGTTCGATTCCAGAGCATCCTGAAATTTCGATTTTCCCCATTATGAATGCATGGGGCCGTTTTTCTAATAATTTTAAAAATACTTCCCATTTAGCTAAAAGAATAAAATTTCATGTAGCTATTGGCAATATATATGTTTACGGAAAAATGCAGTATTTTACGTACAATCGGTCCTGGGTTTGATGCCAGGAGGTGAAATATTCACAAAATTTGAAAAATCGTAGTCAACTCAATATGATGATCAATTAACTAAAATACGTTTTCGCAGCGTACATTGCATTGAGTTTGATTTCGTATGCTATTCTCTTGACAGTATTATTACCACCCCGGCGTCGAACCAAGGCCATCTTACGAAAATCACTGTAATGTTTCGCTTTAGTGTGATTGACTTTATAAACACACCGAATTTCAAACGGAAAATCATTCAGGAAGTAACTTAAAATGAGTCCTAAATTCCTTTTGCATAGCTTATGAAGTTATAGTTAACGCCCCCTAGAATCGAACCAACGACCATTTACGACAATCTTAGGGATGCCTTTATGTGGGAATGGTCCCTTTTATGGCTGTGTGAAATTTTGAACCTCGGAGCGGTTGGGAAGTGTCATAATAAGCTTTCGGAAATATGGTCAATGTATTTTATACGGAAAAAATCGAGATTACGGGTCGCTCTGGAATCGAACCTATGATAGATAGGTAACTGTTGATTTTTTGATATATAGACTCATATATAGGAAATTAATTTCAGCCCCAAACCGCTGGGACCACAGAGTCGCTGGTTTTTTTTCAGTTAAACGAGAAATATTAATTGTTAATATTTTTAGGAAATAGATGAAGGCGGAGAAGCGATTGGAATTTTGTCAGGAATTAAAAAATGCATACGGCTATCGAAAACTTTTTGAAGAGACATTCATAAAACACTTGGATGAAAACGTCCCCTTTCAGAGTCATTTGCAGCAAATGAAGGCGAGACATCTCCCTTTTACGCTCTTTCTTAATGACAACCCCTTCGGAGTCCACTTTCTTAAACCGCGTTCAAACATTCTTAATGCCCAAAACCATTCATTCATATATATTCGTCTTTACTCGAGGTCGCAGATGCGGGGATTTTTTCCAAGTTTTGCGTTTTCCCAAATTTTGCGGAATTTCTGACGGCGATAATGATTCAGCGATTCACCAATTTTAAATTTCATTAGTGGACTTTTTTTACTTTGTTTTCGGTAAACGATATCTGGTTGTTTACGGAGCTCGCCTTCGATTCGTTATGTGCTGACATCGAAATCATTCATTGAAAGGTTTACATAGAAAATTTTCCATGTCATTTTAAAAAATATTTCGAAACCTAGAATCTAATAGCGGTTATTTAGACGTTTTTGATCGAAATTCCATTTGTAAAATGCACATATATCAAACAAATTCCATTCTACACTGATAATTTTTGTGATTATAACTTCGTTTCTGTGTCAATAAATTTGAATCTATGCAAAAAGTCCTTTCATGTACATCTAGGAGCCTTATACCTAAGGTTAGGTAAGCAAGGGTATGCAAATAACATAACGAACTTTTTCATTCAATGGGTTCATTGCAATTTTTAGCAAACATCGAATACTTTTGTGCGAATATACAAAAACAATGGAAATAATTATGTGGATAAAATAATTAACTCCTTGAATTTATCTTTAGTATTTTTGACTGATAATTCACCACGGACGTACTCATTGTTTCAATTAACACTTGAATAAAATTAAAATTAATTGTAAAATTGTAAAATTAAATTTAATTGTAAAAAAGCGGATGCAACATGTCATTCAAGCCACAGTACTCATAGGGTGAGCTAAGGTGAGGATGTCTTCATTCCAAGAAAACCTATCATTCCCTCAGACAACACTATTCAATTCAAGAGGAAACAGTTCCCTTTGAAACTGTGCCTTTCCATTACAATCAACAAGTCACAGGGCTAGTCCCTTGGGATTGCTGGCATAGACTTGCTGACACCAGGTTTTTCCCATGGGCAGATGTATGTGTGCCCCACCTGAGTGGGAAAAGACGAAAATCTTTGTACACACTCCAAATGGAACTGTCAAAAATGTTGTCCATCCCCTTGCTTTATGAAAAATGCATTGCATTCCTTTTATTGCATTCAAATAAACAGTTCTGCACGCTTCTACAGGAAACCTCATTTTAAACCCAGGCAAAGCCAGATACATGCAGCTAGTAATTAATAGTTTAAAATTATCAGAGGCTATCATAATATTATTAATTACAAGAGAAGAGTTTGTATTAAATATATTCATTAAATGTCTTTATATAACTTTTTTTTAAAATATAAAATAAAACCCACAACCAACCCCTGTCTTACTTTTAGTTTTCTTTCAAAGTTTCATGCAAAATAAGCTTGCTAGGAATAATTATACATGCTGGATTTATTCGCTTTTCTCGGATTTATTCGCTTTTTGCGGATTTATTCGCTTTTCTCGGATTTAATCGCTTTTTGCGGAATTTATTCGCTTTTCTCGGATATATTCGCTTTCTTCGCATTTATTCAATTTTCTCGGATTTATTCGCTTTTCTCGGATTTATTGCTAGGAATACTTATACATGCTGGATTTATTCGCTTTTCTCGGATTTATTCGCTTTTTGCGGATTTATTCGCTTTTCTCGGATTTATTCACTTTTCTCGGATTTATTCGCTTTTCTCGGATTATTCGCTTTTCTCGGATTTTTTCGCTTTTTGCGGATTTATTCGCTTTTTGCGGATTTATTCGCTTTTCTCGGATTTATTCGCTTTTCTCGTAATTATTCGCTTTTTGCGGATATTCGCTTCTTGCGGATTTATTCGCTTTTCTCGGATTTATTCGATTTTCTCGGATTTATTTTCTTTTTGCGGATTTATTCGCTTTTTGAAGATTTATTCACTTTTCTTGGATTTATTCGCTTTTCTCGGATTTTTTCGCTTTATGCGGATTCATTCGCTTTTCTCGGATTTATTCGCTTTTCTCGGATTTATTCGCTTTTCTCGGATTTATTCGCTTTTTGCAGATTTATTCGCTTTTTGCGGATATCTTCGCTTTTCTCGGATTTATTTGCTTTTTCGGATTTATTCGCTTTTCTCGGATTTAATCACTTTTTGCGGATATATTCGCTTTTCTCGGATATATTCGCTTACTTCGCATTTATTCCATTTTCTCGGATTAATTCGCTTTTTGAAGATTTATTCACTTTTCTCGAATTTATTCGTTTTTCTCGGATATTTCGCTTTTCTCGGATTTTTTCGCTTTTTGCGGATTTATTCGATATTCTCGGATGAATTCGCTTTTCTCGGATTTATTCGCTTTTTGCGGATGAATTCGCTTTTCTCGGATTTATTCACTTTTTGCGGATTTAATTGCTTTTTGCGGATTTATTCGCTTTTCTCGGATTTATTCGCTTTTTGCGGATGAATTCGCTTTTCTCGGATTTATTCACTTTTCTCGGAATTATTCGCTTTCTGCGAATTTATTCGCTGTTCTCGGATTTATTCGCTTTCTGCGGATTTATTCGCTTTTTGCGGATTTATTCTCTTTTCTCAGATTTATACGCTTTTAGCGGATTTATTCGCTTTTCTCGGATTTTTTCGCTTTTCTAGGATTTATTTATTTATTCGCTTCCTTCGTATTTCTTCCATTTTCTCGGATTTATTCGCTTTTTGAAGATTTATTCGCTTTTTTCGCATTTATTCGCTTTTCGGAATTATTAGCTTATCTCGGATTTATTCGCTTTTCTCGGATTTATTCGCTTTTCTTATTTATTCGCTTTTCTCGGATTTATTCGCTTTTTGCGGATTTATTCGCTTTACTCGGATTTTTTCGCTTTTTGCGGATTTATTCGCTTTTCTCGGATTTATTCGCTTTTCTCGGATTTTTTCGCTTTTCTCGATTTTATTCGATTTTTGCGGATTTATTCGCTTTTCTCGGATTTATTAGCTTTTCTCGGATTTATTCGCTTTTCTCGGATTTATTCGCTTCTCTCGGATATATTCGCTTTTTGCGGATTTATTCGCTTTTTGCGGATTTATTCGCTTTTTGCGGATTTATTCGCTTTTTGCGGATTTATTCGCTTTTCTCGGATTTATTCGCTTTTCTCGCATTTATTCGCTTTTTGCGGATTTATTCGCTTTTAGCGGATTTATTCGCTTTTCACGGATTTATTCGCTTTTTGCGGATTTATTCGCTTTTTGCGGATTTATTCGCTTTTCTCGGATTTATTCGCTTTTTGCGGATTTATTAGCTTTTTGCGGATTTATTCGCTTCTCTCGGATTTATTCGCTTTTCTCGGATTTATTCGCTTTTCTCGGATTTATTCGCTTTTCTCGGATTTATTCGCTTTTCTCGGATTTATTCGCTTTTTGCGGATTTATTCGCTTTTTGCGGATTTATTCGCTTTTCTCGGATTTATTCGCTAATCTCGGATTTATTCGCTTTTCTCGGATTTATTCGCTTTTTGCGGATTTATTCGCTTTTCTCGGATTTATTCGCTTTTTTTGGATTTATTCGCTTTTCTCGGATTTATTCGCTTTTTTCGGATTTATTCGCTTTTCTCGGATTTATTCGCTTTTCTCGGATTTATTCGCTTTTCTCGGATTTATTCGCTTTTCTCGGATTTATTCGCTTTTCTCGTATTTATTCGCTTTTCTCGGATTTATTCGCTTTTTGCGGATTTATTCGCTTTTTGCGGATTTATTCGCTTTTCTCGGATTTATTCGCTTTTTGCGGATTTATTCGCTTTTTGCGGATTTATTCGCTTTTTGTGGATTTATTCGCTTTTTGCGGATTTATTCGCTTTTCTCGGATTTGTTCGCTTTTCTCGGATTTATTCGCTTTTCTCGGATTTATTCGCTTTTCTCGGATTTATTCGCTTTTCTCGGATTTATTCGCATTTCTCGGATTTATTCGCTTTCCTCGGATTTATTCGCTTTTCTCGGATTTATTCGCTTTTCTCGGATTTATTCGCTTTTCTCGGATTTATTCGCTTTTCTCGGATTTATTCGCTTTTTGCGGATTTATTCGCTTTTTGCGGATTTATTCGCTTTTTGCGGATTTATTCGCTTTTTGCGGATTTATTCGCTTTTCTCGGATTTATTCGCTTTTCTTGCATTTATTCGCTTTTTGCGGATTTATTCGCTTTTCTCGGATTTATTCCCTTTTCTCGGATTTATTCGCTTTTTGCGGATATATTCGCTTTTCTCGGATGTATTCGCTTTTTGCGGATTTATTCGCTTTTTGCGGATTTATTCGCTTTTTGCGGATTTATTCGCTTTTCTCGGATTTATTCGCTTTTCTCGGATTTATTCGATTTTCTCGCATTTATTCGCTTTTTGCGGATTTATTCGCCTTTCTCGGATTTATTCGCTTTTCTCGGATTTATTCGCTTTTTGCGGATTTATTCGCTTTTTGCGGATTTATTTGCTTTTTGCGGATTTATTCGCTTTTCTTTGATTCATTCGCTTTTCTCGGATTCATTCGCTTTTCTCGGAATTATTCGCATTTCTCGGATTTATTCGCTTTTCTCGGATTTATTCGCTTTTCTCGGATTTATTCGCCTTTCTCGCATTTATTCGCTTTTCTCGGATTTATGCGCTTTTCTCGGATTTATTCCATTTTTGCGGATTTATACGCTTTTTTCGGATTTATTCGCTTTTTGCGGATTTATTCGCTTTTCTCTGATTTTTTCGCTTTTCTCGGATTTATTCGCATTTATTCGCTTTTCTCGCATTTATTCGCTTTTTGCTGGATTTATTCGCTTTTCTCGGATTTATTCGCTTTTCTCGGATTTATTCGCTTTTCTCGGATTTATTCGCTTTTCTCGGATTTATTCGCTTTTCTCGGATTTATTCGCTTTTCTCGGATTTACTCGCTTTTCTCGGATTAATTCGCTTTTTGCGGATTTATTCGCTTTTTGCGGATTTATTCGCTTTTCTCGGATTCATTCGCTTTTTGCGGATTTATTCGCTTTTCTCGGATTTATTCGCTTTTCTCGGATTTATTCGCTTTTTGCGGATTTATTCGCTTTTTGCGGATTTATTCGCTTTTCTCGGATTTATTCGCTAATCTCGGATTTATTCGCTTTTCTCGGATTTATTCGCTTTTTGCGGATTTATTCGCTTTTCTCGGATTTATTCGCTTTTTTTGGATTTATTCGCTTTTCTCGGATTTATTCGCTTTTTTCGGATTTATTCGCTTTTCTCGGATTTATTCGCTTTTCTCGGATTCATTCGCTTTTCTCGGATTTATTCGCTTTTCTCGGATTTATTCGCTTTTCTCGTATTTATTCGCTTTTCTCGGATTTATTCGCTTTTTGCGGATTTATTCGCTTTTTGCGGATTTATTCGCTTTTCTCGGATTTATTCGCTTTTTGCGGATTTATTCGCTTTTTGCGGATTTATTCGCTTTTTGTGGATTTATTCGCTTTTTGCGGATTTATTCGCTTTTCTCGGATTTGTTCGCTTTTCTCGGATTTATTCGCTTTTCTCGGATTTATTCGCTTTTCTCGGATTTATTCGCTTTTCTCGGATTTATTCGCATTTCTCGGATTTATTCGCTTTCCTCGGATTTATTCGCTTTTCTCGGATTTATTCGCTTTTCTCGGATTTATTCGCTTTTCTCGGATTTATTCGCTTTTCTCGGATTTATTCGCTTTTTGCGGATTTATTCGCTTTTTGCGGATTTATTCGCTTTTTGCGGATTTATTCGCTTTTTGCGGATTTATTCGCTTTTCTCGGATTTATTCGCTTTTCTTGCATTTATTCGCTTTTTGCGGATTTATTCGCTTTTTGTGGATTTATTCGCTTTTTGCGGATTTATTCGCTTTTCTCGGATTTGTTCGCTTTTCTCGGATTTATTCGCTTTTCTCGGATTTATTCGCTTTTCTCGGATTTATTCGCTTTTCTCGGATTTATTCGCATTTCTCGGATTTATTCGCTTTCCTCGGATTTATTCGCTTTTCTCGGATTTATTCGCTTTTCTCGGATTTATTCGCTTTTCTCGGATTTATTCGCTTTTCTCGGATTTATTCGCTTTTTGCGGATTTATTCGCTTTTTGCGGATTTATTCGCTTTTTGCGGATTTATTCGCTTTTTGCGGATTTATTCGCTTTTCTCGGATTTATTCGCTTTTCTTGCATTTATTCGCTTTTTGCGGATTTATTCGCTTTTCTCGGATTTATTCCCTTTTCTCGGATTTATTCGCTTTTTGCGGATATATTCGCTTTTCTCGGATGTATTCGCTTTTTGCGGATTTATTCGCTTTTTGCGGATTTATTCGCTTTTTGCGGATTTATTCGCTTTTCTCGGATTTATTCGCTTTTCTCGGATTTATTCGATTTTCTCGCATTTATTCGCTTTTTGCGGATTTATTCGCCTTTCTCGGATTTATTCGCTTTTCTCGGATTTATTCGCTTTTTGCGGATTTATTCGCTTTTTGCGGATTTATTTGCTTTTTGCGGATTTATTCGCTTTTCTTTGATTCATTCGCTTTTCTCGGATTCATTCGCTTTTCTCGGAATTATTCGCATTTCTCGGATTTATTCGCTTTTCTCGGATTTATTCGCTTTTCTCGGATTTATTCGCCTTTCTCGCATTTATTCGCTTTTCTCGGATTTATGCGCTTTTCTCGGATTTATTCCATTTTTGCGGATTTATACGCTTTTTTCGGATTTATTCGCTTTTTGCGGATTTATTCGCTTTTCTCTGATTTTTTCGCTTTTCTCGGATTTATTCGCATTTATTCGCTTTTCTCGCATTTATTCGCTTTTTGCTGGATTTATTCGCTTTTCTCGGATTTATTCGCTTTTCTCGGATTTATTCGCTTTTCTCGGATTTATTCGCTTTTCTCGGATTTATTCGCTTTTCTCGGATTTATTCGCTTTTCTCGGATTTACTCGCTTTTCTCGGATTAATTCGCTTTTTGCGGATTTATTCGCTTTTTGCGGATTTATTCGCTTTTCTCGGATTCATTCGCTTTTTGCGGATTTATTCGCTTTTCTCGGATTTATTCGCTTTTCTCGGATTTATTCGCTTTTCTCGGATTTATTCGCTTTTCTCGGATTTATTCGCTTTTCTCGGATTTATTCGCTTTTCTCGGATTTATTCGCTTTTCTCGGATTTATTGGCTTTTCTCGGATTTATTCGCTTCTCTCGGATTTATTCGCCTTTCTCGGATTTATTCGCTTTTCTCGGATTTATTCGTTTTTCTCGGATTTATTCGCTTTTCTCGGATTTATTCGCTTTTTGCGGATTTATTCGCTTTTTTGCGGATTTATTCGCTTTTTGCGGATTTATTCGCTTTTCTCGGATTTATTCGCTTTTCTCGGATTTATTTGCTTTTCTCGGATTTATTCGCTTTTCTCGGATTTATTCGCTTTTCTCGCATTTATTCGCTTTTTGCGGATTTATTCGCTTTTTGCGTTTGATTCGCTTTTCTCGGATTTATTCGCTTTCCTCGGATTTATTCGCTTTTCCCGGATTCCTTCGCTTTTCTCGGATTTTTTCGCTTTTTGCGGATTTATTCGCTTTTTGCGGATTTATTCACTTTTCTCGGATTTATTCGCTTTTCTCGGATTTATTCGCTTTTCTCGGATTTATTCGCTTTTCTCGGATTTATTCGATTTTCTCGGATTTATTCGCTTTTCTCGGATTTATTCGCTTTTCTCGGATTTATTCGCTTTTCTCGGATTTATTCGCTTTATTCGGATTTATTCGCTTTTTGCGGATTTATTCGCTTTTTGCGGATTTATTCGCTTTTCTCGGATGTATTCGCTTTTCTCGGATTTATTCGCCTTTCTCGCATTTATTCGCTTTTCTCGGATTTATGCGCTTTTCTCGGATTTATTCCATTTTTGCGGATTTATTCGCTTTTTGCGGATTTATTCGCTTTTTGCGGATTTATTCGCTTTTCTCTGATTAATTCGCTTTTCTCGGATTTATTCGCATTTATTCGCCTTTCTCGCATTTATTCGCTTTTCTCGGATTTATGCGCTTTTCTCGGATTTATTCCATTTTTGCGGATTTATTCGCTTTTTGCGGATTTATTCGCTTTTTGCGGATTTATTCGCTTTTCTCTGATTAATTCGCTTTTCTCGGATTTATTCGCATTTATTCGCTTTTCTCGCATTTATTCGCTTTTTGCTGGATTTATTCGCTTTTCTCGGATTTATTCGCTTTTCTCGGATTTATTCGCTTTTCTCGGATTTATTCGCTTTTCTCGGATTTATTCGCTTTTCTCGGATTTATTCGCTTTTTGTGGATTTATTCGCTTTTCTCGGATTTATTCGCTTTTCTCGGATTTATTCGCTTTTCTCGGATTTATTCGCTTTTCTCGGATTTATTCGCTTTTCTCGGATTTATTCGCTTTTTGCGGATTTATTCGCTTTTTGCGGATTTATTCGCTTTTCTCGGATTCATTCGCTTTTCTCGGAATCATTCGCTTTTCTCGGATTTATTCGCTTTCCTCGGATTTATTCGCTTTTCTCGGATTTATTCGCTTTTCCTCGGATTTATTCGCTTTTTGCGGATTTATTCGCTTTTTGCGGATTTATTCGCTTTTCTCGGATTCATTCGCTTTTCTCGGAATCATTCGCTTTTCTCGGATTTATTCGCTTTCCTCGGATTTATTCGCTTTTCTCGGATTTATTCGCTTTTCTCGGATTTATTCGCCTTTCTCGCATTTATTCGCTTTTCTCGGATTTATGCGCTTTTCTCGGATTTATTCCATTTTTGCGGATTTATTCGCTTTTTGCGGATTTATTCGCTTTTTGCGGATTTATTCGCTTTTCTCTGATTAATTCGCTTTTCTCGGATTTATTCGCATTTATTCGCTTTTCTCGCATTTATTCGCTTTTTGCTGGATTTATTCGCTTTTCTCGGATTTATTCGCTTTTCTCGGATTTATTCGCTTTTCTCGGATTTATTCGCTTTTCTCGGATTTATTCGCTTTTCTCGGATTTATTCGCTTTTTGTGGATTTATTCGCTTTTCTCGGATTTATTCGCTTTTCTCGGATTTATTCGCTTTTCTCGGATTTATTCGCGTTTCTCGGATTTATTCGCTTTTCTCGGATTTATTCGCTTTTTGCGGATTTATTCGCTTTTTGCGGATTTATTCGCTTTTCTCGGATTCATTCGCTTTTTGCGGATTTATTCGCTCTTCTCGGATTTATTCGCTTTTCTCGGATTTATTCGCTTTTCTCGGATTTATTCGCTTTTTGCGGATTTATTCGCTTTTTGCGGTATTATTCGCTTTTCTCGGATTTATTCGCTTTTCTCGGATTTATTCGCTTTTCTCGGATTTATTCGCTTTTCTCGGATTTATTCGCTTTTCTCGGATTTATTCGCTTTTTGCGGATTTATTCGCTTTTCCCGGATTTATTCGCTTTTCTCGGATTTATTCGCTTTTCTCGGATTTATTCGCTTTTCTCGGATTTACTCGCTTTTCTCGGATTTATTCGCTTTTTGCGGATTTATTCGCTTTTTGCGGATTTATTCGCTTTTTGCGGATGTATTCGCTTTTTGCGGACTTATTCGCTTTTTGCGGATTTATTCGCTTTTTGCGGATTTATTCGCTTTTCTCGGATTTATTCGCTTTTCTCGGATTTATTCGATTTTCTCGCATTTATTCGCTTTTTGCGGATTTATTCGCTTTTCTCGGATTTATTCGCTTTTCTCGGATTTATTCGCTTTTTGCGGATTAATTCGCTTTTTGCGGATTTATTCGCTTTTCTCGGATTTATTCGCTTTTTGCGGATTTATTCGCTTTTCTCGGATTCATTCCCTTTTTGCGGATTTATTCGCTTTTCTCGGATTTATTCGCTTTTCTCGGATTTATTCGCTTTTCTCGGATTTATTCGCTTTTTGCGGATTTATTCGCTTTTTGCGGATTTATTCGCTTTTCTCGGATTTATTCGCTTTTCTCGGATTTATTCGCTTTTCTCGGATTTACTCGCTTTTCTCGGATTTATTCGCTTTTTGCGGATTTATTCGCTTTTTGCGGATTTATTCGCTTTTCTCGGATTTATTCGCCTTTCTCGCATTTATTCGCTTTTTGCGGATTTATTCGCTTTTTCTCGGATTTATTCGCTTTTCCCGGATTTATTCGCTTTTCTCGGATTTATTCGCTTTTCTCGCATTTATTCGCTTTTCTCGGATTTATTCGCTTTTCTCGGATTTATTCGCTTTTCTCGGATTTATTCGCTTTTCTCGGATTTATTCGCTTTTCTCGGATTTATTCGCTTTTCTCGGATTTATTCGCTTTTTGCGGATTTACTCGCTTTTTGCGGATTTATTCGCTTTTCTCGGATTTATTCGCTTTTCTCGGATTTATTCGCTTTTCTCGGATTTACTCGCTTTTCTCGGATTTATTCGCTTTTCTCGGATTTATTCGCTTTTCTCGGATTTATTCGCTTTTTGCGGATTTATTCGCTTTTTGCGGATTTATTCGCTTTTTGCGGATTTATTCGCTTTTTGCGGATTTATTCGCTTTTCTCGGATTTATTCGCTTTTCTTGCATTTATTCGCTTTTTGCGGATTTATTCGCTTTTCTCGGATTTATTCCCTTTTCTCGGATTTATTCGCTTTTTGCGGATTTATTCGCTTTTCTCGGATGTATTCGCTTTTTGCGGACTTATTCGCTTTTTGCGGATTTATTCGCTTTTTGCGGATTTATTCGCTTTTCTCGGATTTATTCGCTTTTCTCGGATTTATTCGATTTTCTCGCATTTATTCGCTTTTTGCGGATTTATTCGCTTTTCTCGGATTTATTCGCTTTTCTCGGATTTATTCGCTTTTTGCGGATTAATTCGCTTTTTGCGGATTTATTCGCTTTTTGCGGATTTATTCGCTTTTTGCGGATTTATTCGCTTTTCTCGGATTCATTCGCTTTTTGCGGATTTATTCGCTTTTCTCGGATTTATTCGCTTTTCTCGGATTTATTCGCTTTTCTCGGATTTATTCGCTTTTTGCGGATTTATTCGCTTTTTGCGGATTTATTCGCTTTTCTCGGATTTATTCGCTTTTCTCGGATTTATTCGCTTTTCTCGGATTTACTCGCTTTTCTCGGATTTATTCGCTTTTTGCGGATTTATTCGCTTTTTGCGGATTTATTCGCTTTTCTCGGATTTATTCGCCTTTCTCGCATTTATTCGCTTTTCTCGGATTTATGCGCTTTTCTCGGATTTATACCATTTTTGCGGATTTATACGCTTTTTGCGGATTTATTCGCTTTTTGCGGATTTATTCGCTTTTCTCTGATTTATTCGCTTTTCTCGGATTTATTCGCATTTATTCGCTTTTCTCGCATTTATTCGCTTTTTGCTGGATTTATTCGCTTTTCTCGGATTTATTCGCTTTTCTCGGATTTATTCGCTTTTCTCGGATTTATTCGCTTTTCTCGGATTTATTCGCTTTTCTCGGATTTATTCGCTTTTCTCGGATTTACTCGCTTTTCTCGGATTAATTCGCTTTTTGCGGATTTATTCGCTTTTTGCGGATTTATTCGCTTTTCTCGGATTCATTCGCTTTTTGCGGATTTATTCGCTTTTCTCGGATTTATTCGCTTTTCTCGGATTTATTCGCTTTTCTCGCATTTATTCGCTTTTTGCGGATTTATTCGCTTTTCTCGGATTTATTCGCTTTTCTCAGATTTATTCGCTTTTCTCGGATTTATTCGCTTTTCTCGGATTTATTCGCTTTTCTCGGATTTATTCGCTTTTCTCGGATTTATTCGCTTTTCTCGGATTTATTCGCTTTTCTCGGATTTATTCGCTTTTCTCGGATTTATTCGCTTTTCTCGGATTTATTCGCTTTTCTCGGATTTATTCGCTTTTCTCGGATTTATTCGCTTTTCTCGGATTTATTCGCTTCTCTCGGATTTATTCGCTTTTCTCGGATTTATTCGCTTTTCTCGGATATATTCGCTTTTCTCGGGATTTATTCGCTTTTCTCGGATTTATTCGCTTTTCTCGGATTTATTCGCTTTTCTCGGATTTATTCGCTTTTTGCGGATTTATTCGCTTTTTGCGGATTTATTCGCTTTTCTCGGATGTATTCGATTTTCTCGGATTTATTCGCTTTTCTCGCATTTATTCGCTTTTTGCGGATTTATTCGCTTTTTGCGGATTTATTCGCTTTTCTCGGATTTATTCGCTTTTTTCGTATTTATTCGCTTTTCTCGGATTTATTCGCTTTTTGCGGATTTATTCGCTTTTCTCGGATTCATTCGCTTTTTGCGGATTTATTCGCTTTTCTCGGATTTATTCGCTTTTCTCGGATTTATTCGCTTTTCTCGGATTTATTCGCTTTTCTCGCATTTATTCGCTTTTTGCGGATTTATTCGCTTTTCTCGGATTTATTCGCTTTTTGCGGATTTATTCGCTTTTTGCGGATTTATTCGCTTTTCTCGGATTTATTCGCTTTTCTCGGATTTATTCGCTTTTCTCGGATTTACTCGCTTTTCTCGGATTTATTCGCTTTTTGCGGATTTATTCGCTTTTTGCGGATTTACTCGCTTTTTGCGGATATATTCGCTATTTGCGGATTTATTCGCTTTTTGCGGATTTATTCGCTTTTCTCGGATTTATTCGCTTTTCTCGGATTTATTCGCTTTTCTCGGATTTATTCGCTTTTCTCGGATTTATTCGCTTTTTCGGATTTATTCGCTTTTCTCGGATTTATTCGCTTTTCTCGGATTTATTCGCTTTTCTCGGATTTATTCGCTTTTCTCGGATTTATTCGCTTTTTCGGATTTATTCGCTTTTCTCGCATTTATTCGCTTTTCTCGGATTTATTCGCTTTTCTCGGTTTTATTCGCTTTTTGCGGATTTATTCGCTTTTTGCGGATTTATTCGCTTTTCTCGGATTTATTCGCTTTTTTCGGATTTATTCGCTTTTCTCGGATTTATTCGCTTTTTGCGGATTTATTCGCTTTTCTCGGATTCATTCGCTTTTTGCGGATTTATTCGCTTTTCTCGGATTTATTCGCTTTTCTCGGATTTATTCGCTTTTCTCGGATTTATTCGCTTTTCTCGGATTTATTCGCTTTTCTCGGATTTATTCGCATTTTGCGGATTTATTCGCTTTTTGCGGATTTATTCGCTTTTCTCGGATTTATTCGCTTTTCTCGGATTTATTCGCTTTTCTCGGATTTACTCGCTTTTCTCGGATTTATTCGCTTTTTGCGGATTTATTCGCTTTTTGCGGATTTACTCGCTTTTTGCGGATATATTCGCTATTTGCGGATTTATTCGCTTTTTGCGGATTTATTCGCTTTTCTCGGATTTATTCGCTTTTCTCGGATTTATTCGCTTTTCTCGGATTTATTCGCTTTTCTCGGATTTATTCGCTTTTTCGGATTTATTCGCTTTTCTCGCATTTATTCGCTTTTCTCGGATTTATTCGCTTTTCTCGGATTTATTCGCTTTTCTCGAATTTATTCGCTTTTCTCGGATTTATTCGCTTTTCTCGGATTTATTCGCTTTTCTCGGATTTATTCGCTTTTCTCGGATTTATTCGCTTTTTGCGGATTTATTCGCTTTTTGCGGATTTATTCGCTTTTCTCGGATTTATATGCTTTTCTCGGATTTATTCGCTTTTCTTGGATTTACTCGCTTTTCTCGGATTTATTCGCTTTTTGCGGATTTATTCGCTTTTTGCGGATTTACTCGCTTTTTGCGGATTTATTCGCTATTTGCGGATTTATTCGCTTTTCTCGGATTTATTCGCTTTTCTCGGATTTATTCGCTTTTCTCGGATTTATTCGCTTTTCTCGGATTTATTCGCTTTTCTCGGATTTATTCGCTTTTTCGGATTTATTCGCTTTTCTCGCATTTATTCGCTTTTCTCGGATTTATTCGCTTTTCTCGGATTTATTCGCTTTTCTCGAATTTATTCGCTTTTCTCGGATTTATTCGCTTTTCTCGGATTTATTCGCTTTTCTCGGATTTATTCGCTTTTCTCGGATTTATTAGCTTTTCTCGGATTTATTCGCTTTTCTCGGATTCATTCGCTTTTCTCGGATTTATTCGATTTTCTCGGATTTATTCGCTTTTTGCGGATTTATTCGCTTTTTGTGGATTTATTCACTTTTCTCGGATTTATTCGCTTTTCTCGGATTTATTCGCTTTTCTCGGATTTATTCGCTTTTCTCGGATTTATTCGATTTTCTCGGATTTATTCGCTTTTCTCGGATTTATTCGCTTTTCTCGGATTTATTCGCTTTTCTCGGATTTATTCGCTTTTCTCGGATTTATTCGCTTTTTGCGGATTTATTCGCTTTTTTCGGATTTTTTTCGCTTTTCTCGGATTTATTCGCTTTTTGCGGATTTATTCGCTTTTTGCGGATTTATTCGCTTTTCTCGGATTCATTCGCTTTTTGCGGATTTATTCGCTTTTCTCGGATTTATTCGCTTTTCTCGGATTTTTTCGCTTTTCTCGGATTTATTCGCTTTTCTCGCATTTATTCGCTTTTCTCGGATTTATTCGCTTTTCTCGGATTTATTCGCTTTTCTCGGATTTATTCGCTTTTCTCGGATTTATTCGCTTTTCTCGGATTTATTCGCTTTTCTTGGATTTATTCGCTTTTTGCGGATTTACTCGCTTTTCTCGGATTTATTCGCTTTTCTCGGATTTATTCGCTTTTCTCGGATTTATTCGCTTTTTGCGGATTTATTCGCTTTTTGCGGATTTATTCGCTTTTCTCGGATTCATTCGCTTTTTGCGGAATTATTCGCTTTTCTCGGATTTATTCGCTTTTCTCGGATTTATTCGCTTTTCTCGGATTTATTCGCTTTTCTCGGATTTATTCGCTTTTCTCGGATTTATTCGCTTTTTGCGGATTTATTCCCTTTTTGCGGATTTATTCGCTTTTTGCGGATTTATTCGCTTTTCTCGGATTTATTCGCTTTTCTCGGATTTATTTGCTTTTCTCGGATTTATTCGCTTTTCTCGCATTTATTCGCTTTTTGCGGATTTATTCGCTTTTCTCGGATTTATTCGCTTTTCTCGGATTTATTCGCTTTTCTCGGATTTATTCGCTTTTCTCGGATTTATTCGCTTTTTGCGGATTTATTGGCTTTTCTCGGATTTATTCGCTTTTCTCGCATTTATTCGCTTTTTGCGGATTTATTCGCTTTTCTCGGATTTATTCGCTTTTCTCGGATTTATTGGCTTTTCTCGGATTTATTCGCTTTTCTCGGATTTATTCGCTTTTCTTGGATTTATTCGCTTTTTGCGGATTTATTCGCTTTTCTCGGATTTATTCGGTTTTTTCGGATTTATTCGCTTTTCTCGGATTTATTCGCTTTTCTCGGATTTATTCGCTTTTTGCGGATTTATTCGCTTTTTGCGGATTTATTCGCTTTTCTCGGATTTATTCGCTTTTCTCGGATTTATTCGCTTTTCTCGGATTTATTCGCTTTTTGCGGATTTATTCGCTTTTTGCGGATTTATTCGCTTTTCTCGGATTTATTCGCTTTTTGCGGATTTATTCGCTTTTTGCGGATTTATTCGCTTTTCTCGGATTTATTCGCTTTTCTCGGATTTATTCGCTTTTCTCGGATTTATTCGCTTTTCTCGGATTTATTCGCTTTTCTCGGATTTATTCGCTTTTTGCGGATTTATTCGCTTTTCTCGGATTTATTCGCTTTTCTCGGTTTTATTTGCTTTTTGCGGATTTATTCGCTTTTTTCGGATTTATTCGCTTTTTGCGGATTTATTCGCTTTTCTCGGATTTATTCGCTTTTCTCGGTTTAATTCGCTTTTTGCGGATTTATTCGCTTTTTGCGGATTTATTCGCTTTTCTCGGATTTATTCGCTATTTTCGGATTTATTCGCTTTTCTCGGATTTATTCGCTTTTCTCGGATTTATTCGCTTTTCTCGGATTTATTCGCTTTTCTCGGATTTATTCGATTTTGCGGATTTATTCGCTTTTTGCGGATTTATTCGCTTTTTGCGGATTTATTCGCTTTTCTCGGATTTATTCGCTTTTCTCGCATTTATTCGCTTTTTGCGGATTTATTCGGTTTTCTCGGATTTATTCCCTTTTCTCGGATTTATTCGCTTTTTGCGGATTTATTCGCTTTTCTCGGATGTATTCGCTTTTTGCGGATTTATTCGCTTTCTGCGGATTTATTCGCTTTTTTCGGATTTATTCGCTTTTCTCGGATTTATTCGCTTTTCTTGGATTTATTCGATTTTCTCGCATTTATTCGCTTTTTGCGGATTAATTCGCTTTTCTCGGATTTATTCGCTTTTCTCGGCTTTATTCGCTTTTTGCGGATTTATTCGCTTTTTGCGGATTTATTCGCTTTTCTCGGATTTATTCGCTTTTCCTCGAAATTAATTCGCTTTTCTCGGATTTATTCGCTTTTCTCGGATTTATTCGCATTTCTCGGATTTATTCGCTTTCCTCGGATTTATTCGCTTTTCTCGGATTTATTCGCTTTTCTCGGATTTATTCGCTTTTCTCGGATTTATTCGCTTTTCTCGGATTTATTCCCTTTTCTCGGATTTATTCGCTTTTCTCGGATTTATTCGCATTTCTCGGATGTATTCGCTTTTTGCGGATTTATTCGCTTTTTGCGGATTTATTCGCTTTTCTCGGATTTATTCGCATTTCTCGGATTTATTCGCTTTTTGCGGATTTATTCGCTTTTTGCGGATTTATTCGCTTTTTGCGGATTTATTCGCTTTTCTCGGATTTATTGGCTTTTCTCGGATTTATTGGCTTTTCTCGGATTTATTCGCTTTTTGCGGATTTATTCGCTTTTTGCGGATTTATTCGCTTTTCTCGGATTTATTCGCTTTTTGCGGATTTATTCGCTTTTCTCGGATGTATTCGCTTTTTGCGGATTTATTCGCTTTTTGCGGATTTATTCGCTTTTTGCGGATTTATTCGCTTTTCTCGGATTTATTCGCTTTTCTCGGATTTATTCGATTTTCTCGCATTTATTCGCTTTTTGCGGATTAATTCGCTTTTCTCGGATTTATTCGCTTTTCTCGGATTTATTCGCTTTTCTCGGATTTATTCGCTTTTCTCGCATTTATTCGCTCTTCTCGGATTTATTCGCTTTTCTCGGATTTATTCGCTTTTCTCGGATTTATTCGCTTTTCTCGGATTTATTCGCTTTTCTCGGATTTATTGGCATTTTGCCGATTTATTCGCTTCTTGCGGATTTATTCGCTTTTTGCGGATTTATTCGCTTTTCTCGGATTTATTCGCTTTTCTCGGATTTATTCGCTTTTCTCGGATTTATTCGCTTTTCTCGGATTTATTCGCTTTTCTCGGATTTATTCGCTTTTCTCGGATTTATTCGCTTTTCTCGGATTTATTCGCTTTTCTCGGATTTATTCGTTTTCTCGGATCTATTCGCTTTTCTCGGATTTATTCGCTTTTTGCGGATTTATTCGCTTTTTGCGGATTTATTCGCTTTTCTCGGATTTATTCGCTTTTTGCGGATTTATTCGCTTTTCTCGCATTTATTCGCTCTTCTCGGATTTATTCGCTTTTCTCGGATTTATTCGCTTTTCTCGGATTTATTCGCTTTTCTCGGATTTATTCGCTTTTCTCGGATTTATTGGCATTTTGCCGATTTATTCGCTTTTTGCGGATTTATTCGCTTTTCTCGGATTTATTCGCTTTTCTCGGATTTATTCGCTTTTCTCGGATTTATTCGCTTTTTGCGGATTTATTCGCTTTTCTCGGATTTATTCCTTTTTCTCGGATTTATTCGCTTTTCTCGCATTTATTCGCTTTTTGCGGATTTATTCGCTTTTCTCGGATTTATTCGCTTTTCTCGGATTTATTCGCTTTTCTCGGATTTATTCGCTTTTCTCGGATTTTTTCGCTTTTTTCGGATTTATTCGCTTTTCTCGGATTTATTCGCTTTTCTCGGATTTGTTCGCTTTTTGCGGATTTATTCGCTTTTCTCGGATTTATTCGCTTTTCTCGGATTTATTCGCTTTTCTCGGATTTATTCGCTTTTCTCGGATTTATTCGCTTTTCTCGGATTTATTCGCTTTTTGCGGATTTATTCGCTTTTTGCGGATTTATTCGCTTTTCTCGGATTTATTCGCTTATCTCGCATTTATTCGCTTTTCTCGGATTTATTCGCTTTTTGCGGATTTATTCGCTTTTCTCGGATTTATTCGCTTTTTGCGGATTTATTCGCTTTTTGCGGATTTATTCGCTTTTTTCGGATTTATTCGCTTTCTCGGAGTTATTCGCTTTTCTCGGATTTATTCGCTTTTCTTGGATTTATTCGCTTTTCTCGGATTTATTCGCTTTTCTCGGATTTATTCGCTTTTCTCGGATTTATTCGCTTTTCTCGGATTTATTCGCTTTTCTCGGATTTATTCGCTTTTCTCGGATTTATTCGCTTTACTCGGATTTATTCGCTTTTCTCGGATTTATTCGCTTTTCTCGGATTTATATGCTTTTCTCGGATTTATTCGCTTTTCTCGGATTTATTCGCTTTTCTCCGATTTATTCGCTTTTTGCGGATTTATTCGCTTTTCTCGGATTTATTCGCTTTTCTCGGATTTATTCGCTTTTTGCGGATTTATTCGCTTTTTGCGGATTTATTCGCTTTTCTCGGATTTATTCGCTTTTCTCGGATTTATTCGCTTTTCTCGGATTAATTCCCCTATTGCGGATTTATTCGCTTTTTGCGGATTTATTCGCTTTTCTCGGATTTATTCGCTTTTTGCGGATTTATTCGCTTTTTGCGGATTTATTCGCTTTTCTCGGATTTATTCGCTCTTCTCGGATTTATTCCCTTTTCTCGGATTTGTTCGCTTTTTGCGGATTTATTCGCTTTTCTCGGATTTATTCCTTTTTCTCGGATTTATTCGCTTTTCTCGGATTTATTCGCTTTTCTCGCATTTATTCGCTTTTTGCGGATTTATTCGCTTTTCTCGGATTTATTCGCTTTTCTCGGATTTATTCGCTTTTCTCAAATTTATTCGCTTTTCTCGGATTTATTCGCTTTTTTCGGATTTATTCGCTTTTCTCGGATTTATTCGCTTTTCTCGGATTTATTCGCTTTTTGCGGATTTATTCGCTTTTCTCGGATTTATTCGCTTTTCTCGGATTTATTCGCTTTTCTCGGATTTATTCGCTTTTCTCGGATTTATTCGCTTTTCTCGGATTTATTCGCTTTTCTCGGATTTATTCGCTTTTTGCGGATTTATTCGCTTTTTGCGGATTTATTCGCTTTTCTCGGATTTATTCGCTTATCTCGGATTTATTCGCTTTTCTCGGATTTATTCGCTTTTCTCGGATTTATTCGCTTTTCTCGGATTTATTCGCTTTTCTCGGATTTATTCGCTTTTTGCGGATTTATTCGCTTTTTGCGGATTTATTCGCTTTTCTCGGATTTATTCGCTAATCTCGGATTTATTCGCTTTTCTCGGATTTATTCGCTTTTTGCGGATTTATTCGCTTTTCTCGGATTTATTCGCTTTTTTTGGATTTATTCGCTTTTCTCGGATATATTCGCTTTTTTCGGATTTATTCGCTTTTCTCGGATTTATTCGCTTTTCTCGGATTTATTCGCTTTTCTCGGATTTATTCGCTTTTCTCGGATTTATTCGCTTTTCTCGGATTTATTCGCTTTTCCGGGATTTATTCGCTTTTCTCGGATTTATTCGCTTTTTGCGGATTTATTCGCTTTTTGCGGATTTATTCGCTTTTCTCAGATTTATTCCCCTATTGCGGATTTATTCGCTTTTTGCGGATTTATTCGCTTTTCTCGGATTTATTCGCTTTTTGCGGATTTATTCGCTTTTTGCGGATTTATTCGCTTTTCTCGGATTTATTCGCTCTTCTCGGATTTATTCCCTTTTCTCGGATTTGTTCGCTTTTTGCGGATTTATTCGCTTTTCTCGGATTTATTCCTTTTTCTCGGATTTATTCGCTTTTCTCGGATTTATTCGCTTTTCTCGCATTTATTCGCTTTTTGCGGATTTATTCGCTTTTCTCGGATTTATTCGCTTTTCTCGGATTTATTCGCTTTTCTCGGATTTATTCGCTTTTCTCGGATTTATTCGCTTTTTTCGGATTTATTCGCTTTTCTCGGATTTATTCGCTTTTCTCGGATTTATTCGCTTTTTGCGGATTTATTCGCTTTTCTCGGATTTATTCGCTTTTCTCGGATTTATTCGCTTTTCTCGGATTTATTCGCTTTTCTCGGATTTATTCGCTTTTCTCGGATTTATTCGCTTTTCTCGGATTTATTCGCTTTTTGCGGATTTATTCGCTTTTTGCGGATTTATTCGCTTTTCTCGGATTTATTCGCTTATCTCGGATTTATTCGCTTTTCTCGGATTTATTCGCTTTTTTTCGGATTTATTCGCTTTTCTCGGATTTATTCGTTTTTCTCGGATTTATTCGCTTTTCTCGGATTTATTCGCTTTTCTCGGATTTATTCGCTTTTCTCGGATTTATTCGCTTTTCTCGGATTTATTCGCTTTTCTCGGATTTATTCGCTTTTCTCGGATTTATTCGCTTTTCTCGGATTTATTCGCTTTTCTCGGATTTATTCGATTTTTGCAGAATCATTCGCTTTTTGCGGATTTATTCGCTTTTCTCGGATTCATTCGCTTTTTGCGGATTTATTCGCTTTTTGCGGATTTATTCGCTTTTTGCGGATTTATTCGCTTTTCTCGGATTAATTCGCTTTTCTCGGATTTATTCGCTTTTCTCGCATTTATTCGCTTTTCTCGGATTTATTCGCTTTTTGCGGATTTATTCGCTTTTCTCGGATTTATTCGCTTTTTGCGGATTTATTCGCTTTTTGCGGATTTATTCGCTTTTTTCGGATTTATTCGCTTTCTCGGATTTATTCGCTTTTCTCGGATTTATTCGCTTTTCTTGGATTTATTCGCTTTTCTCGGATTTATTCGCTTTTCTCGGATTTATTCGCTTTTCTCGGATTTATTCGCTTTTCTCGGATTTATTCGCTTTTCTCGGATTTATTCGCTTTTCTCGGATTTATTCGCTTTACTCGGATTTATTCGCTTTTCTCGGATTTATTCGCTTTTCCTCGGATTTATATGCTTTTCTCGGATTTATTCGCTTTTCTCGGATTTATTCGCTTTTCTCCGATTTATTCGCTTTTTGCGGATTTATTCGCTTTTCTCGGATTTATTCCCTTTTCTCGGATTTATTCGCTTTTTGCGGATTTATTCGCTTTTTGCGGATTTATTCGCTTTTCTCGGATTTATTCGCTTTTCTCGGATTTATTCGCTTTTCTCGGATTAATTCCCCTATTGCGGATTTATTCGCTTTTTGCGGATTTATTCGCTTTTTGCGGATTTATTCGCTTTTTGCGGATTTATTCGCTTTTTGCGGATTTATTCGCTTTTCTCGGATTTATTCGCTCTTCTCGGATTTATTCCCTTTTCTCGGATTTGTTCGCTTTTTGCGGATTTATTCGCTTTTCTCGGATTTATTCCTTTTTCTCGGATTTATTCGCTTTTCTCGGATTTATTCGCTTTTCTCGCAGTTATTCGCTTTTTGCGGATTTATTCGCTTTTCTCGGATTTATTCGCTTTTCTCGGATTTATTCGCTTTTCTCAAATTTATTCGCTTTTCTCGGATTTATTCGCTTTTTTCGGATTTATTCGCTTTTCTCGGATTTATTCGCTTTTCTCGGATTTATTCGCTTTTTGCGGATTTATTCGCTTTTCTCGGATTTATTCGCTTT